>CM023481.1:11138244-11738244 GCA_013339685.2 Hyalomma asiaticum | reverse complement strand
AACGATTCTCAGTTTGGCTACGACGATTACCAAATGTGACCGAAACATCCAGTTGATCATGCTTTCGGCCTAGCGACAGTTTATTAAGTACACTAAACGCTGAAATAGACAACTCACTCAGCGATGTTGGTTTCAAGGAAAAAATCGTGGGTCCTAACAATGTGCAATCGTAAGCCGCCTGCTAGATTCGGATCACGAGACGCGACATATCAATACACACTATATAGGTACTTCGGCAGAACCTTCCTTATACTCAATGTCATAATGTGCAAAAAGCCGCCAATTAAAAACACGCTTCCCACACATGGAAAGTGCTTGAAAGTTTAGCTTCACAATGCGTCCCAGTGGGCCTTCCTTATCCTCAACATGCAGTTTTAAGTGCATCCCTGTTTAAATATCAACTCTCATGCAATGTCAGATTTTACTAGTACAGCAGCTGATGTCAACTCTTCTTAAGAATGGACGAATTCTTGCAGGTGTCATGACTAGCTATACTTAAAAATCATTGCACTGAAAAAGCTATAAAACTTTTGCTTAGCTTGCCTTTTCACACAGCACATGACTTACCTCTGTTTTTGTGGTGAGTAAGCTTGCACAAACATTCAGCATACACTTTTCCAGTTTTAAAGATTTTATTTTCACTCACAAATAAAAGAACACACAACCTATAACCAATACTGCATTTCCAAATGTACAAATGATCAATACTGTATTTTTAAATGTGCAAATGAATCCTGCACTCTTGACAATATGCGAGCTAAAAAACAAGAGATAAATAATTAAAAGGAAAAAATAAAAGCAAGGGATAAAAAATAATGGGAGGAGACCCGCTGTTTTGTTATGCCTCAGGAGTGTCACTGATATTTGACCAGAATTAATCCATAATGAAGCGGAATGTGCTTCATCAGGCCTTCACAATGAGGGGGCTACATTTTTTTTTACGGCTCACATGAAATGTTCAAATAAGCTACATCACCCGGGCATGAAGTGCATGTGCAGCTGTATGCTTACTCCATAAGAGCCACCGTTTGGGAGTTCATACGGTAGACGATGAAAACTCGAAACAGTACGACAGAAATGCATGGAAAAGTATGAATAAATAAACAACACGGTAATGATGTTGTTCCCGTTGAATATTCCTATTGTCGGTGTTTCTACGGCACTGTTTTGAGCTGCCATCATATGCCTACTTTATCCATAACAGTCCCTACATGCACAATAAAAGATATCCAAGGCAAAAATATTCTCATAATAATAGAACTTTTCCTAAACACATGCACAATCAGAAAATGGATTGCCAATGTTATATATGCTAAGGAAAAAACTCAGCCAAAAGGTGTGCCTGTGTGTGCCCACGTTGTAGGGAAACAACACTGTCAAATACGTGGTAAAGGTAAAAAAAAACATACTTGAAAGCTTGGGAGGTTGTCAAAAACCTTGCTAGTCAGGAATAAAAACAATTGCGCTCTTTAGTTAAGAGAAAGAATAAGACACCAAAGAAGTCCATGAGAACAAAGAATGTTGATGGAATGTTATTCTGCTTATCAATAATCTTTTGCAGCTAGTCCAACAATGATGAAAGCACTCTTATTTTGCACAGTACACACTGTTATTGGCATACCTAAGGGAGGTGGTGGCTGTTACTGCATGAGGGTGGCCAATCCTCCTCTGGTAAGGGAGTGCATTACATGTAACGCACTCCCCCAATTTGGCACGATAAGTTACAGCACTAAATTTTCATCAATCATGTCAGCAGTAATGAAGGCAGTTAGAATACTGAGTAAGAAGAATAGTAAGAGGACGCGGTAAAGAGAAAAGAAAAAGCAGGAGTTTTTGAATGTATCAAGCAACACTGGTCCTGGCCTTCTTCCTGATTAAAACAAAGTTCTCAGTCCAGTGCGGTGCAAGTGGGAAGTGCCTACAAGCAGCGATTCTACAAGAACATCCCCTGCCCACTACGCCAGCCCAGCGCTTGCACCAACAGAAGCCAGATATGTGCGTTGAGTAGGAAATGTTGGAAATTGTATTTGCACTTCAGGAGTTTCACTAGTATGCATTTGGTCAAAACACAAATGCACTAATGGACCACAATCAACGGCAGTCCTTAATCAACAAACCTCTTGATAAGGAGCCATGACAAATGCAGATCCTGATACAATGTAAAGCATTTACACATCACAGCTAAACGTTGCATAGGCAAGGCACATGTTGTTCCTGACATGTTGAGGCCATTCCTCCTCGACACAATGAGAAGTCAAGAATACAGCAAGGTTAATGTCAGTGCGCTTGAATGGATGAAAAGTACTATACAAACTGAAAGTTCCACAGTGCCGGATGTAGCAACACATACCCTTATAAGTGCTATCTACAAACTGTGGCAGACGAGTGGAAGGTATTTTCAGGTGAGGTCAGAATATACGTTACGAGACTTCCCCCGCAATGTCCCTTCAAATCAGTCTACCTTCTATGTCCCACTCCACTTTGAAGGCACGTGTACCCCCCCCCCGCCCCCCCACCCTTTTCTTACTCATTTGGCAATTTGATCAGGTTGGCAATGTGAGTGTAAATTTGCTTCACAGTCTGGCTTTACGAAACAACACAGCAATGACAGCAAAGACATTCAAGAGCCGCGGACAATGTCAAATGTGGTTCGAATCTTTAAATACATGGCACAAGTGTGACAGCGGCACTGCCCAAACAGACTACCATAAAATCCTGAGCAAGTGGTCCCCTCCCCTTGCAAGAGATAATACGATAAATTTATGGGGAGGGCGCCTTATTCGGTCATGAGCCAAAATTCAGAATGACGGCAGGTGCCAGAGGTAAAGAACAAAAAATAGGTCATTTCATGAATATCTGTAGAATAGATGCATTTAATGCTTTTATTTGATGTCATTGTTCTTGAAGCTGCCAAACGACTCCTTAAACCAGACGCACGAGTTGCAGGCCTGTGTGTTCAAGCAGCCCCGAACATTAAAGTGACACTTGCAACTGATGCGGCTCACATCCATCCATTTCATTAGAGCAACCTGGAACTAATCTAGCTCACTCTAGTCCTATGAAAATGGCAACTCATAAAGGCTATCACCTCCGATCTATAGTCATGGATGGCTATGCACATGAGTATGAAGCTGTGGTGCTGGTATTGTCAGGCATTGGGAAAAATGCAGTTAACGAATTTCTTTTTCTTATAATTTATTGTGGAATTTCTTGAAAAGTTCATGCGATCGGTGGTAAACAGGGCTTAGAAAGGGGTGGAAGCGCTTGCTCGCAGAATATGATCAATTTTGAATCTCTCGAAAAGGGAGCAATGCGCTTTCTCAAGATTTTATGGTAGGAACAAAACAGGTTAGAAATACTGATAGGTAGGGTAGCAGTGCTTTTGTACTAGAGATAGAGCACAGAATAAAACACTTGTGTGGGTTAAAACAAAATGGCACTCCAAAGTTCTAGCGTTAGGTCAATCAATGAAGTTATCAGTGAAGACCTTTATCGGGTGGTTGCATATTTCATTGATCATTTCCCATGCTTGGCATCAGTGATCCATGACTTAATCAGTCATTGCCCTGAACGTCAGCTGTGCCATTACTGTTGTTCCTTTATCCGTCGTCGTCTCGAACAGGTGAACTCTGCAGAAACAATAAAAAGAGTTCAACATTATGGGCTGCCAAGAATTATGAAACTCATCAACATTTCACATCTTGTCCACCAAAACTGATGTGTTCAGCTAGGTGAATTCAGCACGTAATTTGCTGAACTATACAAATGAAATGCTCGATTGATGCGTGACAATAATCCATGACACCATACCGCCAGACAGTGTGTAAGCTACCACTATGACACGTTGGAAAACAATATGTTACACACTATAGTCCATGCTGACATTCACGGACCTCTGCTCCACTGAACAGATGCATACCAATGTACAGAATTAAAATTGCCTCACCCATGCAATGCCTGAAAATGAAGGGATGCCATGAATGGGACACCAGCATTCCATCTGTACCACACTCAACAGCATGCACACTACTACGTGCACGCACGCCAAACTTAAATGTTGTCCACCCATGCAGGACATCCTGCACTATAGGCTGGTTAGCTGACTTATGTACACAAAAATCCTTGAGACATAACCTAAGACTTACTAGTCAGTCAACAGCCACTTTAAACGCTGAAATAATGAGGCAATTGGTGGGTACACCTAATGAAAGATGGTGTAAGGTGCACTGGCAAGGGCACAGTGAAGAGAACCAGGCAGTAAAAATGCCAGCTCTCAGAGGGTGCAAATGTGGCAGAAAACAAGGCAGACAGCATAATAATGGTCATTTATGCTCGTGATTCAATGCAGCTATCATTAACAAATTTTTCATTTAATGAGACAGCTAACTGTGAAAGGCTTCACATAAATGTGTACTTGAATATAAAGCTGATTTATTCCACCTTCTAAACGGAATTACTCAACATAAACTTAGCATTAATGTTGCTTCATAAACGAGTAAATGTGCTGTGCGACATTCAAGATAGTTTATTTGTGCATTCACATTCACTTTGAACACAACCCCAATCAGATGCACCCAGTCTCAAGTAGTTTGTCTGGCAGTTTGTACAGGTGTGTGTGCAATTATATATTATTTGATGTAGCTATACAATATACACCTGCCCAAAAATGAGAATCTGTGACTTATACTGTTTACTCTAGGAGTTGCACTTTGCAGGGGGAAGCAAGACACGAGTATCCGAACAGGATTCTTAGCAGCAATTAGGTGATAAATGCTTGACCTACTCCGTCTGTTAGATACCTGCGGATTCTGACAGTGGGCTCGGCCCTGTACATTGGCATGGAGTGAATGCTACAAAAGTTATTTGCGGTCCCCTGAAAAGAAGCAATTTACCTTCTGAAGTATAGTTTGTAGGACGCGATGAACAATTTTTTTATATGCAACACAAACTAAATATCCTTTTGTCACCTGACAAGACTCTCACCTCCAGTGAGATGTGCAGGTGCTTCTGCTCGATTTGGTGGGTTGTCGTAAATGCCTTTGGTTGTCCTGCGTGAGAATGACAGGCATTAGGCTTCAACATACACTGCTTGCAGAACCAAGAAAAAAAACCACCGTGCGTAAGGAATGTTTAAATTAAAAGGATTTCACATCTAAAGGAACGCTGAGTGGTCGCCATATATTAATACGGATGGCATCAGTTCACTTCTGCAACTCAAAATGAATTATTTCGTGTGCACAGATGTTATACAATGGGCGGTCTACTTAAGGCTAGACGTATGTCGCATCTTTTCAAGTACTCCTTGTGTTGCAAATGCAAGGTGGTGTCACCATGCGTTAATTTTGCACTGTCTTTCTGACTGTAATTAAAGCCACTTTGTAGAAGGATAAATATATTTTCGTATTTAGAAGTACTGTATGATTAGATGTAAGGAATGTTTAGTGACGTTGCCGAGTCGCGAACTCATAAACAATAACAACAGATTTGACTTTTGTCCAAATAAAATTGCCGGCCTAAACGACGCCTTTTACAAAGCGTCACTGACCTTCACGTCTTCTATTAATCTTAATAAACTACATTAACTTGGCTGGAGTGACTGCCGCAAAAAAACGGTCTCTGAATGCATGCATTAAACGAGAGCCACCGTGTTAATGCTTTCCCCGCGGCTTCTGAACTCAAGAGCCACATTTATATGACGCGAGGTTGGCCAGGAACGCGCTAATTTCATGAACAAGTCGGAGCAGAAAAAGACGCACACTTTCACCGACCCTGTTTTACAAGAATCGAAACTTACCCAGTGAGACGTGATTCACGGTGCTGCGGCCGAAGCATGTTGCTTAATGTTGCGCACAACGACACCTCAAGCCAGGCGTTTCTCAGCATGCACGCCCGGCTCACGGCTGTCTGTAGCCGATAAGGCGGTATCACTGCATGGTATCACGTATCCGCCGCGGTGTCACTGGTTCTCTTGGTTGCAGGCTCCCGTCGCAGCGCCTTTCATGTCTGTACTGCGTAGTACATCTTGACGCAAAACACTAAGTTGACTAAGTCGCACAAGAATTTCACGCCACTTCAGCGGCACGGCGTCAATGCATGAGGCGGTGAAGCATGTCAACAAACCAACAAAAAACCGCGAACTTTCAGAAAATGGCGCAACAACACCCAACGTTGGAACAAAACACCGGACGAAGTATGGAGGCGGCAGAAACCGCCGGCTGTCGTTCCCGTCGTTCGTTTCGCGGGTGAGGGAGAGGCGACTAGAGGGAAGGTCTGATGAGGGAGGGAACGCGCTCAATGTTTAAGGCCTCCTCCTCGCGTGGAGAGACTTCGCCGACGTCGCAGAGGCACCGGCACCGTTTTTCGCGCCAAAACGAAGAGCAGCCGCATACAAACGTTGCGTGCGCTCGGAGCCGCATACATGGGGCCCCAGCCTGCCGCCTCATGATTTGTCACGCTTAGCGGAGTTAGAAAGCCCTCCTATATGCGGCACATTGCGACTGAGTGGAAATGTGCCGTTTATGTTCAGGACGTTATACGGGACTTGACTAAGAGTGTAGAATACATGACTGGTGTAAACAGTGGAAGATATGTTTAAACGCTAAAAAGTGCATCCATATGTGTTTCACTAAAAATCAAAAACCACTGATAAATAACTACTGTATAGATAACGAGTTGATTACCACAGTTGATGTTTCTAAGTACCAAGGCGTCGTATTTTCTGCTGATTGTTCATGGAATGCGCACATTAGTGAGATAGTTGGTAAGGCTGGACGGGCATTCAACTTTGTGCAACGAAATCTAAGATGTCGCGAGATTGAATTAAAACGGAATGCGTTTACCACATGTGTAAGACCGATATTAGAGTATGCCTGCCCACTAAGGGATCCATCGGAAGCCAGTTTCACTTCTCAGATCGAAAGTATTCACAACAGAGCGGTCAGGTTCCGTAGAACAGACGGTGTCACAATGATGAAACAAGAATTGAATTGCGAGTTGTCTTCGCGCCGACGGAAGTTAAGGCTGAAGCTGTTTTTTCAAATATATAACAACAAGGTACCCTATTGCAAAAACCAGCGCCTCCAGTGCATTTCCAGTACGTTTTCCGCACTGGGAGCACTGGAAACGCGCTGGGAACGATCTATTTCACTGGGCCGTACACACTGGGACGCTGGGAGCGCTGGCTTGCACTGGTGTGCGCCGGCGTTGTATTGGACAAGCTGGCATAGCTGGAATGTCACTGGTACCAGTGATAGGCTCACTGGAAAGCGCTGTACACTGGAAGGCTGCGCGCTGGCACGAGTGCGGAATACACTGTAAGCAGCCCAGAGACGCTGGCGCTGGTTTCACAGGCGCGCGCTCTGCACTGGGCCAGTATTAGTTCATTTCACTAGGTGTGAAGACTCTGGGAACATTTACGGCTTGGCCGTACTTTATCGCTGCGAGCTACAGTGTGCAGCAATGCGGCGTACGGCGTCCGCGCGCAGTACGCGCTAGCAGCTGTGAATGTTTACGTTTGTGCAATTTCCCCGCACTTTGCTTAGATACGCAGTGTCACGTCTATGAGCCACTCTGGTTCTGCTGTAGTGTTCACTTGTGTGGAGGAGTCGGTGCAAATAACAGTAAAATTTTACATCGCCGCGAAATTTAATGACGCTCTCAAAGCGTCGATCCCAACTCACGCAGAAAGAGGAAAAAAAACCATCGATCACCACCATGCTGCAAATGCACCTCTGGCGATTGCTGTACCTTCAAATACTTTAGATGCGAGAAAAATTAATCATATCAGAAAGCTTCTTGAGATAATATACAATAATTTTAGCTTTCTCAAGCCGCCAAGCCCCGATCGGTCTGTCCCAGTATGCTCCCAGTGAAGCTTGGGCATAGCGTACCGGCCGAGTCCGTCTACACGCGAACGGCACTCCAAGCCTTAAGAATACGCTACTACGACGAATCGAAATTACTGCTTAGTACAGCCTCGGCATCGGTTAACCTGAACAGATGTTTTTGATTTCTTCGCGGTGCTTGAATATGAAGCGGTGAGCATGGAAGCGACGCACTTTGAGGAAGCACATATATGCCACGGAAAGTTGCTGCCGCACTCTTTTCTGACTCAAATGCAATCACACATATCTGTCAATCAGTAGGGCTTACTGAACAAAGATGATGAGAGGTTTCCCACTGCACTGCGCTTTCTTTTTGCTAAGCGATTAACAGAATTGTGAGCTTCGATGAACCTGTGTATGTCAGACACTGGTACTGCCGCTGTCCTAAAATATCACCGTTTGAGCGAGAGAGACGCTAAGTGCCACTTGAAGTACACGTGCAATTATCGAGCGGCATTATAGTCTGGACAAAACGCATCTAAATTCATGTCGACTATTTGTAAGAGCAAGAAAAGGCTATCGAGTTCAAGCCGTAACAGCCGATAGTCCCTGCCCGGCGGTCTAGTTATATTTTGTCGGTATTAGATATGAATTGTATGATATACTGACTGCTGTCGCCATTATTCGAATGTCATGTGTGATCGGCGGCGTGTTTCATTAATCTGACGAAGGCGTGGGGGTTTAATTGCGCATAAAAAGCACGTTGGTCTTGTGTGCACCACTGCAAACAAGTTTGACGGCAGGTCACACCGCTGACTAGCCTGTTTACAGACACGTGGGGGAGTTCTGGCGTGGCGCAGTGGTAGTGCGCTGGGTTGGCAGTGTAAAGGTACCACGTTCGTATCCTGGTAGCTAGTGGTTTTTTCTTTAGTGCTTTCTTTTTGTTGTTAAAATGCTTCCTTGCGCTTTTTTATATTTGTGTATTATTTAGCATGCATGGCAGGGAAGCACCACGTTTTTTCGCGCTGAAGCGGTTTTGAGTGCCAGTAACCCGCGCCTCCCAGTATCCCGTGGCACGCCAGCGTGCCAGTATACAGCGTCACACTGGGCCCATAATCCGGCATGGCGCTGGACGCTGGCTCCCAGTGGCGCTGGGTTTTCCAATAGGGTAGGCATAAACAAGGATACTTACTTAAAGTCACCTTTTTATCTTTCTCAACGTAACGATCACAAACTCAACACCCGTGAATACCGGCCCAGGACGTGCATGTTCGCTAATTCTTTCTTTCCGAAGTGCGTAGCAGACTGGAACAAGCTTTCGGAAAAACAAGTATGTTGTGCAAATGAAGACTTATTTGTATCTCTGTTGTAAACCCCCCCTGCTGTAAGGGCAATGCGGGGTAATTCATGAATAAAAAAAAATAAAGAAAACACACATGGCATCACCACGCGCCCTAAATATTTGCTAGTTTACGTAATAATCATACATTATGTGATACATTACGCCTATAAATGTCCCGTCGTTGGGTCATTTGCATACGATAACATTAAACAAGTTGACTAAGAAAAGGACTCGAATAAAAGGCTAGCTGTTGTAGCAGTCAAACTTTCATATAACAAATGAGTAAACGGCTAGGCCAGTAATAGCGATCTATTGACTGTAATCTAGTAAGAAAAAAAACCGTATATCAATGGAAAATTTTCAAAAAGGAGAAGGAGTCATGCAAATGTACATGACTCAGATGCAAGATTCGATGCTTCTGACGCAGTGTGTCTGTGTCTCCGCATGATATCACGCCCAGACCCCACTCCTTTCCCTCTTCTCGTTGACAAAGCCCATACACGTATTCATTTATACAGTGTAATCACCGCATTACATCACCTTCAGTCTCCTCTCCTTTCTCGCTTTTCATATTTAGCTATCATACGGCGTGATGTCGTTGCCACATTGCATCACCACTCCCGTTGTTCCCTTACTTTCTCTCTTCGTTCATTCCGTGGTTACGCGCCTGTTCCCCATTGCTAGGCGTGACATCACCACCTACAATTTCGCTCTCCTTTCCCTCTCTCACAAACTCAATTTATTTAAGCTTGCTGTGCTGGTAGCTTTTCAGATTTGTTGTTTTTGTTTGCAGTTGCGCTCGTGCCTCGTAGGCCCTCTTGTAATCTGCTAACGTTAATTCCAGCGCTACGCGCGTGGCGGCAAGACCGGCTACCCTGGCCATAGGCTGCATGAAGGACGCACGCAGCCTCCCTTTAGATTCTCATCCTTTGGCGGAAAGGACGAGAATAACAGGAAATAACGGGGAAAGCACCTGCGCCTAAGGACAGGCCTCTCTCACAGACGTCGGCAGTCTGCGGAAAGCACTTTGAGTAGGATGTTGCTTTACGTAATTATGTACGCCTTGTTAATGGACAGTTTACTGGTATTGCTTTTCTTTCTCATGTCTGCATCTAAAACTAACTTTGTTTAGGCCACGGCGATGTTCATTTATGCATTCTACCTCTGCAGCAAAATAAGGTAATATTATTACGGTGCTGCAGCCGTCTCTACTCTTTCTCTTTTGCCTTACGCCCTCTATCTACTCTCTTCCCATAAGAGAGTACCAGTCGAGGCTAAGAAATTACAAATTGTCGAATGAAGACATAGTCGATACGCCTGTAAACCACTCTCGTCAGTCACTGACAAGCACGTAGCGGAGAGCGAAACTATCAATGCGCGTACGTACTGCAGTTGGCTACGCGACTCTCATATGCTCACACTCACTGGCACGCACTCGCACTCACTTCCACTCACTCGCCCTCACACTCACTGGCACTGAATCGCAATCGCACCAACTCCCCGTCCCACTCACTAACTCTCGCACTCACCTCCACTCACACTTACTGGCACTCGCACTCACGTCCATGAAATGAGTGCGAGTGAGTGCGCCGATCTAAGCCATTCACAGAGGGATCAACCAGAATTTTTTATTTATTTATCCATAGTAAAGCTCTCAGAAATGAAACGCTATACCATTCAGATTATGCAACACCAGGAGGGTTACCAAGAACAGACAACAATAAATGCAAAAGATTCATTGATATCTGGTGTTTCACGTCCTAAAACAAATTATGATTATGAGAGATGCCGTAGTGGAAGGCTCCGGAAATTTCTACCACCGAGGGTTCTGTAACGTGCACTGACATCGCACAGTATACGCGCCTCAGCATACCGCACCCGTAGAAATGCAGCTGTCATGGCCGGGATTCGATCCCGCTACCCTCAGATCAGTAGCCGAGTGCCATAGCCACTAAACCACCGTGGCCGGGCAAAAACGCAAAAGAAAGAAAGTAAACTGATGCTGATGCGAAGATGGCGGTATTGAATACTGGCCATGGCAGCTGCATTTCGATGAAGGCGAAATGTTGAGGCCCGTGTACGGGGTGACGTGAGTGCACGTTAAGAAACCTCAGGTGTTCCAAACTTCTGGAGCTCTCCACTACGGCGTCTCTAATAATCAGAGCGTAGTTTTGGGACGTGAAACCCCATGAATCAGCCCAATCGTGATCTCAATAGGGGTCCGACCACCTGCACTTAGGCGCGATCAGGATGCTACTGCCATTGGCGGGAGCTGAAATTTGACGTTAGTGCCCAGAAGCACAGTTCACTGCGGCGGAAGTAGCTTAGGCGGACGGAAGTAGATGTGGCGCACTTGCGAGGCAAGCAATTAGAAGATACAGTATGCAATTCGTGTACGCAGGTGTGACATTTTACTGCTGATTTGTTTCTTCGGGTGCTTCATAGCGGCGTGTGGGCAGCTCAAGGTCGCGCCCTCCGTTGACTTGCTCTTCTTTCTTTTTCGCCGGCGGCTTGGCCCACACGAGTTTGTCCAAGCGGCCAACTGGAGCCTCGCACGCCAGGAACAGAAGCAGCGCGAGCATGCAGCTCCAGACAAACACAGACACACTCTCGGAGAACTGCGGACACAAGAAACAGAACGCTGGTGACGAAAACCATCAAAAATAGCCACGCCGGATAATGCTCTATGAGCAAGGCAGGTTGCATGGACGCCATAATCCAAGAATCATTCGCATCAGGTTCATTGATGCAGTACAAGTTACGTTTCACAGACATGCAGACGTGTACTGGGCAAACCTAAATAGTTGTTTAAACGCTTTTAACTCAATGCACTAACTGTCAGCTTACAGGTGAATTGTATGCATGTATATTCGAATGAATTGCTTTGCTAACTTCGTCCGCAGTGACGCATGAAATTTGTTCTCCTGATCGGCCTTTATTACACTCATGTGGACAGACTAGTGCTTGAGCTGAATAGTTCAGAATGGAAGTCGTCAGCAGCCACCTTGGCTATACGATGCTGCCCTGTCTTTCTCACTGTATGAATCATGTTCTTTCCCGCACGAAGCTCCCGTTTAGTTGTTTTGATAGCGACTTCTTTTCTGACGACCGCTTCCATTTCATTCACATTGTGGTTGAGCATGTCGATCACAGACTCTCTTTTCGTTGATGAGTTTATACAGCTCGGCGTATTCTGTCTTAGGTGTTTAGTTAGTTATTGCCACCTGACAGGCTCACTTGATTAAAGTTTCAGTAGTTCGAGTGGTTATTCACATCTTCTCTCAGTGCTTCGCCTCCTACTTCGATGGCTGCTTAGGTGATCAGCATAGAAACGTCTTATTTCATCTTTATATCATCGTTTTTTTTCTGTCCTAGAGCCTCATGCTTGCGCCTAAGGGCAGTTCTAAATTCTTGTGCTTCCGCCCTAACGACATCGAGGTTGGCCTATTTCCGTGTGGTTAACTTTGCTTTTGTCCGCCATATATTGAGGATTATCTCTACCCTTACGAGTCTGTGATCTCTAATTGTGAACTTATAAACCACTTCTGTGTCTTGTACTATGCCTGGGTCACTGAACGTTATCAAGTCCATTTTGTTTTTCATTTCCTCATTAGCGCTTTTCGATGTCCACTTCCTGTTCTTGCCTTTCTTAAGGGCATGTCCCGCGGGAAGAAAGCTGGCGAAGACGGCCTCGCCGCAGACTTTATCAAAGATGGAAGAGGCTTCGTAACCAGTAAGCTCGCGACACTATACACACAATGCCTAAAAGGTTCAAATGTACCATTAAGCTGGTAAAATGCAAACATGCTATTGTTACACAAGAGGAGATATGTAAAGTACTTCAACTACAGGCCGATCAGTCTACTCTCAGCACTTTACAAGACTTTCACAAAGGTTATCTCAAACGGAATAAGCGCCACACTTGAATTTAATCAACCAAGGGACAAGCAGAGTTCAGAAAAGGATACTCCACCATAGACAACCTTCATGTGATCAACCGAGAAACCCGCTGAATACAACAAACCTCTCTATATGGCTTTCATCGACTACGACAAAGCCTTTTGACTCTGTAAAGATACCAGCAGTTCCGGAGGCATTGCGCCGTCCAAGAATATGTTATATTTACGGAAATACTCTAGGCAACATCTATAAAGGTACCACGGCTGCCCTACTCATCCTTAGGAAAAGCAGGAAAATTCCAATACAGAAAGGTGTCGGACAAGGAGGTGCAATTTCTCCATTACTATTTACTGCATGTTTGGAAGAAACCTTCAAAAGGTTACACTCGGAAGACAGGGCTTAAGACAAAGGCCGAATATTTTTATAACTTACACTTTGCCGACGACGTAGTACTCTTTAGCAATGATGGCGAGGAAGTGCAGAAGGTGACTGAAGACTTAAGCTGAGAAAGCGCTAGGATAGGATTAAGCGTACACATGCAGAAAACAAAGATAATGCTAACTTGCTAAGTGGCAAGGCGAAAAGACATGTCTTCACAAGTCAAAACCAGTCATTAGAAGTCGCAGAATACTTATGTCTAGGAGAGCTACTCACAGGAGAACCCACCCATGTAAAAGAAATCCACTGTAGAATAAACATGGGATGGCGCACATAAGGGAGACATTCCCAACACATGAACAGGAACCTGCCACTATCACTCAAGCGAAAATTATACAACTATTGTATTTTGCCACTACTGACATACGGGGCAGAATCTTGAATAATTACTAGGCATTTCGAGAGGAAGAACCACGCAGCGGGGAATGGAAAGAAAAATGCTAGGCGTTACAGTAAGTGATAGGAAGACAGCCGAGTGGGTCAGGGAAGAGAATGAGGTCGCCGACATAATAATCGATCGAAAACCGACATAATAATCCAAGAAAAAAATGAACATGGACATGCCACGTGGAGAGAAGGCTACATAGCCGATGTACAGTTCAAAGGACGGAATGGATACCAAGAGAGAGGTTAAGCGTAGCCGTGGGCGACATTGGGTAAAATGGGGGGCGAAACGAAGTTGAGAAATTTGCAGGCATCTAATGGAATCGGCTCGCGTAGGACATTCAAGGATGGAGAGCATTGGGAAAGCCCTTCCTCCTGAAGTGTACATAAGAAAGGCTGATTACGATGACCGTGATGAAAATAATAAATTAGTATGAGCAATATGCTGAATCGGAACATTGGACCGTATAGTAAGAAGTCTTGAAAAGTACTTCTACAAGTGCTCCGGTAGCATTGTCGTGAACAAAAGAGGAACGGCATTATGCAGCTTTTGGCGATCTCACTACACTACTGGTCCTATAAAATGGCCGATGGCTGGTCGTTGGTTAGTCTAATCGCCGCCGATAATTGCATCGGCGGTGTTTAACGCAGGCATTTCGTTACAGTATTTCGTCTTTGTACCCATATAGAGAGCCGTATCGCGTGTAGTAGGATAGGTAGAAATTCGCAATGTAGACGCTTCAAGAGGGTTCTCTAACAGTTTACAGGTACCTTCTTTTCACTTATGGTTTATATCGAATGATGGCGGAACATACCTTCAGCTTAAGTAAAACCCAGATAACAATGCATAATAACCCTATTCTCGCAAAAGAAAATCAATGCGCCGCAGTCCTCAGCATCAGCATGTATAGTGGCGCTCTCCGGGACCGCTTTTGGCGGAAATTACTGCACCAAGTGGTGATTTTTGATTCGTTGCAAGCTATTTTACATATGTTCGTGGCACTGCGTAAAACAGGGGTAGTATGTGGTTTTAGGCTCCTCTTTTGTTAGCTTCTCTTTTGTTAGCGTTAGCAAAGTGCAATTCCGATTGAAAATGCAGTGACAGTAAGCGAAAGCTTTCATGAAGTTTGTCAAAGAGCCATGGGCTTTCTCTATAGCACACAAATTACTTAAGCGGATCTCGAGTTGCACAAGGCCATTCTTCTTATTAAGAATTGTTAGAGGTAAAGGTCACTGACCAGTGTCAAAAAATATAAAATGACGTTTCGGGGTCCGTACGGATCCCTTGTTCACAATGGAATGAAGGCAGAGCACCAGGTTCTTAAGTAGCGTTGAGCGCATGACGCAAAGTCCGGGAGTACACGTGGTTTAAGGTGCCAGATGATCTATTGATTGTGCTTCTTGTTCTCTGAATTATCAGTGATTCGAGATTGAGCCTTGTTGACCAATTCCTCTCCGTGGCCATGATGTGCGCATTGTCCCAGTTTATCTCGTGCCCGTCTTCTCGGAATGCTCTGCGAGTGCATTGGTCACTGTGTGGCCTTTGGCGACGTCATTCTTTTGCTGTTTTAAACCCTTGCAAAAATTTCCGCTTTCACCAATATATACAGATTCACAGTCGGCGCACGGGATTTTGTATACCACACCAGGGAAACGTTGCCGGGGGAGAGGATCCTTCACATTTAGCAAGTCACCCTTGAGCTTGCTTGTTGGCACATGCGCAATCTGAACACCGCGTTTTCTAAATGTGCGAGCTAGGGCCTCGCTTATACCTTGAATGTATGGAATCTCGCTGCGCGCTTGTGTGTTGACGCAACGCCATCAATGGTTTAACTGTTTTGCTGCTGGTTACGCATGATGAGCTTTATTGTCTTCTTAATAAAATGCTTGGGATATCCATTCCTGATGAGGTCATCTTCAATGGTCTTGAGCTCTTCCTGCAGGCTTCTTGCATCAGAACAGGTTCGAATGGCACGTTGCACTAAAGAACGGACCACTGAGCGTTTGTGGGCTACCGGATGGACTGACTCGTAGTCAAGGTATCTACCGGAGTGAGTTGGCTTTCGGTACACAGCGAAGGCGAGGCCTGTTGACGTACGTTCCACAATTACGTCCAAGAACGGAAGGCATCCATCTTTTTCTTCTTGCACAGTGAACTTGATGGAAGGCTCGATGCCATTTAGGCAGTCAAGGAAAGGTTGCACGTCCTTCTTCTTTATGACGCAAAAGCAGTCGTCGACGTATCTCAGAATAACCTTGGGTTTCGGCTGAAATGACTCCAATGCCTTGTTTTCAATTGCTTCCATTGTTACATTTGCAGTCGTGACTGAAATGGATGCTCCCATAGCGGTACCGAAAACTTGCCTGTAGAATTCGCCCTTGTACGAGAAGTAAGTGTTGGACAGGCAGAATCGTAACAAGTTGCAGAGCTCAGTGACGTCAAATGGTGTGCGGTCTGCCAACGTCGTGTCCTTGTGAAGTAACTGTCTGGAAGTTTCCACAGCAAGGTCGACGGGCACACTTGTGAAGAGGGAGCAGACGTCAAAAGAAACCAGTACTTCGTCTGTGTCCACAGTGATGCTCTTCATCTTGTTTATGAAGTCATTAGTGTTCCGGAGATGAGTTTCAGTCTTGCCTGCCAGGGGAGCCAAGATGCCATGAAGATACCTTGAGAGGTTATACAGTGGTGACCTTGTGAAATCTACTATGGACCTGAGAGGCGTCCCGCTTTTGTGAATCTTCCGTAGGCTATAGATCGCTGGAGCAGAACCATTTGTGCACAGCAGTTGGTAGTAAAGCCTTTTGTTTGATGCAGGGAGCGTTTGGAAAATACCAGAGAGCATCTTTTGCAAGCGTGTTTGAACCTTTAAGGTCGGATCTCTGTCGATCTTGGCGTACGTCGCGCAGTCTCCCACTATCTCCTCCATCTTTGACTGATACGCGGAACGGTCAAGCACTACTGTCACGTTGCCCTTGTCGGCAGGCAGGACGGCAATCTTCTTTTTTTCGTGTAAAGATTTCACCGCTTTTCGCTCGACTTCTGAGAGGACTTGTTGGCAGCCAGACTTGCGGATCCTAGATAGTATGCCAACCGCTTTTGTGCGGACTTCGTCTCGTTCATCTTCTTCAAGTAGGCCAATAGCGTTTTCAACAGCACACACGACTTTGCGGGTGTCCGGTTGCTTTCCTTGGTTGAAAATGAGACCTCGGCTCAAAACGTGGCATTCCGAAGCAGTTAGCGCGTAGGAAGACATGTTCTTGACCTCGAACTTTGGACCTGTCGGTTTCATGCCTTTTTCCAGCAAGGCGTTCACTTTGCGCTCTTGTGACGTTTCCTGCTTTTCCTTTCTCCGTCGGGATGCTTGATTAGCAACCAGATGTATTTCAGGGAGGACTTCAGGCATGATGAATTCCAACTGTCGTGCCGCGAAGAAAATCTTGGTCTCAAGACTCTTCACAGTTCGTCTGCAGTCTTCTATCCGAGCTTGAAGAAGCTGCCTTTCTGCTCTCGAAATCACTTGATGACCGAACGCCGATTTCACAGGGTGCTTAAGCTGCAATGATTTTGGAATGATCTGGTTCGACTTACATGTTAGGTTGAATCGCAGATGCGTCTTGAAGGCTGCCAGTCGCGTAGATGCGCTCAAGAACTGTCGAGTCCCAGTGATAGCCGGTTGTCCATACTTGTTGCGGATGCTAACGTAGTCAAGAGTTCGACGGAATACCGTCTGGTCAGGTAAAGGCATTGTTAGAGGTAAAGGTCACTGACCAGTGTCAAAAAATATAAAATGACGTTTCGGGGTCCGTACGGATCCCTTGTTCACAATGGAATGAAGGCAGAGCACCAGGTTCTTAAGTAGCGTTGAGCGCATGACGCAAAGTCCGGGAGTACACGTGGTTTAAGGTGCCAGATGATCTATTGATTGTGCTTCTTGTTGTCTGAATTATCAGTGATTCGAGATTGAGCCTTGTTGACCAATTCCTCTCCGTGGCCATGACGTGCGCATTGTCCCAGTTTATCTCGTGGCCCGTCTTCTCGGAATGCTCTGCGAGTGCATTGGTCACTGTGTGGCCTTTGGCGACGTCATTCTTGTGCTGTTTTAAACGCTTGCAAAAATTTCCGCTTTCACCAATATATACAGATTCACAGTCGGCGCACGGGATTTTGTATACCATACCAGGGAAACGTTGCCGGGGGAGAGGATCCTTCACATTTAGCAAGTCACCCTTGAGCTTGCTTGTTGGCACATGCGCAATCTGAACACCGCGTTTTCTAAATGTGCGAGCTAGGGCCTCGCTTATACCTTGAATGTATGGAATCGCTGCGCGCTTGTGTGTTGACGCAACGCCATCAATGGTTTGACTGTTTTGCTGCTGGTTACGCATGATGAGCTATATTGTCTTCTTAATAAAATGCTTGGGATATCCATTCCTGATGAGGTCATCTTCAATGGTCTTGAGCTCTTCCTGCAGGCTTCTTGCATCAGAACAGGTTCGAACGGCACGTTGCACTAAAGAACGGACCACTGAGCGTTTGTGGGCTACCGGATGGACTGACTCGTAGTCAAGGTATCTACCGGAGTGAGTTGGCTTTCGGTACACGGCGAAGGCGAGGCCTGTTGATTGATTGATTTGTGGGGTTTAACGTCCCAAAACCAGCTCTGATTATGAGAGACGCCGTAGTGGAGGTCTCCGGAAATTTCGACCACCTGGGGTTCTTTAACGTGCACTGACATCGCACAGCACACGGGCCTCAACATTTCGCCTCCATCGAAATGCAGCCGCGGCGGCCGGGATTCGATCCCGCGACCTTCGGATCAGCAGCCGAGTGCCATAACCACTAGACCACCGTGGCGGGGCGAAGGCGAGGCCTGTTGACGTACGTTTCACAATTGCGTCCAAGAACGGAAGGCATCCATCTTTTTCTTCTTCCACAGTGAACTTGATGGAAGGCTCGATGTCATTTAGGCAGTCAAGGAAAGCTTGCACGTCCTTCTTCTTTATGACGCAAAAGCAGTCGTCGACGCATCTCCGAAAAACCTTGGGTTTCGGCTGAAATGACTCCAATGCCTTGTTGGAGTGAAGGCATTGGAGTCATTTGAGTCATTGGAGTCATTGGAGTCAAGGCATTGGAGCCTTCACTCCTTTTACGACTGCTTTTGCGTCATAAAGGAGAAGGACGTGCACCCTTTCCTTGACTGCCTAAATGGCATCGAGCCTTCCATCAAGTTCACTGTGCAAGAAGAAAAAGATGGATGCCTTCCGTTCTTGGACGCAATTGTGGAACGTACGTCAACAGGCCTCGCCTTCGCCGTGTACCGAAAGCCAACTCACTCCGGTAGATACCTTGACTACGAGTCAGTCCATCCGGTAGCCCACAAACGCTCAGTGGTCCGTTCTTTAGTGCAACGTGCCATTCGAACCTGTTCTGATGCCAGAAGCCTGCAGGAAGAGCTCAAGACCATTGAAGATGACCTCATCAGGAATGGATATCCCAAGCATTTTATTAAGAAGACAATAAAGCTCATCATGCGTAACCAGCAGCAAAACAGTTAAACCAATGTTGGCGTTGCGTCAACACACAAGCGCGCAGCGAGATTCCATACATTCAAGGTATAAGCGAGGCCCTAGCTCGCACATTTAGAAAACGCGGTGTTCAGATTGCGCATGTGCCAACAAGCAAGCTCAAGGGTGGCTTGCTAAATGTGAAGGATCCTCTCCCCCGGCAACGTTTCCCTGGTGTGGTATACAAATCCCGTGCGCCGACTGTGAATCTGTATATATTGGTGAAAGCGGAAATTTTTGCAAGCGTTTAGAACAGCAAAAGAATGACGTCGCCAAAGGCCACACAGTGACCAATGCACTCGCAGAGCATTCCGAGAAGACGGGCCACGAGATAAACTGGGACAATGCGCACATCATGGCCACGGAGAGGAATTGGTCAACAAGGCTCATTCTCGAATCACTGATAATTCAGACAACAAGAAGCACAATCAATAGATCATCTGGCACCTTAAACCACGTGTACTCCCGGACTTTGCGTCATCCGCTCAACGCTACTTAAGAACCTGGTGCTCTGCCTTCATTCCATTGTGAACAAGGGACCCGTACGGACCCCGAAACGTCATTTTATATTTTTTGACACTGGTCAGTGACCTTTACCTCTAACAATGCCTTTACCTGACCAGACGGTATTCCGTCGAACTCTTGACAACGTTAGCATCCGCAACAAGTATGGACAACCGGCTATCACTGGGATTAGACAGTTCTTGAGCGCATCTACGCGACTGGCAGGCTTCAAGACGCATCTGTGATTCAACCTAACATGTATGTCGAAGCAGCTCATTCCAAAATCGTTGCAGCTTAAGCACCCTGTGAAATCGGCGTTCGGTCATCAAGTGATTTCGAGAGCAGAAAGACAGCTTCTTCAAGCTCGGATCGAAGACTGCAGACGAACTGTGAAAAGTCTTGAGACCAAGATTTTCTTCGCGACACGACAGTTGGGATTCATCATGCCTGAACTCCTCCCTGAAATACATCTGGTTGCTAATCAAGCATCCCGACGGAGAAAGGAAAAGCAGGAAACGTCACAAGAGCGCAAACTGAACGCCTTGCTGGAAAAAGGCATGAAACCGACAGGTCCAAAGTTCGAGGTCAAGAACATGTCTTCCTACGCGCTAACTGCTGCGTAATGCCAAGTTTTGAGCCGAGGTCTCAATTTCAACCAAGGAAAGCAACCGGACACCCGCAAAGTCGTGTGTGCGGTTGAAAACGCTATTGGCCTACTTGAAGAAGATGAACGAGACGAAGTCCGCACAAAAGCAGTTGGCATACTATCTAGGATCCGCAAGTCTGGCTGCCAACAAGTCCTCTCAGAAGTCGAGCGAAAAGCGGTGAAATCTTCACACGAAAACAAGATTGCCGTCCTGCCTGCCGACAAGGGCAACGTGACAGTAGTGCTCGGCCGTTCCGCGTATCAGTCAAAGATAGAGGAGATAGTGGGAGACTGCGCGACGTACGCCAAGATCGACAGGGATCCGACCTTGAAGGTTCAAACACGCTTGCAAAAGATGCTCTCTGGTATTTTCCAAACGCTCCCTGCATCAAACAAAAGGCTTTACTACCAACTGCTGTGCACAAATGGTTCTGCTCCAGCGATCTATAGCCTACCGAAGATTCACAAAAGCGGGAAGCCTTTCAGGCCCATAGTAGATTTCACAAGGTCACCACTGTATAACCTCCCAAGGTATCTTCATGGCATCTTGGCTCCCCTGGCAGGCAAGACTGAAACTCATCTCCGGAACACTAATGACTTCATAAACAAGATGAAGAGCATCACTGTGGACACAGACGAAGTACTGGTTTCTTTTGACGTCTGCTCCCTCTTCACAAGTGTGCCCGTCGACCTTGCTGTGGAAACTTCCAGACAGTTACTTCACAAGGACACGACGTTGGCAGACCGCACACCATTTGACGTCACTGAGCTCTGAAGCTTGTTACGATTCTGCCTGTCCAACACTTACTTCTCGTACAAGGGCGAATTCTACAGGCAAGTTTTCGGTACCGCTATGGGAGCATCCATTTCAGTCACGACTGCAAATGTAACAATGGAAGCAATTGAAAACAAGGCAATGGAGTCATTTCAGCCGAAACCCAAGGTTTTTCTGAGATATGTCGACGACTGCTTTTGCGTCATAAAGACGAAGGACGTGCAACCTTTCCTTGACTGCCTAAATGGCATCGAGCCTTCCATCAAGTTCACTGTGCAAGAAGAAAAAGATGGATGCCTTCCGTTCTTGGACGCAATTGTGGAACGTACGTCAACAGGCCTCGCCTTCGCCGTGTACCGAAAGCCAACTCACTCCGGTAGATACCTTGACTACGAGTCAGTCCATCCGGTAGCCCACAAACGCTCAGTGGTCCGTTCTTTAGTGCAACGTGCCATTCGAACCTGTTCTGATGCCAGAAGCCTGCAGGAAGAGCTCAAGACCATTGAAGATGACCTCATCAGGAATGGATATCCCAAGCATTTTATTAAGAAGACAATAAAGCTCATCATGCGTAACCAGCAGCAAAACAGTTAAACCAATGTTGGCGTTGCGTCAACACACAAGCGCGCAGCGAGATTCCATACATTCAAGGTATAAGCGAGGCCCTAGCTCGCACATTTAGAAAACGCGGTGTTCAGATTGCGCATGTGCCAACAAGCAAGCTCAAGGGTGGCTTGCTAAATGTGAAGGATCCTCTCCCCCGGCAACGTTTCCCTGGTGTGGTATACAAAATCCCGTGCGCCGACTGTGAATCTGTATATATTGGTGAAAGCGGAAATTTTTGCAAGCGTTTAAAACAGCACAAGAATGACGTCGCCAAAGGCCACACAGTGACCAATGCACTCGCAGATTATTCCGAGAAGACGGGCCAGGAGATAAACTGGGACAATGCGCACGTCATGGCCACGGAGAGGTATTGGTCAACAAGGCTCAATCTCGAATCACTGATAATTCAGACAACAAGAAGCACAATCAATAGATCATCTGGCACCTTAAACCACGTGTACTCCCGGACTTTGCGTCATGCGCTCAACGCTACTTAAGAACCTGGTGCTCTGCTTTGATTCCATTGTGAACAAGGGATCCGTACGGACCCCGAAACGTCATTTTATATTTTTTGACACTGGTCAGTGACCTTTACCTCTAACAATGCATTTACCTGACCAGACTGTATTCCGTCGAACTCTTATTAAGAAATAATTCGTATTTGCCGTAGTAATTCATTGTTTAGCCACAGGGCGCATGCCGCCGTGAGTATTTTGACCAAGCTTTTAGAATGGGTGCGCGACACTCTGCCATAGAGATGCGGAATGCTTATGCAATATTGTGGCTCACGTATTTTGTTGTGTCGAGCAAACCTGCTGGCCCACTCTATGACTGGATGCTCAAAAGGGTGATGGATAGCCATCTGCATGTATGCCACGTACATTAGCCATCTCCATTAATGTTTTGTGCGTCATAATTCGAACAGGGCGTACACCTTGCATATTCTTTATGGAACCTCACTACATTTTACTAGACAGTGTAATACCGAGAATGCAGTGCACACAACCGATAGGTGCAGTCAGCTATGT
The DNA here is from genome assembly GCA_013339685.2 of Hyalomma asiaticum. Lineage (NCBI taxonomy): Eukaryota > Metazoa > Arthropoda > Arachnida > Ixodida > Ixodidae > Hyalomma > Hyalomma asiaticum. The sequence continues at coordinate 11,715,233 of CM023481.1, read as the reverse complement.
CTGAAAAACAGAGGTTCATTTGAGCAAAGAAAATGTTAGTTGTGCCTATAGTGCAACGTTGAAATGAAAGTTATTGCTGAATAAAGGGAATATATACTCTGCAGTCCGCTTACCAAATTGAAAATGTTCTGGTAGAGCCTCTCCCTGACGGCGCACTTCCAAATGAAGATGAACGGGAAGTGGACGAGGTAGATGCCGTAAGTAAGCCTGCTCAATACGGCCAGTGGCTTAGCCGACAGCGTAGATTCTATAAAGCCTGCATCAGAATTTGAAGTAAAATTAGTACCCATGATGACTAGTCTTGGATTTCTTATGCAGCCCTCGGAACTATTATACACGAAATTCCGTTATCATAAAGATTAAGTGGCAAGCACACTTATCCATACGAATGGTTTTGGAGAGCAGGGGTTCGATGCGCGAATCAACCACGAGTATTATAGTTTTAAGACTAGACAGAATCAGATATTGAACATATATTTAATTGCTTTCACGTAATCAACATCCTTGCCTTGCATTGTTATGCAAATATATTGACGCCACAGAATTAGCTGCATGAGTGACTTCCTCTCATAATGCAGGGCGCAATAATAGTTACGGAGCAAGTGTAACCTACTGCAAAGAGATAGAGTATACACTAGCGCTCTCTCTGTATGTGGTCACGTAACGCCCATCACTATGGCAATCAGTGGTGACGCAGCATTCTCTCACTCTGACCACTTGCGCTCTTGTAGCTTTGGAAAGAGGGCAACTTTCGCCCAGTCTTCAAGTGTATTCAGCTGGGCGCAGAGGTCGGCAGTGTACGCGGCTGGCGTACTCGGGCTTACTCATTGTGATTTCTGCAGGCTTCACACTCACTTACGTTTATAATCACGAGCACCAACGCTCACGAATGCTTACATACCTTCTCACCTCTCCTCACACCCACAATACTTGCGTTCAAAATAGTGATCTACTCACGCTCAAGGCTATTACTCCTCACGTTCATACTCACTGCTACTCGCGCCCATGCTTACTCGCTGACGTTCATACTCACATGAGTAGGGCAGCGTACTCACCTTACCAAAGTTAGCATAAGTACATTTTCGTTGCGTGGCTAGGCTTGTAAATGCGCTGTGGGCACGGTGAGATGCCCAGAACTACTATCGGTTGCAATGTTCAAGCCGAATTTCGTATAATGACATTTTTCCTTGCTCCCTGTTGTAGGCTTTATTTCGTACTACTCAAAATGGGAGTCGGAATGTTTCGCAGCACTCGACGGAATAAGCACCGGAAAGGCAGAAATGTAGGAACCTAATTTCCTCAATGCCTTTTAAGGCTTTAATTCAGCAGTGCTTTTCCTTGTCTGCTCGTGCCTTGTACTTAATCAGAGAAAGCAAGTGCGACTCACCGCCTCTTCCTGAAGAGAGCATAAATGTGAGCACCGCCAGGACTAATGCCCAGAGGGTGCGATCCCAGAAGGCCAGAGACGCCTTTTCCAGGTCGCTGTGTCTTGTGCCACGTGACCACTCGAAACGATAAAGCACACAGGCCGCAGTGAAGCCGACGACCACGGCCCACAGCATCACTTTGACACCCTGCGGGAGGTCTATACCGTTTGGGCCTCGGATGACATCATGAAATTACTGATTATAACAAAAGGCACTGTAATATTTTGAACTGCAACATTCTTTAGCTCTCTCTCCGTTATTTCGTCTGACCAGTTGTCCAACACCTACACGACAGTACATTGTTTAAAGCGCCAGTCACATCATGCAAATGTGACAGACGTCAGCGCAGCGCTCACCTGCACTAAATATACGTTGCTGAAATTGTGGAAATTGTTCAAAGTGCGAGACTTAAGCTTTGGTCCTATAAAGCCAAAGGCAGCTGCTCTAACTACACCACAGCTGCATATCTCATCCGGCGTAGAAGATAAGCACTAAGAGTGCTATGAAACTAAGGGTTTCTGAGGATTGGTGTCTCTTCGACAATGCTGATGATGATGTCTTTTTCTTCAAGCCATGGCGTAGAAACTCTTGGTACGTTTTCACAGCGCTCATCAAGCTTCCTTGAGGTGGCTTGATATCGACGTTCGGTCCAGATAGGTAGTTTAAAGGAGTGCAGATGACAAAATATTGCACATTTTCTTACGTCGTGATGACGCCCACTTAATGGGGACCATAGTAACGATCCCAAAGTGACCAGTTGCCTCCCCAGTAACTTAGTGCACAAAATTATATATGTCACGGCTAACGAGCCAACAACTCCCACCAAGTAGGATAGTGACGAAAGAGAAGAGTATCACGCGATGCTAACATCACACGGACTGCCAAATCGGTGACCATGCAAACCGATATGGCTTAATTCGTGCCACGGATTTCTTGATAAAGATGACGGCATATCGCGTTGGTGTCGTCTCCTATTGGGTAGTTCACGAGATGTCTTCATGTGATGCTCCTGTGATTTGTGAAGTCTTTAGCTGTGCGGCATACATTTTGTAGTAATAAATTACCGGGAAGCCAGAACGAGAGGTGTGGCCTATATTTATCATTTGATCTTGTGGTATATTTAGTACGGTCTGTTTCCGTCATGGATCATTCGCTCACAGCATGTTTAAAGGCGCTATTGTCGCGGCGTGGAGTCGCCTACACATAGCCATTTTCGAAATCTTGCGCGCTCTTTTAACAAAGCACACATTCGCGTGCATTTGTTGTTGTCGTCAACTGAAGAACTTCGTTTGCTTTTCCAGGTGAGAAAACATTTTTGTTACTATTTATTTTGCATGTCTTTCTTGAGGGAGGCCCTAATAAATGCCAAGATACCAACTGTGCGTAGGAAATAGGCTCAAACCTTTTAAAAACATCACAATAACAACTATGATTCCAAATGGACTCATCGGGACAAAAAGGGTCCATTTTGCCGAGTTTGACCCATTCGCTTCGCAACGGACGCAAGCGTCCCTGTGGTGTCTTGTTCTTTTTTTTAACTATGCGTTTGTGTTTTGCTTCGTCTTAAGCGTCTTCTCGTGTTTCAGAGCGCTTCTAAATCTGGAATGTTATTTCTATACAGATGGCGGGCCTCAGCACGGCATGTTTTTACGGGAAGAACAAGCGTTCGCCAACTGCGGTCCTTATCCCTCAAGGCGACGTGTCGGATATTGATCTGGACGACTCTGACGATGACGAAGAGAATGTTGCAAAGCGGACTACGTCAACAAAACTTGGTTGTCACGAAGGCAGCCCAAGCGAAATTGGCCTTGATGTAGAAATTGACGACGACGAAGAGGATGAGAATACCGACAGCGCTATGGGTGACAAATCCGAAAAATCAGCAGTACCTGCTCAACAGGCAAAGAAAACTGGAAATAAGCGTACGAAGACGGCACTGAATTGGAGAAGTGGCGATATGGATGCCGTGCAGGAAGATTTTTGTGAAGAATTCGGGCCACCACCAGACAATTCTCTGTCGCCATATCAATATTTCAAACTGTTTTGTGACGACAGTGTGTTCAACAATTTTGCCGAACAAACAAATCTCTACTCTGTGCAGAATACAGGAAGCTCAGTAAACACAAATGCAAAAGAAATGGAGCAATTTGTAGGAATTCATGTCATCTCCGAGTGGTGAAATTGCCCTCGTACAAGATGTACTGGAGTGAAGCCACACGTTTTTCCACTGTGGCAGATGTGATGACAAGAATCGGTTTAGCAAGCTGAGGTGTCAATTTCATGTGAACGATAATACCAACATGACGCCTGTGACCGATCCGAGCCATGACAGATTGTTCAAGGTGCGCCCATTTGTGACAAGCGTATTACAAAATATGTCGAAGATTGAGCCAGAAGAATTCAATGCGGTTGATGAATGATTATCCCCTTCAAAGGTCGTTGCCCACTCAAGCAATATATCAAGAACAAACCACACAAATGGGGAATTAAGGTGTTTGCCGTGCAGGAGCCAGCGGTTTGTTTTGGTTTTGATGTCTACGTTGGGAAAAAGACTATTTGTCAACCATCAGAACTGGGCATCAGTGGGGATATTGTTTCAAGCTCACTGAGCCACTACCTCACACAAGGGATTCAAAGTTTCCTTTGACAATTGGTTCACTTCGCATGGCCTTGTTGTAGCGCTGAAGGAGAAAGGGCTCCTGTCTGTTGGCACAGCACGTCTCAATCGCCTCCCCGGATGTTCACTGAAAACTGATGCAGCCTTGAAGAAAAGTGGCCGCGGAAGTTTCGACATCGTTACAGAAGTGTGCAACAACATCGCCGCAGTAAAGTGGCTTGACAACAAGCCAGTGCACTTGGTTTCGTCCTACATTGGTAGCCAACCCGTAGGCCAAGTTCAGAGGTGGAGTGCGACAACAAGGAGCCATGTAACTGTACAACAGCCTGCCATTGTCAAAGAGTACAACCGATTCATGGGAGGTGTGGAGCTTTGCAATATGCTTGTAGAGCTCTACCGCTGCGACATCCGAGGCAGGAGGTACTACCTTCGCATAGTCTTTCATATCATAGACATTTGTGTAGTGAATGCATGGCTGCTGTACCGGCGCCACTGCTCCCAGGCTGGAACACGATATCAGCCACTGCTTGATTTCCGCATGGCAATTGCCCACGCTCTGCTGAAAGCAGGCACAATTGAGGAAGGAAGCGCGGCAGGCCCGTTCTCTCTCAACACCTCCTCCCAAAGAGCATGCTCCAACCACGACCAGTCTACTTACCTTAGAAGTTTTTTCATTCTTGTACTTTTCAACCACGTAGAATGTAATGCAACCGCCGAAGAAGCAGACGGCGTGGTATGTAGGAAGCATGTACACGTCGGTCAACATATTGAGGTAGTCGCTGCGAACACATGAAGCCGGTGGTCAGACGTCGAACACAGCTAAGTTGGGTTCTTGAGCTATAGAGTAAAATTTTTTGCGGCATGAACTCGCGGTAGATTGCAAGAGTCTTAGAGATTGTGGAAGCACCCCGCCGTACTTTTGTGGGATCGATGTTCGAGCACGTATGATATGATGAGAGAACAAGCTCGAGGTCCTTGACCAGCTATTAAAGTGAGCTCTTGAGGGGAGTCAAGCAATGCACGAGCTTATACTGGTCTCAGTGGGCCTGGCGGTGAGGAAACGATACGAACTTTGTACGACGCTCTAGCGCGAGACATAGCGGCTTTCGAATCTCGAGGGAACGATGCCAAAGCGTCACGGCGTTTAAAAGTGCAGTTTACAAGGTTGACTTCGGTGTCCATAAGTACTTAGCATATTGAAGGGTTCTTCAGTCGATACATTTGTAGGCATTTGCATATTTGAAGAACCTAACGGTAACGGTAATTTGGGAATAACAGAGAAGCAGCAGCATTTTCACTCGAAACCAAGGCTTCCTAGACATAAAAATGACCGTAATATATAGGGCGGATTAGGTTTTGAGGGGTGAGTATAATATGCTTTCGCTGCTCTTCTATCCCACTTCTGCTATATATTCACGCATATTTGTCATGTCTACAACTCGGCTGCGCAAGGGTGCAGCCGAATTGTATTCATGAGTTGTAGTTGGAGAGAAGAATAAGAGCATACTCACTCGTACGTCTCGGCCACATGAACGATTACCGGTGAGTATCGGCTACCGATCATCTGCCACGCAGTGAAGGAACTGCCTGCTATGGACAGCACCGCCAGAGCGGCTATGATTGCGCGTGTTCTGGTGGAGGAAGAAGAAAAAGTTAACACGCACAAAGCACACTCAAAAGGCAGCTAACCCAACCCTCGATATTTTTTCACATAAACAAGCGCATCGACATGAGAGCGCCATCACAATCATCGTTGCCAAAATGCGGTAGCGCTACGCCCTATGGGAGAGCCACAAAACGAAGAAAACTACGTCGTTAGCTCTCCGGGTATTTTCTATTCTCCCCAGCTCGTTCTGACGTGAGCGCCGGCCACCTTGATGATGTCACAACTGCATGGTGCTGTCACTGCTAGAACGGCTGCCGGCAAGGTGTGCAAGAAATTACGCACGCTCCATCAACCTCATCGCGTTGCTCGCCATGCCATTGTAGCCAACCAGTGGCGGCAAGTAGCAGAAACGCGGGCAGAAGGGTCAGCCTGTAAGGTTCATCAACACAGCGAATCACCATAAGGTTCCATTGCATTGGCAAGGTCATCAGCTGCACCCTTCGCAGGGCGATGGGCTGGCACAAAGCAATAAAGCCCATTCGCGATAGCCTGTCACGTGATGTTTGGAAAAGTACTCGGCGAGGAAAGGACTGCACAGTTGAGACGGCGCATTGCGAAGGAAAGAACGATGTGAGTGGGGACCAGTTTTCAACCATAAAACCCGTGTAACTCCGCTGTTACTTCACCGTTTCGAAAAATTCTTGCAGCTGTGTGTTCGTTGTCGACTCATGCGCAACTACAACATCGAAACTGAATTTCCACCACTGGGTGGTTTAGGGGCCCTTTAAAGGGGCCCTACGAACCACCCCTCGCTCTTGGTTTTCAAAACGGCTGCTTGTGTAATCATAGCGTCTCAGAAATTCACCGACGAAAGAATTTTTGACGATTTTTTGGGAGCGGAGATGTTGTGAACGGCACCCCACCTTACGTTCTGCCTCAACTCTGCGGAATAGGGCCCATAGAGTTTTGTGGGCGTTGTCGCAGGAGGTGCCCCGCCCATCGAATTGCGCCGCTTTACTTCAACATCGCATCAGAGTGGCTGACTGAAACCCCAACTTGGCGCTACTGCCGAGGGCTTTGGCGCGATGGTCGGGTGCCCTGGCCCAACATGGCGCGACGGTCGGGTGCCCTCGCGATCGCTACATTTTTTCGATTCTCCTAAGTTTGTTTGCGTTCATGACACAGTTTAGGCTCTAGGTGTGTGCGCTTACTTTGTCAGTGCTCTGCTTGCCTTCGGTGTTGCGCATACGACAGCGTCAGGATAAACTGCACAAGTACCAACGCTAATGCGCTTTGTTCTGCCTAGCCCAACGGTAGTTAATGGTTGATTAGTGATTGGAGACCGGTTAATCGTCCTTTAGGGCTCGAACGGACGACTACTATGACTCGAAACGAAGACCTTCAGGACGCGAAATCAGAGGTGTGGAATAAGGTGTGGATTAATGTGGAATAGATGCGTTGAGCTCCGGTGAGGCGGATAGATTAAAGTGCGAATACACCGTAGTATACACTAGTTTCTATTGCCTAAACTGAAATGCACAGAAAACTCCGCTAGGCTATGTAATCATAGCATAATCATGCCAAGCAATAGCAAAGCCAATTTAAGCTTGCCAAGACAAGCTAGGTAAGGCCTAATCAAGTTAAACCCAATTCATTCGAGCTTAATGAAGACAAATAAGTGATTGTAGTGCAACCACGACTAATTAGGCCAAACTTAATTCATTCAAGTTTTATTAAGCGATGGTAAATTAAACCAATCCTTCTTATGCTTTGACGAAATAATCCATAACTAATTAGGCTAACACTAACGAAGTGAATTCTAAATGAGCTGACACTAGTTAATTCAAGTATCACTAGGCTAATACTAGTTAAGACAAGTTTAACTAAGGCATACTAATTAAGCGAAGCTCATTTAGGCTGGCGTAATTAAGCCTAGGGTAACTAAGCTGACTGATTAGGCCAAGTTTAAGGGAAGACAAATTTAACTAAGCATAATTATGCTGAGTATTTGACCTAAGGTTAATTAGGCAACGCCAGATTAGGTTAGTGCTTTCTAAGCCAAACCTACATAATCGAAGTACAATGAAGCCAGGTACATTTAAATTACGAAAAGGCAAAGACTAATTGAACTCAGCCTTATTATTCTAAGCCTAATTAGGTCGCACATGAAAGGCTTAGTACATTTTAATCCACACTGATCTGCCTTATTAAACTTTAATCTGCTGTAATGCTTCTTAATCCACCCTAATCTGCTTTAGTCTATCACAATGCACCCATGGCTCTTCTGACTATCGTAATCTGCTCTAAATGTCATAGTCTGCCATAATGAACTTTAATCTGTCTTAATGCACACTAGTGAGGCTTAACCCGCCGTAATCCGCCCAAACCAGTCTTCATTCATCCTAGTCCCTTTAGGCACGTCATCCAAGAAAGATTTTTGTTTCGACTTCACTCATGGTCTTCAGTTTGAGTTGTAGAAGCTGGCACATTGGAGCCCCATTGCGTATAAACCCGTGTACAATCACTGATCAATCATTGTTCGACGTTTGGAAATCATTATTCGTTTCTTACAGACTACTGGCATGCATTTATGGCTCCTTGAGAAATGATATTTATGGTGAATTTTGTACCGCACCATTCGTGCAGACGCCGACGTAGCTCAAAGACACCTCGCAATGATATCTATGAATGGCTCGCGCATTAACAAACACACTTCTACATATTTCCAGCAATCATTCTGCCTAGACGCTCAAAACGCAAAAAAGCAAACGCACGGCACGCATGTGCTTTCGGTTAAAAAACGCGGGCTGCGAAGGGCCCGCACGCGGGCGTGTGATGTGCAAGCAACTGGGTTAATGTATGTCTGCGGCCATCACCCAATAGCAGCGATGTGTGCTGAATGACAAAACAGCGTGAGAAGAAGCCCTATTTAGGTGTGGATCACAGTAGGGGCTGGGCTTGTTGGTGTGGCCTGTTGCTCTAGCCAGATAGTGCGTGAGGATTTTTGGTTTGAAAATAACGGTTCAGCGCAACAGAGGGCGACACCGCCTCAGCAGCAGCGGGCCACCAGTGCTTCTCTGGCTCCATGTGGCGAGAGAGAGCGAACCAAGCGAACGATGCGCGTTGCCTCTAGAAACGTTCTTTATGTTCTTTCCACAATGAGGAGAACGCCTGGGGGTTCGAAGTAGTGCAGCCGCGCTCAGTTCCCGCTGTGGATTTTCATAATTTTTAAGCAGCTTTCTTGTTTGAAAGTGCCTGGAAACGTTCTTCAAGGAGTTCCGAGGAACACCTGGACGCCACCCAAGTCGATTTCCTGTCATTTGGAGTTAATAGAGGACTTGAGAAAGCCCGCCGCCGCACAGGACGTTCACCGAATGGTGACCCGGGGAGCCGACGACAGCTGCACCGACGCTGGGGATTCAGGCGTCGGAGCTTCATCTGGCCATGGCTCTCGACGCGGCGACCAACCAACAGTCCCACCACCTAGAAGGCGACGGTACAGCAGATGACCAAATGGAGCAAGGCCAAGGAGACGACCACCACGACACAGGGAGGCGAGACGCTACCATGGAGCCGTCACTCGCATGCAGAAGAGGGCGCTGGCTGGCAGACAGTAAATTCCGCTAAACAGCGCAAGAAAGAGGCACTGAAGCGGAGACGCGGCAGCGCAGGGCCCGAGGACCAACTGAAGAGAACCACGCAGACTTACAAGAAATTGCCTAAACTACTGGCATTGCCGAAGGACGATTACGAGATCGTCATTCGTCCAACCCAGGGCCTCCCTTTAAATTACGTCTTGACTCCCACGCTTGCACAAGCTATCATCGAGGCATGCCAAGCTGGAATCAAAGAGGACCAGTTCATCCTCAGAATCAACCCAGGATCAAACCTACCAGTCCTGTCATCAAAATATGAAGAAGTTGCGGACAAAGTGCGCCTCACGCGCCCTTGTGCTGAACGGCAGGGCTCACGGTGTTCGCGCCTTCGCCGTCAACGCAGACGACAATGCGAGGGGTGATTCATGGCGTACCCATGAACACCTCGACCCAAACTCTCATGGCCCACCTACGTGTGAGAACGCAAGGTGTGGAGATCATCCCTGCCAGAATGATAGGTACAATAAAAAGGGCAGCCATTGCATTTCTCGATACCACGCTACCTCGAACCCTGTAATATTGCAGAGGTGAGCTCCGCTGCTATCCCTTTCGACCTACAGTTCAAGTGTGCAAGGTATGCCTAGCAAAACGACACCGCGCGGACAATTACCCCAATCCGGATCGCCCTATATGCAGGCCACGTGGACTGGCAAATCGAACTGTCGAACACCCCTGTCCTATTAGTTCCGCCTCGTGCGGGGAGACTCATCTCACAGGGGATCCAACTTGCAAAAAAAAGGACTTAAGCCGCCTAAACCTCAAATGCTGCTACTCTAAACAGAAAGCGCTCATAAAAGCCACCAGGACAACTGCCACATCACACCGAAGATCAAGAACATGTGCTGGTTCTCCTCCGAATAGGAAGAAGACGCCTGCAAGTCGGCGCACGAGAAGCGCCGTTCCTGCTCGCGGTCGCCGTGGCGGACATCGCCCTCGCCATCGGGCAACAGAGTATAAACACCGACCAGGCAGACCCTCCCATACAGTCCTCCAGGAGAGGCCACCAGATACAGCGGCGGGCATCTCGGACACATTCGACAGGCATCATCGCAGAAGGTAAGCTTGGCGGAAGCCGTGGCTCCCAAGTCTGCATACACTCCACCCATCACAAGAAACGTGCGTTATCAAGCTGTAACCGCAGAAAACAAACAACTAATATAGCATCTAACCAATACGACTCGAAAATAGTGTGGCTCGAAAAACAGTTGACCTATATAATATATATAGTTAACCGCGACCTATATAGTTGATCGCGAAACCTGCAGTACAGGCCCCACAAAATCAAACAAGCAGCCGAAGCGAAACGCAACGGGATAATGGGCGTATCCAGCCAAAATCGACAATGTCACGAGAGCATGTACTCAATACAGAAACAGCAGATCCAACATCGAACCTGACTATACAACATCTACAGCCAATGCAACAGCACATACTACAGTAATCAGAAGCACAAATGAAACAATTCTTTGTCGAATTTCATGGAATGAAGCTATACGTTCATGAAACGCTCAACAAGGAATCGAAGCGTAGACGTAAGCAGAGCCAAGAGCGGTCCCAGAAGTCGCATTTCAAAAGCATGCTCACCTCGGAGACTGAAACTGCAACCACCGCCTCTCATCACGACAAATAAGCAGCAGGGAGCAAAAGAGAATCTTACTATACGGTCCGGGAACCGTCTTTCCCTGCACAACAAGCACACTACACTTACACTATACATAGAGGCCGCGCTGATCCCTCCTGATGTAATCTGCCTGCAGGAAATCGAAGCCAGCCCTAACACGGTTGCGGGTTACAGATTGCACATACAGCCAAACGATCCTAAGGCAGCGATACCCGTCAGCAAAGCATTGACGGCTAAACTCTCCACAGCACCGCAGGAAGGGACGCCACACCATATGGTAATGCTAGGCCAGGCAAGAAATGCCGCCGGAAGCAGGTTATATGCTACATATATTGTCCCCCACAAGACAGAAAAGCAGACTTCAGCCATATTTTCCACTTTCTGAAGACCCCGCTTCAACAACGCGACTGCTTGATCGTCACTGCGGACACCCCCTTAACACACCTTTGGGAAGCCCGTCGAGGCCTCACGAAACGGTGGCGCCGACAGAAGCTCAACGAAAAACTCAGACCCCGTATTGCTAAAATCAGAAAGCAAGCGCACGCATACGCAAATGAATTATACAATAATTTGCGCACATTCTGTCATTCCTTAAAAGGGCACACTAGGCACAAAGTATACATGGAACATCCTGCGGAGTCCTTTGGACCCCTCCGCAATACGAATTGAAACAAACGCTAGTCATCAACGGCTTGCAGGAGAATTACAGAGTGATGAGGATCAGTTAATACAAGAGCTTAAACATTGTTACACCGATGAACGCAAGCGAGACGGAAAGGCAACACCAGGTCTAGAATGCAATGGAGAAGCCAACGCTGACCCAGATGCACCCATAATCTTTGTGGAGGTATATGCAGTGGTGAATAGTTTCAAAAAGAATACAACGCCCGGATTGAACGACATTACAAACGCCATGACACGGAGCCTTAGTACCGGCACAATCAAAGCCATCACGGACCATTTTAAACATGAAGTCCGGTCACCGGGCGGAAAGATACCTGCAGAATAGACACTGGCACAGATTGTACTCATACCTAAACCAGGAAGACGGCGAAGCCTTGATCAACTACGAGCAATGACACTGACATCATGCATTGGCAAACTCTTCCAAAAAGTTATACTCAGTCACCTTGACCAATGCATCCATGTACGGTTTTGAGCGAGGAATATCTGCCCAGGATATTTTCTTATTACTCAAAGACGAAGTGTTTAATCCAGCTCCAGGTAGCCTAGACAGCTTACTCGCTGCGCTTGACATCGTAGAAGCATTTGACAACATCGCGCAATCTGCCACACTAGACGGTCCCACAGCTACAGGGTGCGCGGAAAGCCTTTTCCAGTACGCATCTGATTTCTCTGGAAATCGCAAGGCGCAGACTGCCATCGCCGGTACTAAGCCATCACCATACGGTCTTCCATTGAAACCAATGCCTTAGGTTTTGATCCTGTCTCTATTTTTATTCAACATCGGGCTAAGGAAACTAGTCCTCGAACTGGAAGCTATACTGAACCTGGGCTGTGCCTTTTACGCCGACGACATTACACTATGGGAAAAGAACAGCAAGATGTACTGCAAACTGCTATAGACAAAATTCAAAGTTACCTCGACGCATCAGGTGTGACGTGCGCACCCAAAAAGTCAGAATACCTGCAAATAGGACCACCACGCACTCGGTACAAGCGTGCACCTATGCTGCAGCCAAATATTGCCGGACAGAATATCAACAGGAACCCAGTAGCCCGAATACTGGGCATGCATGTACAAGAAAAGAACAGCATGAAGACGGCAATTGGCAAACTCAAACAAACCATCCAGGGCATTAACCCTCGTAGCTATAATTGCGAGAAGGAATGCCGGGATGACGGAGGTTGACATGATACGTCTTGTACAGGCCTCCTTTCGCAGCCGAATCACCTTCGCTCTTCCCTTTCAAGCTAGACGCAAGACTGAAATAGAAAATATCTACACACTTATGGACGGGGTACGACCGCCTTCGTAGGTCAGTTGGTAGAGCATCGAACGCGTCATCCGAAGGTCGTGGGTTCGGTTCCCACCGAAGGCAGGTTTGTCTTTTCGTCCACTTTAATTCCTTTCTACTTTCTCCACAATTACAATACCACAAGAAACTCCCCCTATGCTTTCCAAAGCTTCATTGTCTGTTTGCTCATTAAGTTGTTTCTAACAAATAAAGAACGAGCCCTTGACCCCTTGCCTTTCGTTATTTCATAGCTTGGGCCTCGTTGCAGCAGACTTGGTGCCTTAGGTAGCATGCGAGGGCTTATTGGGCAGCAGCCATCTCGTCTAAGTTCACGTTCTACGTGACGCCTCCTGGCAAGAAAGTGTGTTCCACATACGCCGCCATGGCTACGAGTGGCGCTGCCTAACACTCCCAGGATAATACGTACATAAATACCCAATAAAGTGGGCGGGGGTACGACCGCCTTCGTAGCTCAGTTGGTAGAGCATCGAACGCGTCATCCGAAGGTCGTGGGTTCGGTTCCCACCGAAGGCAGGTTTGTCTTTTCGTCCACTTCAATTCCTTTCTACTTTCTCCACAATTACAATACCACAAGAAACTCCCCCTATGCTTTCCAAAGCTTCATTGTCTGTTTGCTCATTAAGTTGTTTCTAACACACTTATAAGAATCTCGTACAAAGCTCCGTTGCGACTTCAAACAGTTTGAGCATAGAAAAACTCATGGCATTGGGAATACACAACACATGTGAAGAACTGGCAGCCGCTACACTAATCCCACAAAGAGAACGAATCACCGCCACACACGAAGGAAGAATACTGCTAACAAATGCTGGCATACCCTCTCGCCCCTCAATACTGTGGCAACTAAACGACTATTGTACCGACGCAAATACGGGACCACATCATCGTGGAACCTGTTCCAAAAAATATGCACCGGATCTACAATCAAAAGCCCCGTCAAGTGCAATCAGGAAAACTTCAAAGAACTAACGATCCTGACACCTACTTTACCGACGCACATCTTTATCCCGCACCATCACAGGGCACCAGAAAGCAGGCATATACAAAGGCAGTAACCAACGAAAATACGGTCGTGGCCTGCGCGTTAATACACACCAGATGAACTGCAACTGCAGAGGCAGCAGCCATAGCCTCGGCAATAAAAGAAGCATAAAGAAAGGGACTCCCTGCATATATTGTGACAGACTCACAAGCTGCCTGTCGCTTATACCTTATACACTTCCCAAATGTGACCCTTTTGGAGACCACGTTGTCGGAGGTGCATGACGTTGCATGGTGCCCGGGGCATGCAGGCCTGAGGGAGAACGAGGAGGCGAACTGTGTAGTTGACGGACTTGCCGGCCGAGCCGCATCACCTTGCTAAGGGCATGCCAGAGGCCACGATGAAGAACAAAACATCACGAGCAGGCAGATATCAGAAGACCAACGACTGAGACGACGAAAGTACGCCCCTCCGCATCCTAGCTTAAGCACTCCACAAGCCAGGGGTTGCCGCCGCCTCCAAACGAACGCATACCCCCCCATATCAAGAGAACACGCAATCTCTCCACAGGCATACACGACAGCGATATGCCCGTGGTGCAGGGACCACGCACTTACACAAACTACGTATCAATGTACAGAGGAGCCAGACCGTGCAATATCTAGGCTGGCGCGCTCAGGACAAGAGCATATAACGTGGTCTTGGGATGCACGGCTTTGGAGCTGGCAGTGGGCAGCCACCTGCCGGCCCTAGACCAGGCCCGGCAATCCGCAGTGGCCAGTGGGGCTCTACAAGAGGGCGCGTCCAGAGGTTGACTACCGAGCGTTCACGCAATAAAGTTTATTCTTCTTCCACGATAAACGCTGACTGGCAGCTTGCAAGGAGCGCGAACGTGCTCTCGTACGCGAGAGACAACGCCGACGCAGGGCCGATAACACTACGTGCCCAGCAAGCAGCGGCCGCTCGGAAGCGCAGGCAAGCTGACAATAGCCTCTGTCTTCTGTGTCTCAGTTCCCACTAGCAACCATTGACTTGTTTCAGTGAGAAACGCGGGACCATCACTGCGTGCCTCGCAGCTGTCCAGGTTTCACGCCAGTGGAGCTGAAGTTTCAGTGCCACGTATGTTTAGTAATGCGGTGAGCACAAGACCCGCGCGCGTTCTTTTTTTTTTTTGTTAGATGAGGGCTTCTACGGAATTGGAACCTTTCTGCTCCCCTTTTGAACAACGCTACGTATCGGGGATGCCTACGGACTTTGGCAGGGGTGTTCATCACAGCGTGCGATAGCCGTAGGACGAGTTTTTTCACCATGCCTGGGAAGTGGTCCAGGACCCCTGTAAGCAGATACTAGTGATACAATTTTATCGCCATTGAACGAATGTAAACGTAATGAACACATGTACGCTGTGAACATAAAAACATCTAATGTGTATGCAAAAATAGGCCAACATGGGGGCAAATGACTTGTCAGGCGCTTTACCCAATGAGCGATACACACCAGTAGAGCGCATTAAGTTTGCTGCTGTACTGAAGAGGGGCCGAATTCACAAATTTTCTTTCGTATGTACACTTTCGGACTGGTCAACGGGCTTCGCTCATGATACGTCCAGTATCATAATTGGCCGAAATATTCTCTTACGAATATTTTAGCGTACCATGCTTTTGTGAATACGGGCCCTGATCTTTTTGATGGACCGATGGGGGTATATGTCTACATCCAAAGGTCATTTTTTTTCAAGTTGGTATGGGAGTGTATATATATATATATATATACATGTACCGAGGAATTTTTGCGCCAAGTTAAGGGAGTGTATTTTTAGTTCCCTCTAGAAGTTTTTGGCTGGCCAGCTAAGCATAGGTGGCGGTCAGGAATATTGCTTTCCATCAGTAACTTGAAGAGTACTGCGTCTATCTCTACCTGGATAGATTTGTTATCCTTCTGGCGCTTTCTCCTTCCAGGTTTCCGATAACCCTGGTTAATCCGCATAATACTGTGATAATTTAACAAGCCTGCGTTAGCTGCATCCACACTCGCTGTGCTGTGGTGCTTGCGCCCCGTCATAACAACATATGTTCGGTTTGCACAGTAGTGTGGTCGCCTGTTCGACGTGCGGCATTCGGCTTCTGGCTTGAGGAATGCGGCTGATATCCAACGCTGTTAAGCAGTGCGTAGAGCCGCGACACGTTCGCCCAAAAGACGAATCAGATGTTGCAACCGTCCAGTGCGCTTATCATTCTTTATCCAACAATGGAACTGGAACTTTCCTTCATGCACTAAACAGACGCGAGCGCACGCACGCGCCGATGATTCGATAAACCAATACTGAAACTTCACAGGGTCGCACAAAGCAGGTGCGTACGCACACACACGCGCACATCGACGCGCACGGCATTTACAAAAAGGACTTTTAAAACTCTCATGGTGAGTATTTGAGGACATCACTTGACAGTCAGCGCGGACTATAGTAAGGCCATGGCGCTTTGAAACTCCGCTGCTTAGGGCTGATTTGCGCTCTCGCTGCCCCGCTGCTCCGCACGTGCCGGTGGGAGCAGCGAAGCACCAACAGGGGTTCACGAACTGCTTGGAGAAGAAGAGTAATTCCTCCACTTCGTTCGCCCTTTCTCTAGGTCGTTTGCAGTGCGGCCGCTGCCTTATGACGCGGGGTTCAGCATCTTGAGCCTAAACAGCCCTCAGCAGCGGTAGCAAAATGTTGACAAGTGCCATACTCACATCGCTATTACCGAGTCGGAATGGGAGTTTTGGAGGCTAACATGCAGATTAAATCTCCCGTCGCGGTTAGTTTTTGCTTCCATTCAAATAAATGGAATATTTCGCTAAGTCATTCCAGCGATTACGAAATGCATTATAATGTCATAGGAATTGCTTGGGGAGATTATTCTGTAGGATCTACAAAATGTGATGACAGATATCCTCATTATTTTTAATGGAACGTCCCTTTCTGAAAACACTTACCGAGCAAGCTGGTGAACAAGAAGAGCCACAAGAAAGAGCTGGTAGTCCGCCGAGATATACCACGTATAGATGCTGACTACGCCCTGTAAAAGCGACGGGCATTATTGAATTTACGAATGGGGAGGCTTGGATAAAAATTTTCTATGCCAAGGTCGCATCTCAGGGAGGAAACTCAATTTTAGCGTTTTATACGGAAAAGATGTTATGCTACACTTATTTCAGAAAACATGGGTAGAGCAACTGACGCAAATATCAGCAACCGTATAAATGAAAGGGCACCTTGTGCAAGTTCGTGATAGCGGCACAACATCTGCACTGTCTAGGTCAACAAAGTGCAGCTTTCTGCGTAGTCCTCCAGCTGGGCCTAGTCAGAAAAGGGCATTGAGAATAATGATGCGCTGCAAATATGACGCAAATGTAGAATAGTATGGAAAACACGGGTAGCCTGCGCTAGTGATTCACGACTGTACTAAGAGCAGATCTCGTGTCCGACCTACCTTGTTCAGACTTCTGCAAGCTCAACTAGACACGTGACTTGTCACGTGACTAGTCGTGTCATGGTGTTGGCGAGAACATGTCGCACGACCATGCTTTTTCCATCCTTTTTGAGGGAAGTTATCATGTGACCAGCTGCTACATACTTTTGGCGGAAACACGTCACGTGACATGGTGTGGCATCGTGTTATGTGGTTCGGGTCACGTGTCTTGGTTCATAGTGATTTGGCGGCCTATGTCTAGTTGTGTCGCCCTCCTCCTCCATTTCCTCCTAACCCTCACGTCAGTACTCCTCACCCTCACTTCCTTTCCCATCACATTTCTATGCTGTAATTTCAGATAATATGTTCACCTAACTTTGTAAGAGTGGCTACTCGGGCTAGTTTTCGAAATATAGCGGTTTCAAACGGGGAAGCGCTACACCGCTACGCTGGTGAAAGCGCGCACGCACTTTGCGTACGCAAAAGCCGACAGCAAAAGCCGTGCTCGGAAAGTACAGCCGTCAGCACACATAACTCCAACGTTCTGCAGCGTGGCCTGGATCACTTAGAGTGCGGCTAGCGCCGCGTTATGGTGAGCCATGCTGCCGAAATACGTCACTTATTCATTCAATAAAGAAACAATCAAGCAAATATTATGTCGCCAGCAGCGGCCACAATTACGCAGCGCAGCCCTCAGTACGAGCGGTCCAGGCTATGCTACAGAGCGTTCGAGTTAACCGTGCTGACGATTAAACGTGACGTCTCACAATGGAAGCGATGCTGGCACCAACATTTGCGGCAGCAACATTCGGCACGCTCTGCACCGCCCACGCTTTCCTTTTCCGCCGCTGACGTACTTTCGTCGTACGAAGTAACACCATTTCAGGCAAGGCGCGACGCGCCAAATAGACCGAAAAGTCTTTTAACACGAAAGTCTTTTACGCCAGGAACCACCAAGGAATCAGTGACGTACTTTCGTAACAGAAGCGGATATCTCAAATAATCAACGCACATTTACAATGAAAAGGTACCACACGCTCAGACACGAACCCATATTCACCCAGGTTGCGAGGACAGGAGCTAGATGCTGTACCGAGACACCACAGCGACATTGGTCATATAGAGGGGGGGGGGGCAGACGGGTCTTATGTCTTCGCTACAGCGCTGCACAAATTCGATCCAACTAACGTCCGATTAAGCAAAGGTGTTTATGTTTAGCAAGCAAACTTCCTCTAAAATTAACAGCGCCTCACTTCCACTGCAATCTTGCTTCGCTTAGGTTCACTGTGGGGGTACCGCCACATAGGAACGATAGAGCGAAGAAGATTGTCCTCCTAACGCGCATCGGCAGTCAGCGCTTCGGTAGACTTCGCGCCTCGGTCCCCGCGTAAGTTAGGGGCGTGGCGGCCTCGTGGCGACTCGTTCCTCTGGCAAAGCACGTATGCGGCCGCTACAAGATTCGTCTTAAGGGGCCAGGTGTGCTTAGTTGCGACGTGCACTGCTGCAGGAACGCATAGACGGCCGTCGATAAACAAAGCCGTTCGCTGCAGTTGCCTGTGTGTTCACACGGTCCGCTGACAACCCGCTCGGTTTCGCTTGCAAGGTTTCACCGTTTGCGGACGCTCCTGATTTATGGCATCTTTGCGCGTGGCTCTCCCGCGTCAAACTCAGTGTCTGCGGAGCAATGTGAGTCGTTCCAGATCTTTCGCTTGTGTACAACCGTCGAGGATCCCTGTGCCGTGCCGATGAGCCGCTGATGTCCACATGTGACGCGTTCACATGTCCAGAGTACTCAACCCATCTCCCGCCCCTCGATTCGCCAGATTACCGCTTATGCGTTCCACAACTTCGCGAAGACAGGTTTCACTTCCGTATTATAGCGGTTCCTAATACAGTAGGATCAACCAATTGTTTTCTTCGGGTTTCATCGCAACGCCGCTACTCCGCCGCCGCCGCCACTGGGAACATGTGCATGAATGTAGGTGAGATGTGTAATGCGTGTGTATAATGCGCGTGCTTTTGCAAATAATAGCTTTTATTCCCTGACGACGAAGGGGCGCTTTGTCGAAGAATGGCATGGGTGCTGAGACATGGCGTGTGCAGAAAACACCCACGAGAAGGCATCGCTACCTTTTATTTAACGTAAGAAAACTGCATATATAAATTTCAGCGCAGCTTTCAGCACGTGCTTTCAACTTTACCTCAGTAAACATCCTACAAAAGCATCGCAATGAAATTTTTGTGCACAACGTACTTTCAATAACGCAAGAACAATTCAGCATTATTTGCTGCACAGATATTCAACATTTCAGCGGCCAATATTCAGGAAGTGTGAGCATCGTATTCAATGATATCAAAACGGACCGACAATGACTCTTCAATGTAATTGTGAAGATTGAACAAGAGTTTTTCAAAGGTTTCGCACTAAAAATTTATTAAGGGCCGGGTGCGCGTTGCCGTTACTTTATATGGTGTTTCGCATGCTAGTAAGCCGTGAAGTGTCTTCGTCTAAAGCCTTATGATCCTTATACCGTGGCGGCAGCGTACGGGCCGGTAATGACCGCATCAGAAGCGGAAGCCCCGCCTCGAAGGGGAGAAGCAAAGCTTGCCGGTGTAAATCAGCGCTCTACAAGTAAAAGCGCGCCGCCGTCTGCTAGCACCCATTCGCTCAGCCCACCTTTCTGGGGCGTCTGCAAAACGTGGACACCGATGATGCGCCTGCACAAGCGGCGGACTTTGCACTCTTTTAATTTTTCATGTCATAATATGGAGTCCTTTACTTTTGACCTCTCTGTAGAAAGGTTTGAGCGAACTCCAACTCAACAATCGTAAAGCAAGCCAATGTGAACAGGCTGGTTTGCGCTGACCATGTGTGCAATTCAGTTTCTGATTAAGGCGTATGTTCTGCAGTCAGTGTAAACGGGCTAAAAGAGCTCTCCAACAAAAGGGGCTCGCGCACCAGTGACTAAGCCAAAATTTCTACAGTAATTATTTTCTGTCGCAACAAAGAAAATGCGTTTCACTCGTAAACGAGGGAATGAGAAACCACGGGCAAATGCGCCTTCTTTAAAGAAATCCTCATAATCCCTTCCCGCAAGGAAATAATTTTCACTTCAACACGAGGGGTGACCTTTAAGTGTCGTTTTTTTATGCGAGTGATCAGCGAGCAAGGAGGCTGCCGAACGTCACACGTCATTCAGAACGGTGAACGATTGTTGGTGAAGCACAATCTCAAGTTCCAACTGACAGGACAAAAAAGAGAGGGTAGAGATAGGCACACAGAACGCTGAAGTTTCAACAAGTCATTCGCACAAATCCGCGCTAAATATATACACAACCACGTAATCTTTAAGACGACATTGGGCATGTGCGCAATAAGTGTAACAGAACAATGAAGTTTCGCCTGAGTGACTGCGAGTACACAAGCTCTTTATCGATGAAAACGATAGACACATTGCCAGCACATGCTTCTGTAGTAGAAATAATATTTTCTGCTTCAGTAATTACGCATGTGCATCTGTGCGGTTCTTAAGGAAGAGTACTGCAATCAGCAAGTTTCGGCGCAGAGAACAGGAAGCCAACCGTGCACAGAGAACAGGAAGCCAACCGCCTGCTGTTGATGAAGCACAAGAAATCATTTCAGCCAACGATGCACGTGCTAGCACCGTGTGAGCGCTGCTGTTCTCTGGATGGGATTGTTAGTGGTTACATGTAGGCCTGCTGAATCTACACAAAGGCAAGCATATGCTGTGTAAGATGTTCATATTTTCTTCCACGAATGCAAATTTTATAGCCTCCCCGTGATGATAGTTTCGCATATGCTGCGGGCACTATTAATTTGATAGGAACATCTCCGGTACTACTTAATAAAACAAACAAGTTGCAGTAACAAGTTCTGAATACCTGCTACCAGCCACTAGATGGACCACGTCTAATACGCACGTGCGTGATCTCTTTATACATGTTCCGGATGTTGAGCAGGAAGGCCCACCAGTAGCGCGAGACGTCTTCGTGGAACCTATCGTAAACGAGGGTAGTGGTTGGCCCCGTAGCGAACTGTGGCAGCAGCGAGAAGCAGCACGCCACGAATACCAGGGGCAGCACCAGCCTGTCATGGTAGGAGGAAGAGAGTGATGTGACATCCTTACGTTAAATTGTCGGAGAACAGTAATTCGCAAAGACTAGTGCGCTTGCTGAGTCAGGAGAACAGGTTAATTCGAGAGGTGGCTTTTTATTTCCCTCCCTGGCTGTTGCTTAAATTCCCTGTTGCACCGAATGAGAGTCCTTACTGACATACCGCCCCTGTTTTGCAATAACATAAAAAGCGCCAAAATATGAGATCCATATAATAACAAATTACAACGTCCTTACAAGGAGGGAGCACTCGGAAAATCGGATACCTGTCTTTAACGCACCCAGTTTGAACAAAACGCCATTTCCTATCATGTACGCTGTCAACCTCCTTGGCACGTTCCATTTTCGCGCACACACTACGGAAAGCAACGCATCCGACATTTCATTCCAGGAACATTAAATTACTATGAAACGCTAGGAGCAGAAGTCTTGTTCCTTACCAAAAGGAAGTAAGAGTATTATTGCCTTGCTTTATACTGGTGCTTTCACACGCTTTGAATTTAGCATTGTACTTCTCTCTTCGTCAGCAGTCCTATCTTTGTAACTTTCAAACTACACGTAGCAAATTTTCGCAAATTTGATGGGCTTTGCATTTTGCACTGCATTATTCTTTCTGTTCTTTGTTTTTCTTCCATTGCACGTGTATAATCATTTGGTTTATTATATTTGTGCTTGCAAAACTCGGGCATATGTGCCCGTGGCTAAGGCAGGTTGCACAAGTGTGTAACTCTTGAGCAAATGTCTGTATGCACTTTCCTTTTTCACGCTGTTGTTTTTTTTTCCTTTTTACATTTCACGTCATGTGCTCCAAGTTGTCGCTTGATCGCCGCGGCTGGGCCTTCGTTAACTCTCATTCCACAACTTATCCCGGCTACATTTTTTCACCGGCAATGTTGATTATTCTTGGTAAAAATAAAGTTAATTGATTGACTGATTGATATGTAATAACTACTATTACGTGCCAGCTGGTCTCACGAACCCGTTTAGCATCCAAACATATATTGGGCTCCTGTCGTGGGAAGAAGAAAAGTCGGAAGAAACTGCCGCAGCACGTGCACCTTCAACGATGTGCATCGTGGTATGCACGTACCTGTACCAACGTCGCACAGCAATAACAATGAATGGTACAACTCCTCTTCCACTCTTGGACCCAGTGAGCGCATAGGACAGCAGGTAGCCGCTGCGAAGCATGTCTAAGTAAGTATACCGGCAATAAAGGAAAACAGTTTTTACAGAAACAGCTGGCAGGGCTCGGCCACGGAAATGTGATAATCGCTCAAAGACGAGGAACAATTTCACGATTGGTTATGATACTCTATAACTTGAGATTTCAACGCAGCGGTTTAGGCGCCTGACCTTGTGACATACGAGGCAACATCTTTGACGCTTGTACGACTGTATGCCTCGGCGGCGGCGATGCCTTCCTTAATCGGTGGCCCATACGGGAGGGCCTTCTAGGCGGCGGCACTTCAAGTACTACTATGTCGGTGGCGCAAACCTGTGGGTCCTGGCCTGTGCCTAGATCAGCCCGTGCTCGGGTGACTAGCTTGGCAGCAGCGGAAAATTAGCATTCCCATCAGTTGCGTGACTAATTGTTCAATAAAAATGGGTGCGTCACTAATTCTTCAAAAAATGTTTTTTTTTGCTCTTATTAAGAGACCGCAACGAGTAACGTGCGTGGCGAGACAATGCGTTGTGCCGCCATTTCACAGGCGTGGTAGTGTTTCAAAGTATTGGTCACAGACAGACCTGCTTTCTTGCACGGGTGGACGCGTTCACCGCACACCTTACGCCGAAGTATTCAGCGAGAGGACAACGATGCGCCGTACGTAAAACCTTGCTCGACGAGTCAAACCAGCGTGGTCTAATCTCTTCCTTCGCTTTGGAGCTCATTCTTTCGCTGTATCTTCCCCTAGATTCCTCTAATGCTATTCACTATTACGGTGATTATGATTGGTGTGGCTTAACGGCCCAAAACCAATTCTAATTATGAGAGACGCTGTAGTGGAGGGCTCCGGAAATTTCAACCACCTGGGCTTCTTTAATGTGCACTGACATCGCACTGTACACGGGCCTCAACATTTCGCCTCCATCGAAATGCAGCCGACCCAGCTGGGATTCGATCCCGCGGCCCTCGTATCAGCAGCCGAGTACCACAGCCACTAGACCACCGTGGTGATGCACTGTCACTATCAATCAGTCCATATATCATCTGTATATCAAGCGCCTGCCGAGTCGCAATTGTCACGTACGGCGTCACAACGATGGACTGTGGAGAATGAACGACGAGTAAAACCGCCATATTAAGAGACAGTTCCTTAAGGCCCTTTCCGCCGAGTCGTTCACATCATGCGATTAAGAAATTTATTTATATCTTAGTCAAATCGACAGATGGCGCGCTCACGCGCATGCTTCCCAATTTTACGAGATTCCCAATGAAAAACCATGCGAAACTCCTCTTTTGCACTGCACTCATGTAAAAGCACAATATAGTGACACGCGAGCTTGTTTTTGTTTGTTTACGGGAAGCGCCGTTATCACTTTACGGTAACGCGCAGCGCGGTCCGCGCTTATCTTGCGTGATTAAGTCGGGAACCGCGTCGACAGTTCTAGACGTTTTGTATGCCCGACACGCGCATTGGATTACCTTTTACAGTCTCAGTGATAATAGCAGAACGCGATGTGACGTGTGTATAAAATCCGACGCACTTCTCCACTGGTCAGTTTTTCCGTCGACAGAAGACTAGCTTCACGCCCCGCCACGGTGGTCTGGTGGCTAAAGTACTCGGCTGCTGATCCGAGGGTCGCGGGATCGAATCCCGGCTGGGGCGGCTGCATTTCGATGGAGGCGAAATGTTGAGGCCCGTGTGCTGTGTGATGTCGGTGCGCGTTAAAGAACTCCTGGTGGTCGAAATTTCCGGAGCCCTACACTACGGCGTCTCTCATAATCAGATCTGGTTTTGAGACGTAAAACACCACAAAACAACAACATTGCCTGTTCAGGCCACTGTCGTCTTGCAGCGTGATTTCTATTGCTTTGTTGGGCACAGGTTCGCACAATGAACGCCGAATGAATACTGTCACGACTGCGCGGCAATATTCACCTTCAAAGAATGAGAGGGAGATGAACGTAGCGATTATTTTCATGAAATTTGCGCTCTTATCTCCCGAAGAAATGCACCCAATGGTGTAACAGGTGTGTACTTACCTCAAGAAGAAGAACGTGTCCACAGCCATGAAGGAAGCTGTCGTAAGCGTCGATTCGTACGTATCCAAGTATTTGAGGGCAAACGTAGTAGAAGCTGACCAGAAAGAAATCGACGTTTGAATTAGCTTTGAAGCATACATAATATTATCAATAGCGAGAGCAGGTTTACATGAACTTTGTTTTGACTACTGTTGAATTAGTTGAGCTCAGAATGCCAAAATAGGACCAAATCTCTCTTAAATGCACGAAATCTCGATTAACTAAGTGAGCTCGAAAAAGGAAAGCCGTAGCATTATGTGGCGATTTAAAGTGACACATACTATGCATAATGAAATCGTAATATGGAATCGTGTCTCATTACGCCCCGTAAATAAGTACCTCAGTCCTAGGAGAGGAGAATGAGAAGAAAGGAATGGAAAGGTTGGGAGGTTAACTGGGCTGAGCCCGGTAGGCTACCCTGCACTGGGGATGTTGCAAGGGGAGGGGAAAGTTTTCGAAGTTAGAGATAGAGCAAAAAAAAAACGGGAAAGAAAAAAGCAGTCTCATCGAGAGCATTCTTAGCAAGTACGATGCCGGTATGCTTCCTCTGTAAGCGAATATCCTTCTTCAACGAAAGAGCTGTTTTGAATGGAATTCTCGCTGCATCTGCGCATTAACTGAAACGTCCGTTCTACTCATGGAAATTAGAGGTATGAGAGCCCTGAAGTTGAACTGATTCCTTAAATGTGTGGTTCTTATTTCATGTATGCATGTTACCGTTTCCCACTGACTCTCTATTCCAGGATATTCTTTTAAATGTTCGCATGAGGTCATCCCTGGCGTATAGATACACCGATCGCACTGAACCGTCATCACCACCTACCGGTGAAATTGAGGGAAGCTTGTCAAGCAAGTAGTCTAGCTCTTTACGACGACAGATGGTAGGACGAATGCGTTTAGATCAAAAACACTAAGAATCATGTGCTTTCTTTGCCAACGTTTCTTGAACCTTTGGAACCCATCCCCTTTCTATTACGTGTACTTTCAATAGCAAAACTGTATGATTCCTGAAGCTGAGCTTGCGTATCGTCCTCCGGTTTGGCGGGCAGTGGGTACTGCGCGAGCTCCTTTCGCGGCTAAGTAGACAAGCGGCCTTAGTGCCGTGCTTTACAAGTAAACCAATGCACATGCTAGGGTTTCACAATGCTGGATGTATTGTGGCTTTGGCACGTAGCCTCCCAGCGCGGATTAAATTGGAGGTCGCGTTCTCTTACACTGTCAGAGATGTATGGGATGCCTCGACTTTCGGTTACACGCACTGCGCGCGCGTATTCTCATGCAGAGAGGATGTCTGCATGCAGGGAGGACATATTCTGGTACAGGGAGGACATATGAGCGTGCCCACATAGATCTCACCAAGCCATCACCAATATTACCTTTCCCCGTTTTACACGGCCACCGAAAGAGGCAGCTAACGTACGCTCTGAGTGGCCTTCTCCAACTCTTTGTCCCCATAATAATTACTACATCACCGCGTTCATGCAGCTGAGAAATTTCCTCATTTTACTGAACGTGTCGGCCGCGGCTATTGCTTCAGGATGTTCCGTGGTGTGTGGGCATGTTTGAGTAGTGTCACTGATGTTCCATAGCATAACTGCCTATTCCGAGTACAAAAATTCTTTGTTGGTAGGCACTTTTGTACCGTAACATTTTCGTAAAATCCCTGTACATTTTCCTGAGTGAATACACAAACAGGAACGTGCATATCTAGACAAGTTTCTGGAAGGGGCTATTGAAAATGGCGATATTCCTTGAAGCGATGCTTTCGGAACGATTTGTGCGCCTTAAAAAGCCTAAGTGCTTTTTGTGGCCTTATTCTGCACAAATGATTTTATCTTCCAAGCGTCTTCAAAGAACGGTCTCTGAATAAAAATCAGTAGAAACCGTATTTTATGCAAATTCTTATTTTTTCCTGGTGTTCTTGTCACACCACTTTGACGTGAATGCATGAATTAGATGCTAAGAAGGACATTTACGGTGTTTTATAGTGACCATAAGTGCCTATATTTGCGTTTGTGCCTGTATCATAAATGCCTATTTTTAAGATTGGTGCCTATATTAGCATTATTAAGCCCCAGTTCCACTTCGAGGTGCACTATGAGGCCGTTATTCATGTTACTGGGCAACATTGACTGTTCGGAACTCTACGGGATACACAGTGGTCCTCCAGTTGAAGCAACCCCAAGACGTACACCGACGTTGCCGGACGTACTAGTTTCATCAGAGCCCATTGTGACGTGTTCGGAAACATGCCTACATGCTGTTGAGTATTACAACTGCTGCTTTTGGGGCATCAATATTGTCATTAACGTCTTTGCAGATGACGAAAGTGCTCAAATCACGAAGGCTCAATCTGTCCTCTCTATGGATAGACTTCACGGAGCCCTCGACTACTTGTGCGCCAACTTCACGCAAACACTCCCAAGCAACATTAGATTTCGGAAGAGACTTTAATTACGAACGCTGCGCTAATTCTCCATGCACAGGAAATAATCAATGGCGCTCCTGAAGGTCCAGTACCCGAAAGGACACGTGCAAAGTGGCAGTCTGTGTTGGACGAAAACGAGGTTTTTCGGTCCTGAAAGAAGCTGGGGGAGTCCTTGCTGGTGAGCACTGTAGGTGTTGGTTAAGCCATCAAGTGTTACCAAGTCCAACTCAATGAAATCAGCCTAGGTCGAGCGTTTCTTCTGGGCACACAAGCTCAAACCTCAGGCAGAATTTCGAATACAAAAATATGGAGGTGGTGGTTGTTTTCTAATGTTTCGACTATTTTCACAGCGATTTTTTCACTAGGTTCGGCGTGCTCTTCAAACGAATTTCTTGAAAACGCGCACTTCAAATGAGCGAAAATGTACTTGGCAGTGTTGGCAAGTCTTGCATGTATCATCCGGATGATATCACTTATATGAGAGAATTCCATAGTTGTACCTAAGGCTCCTCAAGTAGGAGCTTGTTAATGTCTCAATAAATCGCTGTCTCTCTCCCAATTATTGTCTGCTTGTGTTGTATCTTCATTTGACTACGTCAGGCTGGCGTAAAGTAACGCTCTTTTATAAGTATTCCCAGCTTTCAAGTATCCTATCTCATGCTTGTTTCTCTATATGCGGCGCTCGAGTAAGCGACCGGGGCTATTTGGACATGACTGTGAGCAGAGTGTTTGTCGTATTAAGCCAAGTTGTTGTCATTAGTCCAGCACTTTTATGGGGAGATTGCATGGCTCTCTTAAATCGTTGGCGCCTGCGTGTCCTCATAAACAGTAGCATTTCTTGTTTCCTTTTTGTAGACACAGTAACGCACGTATTCGTTCCAGATTATTTTATTTATTGTAAGAGAGAAAAGCCGCACTGAGTTTCCGACACTCGCGCTAGCAGAGCAGGGTAGGCGAAGAAGAGGAAGATGAAGGCAGTATAGAACATCCGGCCTCAGGACAAAGGCGCGGTGTCCATGTCTAGTTCATTAGAATATATAGTGAAATTGCAAAATATTTTGTGCCTATATTTACGGCTTTAGAGGCCTAAAATCGTTTTTCTTGCCTATTTTTGAGGCCTAAAACGCAATTCCTTAATGCTTAAAAGTGCTGCCTCTGAAGATCGCATCTTAGAGGCCGTTGCTCTGCTTGCTACATCCGGCCGGAGTGATTTGAGAGTCGTAGGCGTCGATCTTTTGGACACCACCGTCTTCGAAGCCATGACCCAATAGTGCTGTGCTGTGAATTGCTGGCAGGGCATGGCTCACTGATATAATTGGTCAAAAATTACACCTTCGCCGGAAGAGCGAAGCAGTGAATGCGACAGCAATGTATTATATACGAAGTAAGATTGCCACCTTTAGGTGCATTCTGAATTGTAGTCAACGTGGGCTTATTAAGTAAGCATGCAGTTGCGTGAAGTGCCGTGTGACGGTCAAGCGGCAGAGACAACGGCCCAGCGGAGCTGCGAACTAAGTCGTGTTGTTTTGATGTCTTCTAGCCCGCGTTTTACACCGCGCGATCGCGCTAAGTGGCGTGCACTTTGCACCATTAGAGAAACTTGGCACAGCACAGTGGCATCAAGCGAGCACGTCCCCTCGGGCACTCAATACGCATTCACGTGGGCGCTGTGTGGCGAGGGCATTGCCGTCGTTGTGACCATATGCGAGGCACCTGCAACGAAGCACGCGACCAAGACGTTGCTACGCAGTCCGCTGCAGATCTGATGGCTGCCGAGATAGCCCGCGCCAGCAATGGCGACCGCGCAAAGTCCGCAGTTCTTTCTTAAGCGACAGTCCCCCTCCCCCCATCGCGTTTTTTGATGCTCGTTCAAGACGGGCAGAGCGTTGCTCCCTTCGCTTCGATGCAGGCCTCCCAAGCGGTGTGATCTTATCACATGCGCGCTCCGGGCGACTGAGATGGGCCACGGCTCATTTGATCTCCGCTTCAGCTGCGTTCGTCCACCCCGCTCGAGGGCTTTTACCCACGCGCAGAAAGTACGATTCGCGGCGTTGGGTTATCAATTTAGACTTTATACGGGAATGAGAGCGAGGGCGATGGCAATATCCATCGAGAATCTCCATATAATTGCTATCGCAATACTATTGGCTCCACAGTTTTAAAGTTCCCTGCATATCGGAACGATTTGCTTTTGCGCTTGCCGCTGGAATTTGAGCTGAGAAAGTGTCCCTAAGACAGGGAAAATTTCCTCCATAGAACATCACTTCCTCGTGTAGCCACTCGTTTGGAGGTACTTGCGTGATTCACGTAGGCTAAACCAAATATGCGTCTATTACTACGCGAGAAGACTTGCCGTAGATCGTAGTAGCCTGTTGGAGCACATCTATAAGGAGTCGTGGTACCTACATTACGTAGTACTAGGAGCGACGCGCAATTGTCATGTGTACAGGAAAGTGTTTTGTCATTGCACCACAGTGTCGGCGTGCAAGCTCACGATTACGCACTCCGCTCTAACCGAGCCTCGTGGCTAGATGGTGTCCATCGTCGTTTTCTTGGGCAAGACTGACGATCCGAAAATGGCCAAGTCCGAACTGCGCGTTCTGAAGGGCTCTCAAGTAAAGGGACGCTGCAACAATCGGAGTATAGAAAACGATGAGGTTCTGCCGTGGAAACCCCTCTGAACATGTGATTTCAATATTGCTGCGTTCGACGCGCCACGAAAAGTGGTATTTCATTAAAAAGACAGCTCGCAAGCGCCTTCACTTCGCTGAAAAAATGACGCTCAAGAACTACTCCGCTTGAGGCAGAAAGAGCATTGGTACATCTCGGGATCGTAGAAGCGTCCTTTCTAATGCATTATTTGTTCTTTTTGAGTATGAAAGATGAATATGATGTATGTATTTATCTTTAACAAGGCCGAAAAAAGCCAAGGGGCCTAGTCGTTGCTGTCAGTGACAAAATTTGTTTTCAAAAAGCAGGGAATTTCGAGCTGTATTTGGAGCCCAAATGCAAATTCCTTATTGAGTGGAGCGCAGTAACATTAGGCTCACATGCTCACAGGGACTTTACCGACTGATCTACAACGCTTTGTGGTCATGTTGCAGGGCACCTTGGATACGAAGCGATCGCTGTCAAGGCATCTAGTTTGAAAGGCGTACAGACGACAGTTAGCGGGCACTGACAGGGGTGTTCGGGTTACGATGATAAAATATACTCCATGATAATAAACAGCGGGCTAATCCAGACGGCGAGCCCATTCCCACCATGGACGTCAACTGATTCGCGCGTCCTCATAGACGTCGTTGTATTTTAGGTAAGGCGTGTACGTCTCTATTCATAAGGGGACAATGGACCACCTGGTACAAGAATACATATCTAAGTAGGACTTACTATCCCCATGTTAAAAAAACTGTTATTATGTAAAGTCTCTGATCGTTACGCTGTAATACGCGGGCACATACAAATAGACCGGATTAGTGCATCACTTAAACGGGTTAGGCGTGATTGGTGGCACTATCATCGATATAAATACGGCAGATAACGCAGTAAGTAGTTGAGAGTAGAGAACAAGACTTTTTAATGTAGTCCGCAGGTCGTCGGTTGACATTTTTTTCCAATGTATCAGGCGACCAGGTGCATCAATCACGTGACCAGGCGCTTTGTCCCACGCGCACTGCGTGCCGTTGCAGCACTGACAGACCTATCACTCGATAAACCTGGCTTTACCGCGTTTAACCTCCCATTTTGTAGATTACCAACAATGCCACGATTCTGTATATTCTCGCGGTTAAGAAATCTGTCAACATGTGTTGCGCCCGTTCGTTCCGTACTTCACGACGTTGTTTTGTCTCGAACCAGCCGGAGCGGATGGAAAATCGAGTTCTCCATTTGGGGTTTGCAACGAGACTGGTTTTTTTAACACGAAAGTATTTTATGCCGGGGTCCACCAAGAAATCTGTGACGTGCTTCCGCAACGGAAGAATATATCTGAAAAATAAACACGCATTTGAGTTCCAAGATGTATCACCCATTGGCATTCGAACGCACAACGAGCCAGGATGTGACGGTAGGAGATGGAAGTGCTACTGATCACGCAACCACCAAATTTGTAGTGCGGGGGGTGGGAGGAGGGGAAAGATGGGCCTTATATATTTACTAGATGACTTTAAAATATATATCTAATTGATGTCCGATTAAAGCAAACGTATTTAGCTAGCAAACTCGTTCTTAAATTACCATCGCCTCCCCGTCACTACATTCTAGGTTCTCAGCGGTGGTGCCGCCACCTAGGAACGATGGAGAGAAGCAGTAAATGGTCGCGTTAGTATGCTCGCCTACAGTTAGCATTTCAGTAGTTTCGACGCCTCCAACGCTGCGCATGCTTCAGCGTTCTGCCGGCGCGTTGCTTCGGCTACGGCCGCGGCAGAGTTTGTCTTGTGTGACGCATATGATAGCCAGTTGCGTTATGACGCCGACAAACAGTTCGGTTACGCTTGCAATGTTGCACCGTTTGCGAACGCTCCTGGTTTATGGCAGGTTTTCGCAGGGTGCTGGCGCGTTCATTGCATTGTCTCTGGAGAAATGGGTCGTTCGAGAGCTTTCCCTTGCGTGCAACTGTCGAAGATTCCTGTACAGTCTCGAGGCTCCGCTGATGCGTATACGCAAAGGGGAGTGCAGAATTCCGAACCCATCTTCCGCCCCTCGATTCGCCAGATTGCCACTTATCTGCCGAGACAAGTTTCACTTTCGTGTTATGCCGATTCCTATGATAGAGGGAACTACCACATTTTTGGTAAAGACGTTCTCTTTTTGTTGCGCATCTCCCTTTTTTTGTTGTTGCGGACGCAAGCCTGAACACTGGTAGTGCTCCCTGGTCGTGCTCGCTGGTCGCTGGTCGTGGGGCACAGTCGTCGTGCTCGCGTTTACTGCTTACATTCGGCACCCGCTCCGTGCGACCATTGTGCACAAAATTCCTGCGCAGTCGTGTGTGCCGTGATTTCCGAACCGTATATGCTGTGCTCATCGATGCGAAATAACAAAGCTGAGACCACATCTGCGCTGCATGCACGCCTGGTCGATTTCAATACTGAGACTGGTGTAAACCTGAATGCTCGAAGGACGTAATTCAGTGCGAGAGTTCAATGACATCCCCTACAAAATAAAAAAGGACCTCTAATAAATACTTCTTGCAGGCCATACATTATGCCTTCATCATTTTTTATATTTAATATGTGTCTAAAGTATCAGGACCTGTATACACACTAATTAGCTGCTCCAAGTGTTACTAAGGGAACATTTCAGAAATGCTAATATCGGCCACACCGTTAGCAATACTAGCCGAGAACTTGCAAAACTCTCTCAGAGAAGAGCAGTTTTCTTAATTCGTCCCTAATTCTTTTATTATTACAAGTAAAATCGACGGCGTAGTCCACAATACACGAAATCAAAATGATACAGGAGAACAGCTGTACTCTTGTTAGAGCGTCTGAGAACAGGCGCACAGGATACTGTGCTGAACTAGTCTGCTTAGATTGCGAAGGGCGCAAGAGAGAGCTGTCTGTTGATACAGCCAGCCATATAGCGAGCGTAAAAGGTGCTCTGCATGTCTATTTTAATCCCAAAGTTGGTCCAAAACGACCAATGTACCATGATGCGCGCCCTCACCGGTGGCAAACGCCAGGTGGGCTGTGCAGTGCCCATAGACGATGTAGTAGATGCTGATGGCACGCATTCCGTGCATGAACC
Source organism: Hyalomma asiaticum (assembly GCA_013339685.2). Classification (NCBI taxonomy): domain Eukaryota; kingdom Metazoa; phylum Arthropoda; class Arachnida; order Ixodida; family Ixodidae; genus Hyalomma; species Hyalomma asiaticum. The sequence continues at coordinate 11,682,321 of CM023481.1, read as the reverse complement.
GCAGCTGGTAAGCGCTTGATGTCTTCTCGGGCACGGACACCAGGAGCCTCAGGTTGGCCGGTATGGAGAAGCACCTCAGGATATTCACCGCCGCTTATGTGAATAGCACCACCAGAAGAGCACTATTAGCGCAACAACAATAATAGCTTAAGGGTGATAAGTTGGGCTGTGTTCTGTTGTGTGCGACAGTAAGCATGACCATAAACATACCTGTTTTTCCTTTTATCGATTACGTTTCCTGCCTTAAGTTAACGTTTCTACAATCTAGATATTTACATGTGAAAACAGAGATTATGAGGTGCTCTATAACGAGCGACCCCGCATGTATTTAGACCACATGGGACCCGCTAAGGCACACAAATATCAATGTACACTGGCGTTCATGCAATTCTCCCGCTTTTAAGCGAGGCGCCCGGATAGAAAAGCGACCTCAATGGGGCGTGTGAAACACCATGAATAGCTTTGCATTTACGTCTTTGTTATGGACGCATCGCACACAGCGGAGGGTTACTATGCAAAAAATACAAGCAGCGGGAAAAAATATTTCTGGGCAGCTTGCACTAGCGGCGCAAAGCTAGGTCGCAGCGGAACTGCTTGCTTTCTCTTTTCCCCCTCCTCACCTTCACTTCCGCTTGCCACCTCCTTGCTATACCGTACTATACGTGGGCATGCTACGCCTTACCCTATCCTCTCACAGTTTTCCTCTTTCTCACTCTCACAACCCACCTCTTTACCCTCACCTCACTTTTCCAGCACCTTGTTATGCTATACTGCGGTGCTGGTGACCTTACCGTCCTCATTTTCCCCCTGATCACATTAATATCCCTTCCGCAACACACTATACATAGGTATGCCATGGTTCACCCTCTCGGTTCCGCATTACCTCTTCCTCACCTCACGTCCCTCCTCCCCGCCCTCAATTTACTTTCCCACACTGCAGCAACAGTTTAACATACGAGGCGATACCATGCCGGTCGAGGCTTGTCCGTTGTTGTACGTGCGTCCGTCCGTCAAGGCGCAGCATCGTGTGAAACCGAAACCGAAACATCTGTGAACAAAAAGCTCTTTCTGCGATGAACGCTGTACCTGCTCGCAAGAAACGAGAACGCGCCCTCGCCCGCGAGAGACAACGCCGACGCAGGCAGCGTTTGCTAGCGAGTTTCTTGATTGAAAAAAAAAAAATCCGACAGTTCGCACTTGAAAAACCAAGCATTCCAGTACTCAGATTTAGATGCACGTTAAACAATCCCAGATGGTCAAAGTTAATTTAGAGTCCTCCATACCATGGGGCCTGCCTCATAATGATGTCGTGCTTTTGGCACGTAAATGCCAGTGGTTAATATAACCGGACGCTGCGATCAGTTGTTTTCTTATCGCGCATTGAAATAACAGGAAATACATATGAAAAGTAGTGGTTTTGAAGGGGCCGCGAATCACTCAGGTAAGCGAAAACTTGCGCAATTAGTCAGCTTTAATGCCATGTAGAGCCCGGTTACCCCATCTTTTGCATGTGTAATAGTTCTACCCAAACTCACCGTTCTTCTTTGTGTCATCGGACGCGTACACATCTACGATGGTAGCAGCCACCATCAACACCAGAATAGTTGCTAGGATGCCTCTGTACAAAAAAATGACGAGAGGCAAGATTACAGCAGTGACATTGATTACACGTAATTATCTATTATTATGCTGTTCTTTTTCTTTCGTTTCGGAGAAAGCCTGATTTGGCGCGATGTCTGTACAGGGAACGTGTTTCATGAGAATCTGCGTTAACTACTTTCCGAACTTACCAAATGCATACCAACTTGCTTATTTGGTTTACGCTGCACGGATTACCCAACTCACACGTTCTAGTTAGTCTTAAGGAATTCCAGTGATCTCTACTTTATCCATACGGAATCCCGACCGTGGCGGCTGCATTTCGATGGAGGCGAAATGTTGAGGCCCGTGTGCTGTGCGATGTCAGGGCACGTTAAAGAACCGTGGTCGAAATTTCCGGAGACTTCCACTACGGCGTCTCTCATAATCAGAGCTGGTTTTGGGACGTTAAACCCCACAAATCAATCAAATCAATCAATCACTATCCATACGGCGCACGTGCTAATGGCAGCTGTTATTTCGAGAGAACTTTCTCTCAGTCGAGCCATATGCTTTCAAAGATTTGGCAGACCTCGGATGGATGGTGGCGTGCCGCGCATGCAGATGATATCATGTAAGTATGCAAACGAGCATGAGTAAAAATTGATAAATAGCCTTTCGTCATTGCAATGTTTCATTTCCTGTGAGTTATCACTGCTCATTACTATGATTATTACTTCGTGGTTCCGGAGAAAACAGCAAACTCACCACAATTGTGACATTGTCTGGAAAACCCAATGCCACCTTCATGTCGAGGTTGAAACAGATCTATAATGTTTAATAGTGTTAAGGAGCTTGCGACGAGTGCCCACAAAAGAGGAATGTAATGTATGACTTCCATGACACGTTTGTAAGTTTATACTTAAGAAATCGGTAATTTCGGTGTGATTGTACTAAACCCCGATTTCTCCCTGATTGTAATCTTCGAATACAACCCGTTACCAGCCCCCTTCCCCTGAATAAACTGTTAGAGCTGTGCGACTATCGAATTTTTCAGTACGAAGCGAATTCGAATATTTATGTTGGAGTGCGAGTAGAGTCAAATATTTTTGAGTTATGTTCAAGTTCTTAACGTATGCTATGTTTAACTACAGAGAAATGCACTTACTGCTAAACATGGGCAAAAAGGTTCTTCCGCGACTGGTGCCACCGTGTGTTCCAACAGTTTTAATCTAAGTGCCAGTCCATTTAATCCATACGCAAAAAACGGTAAGCTGGGTGTGAAATGGGTGTAAAATCGGGAGTACTGTTCGGATACACTTGACATACTGTGAAATACTGTTAAGTAACTCTTAAGGATGCTCAGTGTCTAACTCAGTGGGCTATCCAGTTACAGCGATCTGGGAGGCAACCAAGGAAGAAAAATATGATGCACTTGTGAACGTGGCGTGGTTGCCTATCTTTGGTCAGCGTGAAACACACGTGTTCTAAATAGTTCCCCGTTTTTTCCGTTTTGGAACAACATAAACAGAAAGTACATGACAACACACTATTTATTGCAGTCACTAATATAGTTATTAACTTAATTACTGCTATAATTATCTTGAGCCGTGCTTTATGTGCCCGTACTCTGACGAGCAGAAATGGGGGAACGAATTCTGCAAACCACCCCTCGTCAGGCCGAGCAGACATCTGCTAATAGGTATTTTGCAAGAAAGTGTACTTAATATCATGTGCTAGCAGAAGGCAGTCAATACCTGCGAGACGCAGCGAGCATTCACTGCATATCTGCGAGATGCAATGCGCATATATAAGCAAAAACTGACTCGGTGCTGTTACGACTGAAACGCCGGAGATAAGACGACGCCACCAGAAGCTCGTTCACGAAGTTGTCGCGACAGAAAAGCCGGAGACGAGCTGAGCGCTCGTAATCACTTCAACGTTACCTCAACACGAGGTGACGACATACTTTCATCTGAAGGAGTCCTCCTGCCTTCCCGGGTGGTGCGGCCGCAAGAACGATTGCCTCGGCGAATTTGTTAATTTAAAACGGCAGTCCCTTATATTATCCCCTTCTGACCTTCGACATCGGATTGGAGGAGAAACCTCAACGGATTCTTCCATAGAAAACGCCCTAGGGAGAACGGGCTATTTAACCTACTGGAGAACTCCCGGCAGACCATATAGCATTCGGCAGTCAGCTACCAGATATAATGTCAACAAGCATTGTAAATATTTTCGCTCCCAGCGCCACTTGTACTCTTCTCCCCTGCTCTGTGGACTCCTGGCATGAAGGCGACACGAGTCGTCTGACAGTGCTTGATTAACCAGCACACTTACGTCGTGATCTCTGGTCATATACATTTTGCGTTCTAGCATGTAAATATCCTGTATTTCAATTTCCAGGTTTTACACAAACACGTTTGCGGTAAATACCGCAGTACTATTCCTTATTTGATAAGCGCTACTAAGCAGCGATGAAAATTTACTGCTGTGGCATAATGTTAACGTTGTTCAAGCATTTAGGACATCCACCTTGAAAACCTCCTGTTTTTGTACAAGGATTAAATTGACTGGCACTTGGATTAAAACTGTTGGCATTTCGATCAAACACGGTGGCACTTAGGTTAAACACACTGGCACGAGGCGTATTTGCGCTGGCGCTTGGATTAAATGTTCTGGCGCTCGCATTAAGTGTTTGGCGCTCACATTATTTATGTACCACTCGGATTAATTTATCTCGCACATGGATTAAAGTGAGCGGGAAAACCTGTTGTGTACTCCCCAATATTGTCCATAGAAAACAGAACAGTGTAACAGTGAACTGTGCATGTCCATTAGTTAACTTCGCCGCAGTACACGAATGCTAGCTTCGCCACAGCACGTGAGTGTTTGGTCCGCCATAGTATGCGACGGTTAACTTCACATCAGCATATCACTGTCAGCTTTGCCACAGTACACGAGTGATAGGTTCGTCACAGAACAAGCGTTATGGAGTACGTGGGTCCGCAACATTACGCGGGTGTTGTCTCCTTCACTGTAAACGAGTGCTATCTTCGCCGCAGTGCGCGTCTGGTACCCTCGGCGTATTACGCGGGTGCTAGCTTCGATACAATGCGGGATCGTTAGCTTTGCTCCCGTACTTAGCACAAGTGTTATATACGGCGAAGCGTACATCATGCAGGAATGGCCTATTTTTGTCCATATATGGAATATTCTGGCCCTGAATACAAACTTTGTATAGTTAGGTTAGTAAAACATCGGTGCAGATTGAATGAAATACCAAAATATGCGACATTTTGAATATTCGCATACTCGTGAAAATATAGAACCTGAACACCGCTACTATTACATGTGTTCCTCCATTTCTTCCTCTGACTAAAGAAGCAACATCGAGTCGCTCAAAAGATTTTCAAAGAGAGGCCTTACAGTTGACCAAAAAATAACTTGCCATCCGTAGGGACCCAACCTCCGACCTAAGAATTATACCATGCACAAGCTAGTTAACTGGTGCATGGTATTTCCCTATACTATGAACCAAGTAGCCAACAACGAGTCTCACTAGAACTACGGATAACGCATCTCATTATCCCCTAGTTGAGCTCCCATGGCTGTTGTTCCGCCCTTCACTTTACTGGGTTTTTATGCGTGTGTAATCCGGGTAATTCTGAGAGGGTTAGCCAGCGCCACTCGTATTCCTGGCGGCAAGTGTGAAACACTTTTTTTTTGCCAGCAGGCCTCACGTGTACGTGCTGTGTATAGGAGCTTGCTGCTGGCCAATAAACCGTCGTATTCTACCTAACGGCATCAGGTATTCGAAGGGCGTGGCAACCTACCTACGGTAAATTGCCTTTTTGCTCGCTTTAATTAATGTCCAATGATATCATAACTGCAACACACTTAAATAGTACACCTAGAGGGACCGACAACTGGCCAGAAAGTGCGAACAGACATCTATGGATTTCTAAAGAACCTGAATTATAGTGATATAATCGAGCACCCTATCGCGATTTGAATAGTATTTCTCTTTTTCAATTGTGCTTGAAAATTGCGGTCACTGAAAAGTGGCGTAGCCTATTGGGGAAGACCTTTTACTGCGTTACGGAGTCTTTAAATTGATGTACGTCGCCTGCTGCTGTTCATACGACCATACCACGGACCTAAACTTGCGTTCTGTACATATAAACGCATCCCCGTCCCATTGTTTCCTTTCTACGCCGTGAAAGGACCCGACGCTGAGAAGCGGCGCGGCCTTCGCGGCGCCCGAAAAGCTGCTTCTAATCGCGGCGCATGTGCGCGGCGTCTGCCAGGGAGCGTGCGCACGCGCTCTGTTGCGGCAGAACTTGGCACAAATACACCCGACGGCTGTTGGCCACTGTTGCAACATGTGTTGCGTATAAGACTCCATACGCAAAAAATTCTGATAAACATGTGTTGCGGTTTTTCCCGATGCCATTACATGATTGGACATCCTGACCTGTAAGCTTTCTGTTGACGTAAAGAGAACAGGTACCTTAAAAATTGGTCGTCCGTCCCCTTAATGTCTCCCACGCCTTCCTTCATTGTGTGTTGGCTTCATTAACCCATAGGAGGAATTACAACATGTATACTCGCAGTGCCTAAGCTTGCATCGTTTACAAAGCAAGGCTCACTCGGTTGTCATCATTTACCATAGCTCCATCCACAACTGGCGAAGTATTCTATACATTGATATAGACTATACACTTTCTGAAAACATTTGTGGGACTTATGCGCACGGCGCAACATCCCTGGTTGATGTAAATAAAACACTCACACGATGGCGATCTGCGACGTGCTGAGTTCCGGCGTGATGTCCGTCATGCAGTATTTGACATGTACTGTGACCACGTCACCAATGACTGCGAGTAGTGTAAACAAAAATAAAGTACATCATCAACTTGAGCTCTGTCGCCGCCACAAATAAGCATTTCCAGTTATCACAAGCTGACCCTGCAGTGTTATTCGAGAGGCACGTAAGTCCATACTAATGCAATAAAGAACTTCAACGTGTCAGTATTTACGTAACTAAACGCAAGTGATTCGTGCAAGTGATTCGTGCCAAATCGCTATGAGCTGGAATCATTGCCTCTGTCACCAATGATGCAGGAAGAGGGATGGGCAGGCGGCAGAATATACCTCACGCCATTTACTTACGACCCTAATGGACCACTACTCCTTGAGCTTCCCCATACGATGAGGACTGACGTGCCTTAAAAATTAACTGCGATATTGGTTCGTTCGGCGGGCACATTATTTTTTCTTGCTCCATGCGCTTTCTCACTTCTGAACCCGGCTTAAACGTTTCCCCTTGTTATTTGGGCATACCTCGGGTGTTTATGTTTCCATTATAGGAACCTTTTCATTTTACAGCCCCTTCCATTCCCCCTCACCTCCTCCCTCCCCGCGAAGTAGGGCAGTAACCAGACAATCGTCTGGTAGACCGTGTTACCTCTCTACTTTGTGATATTCCCCTCTGTATTATAACTTACCTGACTGATATTTGAGGGCTTTTCTTTGCGGTCAAGGCTAGAATCTGGCTGACGTATTTTACATGGCATTACTCATGCATGAACAATGGATGATAAGTTATCGAGTAATAACGGTTGCGTATAATGGAGCTAATAGAGAGGGGAAGAATTATGGCATTAGTTTTCCACGGCACAGAAAAGGGACCCGAGATTCAAGAAGAACTGGCCAGCAGTATTAGCTATGCTCCCCTATCAAGCAACCAGTTGCATGTCATCTTGTAAAGAAATTGTTCAGGGCGTCTTCTGATGAAGCGTCAACAATGAATATTGGTTCCTGCTGCACAAAACTCCGGCACTTTTTGTTCGTATCCAAATAAATGATTCAATAATCATTAGAAAAATAGTACAGCTCGAGCTCTGTGGTGTTTCCTAAAGAAGAGCCGTCTAATTAAGCTTACGAAGGCGCTTCAAATGTTCCTTAGCAGTGCTCTGAAAGCAGCTAACACGCTTTAACATCAAACACAAAACATAAATTATGTGCGCGTTGTTTGCCGCACCCAGCGGCCTCACCACCACGAACCGCCATCTGCAACATGTATTTTCTCCTATGCAAGGAGGACAGTTTCGGTTTGCGTGCAGTTAGGTGCATGCACTTTCGACGCTTTCAAGCTTAATTTGGACGAACGCGAGAAGGCTGATACGAAGCCCGCCTACATGAACGTGCTCTCAAGTATCAGTTGTCTTACGGGAGCGAGCGACCTCTTGCAGTTCTTCTTCTTGGCAATCCGAGACAACGCACACGCCCCAGCGAAAGCCTGGCATCCTCGGGTCTTTCTGGTAGCCCATAAGCTTCGTGGTCTGCAAGCGTCAAAGGATAGCAACTGTGACAAGCAAAAGATGTGTTTACATGCCCCAAAAAGTGTGCGCCACTTCCATGCAATCGCTTAACAGGAGTTTTAAATAACCTTCTGCGTTTAAATTAGGTGTCTGAGAAGGCTGATGTTGTAGCGCTCCGACACGAACCCGAAATAACACCGACATGATGCCGCAACAAGTGATCGGCTTTGAGGGCGGCAAGCATTTTTACTGATTGCCTGGTAACTATAGGTCAGCATAATGACGAAGCCGTCAAGATGCCCACGATTAGTCGACTCGTTGCTGGACGGTGTCGCTGACAGGCGTTATGTGCTGTAAACGACCATCATGCTTTTATAAGCAACGACAGGGTGGTTGCAGTGCACCATGAAACCTTTCTGAGATGAGCTTGGCGGGCGTCAGGAGATGGCTAAGCCAGCACTTGGATTCAGGCCTTCGGAGTTTTGTTCAATATCGCTTTTAGAAACGCTGCTTAGTGGCTAACGAATCCAGGAAATACTAATTCAATTGATAGTTGTGCGAATCTTTTCAAAGGACTGCAGCTTTTACAACATGCACTCTCTGCGACAGTCGGTCCGAGACATCAGGCGCAACGCGGACCTCCTCTATCGATCGGGAGTAAAGGAATACCCTTGGAAGATGTACTGGGAAAGATATGCCAAGATGCAGATTACTGTGCGCGATACGAGATTTCGCTCGTACGTAACACTTGCTAAACAAGAATAAGTTAACCTTTGAATAAAGCTTACGTGCTGGCCTTCACGCATAAATCAGACCTATGCCTACAGAGATAAGAAAAAGCAGTCACGAGAGGCCAGTGCAGATCTATCGCCAGCATTTTTGGCGAGCGTTGTAAAAGCAAGTGAACGTAGGGCTCGACCGATAACGCTGGAAATACTTACTTTTTTTAGAATTCCGCCCGCAATTTTTCTCGCAGTCAAAGAGGGAAAGCTCGGCGGCATGGAAAGTCTGATAAGCAGGGTTCTTTGCTGTATCTTAAACGGGACTACGACAGAATAGCTAGGTTCGTCCTGTGCGTAGGACTTTCTGGTTGTGTGCTCAAGTACTCACCCGAAAGGCGCTGGACTTATCCCAACCGCGGCAGCCACATTTTCTATGAAGCCGCAAATGCTAGAGGCCCGGCCCGTGTACTGTACGTTATCACTCCGCGTTAAAGAACCGATGCGGGCAAAATTTCCTCAGCCTTTCACTACGACGTGTCTACATCCTCAGATGCGAGAGCTGGAGGCCCCAGTTCATTGTCAAATAAGTACGAATCCCTCGCAAAGCTGTGAAACTTATGGAGTAAGCTGCCACTGGGAAGCAACGTTTACCCCCGTATCGTCAACAACGTGAGAGGCCGTGGTAGCGGCTGCGGAGTCAGAACAGCGGAGTGCAGCGAAGTAACGCACCGCCAACGGAATACCTCTAAAGAGGCAAGAAGCGGCGATTCCGTGATACGTACCACGCACGACGCTCGAAACTTCCATAATGAGAACTCCGTAATTAAATAGCAGCTGAGAGGTCGCAATAAGGCCGGCTCCTCGTCTTAAATTTGTGCGATCGCAGCAAGGTTATACCAGGAAACAGGGCTGCAGCACTAAAATCGCCTACCTAACTCAGCGGCAAGTAATTAATCCGCACTAAGACATCGTAAGGTTGCCTAGATTTCCCGATAATTAAATTTTTTTCACAAAATGAAAGCCACAACCACGCGTAAAATTTTCCGCGATATCTTTATACCAGCCTGCTAATGAAGGGCTCACGTCACCAGCGAACACTGGATTGCTGTCCCTAGTATAATGTAATTACGTGTTTATATTGAAAGAAACGCCACGTTTACGTGACGGTAGAGTGCACGCAACGATAGGGCTGAAACTTTTGAAAGCTAGTGTTTGGCCTGGTCTAGGATTTTCGGTCTCGCTGGTTCGTCTTGTGTGGATACCAAATAGTTTCTGGAGTCTGGACACCGTAAATGTCAGATTACGTTGAATTCCATACTTTCCCATTTAACAGGGCAAATGCCGCTACGACATGTTAGGAAGACCGAGCCATCCTGCAGACTCCAGCGACGCTCTTCCACCACTCTAGCGAGAAGTCCCCCGTATGAATTCTAAAAATTGCAGAAGCAAAGCTGGCATGACAAAAATAGGGAACTCTTGGGCCAGTACGCAAACAGGAAGAACAGCGCCGTATAAATAAACGATAATAAAAACGCATTATTGGTATTCTTTTGCCATAAACATATCACTGTGGTGGCACTCGTGAAGAACCTGTGCAAATAAACTCCCTTCTCCGTGCACATGATGCGCTTCAGCATGGTACCACATAATTTCTAGTCCAATCTAGGAACAACACGCGCTGTAGTAATTAATCTTAGCCAGCATTGTGGCAACACTAGCAACGAAAGCATGTGTACACCTATTCTTTGTCATGCAAAACCACGAAGACGAGAGAGAGGAGGCGTTACACTTTTGTGAGTCATGAGAAATCCTGGCATAAGAATTTCGGCGATCGAGGCATCCTTGTCCAGGCGGATGTAGACGCTGCAGTACTGTGCTCTGACGAGCTCTCTGCCGGTGTCCTCCCTCACGACGGTTGCAAGGCACTCATCGTAGGATCCCAGTTCAGTGCTAGTTCCCGTGAATACGCCTATCGGTATCTTGCCGGTAGAGTCAAACACTGCATGAAGAGACATGAATACAGTGCTATTAGACCATTGTGCTTGCTTTGTGGGGTTTAACCTCCCAAAACCAGTTCTGATTATGAGAGACGCCGTAGTGGAGGGCTCCGGAAATTTCGACCGCCTGGGGTTCTTTAACGTGCACTGACATCGCACAGCACACGGGCTTCAACATTTCGCCTCCATCGAAATGCAGCCGCCGCAGCCGGGATTCGATCCCGCGACCCTCGGATCAGCAGCCGAGTACCATAGCCACTAGACCACCGTGGCGGGGCTATTAGACCATTGTGAATAGTAAGGATCCTATGTGTCTTTTTTCAAATCACAAATAAAGTTATTTATTCATGTAAGCCATAAATGTGTCGATTTACACATAAAAATTGAAATAGGAAGTATATATGGAATCTCGAGGCAATTTCAGTTAACGGAAATAAAATGGACGTATTGTGTTGCTGCGCATCAACCAACAGGACTGCCTATTTCCAAATTGATTCGCAGATTGCATGAACAGGCACTTAATCGACCAATATGGACACATTGCGACAGGGTTGTTATAAAGACCTTTTTTCGTTTACTCAGAGGACACTAAGCTATACTGAAGAAGCGCTGTTATAGCGCGTTAAAAATCATGCCTATCCCATGGATTATGGGAATCGATGTCATGCGAACCAGACAACCAGTAAGCGAGGAAATTGCCTATGACGACTTGTTTGCTAATCAGTCAAGCATGACGAGTCGGTACAAAGTTTTTTTGCGAAGCGCACGAGAACCTACTCTTAGGCATGCCTAATGTGGACTAAACAGGAAAGTCGGCAGTACCACCGCGTCTGAATGGTAGCGCGTGGTAAGACGTAACGTTGCAGCTCCCGTTAGTCCAAAGCACAGAAGTCTGTTTTGTCGAAGAAAAATGCATTATATCGTAAGTTGATGTACTGTCATCAGCGCCGTTCCTTGACTTACCCCTACGTTATGGAGCGAAGTTGCACAAAAGGATATCCAATGATAACATAACATATGTATTGCTATCATAGTGCTTATCACACATTACAAGCGCGATTTACATTACACTAGCACCGTCATTACAACTGTATGTGGAGTAGGTTTATGTACTCTATATGGGTGGGAGAAGCCACAGTAGCCTAGCGGTAGCTTGCTTGCTTGGCACCTAGAGGACCCGTGTTCGATACGCTAGTACATCACTCGGTAAGTTGCATGTGTGTCTGTGTGCTTGTTATGTCAACATTTCAATCGCATGCGACGACAAACAATCTTCCTTCTTCGCTTTAAGAGCGGAGCTCTTTGAGCAGGCCGTCCCGTGTGCAGGTCTATCCTGGACGCAGTGCACCGTGTGAGATGCCGAAAACTGCACGAGAGTGAAGGATAGTTAATCGTGACGTATGTGACGAGTATATCATGTTAGCGGCGTAAATATTAATGACTCGTGTTCGTCATACACTTACACCCTACCTCCGAAATTTTTGGGTATACCAGGTTAACGAGGAGACCGGAGATCACCAAGATGTAGGCGGCTAGATAGATAGCTAGATATATAGACAGATACGGACAAAGGGACTCATGTTCGCCAAGAACTGCTTCGCATTTAAAATATTGCCAGAGCTTTGTACAGTAGACAGTGCAGTGACAGTGCAAGCTCGACTTTTCTGCGTGCTCGTTCATTCTTCTCTTTCAAACTTGTTTTCGCCCCGCCGCGGTGGTCTAGTGGTTATGGCACTCGGCTCCAGATCCGAAGGTCGCGGGATCGAATCCCGGCCGCGGCGGCTGCATTTCGATGGAGGCGAAATGTTGAGGCCCGTGTGCTGTGCGATGTCAGTGCACGTTAAAGAACCCCAGGAGGTCGAAATTTCCGGAGACCTCCACTACGGCGTCTCTCATAATCAGAGCTGGTTTTGGGACGTTAAACCCCACAAACCAACCAAACTTGTTTTCCTCTTGCCTCCTCCACCTCTCACTTTCTTCCCTTCGTCAATGAAACCACAGCCGGTGACTATAAAACATATGATATCTCGAAATATTTTGTGCTGAAGGAAAGTTAGTTGTTTGAAATAGGAAATCTTATACTGCTGAATACATAGAGAGATGCCAAATACCCCAAGCTTTATAGGCTGCCCAAACCTCTGCTGTCTGATCTTCGTGGATGAAACAGAGGCACGAATACAACCACATAATGTGCTGAAGCACCATCTTCTACCAGAGCCATGGCCGAGGCCACAACGTGCCGAAGTGATATAAAGGCTACTCAATGTTCTGTTTCGTCTTCATCGATGAGACCACAGCCAAAATTACAACCACATAATGTCGTGAAATACCACCTGTTTGTACCACAACTACGGCCGAGAACACAAAGTTCCCAAGTGGTAATGCTAGGTTATGGGAGTGGCATCACCAAGGAAAGCTTCGTGCTTGTTTGGTAACCCAGGCTGGGGTTGAACCCCAACTTGGGTTCAAAGCCCAACAAGCATGCTCGACTGCCACGCAGAATGCTCGAGTACCATGCAGAGGGACATGGGTTCGAATCCTTCTCTGTCCTGGTTATTTTTTTCTAAAATTAGCGCATTAGTAGTTACGGACACCGGCGGCGGCGGCTGCGGCAGCAGCGGACAACTAAGCCACCAAAAAAAAAGAGCCAGGCCTGCGCGGAACCGCAGGACAGTGGCAGCGTAATCTGGAGGACCGATGTTCTTAGATGCCATTTTAAACGCTTGGGGAACCTATTGAAACTAGAGGTGGTAGGTATACCCTGCGCCATAACTCTCATCATTTCGCCAAGTAGGGAAGTACCCACTACGCCGTAATTACTGCGGCATTGTAACGTGCAAATCTGCAAAACTGCACTTCTTAGAGGGTCTCTTGGCGTCGTTTTCCCGAGAACGGACCGAACTCTCGACCCGGCGTCGACGGCGAGCTGCGGTTTGGGCTTCTCTCTGCACAGCTGTCTGTTGTGCCCGACGTTGCCTTGCTGCAGCCGCGCCCGTAGCTCTGCGATTTTATTCTTCAGCAGCGATCCGCACCTTACGAGGAGGCGCCGTCAGGTATATCGAAGAGCCAAGTCAGGTTGCTGTCGGAGTTGCGCATGTCGCCTGCCGCATGTCGCATGGCACGATACGACAAGATAAAGGGCACCGGTTCGTAATAATGATGACGGTAAAGTTAAAGATTGCTTGGTAATGATGATGTAGCTGATGGCTCTTTAATGTGTGCAGAGCTACGAAGCATGCACCCCTGTGTTCTTTGAAATGATTCCTCAAACTCGTTATGCAATCCGCTTACCGCGACGTGTAGTGGCGTATTATTTTTCTGGCACGTAACATTACATTTGTTAATGCGGTTTCTCGGCCACGTTATACCTGTTTAGGTCTCTTAGCGATGATTTTACAAACACAGGCGCAGCTCAGTGGTAGAATACTCCGACTTCCACGCAGAGAATGTGGGTTCGAACCCACGCAAGGGACGAGTTGGAATACTCCTCGGCCGTGGTTATTTTTTCTAAAATTTGCGCGATAGTGGTTACGGACACCGGCGGCGGCAGCGGACAACTACGGCGCAGAAACGGCCCTTGTTGTGATCTCATAATAGCTTACGCTGTAAAACGGCCGCCCCGTCCCAGCGCCGCCAATCGGCTGCTGATCCGAAGGTCGCGTGATCGAATCCCGGGCGCGGTGGCTGCATTTCGATGGAGGCGAAATGTTGAGGCCCGTGTACTGTGCGATATCAGTGCACGTTAAAGAACTCCAGGTGGCCGAAATTTCCGGAGACCACTACGGCGTCTCTCATAATCAGAGCTGGTTTTCGGATTTAAACGCCACAAATCATCGCCAAAAAACGAACCAGGCCTGCGCTGAACCGCAGGACAGTGGCAGCGTAAGCTGGAGGACCGATGTTCTTAGAGGCCATTTTAAACGCTTGGGGAAACTAGTGCAACTAGAGGTGGTAGGTATCCGCAGCGCCATAACTCTTATCATTGCGCCAAGTAGGGAAGTACCCACTACGCCATAATTACTGCGGCATTGTAACGTGCAAATCTGTATAACTGCACATCTTAGAGAGTCTCTTGGCGTCGTTTTCCCGAGAACGAACCGAGCTGCGGTTTGGGCTTCTCATAACCAAGTCAAGTTGCTGTCAGGGCTGCGCACGTCGCCTTGCCGCATGTCGCATGGCACGATACGACACGATAAATGGCAGCGATTCGTAATAATGGTGATGGTAAAGTTGAAGATTGTTTCAGAATGATGATGTAGATGATGCCTCTGTAATGGGTTCAGAGCTACGAAGCATACAACCCTGTCTCCTTTGAAATTATTCCTCGAACTCGTTATGCAATCCACTTTCCGCGACGTATAGTGGCGTACTAGTATTCTGTCACGTAACATTACATTGGTAATGCGATTCCTCAGCAGACGTTATACCTGTTTAAGTCTTTTAGCGATGATTTTTCAAGTAGAGTTCGTGCCGCGGTCCTTGAACTGTCGACTCTGTCCAAGCGCAGAAACAATTGATCACTGTTTTATTGACTGTGCGGATGCAATATTTTTTTTTGGGGGGGGGGGCAGTCTGCAGCGAAATCTTAAAAAGGACATGGACATCACTCCTTACTAAATTCGATTTCTACCGTTCAAAACGATTACCGGTCCTCCCTATGACATGTTCATAGTGCTCGGTTTATACAGCCTATCGATATCAAGGCTATGTGATCGCCATGCGGAAAACCCACGTTCGACAAGATCATTCTACCGACAAACTGTAGCCTACGTAAGAAGTGTGTATGCGGCTCAGGAGCCGCTACCTGAATGGATGCACTTGTTAGACGCATGTGTGTGTTTGCCTGATTTTTGAGTGTGGAGACGTTCTCATCCTGATTTTTAACTTCAGTTGTTATTTCCATGTAATAAGAAAAGAGGCGTAGGTCAGTGGTAGAATGCTCGACACTCCACGCAGAGAGTGTGGGTTCGAATCCACGCAGAGGACCATTTGGAAAACTCCTCGGTCCTGGATATTTTTTTTCTGAAATTTGCGCGATAGTGGTTACGGACACCGGCGGCGGGGGCGGTGGACAACTACGGCGGAAAAACGACCCTTGTTGTGATCTCATAACAGTTTACGCTGTAAAACGGCCGTTGTTTTCCTCTCGTAACAGCTTACCCTCTGAAACAGAGCATGTAATTTGAGCTATTTTTGTCGCCTACTTGGGTTTAGGGTTGCGACTTTTCCAACAAAAAAAACCGGGCCGTCAGCGGTAAGGGGGAACTTGAAGTTGTGTTAACAAAAAAAGAAGCTCCATATGAAATCTTCGACATGTAATGACATTTCCTTCAACATCAACATAAAGTCCACGTACATACAAACACGGAACTGTGCGAACCAACTAGTCTGCTCGCTAGCGCACAAATACCACGAGTCTTACAATATTTGCACCTAAAGTCACACGAGTGTTAAAGGGATACTGAACAGACTGTTTGCCGCCGAGATTTTCAGCCAAACTAAAATATTGGGTGCTGAAATCCGCAGACACAACTTTCACTCCAGACAGAAACTAGCGGCGAATGATGCAGTAATGCGCTTTTCAAAAACCACCACGCCTTGAATGAGCTTGCCTTGAACACTCTTGAACGGCCCTGGCGTTCGACAATGCCAGCCATCGCCGCGTCTCAACCCGCTCAGCCCAGCTACGGTTCCTAAAACCACTACGAATGGCGCCTCCAGCAAACAATAATGTTCACTGCAGGTGCATAACCCGGATGGGATAGAGCCCCTAAAGGGACAACGTGTCAATGCCTTTTTGGAAGGGGGAGAGCGGGATATCAAGAAGAGGTTAACAAAGGGAAGTACCAAGCACGCACACGTGCACCGTTCTTCTGCTGACAAAAAAAAAAAAGAAAATGTATCGGGATACGATGAGCAAAAAAGGGGCCAATGATGGCCGGTCTTAGGTGCGGACCGGCAACCGGCCCGTTCTATAAAAAACCGGCTCGGCCAGTCCAAAACCTGGCAGGTGGCAACCCTAGTTCGGTTGCGGCATAGTAGTTTTTTACAGTTGAGAGAGAAGCACTGAAAACAGCCCAGAATCTGGAATTCTTGTGTAAAACGGAGTTCTTGCAGACTACGGAGTTGCGCCTGGATGTATCCCACGCACTCCCTGAAACAAAATTACTTGAGGTATTCTTGCTCTAGAGGCTGAGGATGATGAGCCAACGGAATGCCTTGAGATCATTGGAGGTAGGGAGAATGCAAACATGCAGCTGCATTAACGTGAAACCTAGGGAGGAGCGAAGCATGCAATGATGTAGCGTTAATGGACCATTGGTAATCGGTCCACAAACGGTGAAACCTTGCAAGCGAAACTGAACGGGTTGTCGGCGAATCGTTTTGCGCACAGAGAATGACGCATCCTTTGCTGTCGTAGGCTATTTTTCCGTTTCTTTAGCGAAGCGCTTCGGGAACAGAAATGACCATACTAGACATCCAGGAGATCTTGTAGCGGCCGTGGTCGTACTTTGCCCAAGGAACGCGCCGACAATGTGTCGCTATCTCAACTACGATCGACGAGCTGAGAATAC
Source organism: Hyalomma asiaticum (assembly GCA_013339685.2). Classification (NCBI taxonomy): domain Eukaryota; kingdom Metazoa; phylum Arthropoda; class Arachnida; order Ixodida; family Ixodidae; genus Hyalomma; species Hyalomma asiaticum. The sequence continues at coordinate 11,665,123 of CM023481.1, read as the reverse complement.
CGAAACGCCAACTGCTGGCGCGCATTAGTACGACAATCTGCTTTCCTATATCTTTGCTAGATGGCAGTACCACCATTGCGAACGAAGAGTCCAGCAGAAGGGAGACGGAGTTAAAGGAAAACCAAAGAGCAAAGCGATTTTTCGCATATGATAAAACTACCTTTTAACAAAGCCAACGGCAGCACTCTTGCCACGAAATAATGTTTAGTTAGCGAGAATATGCACAAAAACAGGTGTCGACGCAACAGGTGACGACGCAACCTACGTCTTTGAGCACCAACTCGCCGTGACGTCATAGATTTTGAAGGTGCCGGCTATAGCGCGCATAACAATTTTTCGCTAAATAGAAATCCCATTGAGTTGTTGGGGCCAGAGACTTCATGTAACAAGTTGCATCAAATATCATTTAGCCAATGTGGCCAAAATGCGGAGGAAATGCTTTGAAATCCGTGACGTCCCGCTCTCGTTCGTGTGCCTTGGTTTGGGTGCAAAATTTTAAAAAAATCCTACTTTAACTTTCGCTTTCTCTTATAATACTGGACATGTGGTGACGAAATAAACGACAATAGCGGTCTGAAACAATAAGTGATTGATTTGTGGGGTTTTACATCCCAAAACCAGCTATGATTATGAAAGACGCCGTAGTGCAGGTCTCTGGAAATTTCGACCACCTGGGTGGGGTTCATCAACGTGCACTGACATCGCGCAGCACACCGGCCTCAACATTGCATCTCCATCGAAATGCAGCCGCCGCGGCCGCTACCGATCCCGCTACCTACAGCACCCGATTGCCATAACCACAAGACCACCGTGGCGGGGCGGGGAAGTGATACCAGACTTCGCACATTAGCGGCAGTCTGACGAATCGGGGGGGAAGATGGGTTGGGTACTCTGAACAAAAGAACCCTTTGCATTTACACATCATTGGCACCTCTACACTGTACAAGGATCCTCGACAGTTGCACACAAGCGAAGTATCTCTACACTGTACACGGATCCTCAACACCTGCACACAAGCGAATGCTCTCGAACGACACATTTCTCCGTAGACAACGTATTGAACTCGCCAGCGCTCTGCGCAAAACTACCATAAACCAGGAGCGTACGCAAACGGTGAAGCCTTGCAAGTTAAACCGAACAATTTGTGAGCGGATCGTTTTGTGAACGCACACTTCGCTAAAATGCGCATCATTTGGTTGTCAACGGCCGTCTTTGCGTTCCTGGAGTAAAGTGCATCGTAACGCAACCAGGTATCACAAGACAAATTACGTAGCGGCCGTGGCTGAAGCAACGCGCCGGCAGGACGTCGAAGCCTGCACGGCGATAGAGGCGTCGAAACTACTGGAACTTTATCTGCCGGCTCTCATATTAACCGATAATTTACGACTTCGCTCCATCGTTCCTAGGTGGCGGTACCACAGCTGAGAATCAAGAGTGCTGTGAAAGTGAGGCGATGTTAATTTAAGATAAATTTTGCTTGCTAAATACGTTTGCTTTAACTGGACATCAGTTAGATACAAACTGTAAAGCGGTCTAGTAAACATACAATGCCCGTCTTTTCCTTTGTGTTGGAAGTCTGTCGGTGGCGTGGTCGGTAGCGCTCCCACCTCTTACCGCCGCGCCCAGGTTGAGTGTGGGCTCGAACCCCTGCAGGTGGTACTTTTTCAATCTCAAATGCGTGCTAATTTTTCAGACATCTACTTCCGTTACGGAAGTACGTGAGATTTCTTGGTGCGCAACGGCATAAAACTCTTTCGTGTTAAAATAAAACGAAAAGGAGAGAGAGAGCAAGAAAGAAGTGTCGGTATACGTCATAGAGTTTCCTACCAAAAGACTTGAAGGACTGCTGGCGCTGCGATCTTGAAGATGCCATGGGAATGATGGGCGCGACAGAATCTGTAAGCGTAGGGTCGCTTTCACGGCTGATACACATCCTTTCTGACAAGGCTGTCCGTATATCTTGTACTACAGCACTCCAATTCCGCTCTCTGATTAACTCAACGATGACCGAATGCGCCAAGCAAGCGCACAGTTGTCGTGCGTGGTAGACGCCGAGTTGGCGATAGGCAGATGCGCCTGCGGACGACGCTCAAAAGCTCAGCTGAAATCAAAGCTCAGGCGCAGTTTCCGACGGATTTTAACGGCACCGCTGCTTATTTAACATCACGTTTTTGCACAAAGCTAACCACCATACGAAGGGCGATAATGCGCTTCTGCTACGGCTCGCGCAGCGGGTTGACCCATATAGTTTGTAAAAAGGCAGTGGAGCATTTGCACTGCCCTTAAAGATGCGAGCGAAAGCACGTTTGTTAGATTTGGAAGACGCACCGATGCACCTAACTTTTGTTGTTGTTTGTTCTTTTGTGGGGTTTTACGTCCCAAAACCAGCTCTGATTATGAGAGACGCCGTAGTGGAGGGCTCCGGGAATTTCGACCACCTGGGGTTCTTTAACGGGCACTGACATCGCACAGCACACGGGCCTCAACATTTCGCCTCCATCGAAATGCAGCCGCCGCGGCCGTGATTCGATCCTGCGACCCTCGGATCAGCAGCCGAGTACCTTAGCCACTAGAGCACCTAACTTTTATGTACTTGAAAACGTTAGCACGTCACTTACAAGAGCAAAAATGTTTATTTTAAGTTCGAACACAAATATATCCGGAACCTAAACATTCATGACGCTACTAAATCCGGACACAAGTAGAGGAGGCAAGATTGCCATATTGCACAATACTGCTAAAGTTCTGAGCATTCAGTATTTTTCTGACTCCGAAAAAGCAACTAGTACCTGCGCACGTACATAGTTATTCCAGAATCTTCCGTTTTAGTGCATTCTTTTGTCCCAAACGACCTATTATTTTAAGTGGCAAAGCCATATGAAGCCACAAGTACGAAGACCAGGCAAATCCATGGCATACCCATCATTCCCATGCTGGTTCAACCGCCTTGTTTGAAAGTGCCACAGACTCTAGCGCCACATTTCCCTCTAGTATTTTTGTAGGAAACTATGGTATACGCAGAGGTTGAAAGCGGACCCGGTCTTGCCCTCCACCGACTATACATGCCCTACTCCTCGGCCTAGTGGTGCTCGATACTGATAGCGTGTGCGCCTACGCATCCCCTTACTCTCCATGAATTTAGTGCGGCGGGAGCGAACGGGAAGCCGTAGCCATGCGTCGTCGTAAGTGTGCCGCCGAAATGAAAGCGCGTGCTGACGTCCTTTACTAACGGCTGCCCCCTAGCGCCTGGCGCAGCGGAATAAACAATACGTAGAAGCCCGGGCATCGTATGTATGTATGTATGTATGTTGTTTGTTGTTGTTTTGTGGGGTTTAACGTCCCAAAACCAGTTCTGATTATGAGAGACGCCGTAGTGGAGGGCTCCGGAAATTTAGACCACCTGGGGTTCTTTAACGTGCACTGACATCGCACAGCACACGGGCCTCAACATTTCGCCTCCATCGAAATGCAGCCGCCGCGGCCGGGATTCGATCCCGCGACCCTCGGATCAGCAGCCGAGTACCTTAGCCACTAGACCACCGTGGCGGGGCTGTATGTATGTATGTATGTATGTGTGTATGTATGTATGCGTCCGTGTGTGTAGTGGTAAGGTCCAGCGACGGTGTTGCACAATGCGACAATCTAACGCGATAGTGCTAACGATCCCGTACCGTAGAAAACCTGGTGTCGGCGTAGGCGGTGGCTTCCGGTGGATATAATCACCTCGAGCTACTGGTACCGCCGTTGCAATGTGGAACACACCATGCAAGCCCTCCCCATGGCACAACCATTTCGAGAATAAATTGAAATTTGTCAAAGTAAATTACAACAAAAATCGTAAAGTTCGGTTTCACTAATGCATAACATATAACAGCACGGGATGTAATCCCATTACCTAGAAATGTTACTTCTGTTACGAGGAAACTCAAGCATGTTACAAGGAAGCTCGAATAATTTCAGCGCTTTAAAGAGAACGCGGCGCCTGTGCACGTGACATTTGCATACGCGTGCAAACCGTCTACTGCTCGCAGATGCTGACAGAAGGTGCTTTGGCGTCAGCGCAAGTGCAAAACGTGCTGCAGCACTTGCTTGCTCTTGACACTGGTGCGAGTGATTCAGTACCGTGTTCTGGTGCCGGGTGCACTGCTGAGCGTTCCCCATCGGCGAGTACTGATGGGGCGGGGCGTCTATGACAATTTGTACCCAACCGCTCGTGAGCTAGGCCACGGAAGACGGGGGCAGGGCATGTATTAATAGAGGAACGTGTGCCACGACACTTACGCATTTATGTGGCTCAAGAGCATAGCAACCTAAAAAGGAGATGCGGACGGGTCACAATAACGCTATCGTATTCCACCCTTCCAGGCGAAGCTTAAGTGCCCCCTAATTTTTTTATCAGGACCTTGCCATATATAGCTGAATTAAATGTAATAACACGTGCCGAATTGCCATTGACTTAATTTCTCTTAGGGCACCTTTTTGTTGCTTTGACATTTCATTCGCTTACTCACGCTTGATTAACATCAAGGTACCTTTCTTCCACTGAATCCACCTCTGATGCACTTGAGTTTTCACTTGGCCCTCTTAATTCACATATTATTTTGTACACCAGCTCCACGTCCCGCACTGCCACGAGATCAGCCCGTCATTATTAGATACTTGGTAGACGAAGTTGCACAAACTGATATATCCTTGGCATTCAGAGTTCCGCTGTAAAAAACTAAGAAATACTTATAGGTAAACAAACGAGGCTACTCGGGCCCTCTCTAGTCCTTTGAATATAGTGGTTCTCACAGCATATTCACGTCTATAGCGGTCTGACCGAATCGACGTTAGTGTGTTTGTCACGTGGAAATGTGATCATCAGGTTCACGTATACGCGCTTTCGTTTACATTAACTTGACGCTAAGGAGCCGGAGGAAATAACTTTATTGAGACCGGAGGAACATCTCCCCACCCAACGCTAAGAAGGAGTGAGTAATTTAAGCGGATCACTCGGTGATCATAAGTTTGTCTTCCGGTTATTGGGCATGTCTATCTAATTTTTCTTTCTCTCTTCCGCCATATAAGCCCTTTTGGTTTACCTTCGCGGTCGACTATTCTTACGTGAATAGCTCACGTTTCGTACATTTAAACCAGTGGTCCGAAACTAGCTGTCGATTAACCGGCGTTGCCCCGCTAGGGTGGTCTAGTGGCCGTGGCACAAGGCTGCTGATCCGCCGGTCGCAGGATCGAATCCCGGCCGCGGCGGTAGCATTTCGATGGAAGCTAAATTCTAGAGACCCATGTACTGTGCCTAGTCAGTGCACGTTAAAGGGACACCATTGTCAGAAGGTGAGGTTGTTTAGAATGATAACTTATATTTCGAGAACGCGACTGTCGTTAATTTTAACATTTTATGTTCAATAATAAATGGAAACATGAATGTCAAAATTCGATTTTTGAAAATTCGCGCCAGAATGTCATAGCCCAAGAAGTCGAAAGGCTGATTTTATTATTTTTTTAGAAGCGAGAGCTTCTTATGCTCGGGGAAGTGTCCGTTCTGCAGCGTCCGCACCCATACTGCTTTGCGCAACTCTCCCTCATTCTCCTCTCCTACTCAGGTGTGCACTCTCCTCCTCCCCTCTCCCCCTCTCCGCCACAGGCGCGGCGCCGCATTTCATTGCATATATCTATCTTTCTCTCTCCCTCTCTCTCTAAGGGAACGCCGGTAGGCGGCGCAAGTGTCGCGGTGCAGTATAAAGCGCGCGTTCGCTGTGCTTCCGTCATTCTCTCTCTGTGCAACGATGTGCGAAACGCCATGAAACGTCGGCGCTAGTTGCAGCGGTAGCGCCACCTGGCGGAGCAGAGGAAGGCTTGGGAAGCCGAACATAAACGTCAGTGTGGGCAAGCGGACCCTGAACTGAGGGCCAGGGAAGCCGAACGTCAACGTCGGCAGGAAACTTCTACGGAAGCAACACGGGCTCGGCACGCCGAAGTGGAACGTCAGCGTTATCAAGCCGACCCCGAACTCCGGGCTCGTTCAACCCCGTACAAACGTCTCCTCTCTTCTCAATACATTCCCTCACTTTAACTTTCATTGGGTTGTGTTGCCAAGTGAAACGAAACGGAAACTCGATGCGCACCCCCCGCGATGCTTTTGCATCCCACCATGGTTGCCAGTAGGGGGAGATGATGTGTTTTTCGTGTTGTCGCTCAATCAAATGTTCTGAAACTCCCTTTATCATGCCGCTGGCTTCCTTAGGCATAATGTGGGTCTTACCGAAAAATAGCTATGTTGTCCTCATCAGACGCTGTCGAATATCTGTGACGTCTCGGGTTTTACTGCTGCAACTTCAAAGCGGCGTCGCCCCCCGTATTTTCATTTTGCGCGCTTCCTAGCTCACGAAGGGCCATCGCCTCATTTGGTGTTTCCCGTAATATGAAAAGCTAACCTACTAGTATGAGGTAAATTACTTTGAATGTTAGTGTCCCTAAAAAAACTCAAGGTGGTCGCAATCTCCAGAGCCCTTCACTACGGCCTCGCTCATAATCATAAGCGGATTTGAGATGTAAAACGCCATAAATGAACTAAATCAGCTCACCTCTTGCCCTCGCAGTGCCTGACATCATCAAGCCTGTGGCGTAAGGTTCTCTTGCTGCAGTTGTGATATTTTTCCTTCCGAACTTCGTGTTACCGTCCCTGGTGTGTTTTTTTCTGTTTTTACGAGATAGTCGAACGTGCATCAAAAGTTAGTTAGGTATCCGATTGAAGGTATCATTGAAGTTTTCGTCCTAAACCGAAATTTCTTGCCTACTAGAGAGTGAATTAATATGTGGATAACTGCGTGACAACGGTGATAATTTTTACGGCAATAAAGAACACGGAATGTGTTGTCGCTGACACTACCCATGGTATATAGGTAACAGGTAATGAAGCTTATGAAATCACGACGGTAGTATTTGCAGTTTTGAAATTAAGTGTGCAGTATATGGTAGGAAAAGGAAAATGAGACTGGTGGATGAGAACAACCCTCCGTAAGTGGTGAACAAACCTGTAACCTTCGCATTGCGCCTGAAATAATCTACCAACTCAGCTACGGGGACAAGAGAGTTTTCGGTAATGTGGACCTTCTTATCTGAGATGGTGCTAAGTAGGGACGCCAATGCACATGCATAGCGCTGCAAGCGTGCTTGTGTGTGCCTGTATGTGTGTGTACACGCCGCTGTTTTCTTCACCTTAGAGGCGCGGTACCACCAACTTTTCACCTGAAGAGACAGCAATAAGCCCAACGTGCAACTGCAGTATCCCGTTGGTTTCATTGTTTAATAGGTTATAGCACGTGACCATTACGTCCAACTTGATGTTGCGCGCAAATGGTCACGCAATTAACCAGTAAATGGTCAACGATAGTTATGAGCCAATAATTTACGAACACAACAAATGCATAGTGGCAGCGCTGAAAAGGCCATTCTTAAATCATTTCATCGCAGCCGCAAACTAACGTAGTTTGTGAGAACACCCCAATAGCTTCCCGAAGTTGCGAATCCACTTCTACGGATTTGCAGCAGATAGGGGCAATAAAACTAGAGTATATTTGCTTCAGAAAGTTTGCTGACCGAACTACGTCCATTCTGGGAGCTAACTAACAGAATAATTGAATGACTAACTGACTAAAACGTGCTCTGTCCAAAGCCACCGGAAAATAAATATGGAGAAAAATGGCGGCATTCTGCCCATCGGTATATAATTAAGGGATACAGCCCCACTGCGCACATTTTGTTAGAGGCCATGCAATGAAAATATGCGTCCGATTCTCAGCGATTGGCGAGATGTGCACAATTATGGTCATATAACATGAAATTCACAGCTATGTGTAAACAAGGTTAAATGTAAAGATGTTGCTTTGACTGACTGACTGTGTTTTGGACTCCGTGCGTCTGGTTCTATCATTGAGGAACGCTACGCTGGCCTTATGTCTCGAATGCATTACCCTCTAAGTTGACGCTCTGAACGTGCCTTATCAAAGCTTGCAATAAAAAAAAACGCTAATGAATATGTATTGATGAACTCAGCAGAGCTGCATAGCATTTTCCGGCAACGTAGGCCTTCAAAAGGGAGCTTTTCTTTTCTTTTTATTGATATATTTAGGAGAATACAGAGGATTGCCCTAGGGGACACGGGTAAAAGCCAACCATTGCCTGACTGAGCCGAGCCACCTATACAGCAGGAGCAGCAGTACTAGAACAGTATGTACAGCCGTCAGCACGGTTGCGGCAGCCGTCAGCTATTTTGCGGCAGTTGATGATAGATGGGTCGCGGGTCGATTTCACCGGCCAATTTTGTTTTCGCTTCTGCTTGACCGGCGGGTCGAGTGCACCCAGTGCACAGGTTCAATCTGCCACGTTTGGCTGCGGTATGACGCGTGTCCAGAAAGTTCGTGGCCCTTGCTTATCTCGCCAATGAAAGGTAACGTGCGACAGATAGCGTGCAATTCATGTTTGAACTGAAGGCTAGTGCTTGAATGAAGCGAAATATTGCAACAGCAGACCAAACGCAGGTTTATGGGGCCTTAAAGGTTCGATAATAAATATATCTGCAAATGCGGTGGTGCAGTTGTTCATGGTACGCTGAAATTGTCGAAAAAAGTTTGTCGGAGTGTTTTCGCAGGTTCACGTCTGGCTTCCTGTTTAGCTCACGCTGCACGGGAGCCGCAGTATCAGCGCTAGTTATATGCACAAGCTGCTACCTTTAGATGTATTCCATCTATGGCCACAGCTTTGTTTTTTTTTGTCTAAACCCGTGTAACTCGGCTATGACATCACCGTTTCGAAAAATTCCTACGGGTTCGTAATCGTTGTCGACTCGTGCACAACTGCAACGCCGAAACTAAATTTCGACCTCTGGGTGGTTTAGTGGCACTTCTAGCGAAAAGACACTACTAAACGTCTTTTGCAGGTAATTATGAATGAAGCGCTTCCTTAGCATCGCATTTAGTCGTCTTTCTTGCTCAAGAGACGCGCAGATCTTACACCCCAAGAATTGATCTTCAAAGCAGCGGAAACTAAAGAGGAAGCCAGGTTTTTAACTCACGAGAACACTCAGATGCATGTTGTCCGACAACTAATTAAGGAGAACGTGAACCACTACACCGCCCAATTCGCAGATTCATTTATGCGCCACATTACAATGGTCGGAATGCTGTGTTTGCTCTGCTATCCATAATGCGTAATTTAATTCAAGCTCTAGCTTTGAGACAAGACTAGAAAGACTCGCGAGCACGTTACTTTTCATTGCCGAGATAAGCATGCGGCAACGAACTTTCTGACCGCGCGTCATACAGCAGCCATGGGCGAAATGTGCCAGATTGAACCTGTCAAGTGGGTGCACTTCGACCCGCCGGTCAGGCAGAAGCGAAACAGAAAATGACAGGTGAAATCGAGCCGCGACCCATCTATCGTGAACTGCCGCAAACCTAGCGTGTGCGAAATTGGCTAGCGCTGAACTCAGCACAAGGCGGTCGCGGCCATGGTGCGGAGCGTTCGAGTTAACCGTGGGGACCATAAAGTTTCCTACTAAAATACTAGAGGGAAACCTGGCGCTGCGACCGTGAATCTGTCGTGGGAATGATGGGTATATGACATGGATTTGACAAGTCTTCGTGCCTGCGGCTTCAAACATTCTAGTGGATTTGTTGATTCCTGTTCTTTAGCTTCAGTAACGCAGGTGACATTACTACACTTTTCATCAAGCGACTGAAGGCAGCGGCTGTAGTGTACGCTTTAGTGCTAAATATCACCAGACTGTTGCATGTACTAAAGTCGTTTGAAATGATGCGGTGCCATGCAGTCTGTTTCGTTGTGTTTGCTGATCGATGGCTACACATATTATTCGCAGTGTTATATTGCCCAACTTTAGAAATATTTGCGCTGTGTCTCGCAAACCTTATTGATGCCGTTCTGCTGGGTTTGTTTTTCTTTTCTTTTGTATAAGATGCGACAGAATCTGTAAGCGTAGGGCCGCTTTTACGGTTGACATACACCCCTTGTGACAAGGCTGTTCGTACATGTTGCACTACGGCATTTCAATTCCGCTGTCTGATTAATTCAACGGCAACCGAATATGCCAAGCAGGCGCACAGTTATGTTTTGTACGAGACGCCGAGTGGGCGTAGGCAGACGCGCCTGCGGACAACGCTCAAAAAGTAAGCTCAGATCAACGCTCAGGCGCAGTTTCCAACGGAGTTTAACGGCACGGTTGTTTATTTAACATCACGTTTTTGCACAAAACGAACCACCAAGCGATGGGCGATACAGCGCTTCTGCTACGGCCTCGCGCAGCCGCGTGACCTCTATAGTTCGTAAAAATGCTGTGCAGCACTCGCCCTACACTTAAAGAAGCGAGCGAAAGCGCGTTTGTTATATTCAGAAGACGCACCTACGTTTTACAATCTTGAAGACGTTAGCACGTCACTTACAAAAGCAAAAATCTTTATTTTAACTTCCAATACAATTATATCTGGTACTTAAACCTTCATGGACGCCGCTAAATACGGGCAGAAGTACACTGTAAGCAAAAATTAGCCGAGATGGGTGCTTTTACCAGCGTGTCAACCGAAAAAACTCTCATGCCCCAACCATTTACTCCATCATAGCGGAGTGAATACGGCAGCTAAGTGACGGAGTATAAAAACGACATGACCTTATTATACTACCGTCACGGAGTTTCAGTTAACGTGGTCCCAACCTCCACACGGGAGTTTTTAACAGCCATCTTCGGTTGCGACGCTCTCGGCGATGTGATGTGTGTGTGTGTGTATGCGCGCTCGCGCGTCTGTTTAGTGCTTCCGTGTGATGCTCCAGTGGATTGGTTGGTTCGACGAATCGTCGGTGGGAGTTGTATCTGAGCGTGCTCGCACGTGTGTTTAGTGCGTCCAAGTGAATCACCACTGCCTTTTTTTAAACGAGTCATGAGTGCGCAGTGAGTTTGCAACGGCCGATAAGTGTTCTGTGTAAACGTGTCAAGGCTCTTTCCACTGGTGACCGCTCTGCTCCTCCAGCCAGAAGCCGAATGCCGCACATCGACGAGACGACCACAGTGATGTGCGAATCGGAAATATTTTGTTATGAAGTGGCTGGGGCACCACCACCCAGCGAGTGTTGACGTGGTTTTAGGCTTCCGAGATTATCAAGATTGTACGCGGACGAACCAGGATTATCGGAAAGTAAACGTCAAGACTATCGACCGGAAGGAGGAAGGACCAACAAGATACCAATTTTACCCAGGTAGATCGAATATTAATAAAATTATAAAGGAAATTGTCCCGGACCACGCCTAGGCGTAGCTGGCTTCAGCAGAAGCTCCTACATGGATGTAAACATAAACTCCCATATAGGTACGCTCAAGAGCTCCGCGATGGATGTAAACACATACTCCCATAGCTACCCGCAAAAGCTCCTCGATGGATGTAAATGTTACTCCCAACAATCCATGCATAAGCTCCGGTCAAGAGGAGTAAACCTTTTACTCCGCATGGCTGGAGTATACTAAACTATTATCGGGGAATGCGCTAGAGGACAGGTCCATTTACTCCCATATCGGCTAATTTTTGTTTACAGTGTAGGAGAGGCAACATTGCCATATCGCACAATACGCTTAAATTTCTGATGGTTAAGTATGTTTCTAACCGCGAAAAAACAACTACTACCTGCGCACGCACATAGTTATTCCAAAATCTTCCGGCCACTGATTTGTTGCTGTGTGTATGACTACATGCATAATCAGGTAACTACGTATGTTAGTAGGCGTTACTATGTCCGCGTCAAGTGTCTTACTGACGGGCCTGTAGAATATGTTTGTCCAGCCATTATGTAACGGGACTTTACTAGGTGTAGGCGGTGTAATAACGCGGAAATAAAATTATACTTCCGTGGTGTAGCCAATAAAAGCTCAGTAATTAGGTAAGATGGAATTACAAAACACCATGCATAAAAAAAATTCGCAGTTTTGAAAGCGTGCCGCTGATATGCAACTTGACATGAATTTACTAAAGGGCGCATGCCTCACGGGAGCATGTAATTCGGCACCGTTACGGTGTGCTGCCGCAACATACCTTACAAAAACATTGATGTCGATGACAGCAGCCCATCGCAGAGCTTGTAGCTAAGTTAGATGTCTTTCAGCAATGAATTTTATGTGCAGATTACTCTGAGGAAACGGATATTTCGTAACAATACATAACGCCTTATATTGAAAGAACAAAGTGCGGTTCACGCACGGTAATTTTTTTTTCGGCAAATGAAACAGTGTTTCAAGGCAAGACCCAACTGTGGATGTCCAGTTTGCATTTAAGAGGCTTGCTTCGCTTAAGGCAGCTTGCTTATGAAGCTTCCATAATGATGTGTCATTGATTTCCCTGTGCTCAGTTAAATGCTTCGAGCCCAATATAAACGTCGTTTCACGCTCCTGTGATGAATCGTATGCTCATGATGTTAAATTCAATAGTTGGAGCTTATCATCCATGAATAAAAGCATTCCATATCTGCAGGATGATTCTGGCAGATTCCGTATTACGTACGTTTTTACACAAACAACATTATTGTTATGTCCACGGTAGCCGGAATAACAGGCATACGTGGGAAGAAAAACTTGTTTATTACTTGAGCCGTAAGCACCTTTTTCCAGCCAGCCCGAGCGGTCTGTTCTGTGCGAGCGCACACGTTCGACTGTCGTCGTCGGAACCAGACTGGGGAGAGAGGCGCAAGAATAAGGCGACGGGAGTCCGCCAAAAGCGAGAGGGGGAGCCGGGGGGGGGGGGGGCTGCGCGTCCTTGAAGCTTTCCGTGAAGTCCGTGTTCGCGGTTGGAGCACATGGCAATTATTATATCGAGCATATTTTTACATTTCTTGGAACTTTGGAGGCGAAAACGAAAAAAAACCAAAAGAACATGACAATTTAGGGTTTGAGGAAGCGCCTATCAAGTATCAAGTTTGAACTTTGGTTTTTCTATGTACATCGCTTTTTTTACACTTTTCGGGACCCAGAAGTGTCTGAGGTGCGGTCTCCATTGACGTTACGTATCGCTGTTTTTGAATCATTAACACCCAGAGTGGCGTCGGGGATGGATAATGCTGAGTGTGGTAAATATTCCTAGGGGTCCTTCATATGTTTGCATAAGCAGACGCAAATGTGAAAGCGTTTGTCACTGCGTGTTAAAGACACTTTTATACATCTGATTTGGAACCGCCCATCAAGCGGGGCACATACCTGGTTGGGGCGGCCAGCATGAGCACATTAACTACTAAATGCGGCACCAACTTTTAGTTAACGACGCCCTATTTACTCTGGGAGTAATTTATTTCGTCTAAGAGACGTCAAGCCATCATATGACGTACTTGTAGGAGTCGTATAGTCACGTGACACTGTTGCTTCCTTTGTTGGTGACACCTGTTTTTCGATAAGGCCATTTTCATTGCTTTCAAGGTCACTTCCACGTGAGACATATAAAAATATTTCGCCTTAATGACGTGCCTCCCGGTTCGTGCGATCATCGCCTCGTGTTATGCGAATGTCCAAGTTAAATAAAGCTGCTACTCACTGCGCACTGCCCAGGGTTCCAGATCCGAGAGCCCGCGAAGCATCTTGAATAGGGCCAACGAGCACTGCATCGAAACGGGCGCCTCGACCAGCTTCTGCTTGACCCAGGGTGGCACTTGTTGCTCGAGGCCCTTGGCCAAGCGACGAATGGTGGCCGCAAAGTTCTGCGTCTTGTTCGCCGTTGCGGCGTACTCCGCGGTAGCGTTCCCTCGTGAATCTACAACCATCTCCGCGTCGCCGTCGTACGCCGAGGAAGAAGCGAGGATGAAAAAGGAGAACGAAGCCACTAAAATGAACCACACCCGGCCGTACATTTCTGGAACTTAGAGTCAAGCGGCTTCCTCTCTTCGCATGCAATTAACGAATTAAAAAAAAGGTGGCCAGGAGGTTTGGCTGTCAGAGGATTGTGCTGAAGAAGTCTTATCGCCGTATTACTCGATCACAACGTTCGCACTGCTTCACGAGGTTACGTTGTTCACACTGGTTAACGAACGCTGTTTGTTCGCAAACGCCACCACGCCGTCGTTGAGGTACACGGTCGTCGGCCGGCGCCGCCGCTCTCACGGCTGCGGAGTGTTGACTCTTTCCTGACGTCGGATATGCCGGCCCTCTCCCGCGTTTTGGTTCCACGCGGACTGTCTGTTTCCTGCTTTGCTTGCACGATTACATGCCGTTGCATCTTATTCTATTTGTTATTGTTCCTGAAAGCGAAGCTTCACAGTGTATGTTATTATTATTATTATTATTATTATTATTATTATTATTATTATTAATGGTGTTTCTTCTCCCATTCGGAATTCTTTCCTTTTGTATGCCGATGACATAAAGATATTCAAGGACTTCATTCAGTTATCGATCGTCGCTGGCTACAGTCCGATTTGAGTTCTTTTTCGGTATAGTGCAGGAGCAATAACCTCTCCCATAATATTTCAAAAACCAAGGTCATCAGTTTTACTCGAAAAACATCTAGTGTGCCATTTTGATATTTTGTCAATTCTTTGTCGTTGTGTAAGGTTTGTGAGATCAATGATCTAGGTGTTCTTCTGGATAGCACCTCACACTTTTCTGCTCACGCTAAGCGTGTTGCTTTGCGGGGTCTTCGTACTCTAGTCTGTGTTTGCAGAATGTCTAGAGAATTCCGTTCTCCTGTGCCCTTCCGCAAATTGTACACCGCGATATGTCTTCCTCAACATGTGTATGCATCTGCGATCTGGAATGGCATTTCTAATTCTAGCAGGAACGCCATTGAGCGAGTCCAGAGAACGACTCCTGAATATCTATAACCATAGGTTCGCTAGAAATGACCCTGATTCTTGCACTGACACCATTGGATCGCTGCCATCAATACATTGCCGGAGAAAACGCACTGATCTGTTATTTCTTTTCAAGCTTGTGCATGGTACCATATCCTGCACGGATCTGCTCAACTATCTTAATTTCCGAATTCCACGTAAGCTGACCAGAGAAAATAGACCTTTTCATGTAACCGCCTGCCTCTGTGATCATTGGACCGGTGATAAGATACGTCTTTACAACGCTTGCTTTTTAGACCACGATGTTTTTCACAGCTTCCAGTCGCTGTTGTGCTCCGAGCTTCGCACTGTATTAACACAGTGTTGTACAAGGTTGAATTTTTTTCTTCTTTGTGCTGCCTGCGCATAGTTGGATATGTGCAATTTTTAGAGTGTTTTTTTCCATGATATTTTATTATGAATGTTGGCTTTTGTTTTTTATTAGTATTTTCTTCTGTAGAGTGTCCTTAGTGTATTGTTTCTTTCCGCTTTCCGCCTCGCTCTAGCAGGCGTCCTGGGACCACTTTGCCGCGACGGTGCACGTGACAGAGGTCACAGTTTACAGGAAGGCCGCTAACAAGAACTTCACAAACGCCTGCTCTCTCAGTCACCTGACGCTTCTTTACTATCACCGAGTCATACCGCACCTCTCTATTTAGCCTGGTGCCAGCACTTGAAATACCTCTTAATGATGTGCACACGGCAGCATCATCGTGACCTGCTTGATCTGCGCACAGAGCCCAGGTAAAATGCCCAGATATTTCCTCCTGTGCTCAAAAGTTGGCGTTCTCTCTTCCCACTAAGATTATAGTCCTGAGCTGAATATCTTGCTGACAGAGACAAAGAAATCAACGTGTTCCTAGGCTCGCCAATCTAGTTTTTTCCATGCCGCTCGTCATATGTGCGTGCATATTGTATATTGACCTACTTTTAACGTCGAAGCTCTTTAAGCTTCGGAAAACACAGGCGTGCAACACTAGAAGCGGCCTAGCATAGCATGCGGCGCTATGGTCGGTTAGGTGGCCCGCCGAGCCGAGCAGGTTCTAAGACAAGTCACGTGACTGCACCACTAAAAGAATGCGCACGGGGCAGTCTGGCCTCTTCTGCTCTACAGCGATGGCTAGGACTAAACGCAACTGGCAAGCTCCAACAGAGTATAGCCATGGATAAAGTAGTGTAGCAAGGTGATGGGAAATGGAGTTGAGGATGAAATGGAGTGATGTGACGTTGACGAAGGAGAAGAGAAGCGAAGAGAGCGTAGCGTGGCATAGTCGTGTGCAGTATAATTTATCTAGGGGGTGGGCAAATGAAGTGACGGTGAAGAGGACTGATATAAGGCTGAGGAAGAGGTGAAAGGCTAAACCATTGCATAACCATGCACAGTACAATATTGGCCTCGAGGACATAGCATGGCGCCATGTGCCGGAAGCTCTCCATGACGTAGAAAACGACATCATGCGATACCGGACGCGACTTGTCAGACGTATACAATGTCGCAGCTCATTTAGACACGGTTTTTCCAAGTTTCAAGCATTGCTTGCCTGTGTCTTATCTGGAAACGAACCTGTTGTACTGGTCAATAAAGTATTTTGCGAGCTAACAAGAGGCATCTCCGAGTCGTCCACGCTTGTCGGAAAGTATAAATGTGGTGCTATGCACGACTAAAGTGACGAGGCCTTTCCCTTGCAAGGTGTCCCGCCATGGTGGTCTAGTGCTTGTGGTACTCGACTGCTGATTCAAAGGTCGCGAGATCGAATCCCGGCAGCGGCGGATGCATTTCAATTGAGGCGAAATGTCGAGGCCCGTGTACTGTGCGATGTCAGTGCAGGTTAAAAAACCCTAGGTCGAAATTTCCGAGAGCCTCTCCACTACGGCATCTGTAGTAACCGTAACCCTAGCTTATTTTGGGGTGTGAAACCCCACAAATCAATAAATCGCATAAATGGTGATCATAAACTGTAGTTAGCTATCACTGCAAATACTCGGAGATATCCCGAGTACAATTACTTATTTAAACTCCGCTACGCATTAATATCTCGTCCACCTGGCGAACGGTGCACGGGCGATAGGTGACATTTCGGTTCGCGTTGATAGCGATGCATCGTTCCTTCTGCGTAGTTTTGGGCGCGTAATCAAGTTCGCGACAGATGAAGTTTTAGTATTGCCAGAGCCCTTCAATGCTTTTCTGGTCACGAAACTCCGTCGTCACTCTATGGGAGAGCTTCATACGCTGCCCAAAACTGCCGCGACGCGGCGCCACTGCGCCACAGAGGGCATCGTTCGGGCTGCTCGCGTACTGAAACGCGTGCGCGCAGCGAGACAAGCTAGTGGATAAAGTGTGTGTACGTGTCCGAGTTAGCCAAAATGTTTTAAGACGACGATGCCAAACACGTGTTGCGTGCCGGGGTGCCGTTCTGGCTACAGAGGAACGACCAAGAAGGTGTCGTTGTTTTCTTTTACATCGAACAAGGAGCAGCGCGAGAAATGGAAGCGAGCCATACCGCGCCAGGAAAGTGGCGACTTCAACTTTGAGTCGAAATATACACGTGTGTGTGCAAAGCGTTTCGATGCCTCGGACATTGTCACTTCTTATGATTTTAATATCAACGGCGACGCGCATTAAAAGAACCAAAATAACTTCTGGTGTGTTTTTGTCGAAAGCACGAGCGGCGTAATTTACTGGTTTGCTGTCTCTTCTATATGAGACTGCTTATAAAACAATGGCCTAATTAAATACACTGTCAACTGTGTTCGACCTTACTTTTCACGTTCGCCGTGATCATAAACTAAACGCCGCGCCGATTGACTGATCGGGTTTTACGTCCCAAAACCAGCTGTGATTATGACAGACGCCCCGTGGTGGAGGGCTCCGGAATAATTTTGACCACCTGGGGTCTTTAACGTGCACCAAACTCTAAGTACACGGGCCTCAACATTTCGCCTCAACCAAAATGCAGGCGCCGCGGCCGGGATTAGATCTCGCAACCTTCAGATCTGCAGCCGGGTGCCATAACCACTAGAGCACTGTGGCGGGGCAACACGCCGCACCGAAGATTGCTATGAGGTTAGTATTACCAGAGTCCTTCACTGCTGGCATTTAAGGACTCTGATATTACATATATTGTACCTAAGGCTCGTAGTGGGATTTAATCGTTAGGTCGAGAAATTTGAAGCGCAGGGAACAGCTGTTCTCTTTTTCTTTTTGTCTTGAAAAGAAGGCATTCTACAGACATGTACAGTGTCTGATTTCAGGCAAATTTTGAAAAGCTGGACCAGTTGCAGTGTTGCGACGAACGAGCGGCGCTCCCCCGGCCACGACGGCTGCATTTAGACGAGGCGAAACGCAAGAGCAGAAAACAGGCGTGCATTTTGATTTACATGCATATAAAAACGACCCCATCTCTAATACATTAATCAAGGATCCCCCACTACGACATTTCTCGAAATCATGTCATGGTTCTCGTGCGGCAAACCCCGAATTTTTGTGTCATTTTCGACTGAGACTGCGGCGAGCTGCATGTCCAGAGCTGTTAGTTTCTTTCCTCCCGGGTGCTCATTTCAAGGCAGACGGCGCGTTCACGCAGTCACCGACGCACGCTGAATGTCCCAAGTAAGTGCAGGAAAGTGAAACGATTTTTGCAGAAGTTTAGAAAGCTTGGAAATCAAAGCAGACCAACACACTACCGCAGCAGTAGCGGACGGCAGCATGCCCTCACGTGCACAGCTGCGCCCCTAGCGGCCAGTGCTGGCTACATATGAAGCTGAGGCGGCACTTTCGTGACCAGAAAAGCATTGAAAGACTCTGGTATTGCTAATGAATACTGCATGTCTATTTACAAAGATATGCATAAGGCACGTGCCGGTTTAGAATTTTTGTTTGCAGTTTTCAGTGAGGCACGTGCTGTTTGGTATTTTTGCGAGTATTATCGTGGGACAATCATTTTTCACTATAGCTTATTTATCACTGGTAAATGATACCTTAAATTCGTATATATGGTTCCGCCATGTGTGCGCATCTATCGCTGGGCACAGTATGGGCACAGTCGTTCACAGTCGCTGGGCACTGATGAAATCAAAACATCCTATAATATTTAAGATGGCCTTGCCAGGAACAAGACACCGTTCCTGTGCAGGCGCAAATACGCCTGCTAAGTTCGAATGCCTACACTCCGATAAAGTTCATGCCGTACTCACTGAGCATTTTAGCTGCAACGCCGTACACAGAATCTACTTCGCGGAATGCTTCCCACACACTCGAAATGCATGTGGACTTGGCTGTTTCCCCATTCTCAGCTTTTTCAGCCAAGATGCTTCGTTTTAGGGTATGTACGCGTCAAAATTACATCCTGCTCAGTCGAATATGTCAAGTACTGTGGCACCGAGCTGCATTTCATGCTCCAAAGCAAGGAGAAAAAGTAGGCGGCTTGATCGAGAAAGCCAGCGCGCTTCGCCGGCGGCGGCGAAGGCGTCACGTCATGTCGTTTACTACGTCACAACGACAGTAGCCCTGGTCTTTCCAGTGGTGACCCTCGAGACCACTAGCGAGGGGTGGGCGAGTGAAGTGGGGGCGAGGCGTGTTAATCTGATATAGAAAGAGATGAAGAAACGAGGATGACAGAGAGAACAGAGAGAACAGAGGAGAGTATGTAGAAAGGGAGCATATAAATATGAAAGAAAGAAGAAGCAGATGAAGAAAGCACTTAATGTGCATAAACCAGGTGGTGGCGCTTGCTTGCCAGCTCTGCCGTTCACTCAGATTCTACGTATGTGAAAGTGGCCTAAATATTTTTTTGATTTCGCGGTAACTGCGAAAGAACCAACTGGCTTATTAATAGAAAAAAAATCCTTGCCTAATTGGTGGATATCTTGGCACTAAATGGGGCAGCTACAATATCTCAAAGAAACGCAGCACAACGTGGTCAAGAAACAACACAGCACGTTAAAGAACCCCAGGAGGTCGAAATTTCCGGAGACGTCCCCTAAGGCGTCTCTCATAATCAGAGCTAGTTTTGGGACGTCAAACCCCACAAATCACTCAATCAAGAAACAACACGACGCTTTCCTTCAATGCCTGCCTGGTCATTGTGGTATCTCGGGCAACGATCTCGCCGACCAAGCTCCCAGGAAAGCACAAGGAACAGCAAACCGTGTCTGCAAGAATTTGTCAAGGACTGATGAATCCCGACAGGTAAGCAAGGTATCGCTCCGCATGACAATGATGAGATGTACCACAAGCCTGTGTTCATTTTTCATCGGTTGCGTGCTCTGAACCCAACCACACCACTGGGGCTGCTGCCCGGTGCTTTCTTATTTGAGGATGCAATGAAGCGTCATGTACGCCTGCTGTCGTTGTATGTGACCCTGACTCTCCGCTCTTTATTGGAAGGGTCTACAGCATCACGTCCAATGATTACAATGTCTCTGACACAACAGGGCACCTCCATTGTAAGGAACGTCCTTTACTAATGAAAGACCCGACGTGTCACTCACCGGTGCAGCGGCAGGGAAGACTGACCTACAGAAATTTCTGAAGGTTAGGACATTACAGTGATTGACCATTCCGGCACTGAGAACAGTGGCCGAATTGAGAAAACTTCTATTTCATAAGTGGTTTTTTTTTTTCATTGCTTCTCTGGCTTCTCTAATCATATGCCCAAAATTGTGATAGGCGAAATAGTCTCCTAAGAACATTTTTAGTGCAAGATATTTTTGGGAATACGGTCCAAGATGCACTGAAGAAGTCGTTCGCAAGGGAGATATCGCTCTAGCCACCGGTTCAACGAGCTGGTTTTCCTTTGACAGAACTGCAGCTCCTTTCTTGGGCAGCTGTTGATCTTCGCTTTGCCCACTCTCACTCAGCTTCAAAAGCGGAGGGGTTGAAGGGAATGCACATGCAGACACAACAGAAAATGCACGAACACAGAAAATAGATGGAATGGATTGAGGGGCCCGTTTCCTCGAGTTTCGCGAAACCAGACGCGTATGTTTTCCTCCTTCTGTAACCAAGCGCAAAAGAGCTACAGCGCCTTTGACTCAGGCACAGACCATCTCATGCCGTTAGCCAGCTGCCAAAGACATTCCTATAGCATCAGGAGTTGGCGCAAAAACAGTTAAACCTAAAAAAACAGCAAAACAAACAGCGGTTGGGGATTAGGACTGACTTCCTGCTGCGCTCGCACTCAATCACGCCTCTTAATGCGCTCCTCAGCCTCTCGCTTACAGATCTGAACTGGAGGAAGAAGAAGCCAGAAACACGTGCCGCGAACCATGAGGTGTAGCTTCGTAAGTCTGCATCCTCATTTTCCTACAGCAAAATCAAGGGGCTGTGATTCTAAAACAATCTTTTATATGTAGCGTACCGCTACCCTACAAAGCATACGCTGGCCAATTGCATAGCTGCCCATGTCTTTAAAGACGGGGGCTAGTCAACTGGAAGCAGCACGAAAAAAAAAACTGTTTGAGCGACTACGTGACTCTTGTGCCGAGTAGACAAAAATAATCCGCTGCTTCTCAAACGCTTCCAGTATGAATGCGAGTGCCTTTCAGCGCAACGGCACCTCTTGCTACTGGAAGGCTTCCTGGAAGGGCGCATGCGCGATGCGTAGCTTGGCACGTGTAGCTTCTGTGTAGGCAGAATGGTGACGGTTCTACAGATTAGATCTTGTTTTTTACACTATATATGTCACATGTCCTCAGTAAAAATGTAGTTGAAGTACTAGCGGTCGTCCTGTGTGCTTCTTTCTATGTCCTTGTTTTGTTCCGCTTTAGTATGTTTTTATGTCAAGACCAACTAGCCCAAATTTCAGCGTTAACTGTAACTCTTGCTACTGCGCTTGACCACGCGGAGGTTGCTTGATTGATTTCTCCGATCATATGTCCGAAAACGACTGTTTTATTATTAGAAGGGCCGTTGCAGAGAGCTCCAGAAATTTTGGCCGCCTGGGGTTCTTTACGTGCATTGACATCGCACAGTACAGGGGCCTCATGAATTCGCCTCCATCTAAATGCAGCCACGACGACTGGGATTCGATCCCACGAGCCTCGGAACAGCAGACGAATACTTATTACCCCTACGCACCGTGGCGGGGCCAACGCCCGGGGAGCAAGAACAGAGTGCATATGTATACGCGGTTTGTTTCTGCCTTGCCTCTATCGCTCGCGTCGGCATCAAAACGAAGTTTTAAGTGTCTCACTGATTCGCTCGCGAGTGCCGAAAACACTGTAACTGTAACACATGTAAATTACTTATGTGAAAAGCTCTCCTCTTTGACAGGTGTCTTATCGCGATGTCGTAATTTGCTGCCTACAAAAGCCAGAGTACAGATTTACAATGCTTGATTTCATGCCCACTTAAATTATTGCGCCTTAGTGTGGAGCACAACCACTATAACTAACATGCGTAGAGTTCTGATGCTACAGAAGAAGATTATTCGCTATATTGGCAACATAGACTATTATTCTAGCACCAGAGAAGCGTTTCCTAAATACAATATTATCAGAATGGACAACCTTTATACTTTTCGTTTATTACATACTGCGCGATATGCTTCTGATTCCCTGAAGAATTACATAAAACAGTTGGCATCTCTAGATCGTCGTAGCATTAATGCGAACACAAGGAACCCGGAGACATGGTCAGTTCCATATTTCAGGACGAACTAGAAACATCAATCATTGGCATATAACCTACCACCTACTTTAAATAAATATGAAGATATTCACATGCTCAGTAAAAAAGACTTGCGCTTATATTTTGTTCACTTGCAAAGTCACATACTGTGACATTTTGTGTAATTGCATTCCGTGTAACTTATGTCGTTTCCTTTAATAAAGTATTTCTGCTTACATGAATTTCTTGCTACGCTTTATGACCAGTGTTTTGATTTTGTTTCAACTAGCTAGTATTGCTACAGTAGTACGGTGTTATTATTCTGTATTATTATTTCTATTTATTACTCGTGCTTAGCGGTATTTTATTGTATGTAGCACTTTATTTTTTATGTTTTTTTGTGCTGAATGTCGCACTGTAGTAGTATTGTATGTAGTATTGTAATGCAGTATTGTATGTGGCATTGTATTTTATTGTATGTAGCATTTTTTTGTTGATTTGCTTGCCACTACACCTGGCTGCTTGCTGTTACTGCCTTGTATAGTTTGGCCGTTGGGTCCCGTCAAGCTACTTACGTAGCTTTTAACCCAACGCAACCATCCAGCATGTATACTGGAAAATAAAATTGAATTGAATTGAAAAAATTGAATAATGGGCCCACGATAGAACAGTGGCGCATGGCATACATATCGTAGGACACCGCAGTTTGCAATCGCAGTTGCATCGATGTGAACAATGGGCACTCCATCGTCACGGTAGCCTGCCGATTTGTATAACACTTGTGGTGACGGTGACGTTAACGTTGATGTTGCCAAAGAGCACGACATATGGACCGAGAGTTTGACGCTAGATCACTACGTGCTGATACTGAATTCCGGCCCCGGCTGGTGCAGTTCTATGGAGGCGACATCTTTAGGCCAGTGTACCGTGCGATGTCAGTGCTCGTTAAGGAACGCGAGGTAATCGAAATTTCCGGACGCTTCCACTACGGCTTCGGTCGTAGTCATAACGTGGATTTGGGAGCTAAAACCCAGAAATCAGTGAATGATTGAAACTGAAGACGCCACAGATACGCACGACAAAATACCGTTCCCGTATTCAAGCAGGCTGTGTCACGTCACGATGGCAGACTCTGAGCGTGTACCACAGCGATCACGAGGTTAGATTTTGCCAGTGCAGACTCGTCCGTGATGGTGTGAGCGTCTGCGTGTAATAACGGCTGCGTTATCGAAATATAGGCTCTGCCACTTAAAGAAATTCGTCTTCAGCTCCAACGTTCAGAAAATGCAATCTTAAACAGCAATCAAATAACATGAGTATTGCGTCAAGTAACTTAGCATTTCCTGAGTTCGTTGCGTGCTCGATGACTTTGGACATTGACTTTCATTCATTCTGCGTAGGACAGAGCTTCACCTTCAACTACATTAGAGAAAGAGACACTGATTTTTTATAAAGGTCCCGCAAAGCTGGTGAAATCTCGCGGATGGGTTTGCAAGCACGTCAAATTAGGGCTTTCGTCTCAGTAAGAATAGCGCCTCACGACAAGAAAATGAGTTTCATTAAGCGCGATATCGTGAGTGTGGGTTAATCTGTATTGTACATTGTGTAACTGATTTATTACTGAGTTATTAGACTTATGGCTTGTCTCAGGCAGTCGTCATAATGCTAGAGGCATGCTGCATTTGAGGAGCTCGGCCGATGCGCGTGGCCACTATCGACGAAGAAGAGGAAGCTCGCACTTGGCTCGGAATCTGAGCTGGAGCGGTCAGCTTTGCAACCGCTGCTGTGTATATAGCCTGTATGTAGCTGCTAATCGCAGTGCCTCGCCTCTCGTCGTTCCTGTAACAATACTGACGCATCGGCTTGATTTGAGACACATTATTTTTCAATACTACATACGAACTCAGAAGTGCTAAAATTTTCTTATCGACACTGGTGCATGTTGTACCTTCACAAAACTACATGCCTGTGTCCTTGACAAGTATAGTATGCAAAATAATGAAGCACGTTACTTACACTTTAATTATGTCACACTTAGTTAAACAACATTCTAAAGTCTAGTCAAGATGGTTTTCGACGGGGTTTTTCATGCCCAACCCAAGTAGTTGAATTCTTTCACGATCAGGCCTCAGCCATTGAAAAAACGCAGATAATAGACAGCATATTCTTAGATTTCACAAAAGCATTTGACGTAGTTGCATGCAATCTTCTCATTTCAAAACCTCGAGCCTACAAATTAGACAATAGCCTCATCGCATGGGTTGCCAAATATCTTCGTGCTAGACGGCATTCTGTGGTGCTCAACGATTTCTCTTGAACATACGCTCCGGTAACTTCAGGTGTCCCCCAGGGTTCAGTTCTGGGTCTCATTTTGCTTTTTAATAATGATATTGTTGGTGAGGTCAGATCTTCATTTAGAATGTTTGCGGAGGACTCTGTTATTTATAGTTAGACAAGGGCTGATTTAAACGTTATAGTAACACGGTGCGATAAATTGGAAGTGTCATTAAATGTTAAAAAATGTGTTCACGTCATCTTTTCAAGGAAACGCGCATTCTTGTCTTGCACATATGCCTTAAATAATATGGCCTTAGAGAAAGATGAAGGGTATAAATATTTAGGTATTTATATAACGTGCGATTTAGGATGGAATAGGCACATCTCTCACGTTAAATATAAGGCAATAAGTTTCCTCAGTTGTCTCCGCCGTAATATCAGTCAGTTGCCGGGAAAATTAAAGGAGCCGCTGTATCTTCCTTATGTCCGCAGTATACTCAATTACGGATGTATTTGTTGGGTTTCGCACACAGTTGCCTTGACTGAGCAGCTCTAAAAGGTGCAAAACAAGGTGGCAAGGTTTGCACTGAACAATTATTGTAGAACATTAAGCATAACAGACAGTGAACGTAAAATTATCGTGGCAGCCACTACAAGACCGCCGGAAAAACTTGACACAGGAATTTTCTCATGCTGTTTACGATTCTAAAACCGGCATTGATCGAGATACATATATCAAGATGCTTACCTATGTATCGTCGAGACGTGACCATCCACTGAAGCTGCGCGAGTGTCCTTTCAGGGGTGACGTTTACAAGTATTCTTTTTTTTTCTACGAGCCATAAGTGAATGGAATGCTTTATCGCCTGATATTGTGAATATTTTGGACTATCATCTCTTTTACCACGCTTTGTGTGTGGGATCATTTTGTTCATTTGTTGTGGTTGTAACCCCCCTCCTGTAATATCCAGTGGGGCGATGCAGCTGTGTGACAAACAATAAATAAATTATTAGAGGAGAAGCTCAGGGGAAGACAGAGGCTTGAATGACGAAGCAGTCGCTGAAAACCTAGAGGAACAGGGAATATCGCTGCCAGAGCGTTTTTAGGTTACCGAACCAGCAACAATCTCATTGTTCTTGCGATGCTTCAACTCATGACGTATGACTGCGGTCGTTGCCCCATTCACGCTCTTTGGTATTTCTGTACGTGTCGCACATTGAGCAGTCGACCTTTCTGCAAGATGGCGACAGGTAGCACGTGATCTTCCCGAGCAGGTGGCTGACTAATAAATTCCCGCCTGCTGTAAAAAGGCTTCGCACATGCAGGATGGGGATGCTTGCGATGAAATTAACAATAGATGGGGTATGAGTCGACGTGTCTCAATTAAGGGTGAAGCATCTCTTCCACAACCACCGGCACTTTGACGGAAACCATTTTCCCGTAACATCTAGGTGTTGTTATGATTTTCTCGTTTGCTTGATATAGAAATATTGGCACAGCTCTCGGTAAGCTAAAGGGACCCTCAACCGCTTTTTATGGCGTTGCGCCACTGATTAAGCTACGTCATTACCAATTTATTCCCGTCACATGCTGAGCGAAGCACCTCGCAGCAAAGCAGGTATTGGCTTATTCCTGCTGCCTTCCTCTTTATTTCTGCGCCTCTCACGTCAGCAACTGTATCGAGGCATCAGCTGCCGCATGGCGCCGCGATGTCTTTTCTGACGCTTGCAGCTTCGGTAGTGCTAGCCTCTGTGTAAGTGCGACGGCGACGCAAGTGAGCGCGTTGCCACGACGATACCATTGCCCGTTTGTTGGTTTAGTTGGCTTGCCCCTCGATGATGATTACGTGTTATCGCTGACCCTTCGACGCTCACGACGAAAGCCTATTGTTACGTGCCCATCACAGTGCTTGTGGAAAGGGGAGGTTAAACGCTAATAACGTTCAGTCAGGTCTATGTGAATCTTTAAAACCTCGAAGTAATTTGCACACAGATCGCAAAGCTCTGGTATTGGTCTCCTAATCATCATATGGAATTGAGCTATCGGCGGAATGCATTTTTACGAAACTATCAAAGCCGTTGCGGTGTCCCTTTAAGCGCAGCAAAACTTTGCACATGCAGAATGTGACAAAGAGAGATAAGCGCTGACTTCCAACTGACTTCATCAGCACTTGTCCCGGTTCGTCACGTCCTGTGTCAGCCAATCTTCGTTTCACGTTGAAGTTCTCTAGTATGGTGTACCAACTAGCTGGAACCTGCACTTTGTTATGGCATAGCACAGCATGAACTTATGGTGAACATGAATTATAGGTCAGAACATTATGAATGTTATGTGCTTGTGGAAAGACGGGTACGCATTCCATTTGTAGGCGTAGCGCAACAAATGTGAAACAGGAAAGAAAGGGGATGATGACGAGCAATAACTTTTAGTCCCTTTTCTTTCGTAGTCCGTGCAGGTAGACACACCCAACCAAGAGGCCAAACTTCACACTCTTTTCACTGACGCACAGGTTAAGAGACAGGTTAAAGTTGTGTTTTTTTCCTTTCTGTATTGTCTGTGTCATGGCTTGCCAGCTCTTTAAAAGAAGTAATACGCTTGTCATGCGCGTAATGATGAACCATAGTTGCCCACCGCGATCACGTGTGGCACAGTCCTATACCTCAGCGCACGGCGTTCTCGTACCTGTCACACGAGAACAACATTACACTTCACCGTTTGTGTCATTGAAGGAAAAGGCAAAACAGACTTGTAAAAAATTGGCTGATCTTTAACTCTTCCAGGCCTACTTATCTCGAGCGCAAGGTAAACTTGGCTTCTCTGTGCCTTGTAAATTTGTCCTCCCTTTCCTCGGGCGTTTCAGCAGGCAACTTTTCTTGAGATGTCGCAACCTCCCGCGTAGCCATACGTACTGGATGATTGGACTCGGTCTGTCGCTTGCGCTGAAGCTGAAGTAGCAGCGAAGGGAAGGCGCGCGCGAGCCCCGAATTTAAGGTTGTGTTCCAATTCTGGACCGCATCGTAGATAGCCTACGTTGACAGCTTCAAAGGCACCTTCGCGCCTTTGTCTTCCGAGTAATAATACAAGTCTGGATGACGTCTGCGTGCCGTGACGCCACCTGGAGTAGACGAAACAAAGCTAAGAAGAAATAACAGAATTGGCGTTTGTTTTGCTTATTTCGTTTTCCGAAGTACGGAAAACTCAGCGTGGCTCACACTAAGCGTGTGAGAAGGCGCCTCCTAGCGACCAGACGGCTATCCGTGCGAGATCCAAGCAATCTACTCAGCCGCCATCTTCTTTGGGCAGCAAAGTAGCCGACATCTTTTCTATCTTCGGATGCTGCCTTCGCGAAGCTGTCTACATTGCCGACTGCCTGAGAACTGGAACGGGACTTAAGATGGCAGCTGTTCGCATAGCTGCCTTTTTAGACATATACCGCTAGTAGTAGAACACGCGTGGATGACCGAACCGTGGCGGCTTCCACGGCCAGACCGAGCGGTGAGGCGCCAGCGACAACATATTAGACGAACGCCTGTTCATGTGGTACTTCTGACCGGATGTCCCGAGTGAGTGCAGTAGATCGGGTCGCGTGAGGCCGTACTTTTGTGTTCCACTGGCTCACATCCATTCCACTGCGATGAAGGACCATTTGAGAGGGGCTATTAGAGCTTTCGCTATGAACCTTTATAAGTACACAGATTGTTGGGGTTGAACAGGAGAGAGATTTAGCGTGTGTCATAGATGGCGAGCTTAATGGAGACATCACCCAAGCCAACACATATGTGAATGTGCCTGGCACGTTCATGTTACTGACACTACAATTAAATTGGCACAAAATTCTAGATCGGTATAAAGCAAAAGAAAGCGGCAAAGGTAGCCCCTGGCTGACTGTTTCCCACGACAGATTCGCAGGATGCGTGGAATCTGCCGGGCCTCTATAGACCGGGAGCTCTACTATTTTATGTCTCGCAACGTCATTACTCTGACCGCGTGGCCTTGAGCCAGCGATATCATGCCACGTGATCCACTGCGCTACCACGCGAGGGCAGAACGACTTCTCGGCGCATGGAGGAAGATAAAGTTTGGAGGGAGCATCACGTCACGCAGCCAGCCTTGGCAAGCGAAGGCTCCGCAAAGCCACCAGTGGTGGCCCAGCATGTTATATTTTGCGTCAGAATCACGCAGGAATCGAGATCTGGCAGGATGTTTGCTACTCGGCAGCTTTTAATCGATGCGTGTTTGTACGGGCTTTTCTCGGCTGCTCTGCTTGTGTGTGTGCTCAAAGTTCTCCCAGAAAGCTTGTTCCGCTTCGGTCCTTTCCTACAAGGCATATGTTTCGCGCCGTGCGCCTTCTGCAAGATTACAACGCAACGCTGCGCACTTGGGCTGCCAGTATGCGCTTGGGCTGGCGTAAAGTGACCGCTGTGGGCGGTAAACATTTTGTGTCTATGCATTACTGCTTTGTCGCTGTTCATGGGTAAGTAGCATGAACCAGATTTTGACACGCAGACAGATGTGCGCGTTAAATACTCTCAAAAGCACCTGATGCTGCTTGCCTGCCTGACACGCGCGAGCCCAAGGCCGGTAGGCCAGGTAGCGGAGCGACGCGGCGTGCGTTCGCGCCTTCGCTTGGTGTCGCCGTAGCATAAAACGCGTCTGTTCCCGCTGTTTCAATGCTGTGTTTGAGTCAGACATGATCGGCAGCAAAAATGCTTGCTTTTGAAGAAACGCCAGGATTCGATCATGGCGGTAGTCGGAAGGGCTCGGAAACCGCGAGTTCATACATACCGCGCGCTCTGACGCATTATCCGTTTCGCTTACGTTTTGGTCACGTGCTGGGCCACCACTGTTGGCTTTAATTTTGTGACGTAAGGCTCCCTCCCAACTTTTCTTCCTCCATAGCTCGGAGGGCGAAGAGCGTTCTGCTAGTGTCGTGTGAACTTGCCCTAACCGAACGTGCAATCCCTCCGCACTGCGCGTAAATGGTGAACTAGGCTTGCCTCTTGGCAGCGATTGGACCACCGTACAGAGCGGTAGCCTCGGTGCACAGCTGACCCTTCCGCAAGCACTCGCCCCATTTCTCACCTTGGATTGCAGCGCTCGCGCACGCTACAACGTACGCGACAAGTGCTTGCCGGCGATTTTCTTCACTCCGCCGAATGTATCTAAATTCATTATTCCATAAACTGCGTTTACCTTTAACAACACCAAATCTTTTATCTTTTGGTGCCTCTCAGGATGGTACAAGCCGTCACGCTGTTTTGTCAGCATTACATAAATTTATCGAAGCCTCCGGAAGATTGCGCTGCTAGTGCTGTCGACCACAGGGTTTCGATCCCCATGTTTCATTTAGTAAATTCTAATTATTAATTTTAATTAGAAGTTCTTCCTTCCTTTTTATTTTTTTCTAAGATTTCGGCCTTAGACTTTTAATTTTCCTGCTCTTTACATCATTACTTGTAGTGTGGCCAATCCCCCTCGTGGGTATGTGCCAACTATAGAGGCCACAACAACAACAACAAGTGCAAACCGGTACATACAGCTAGACTCCAGGCTTTGGTGCAAGAATTCTTACGCAGGATCTTTTAATTCACCTCGGCGGTTGAGACGTTGCCTCAACACACCCAAGGAAGGAAGACACCATTTTGCAGGACAGACGACATTTCATCCTACAGGAAAAACTGCCACGTGTACACACGCACACACACACACACACACACAAACACAACGTAATAAAAGACACTGAGAGGATAGGCAAAGCCTTGCACGAGACGCGATCGCGGAGGAAATCTCTAACAGAACGTCCCTACGACTAAAACTCCGAAAGGAGCGGCGAGGGGATGAAGAGACGCTGCTCTCACCAAAACTGGCGGATGACATGTGGAACGACGACAGCTGAGTTTTTCTGAACGCGTATGGTCTACGCATACGAAGGGTGACAGCAATGCACGCTGGCGCTGGTCAGCATAAGACGGCTGCGCTAAGGGGGCTCAGATGAATAGTGCATGTCACAAGCGTGGTCTTGACGAGGAGGGCGCGTCCCGGCAGGGCAGCCGCCCACAAGCTCGAAGCAAAAGCTCGACGGCTCGTGGCCTGCCGATGGGCACCGGGACTCTGCAGGAAAGCCGTTCCCGCAGACAGCATGGTTCGAAGTTGAAGGGCCCTTGGCTGGCACAGGGAAGCATCGGCAATCGGTTCTGGAACCCGACGGCCGTTTAAGCACCCATCATGCCTGGCCTATCCTCTATAACAGAAGTATAAAGGCTTTGTACTAGCACGGTGTGATCACTGCAATTAAGCACATGCTTGGAAGTACGGCCCGAGACAACACCTTACTAGTGTTTCGTAACGCTGTCTATGCCGAAAAGCAAAACCGTATGATTCTATTTAGAATGTTTTCCCGCCTAACGTAGATAAACATCGTCAACAAAGGAAAAAAGAGTAATGCCTGTGACAATAAGTGCAGCACGTTGCATTACAGCCACAGCTTCTTAACCTAGCAGAGATATTGGATAAGCATTATTGACATCCTTACATGCAAAACTCCTCCACGGTGGTGTAGTGCATAGAGTACTCGGCTGCTGATCCGTGGGTCGCGCGATCGAATCCCGGCCGCAGCGGCTGCATTTCGATGGAGGGGCAATGCTGAGGCTCGTGTACTGCGCCATGAGAGTGCACGTTGAAGAACCCAGGTGGCCCAAATTTCCTGGCCCTCCACTACGGCGTCTCTCATATTCATAGCTCGTTTTAGGACATAAACCCCAAAAATCCATCAATTGGATTCAAAGAGCCGGTATTTATATTGTGCATAATGTTTTGTAACAATTCAAAGTTGATCTGAAGGCCCCTGCCGTTTCAAAGACAGGTATTATGGCAGAAGTTAGTCACAGAACATTTTTAACGAATGCTAGGTAATGACAATGCTCATTACGAAGATTACGACAAACATTTAGATAGGTCAGGGAAAACACTTCTTTATTCCACGGCTTCAGACAAAATATGCTCTTAGCATAAGGGTAAACTTATTTCGACCAAAATATTTATTACAGAGAACGTTTCAGTACTGGCGTTAATGTCAGGGCATGTGCCAACGAGAAGAAAGACTGCACAGGTTATTTGGAAAAAAGAAATTTTACACGTAACATGAGCACGCGAAATATCAGCGCCTGTATTCGCATATAAAACACTCCGTTTATAGGTGTTTATAGAGTGGCACTCGTGGTTCTGGATCGCTACATCAAAAACAAGGAGACTGCGACAAACAGCACTGAAGCGCCTCAACGTTTCCAAATTTGTGGGCTGTTCTTGCAGCGCCCTGCGCTATTCATGATTTCTGCTGACAATGGCTAGCTGACACCTAATTATCATCGAGGCCAGGGCGCCAGTAGACAATTTTGTCGCTAATATACAAAGAAGTTCTGCTGTTTTGCGTGGCAAAAACAAAAACAAAATGCGATTGTGCAGTACGCCGTAGCGGCAGATATCTGAATAATTTCGCTTACCTGAAGTTTATGAGCGCGCACGTAAACTGAGTGCATGCGACCGCTTACGCTACCGCCTAACCGCGGCCCTTTTTGCCTATAATCGAACACGACTATGATTAGGTGCCCGACACCATAGCAGATAAGCCACTTCAGCGAACACACACGTCAGGGCAGTATTGCGAACCGGGGAGGTGCTTGTGCTTAAAAAATATCAATACACATTTATTGCTTAGGGAGAGCTTAACAGCGAAGCTTAGTCGTTCTTGGGAGAAAGGAAGCCGATGAAGTAGTTCTGGTGCTCTGCTGACGATCCGCGCAGCTTTGGTTCGATGCCAGCGGTGGCGGTCGCATTTCGATGCAGGCGCAATTATAGAGGCCCATGTACTGTGCCAAGTCAATGCTGGTTAAACAACGCGAGGTTGACAGACATTCGGGAGGCCTGCACTACGGCATGCCTCATAATCATATCGTGGCGCTGGCGCGTAAAACACCTGAAATTATTATGAGACGGGAAGGCGTGAGGGGCACCATTACGCGTACAAGAGAAGTACGTTGATACAGCTCTGTCTACACAGCGCGTACACAATATGCAGCGCGCCTATGACCGTGAGGTCCTCCACTTGCACACTGGCTTGCCGATATAATAAGCAATCGAGCTATTACTTTGTTATTTGACTCTGTTCGATGAGCTGGCTCTCAGCTATACGTGTTTCTGTCTCGATAGAAGCGGTGTAGTGTTATCTCATCCGAGTACTTTGGTTCGACGCCCGCAGTAGGAGTTCTTGCCCCTATCATTTATCTTTGAAAGGTAGAAGAGTCTCCATACCCTGAGTGCCCTTAATTTACCTTTTGTGACGTCAGTACTTTGTCGGAGTCTCGTGCGATCGTCGTAGCCGAAGTGCAGTTGTTTATGTGGACATTTCTTCCGTTCATTCTGTAGCGTAACAATTGGTTAATTTTTGTGGTTGTATGCGCCACAGTAACAATATGGTTATGAGATAAGCCATGTTGGACGGCTCCGGAAATTCCGACCACCTGGTATTCATTAACGTCCAGTGACATCGCAGAGTACATGTCCTAAACCCATCGCCTCCATCGAAATGTAGCCGCCACTGTAGCGCCACGACATCGAGTTCGACGGCGCCAACCACGCGCTCGTAGTGGGACGTTCCTGAGAGCAGAATTGGTAATGATTATGCGAATGGCTTTTTGGATTACTAGATGAGCACTTTACCGCCGCTCGCAAAAGAAAGTCGGCCGACTACCAACTCTGCTTTGACAATATCTTCAAGATTTCCTACCTCAGTGGAGATGGATATTTTAAAGTCTGTCTGTCTGTCTACCTGCTTTTCCTTCCGTGCGTCCACCCATGCGATGAACAGCGGAGTTGTGGGGTCTGTCTATTTCAAAATGCCAGTGGTATGTTGGTCGATAATTTTATGACTACTCAAATATTTGCTTATTGCTACATTTGACACCTTTGAGAACTGATTTATCGGCAGCGAAGAGGGATACTCATTTGTTTTGTGTGGTACGTGCCTTCGGCAACATCTTCTTAACGGGCGTTGCGTGTTTGTTCGTCGTGGTGGACGAAACATGTTACCAACGTTTTTAGGTAAGTAAAAGACTATCAAAAATACTTTTGAACAAAGTCCCTTTTTTTCACCTTTGACCAATCTGCTGTTTCTATATTTTAAGCTTTGGACAGTGTGGGAAGGACCTTTCACCTATAAAAATATTTTTGATTACTCGCTGCACACTTGTTAATTTGTGGCTTCCTTTAAATGGACCGTGTTTTTTGGTCTCAGAGCCCCCGACCGGAATACGCCCTGCTGCCGGGTAAAGTTGGCCAAGCGAGCGATAGTTAAATTTAACCGCGTTGCTCTCCACGAAATCGTGCTCACATGCAGTGCAGGATATATTTAGTGATCAGCTATGGCAGTTGTTGGATGCCGGTTATACTTGCGCGGTCGTAACGTTCATTTTTGTTTCACGCCGAATGGCCTGCGTCAAACAAAAATAGCCCGTTACTGTGTGAACACTCAACCGCAAAGTTATAGCCGGCCGCTTGTGGTGCCGTATACGCACAGCACACGTGTCCCAATTTCAAGATGCTTGCGAGCAGGCACGATGTGTGGATTTTCTTTACTTTCCCATAGCTAGCTATCTGGACTCTAAAAATATCTTTTTACAAGAAAAAACCAGAAGTTTGCGATAGAGAGAGAGAGAGAGACAAAGAGATAAGAGTTGTGCGAAAAGCAGAAATGGTAATTAGAATGGCACTTCCAGTTTGCTACCCGGCGTTGGGGGAGGAATAAGAGGAGACAGAAATATTAAAAGAAAAAGATGAGAGAGAGAAAGAGGTAAACACAACGCTACATAAAAGCAGTAGAGTTACCGTTGTTCAGCGAGGCCCATTTCACCTAATAACTTCAGTAGTGCGTCCATGGCTTTCCCACTTGAATGTTGACTGACACATTTCTAACTGATTCTTCGCACAGCGGTTGGTCGTCGAGGCGAGATAGTTCCGTCGCGTGGGGCTCCCGCTGCGACCTGTACCGAGGACAGTCTCAGAAGATATCTGCGATAGATTCCTACCCGCCGCAAAGGTGGCCGGCAGAATTGTCTGCTATTCCTTTCCCGGTAAGCAAAGCGCTTTGTGAGGCATACACCTAGCTTCAGGCAGCAAAGAGCGGTCATCTCCGATCGCCGAGGTCTTGAAGGGATCTCAAGTCGGTGTGATGAATCTAGGTGGCTAAAACGGGTGTGATGAAAATCAGGCGTGTTCGACGTCGATTCTGCGACAGCACGTGCGAGAAAACGGATCTTTCTCGCTACGTCAGTTCTTGAAAGCAGAATGGGTTCTTGCACGCTAATTTCATGCGCATTCCCAGCTGCAGCATCGGCATATGACTTGCCCATGATGCCTCAGTCGTTTAGGATCCACTGAAATATACATCGCCTACACAGAATGAGCGCCTACCGCCATTTACGAACTGCCGCTATCACGTGAGAAGTCGTACTTAGGGCAAACTCGACGCTGTGCCACCGATCCTGCGAGGGAATGCGAGCTTTCCAGTTGCTATAAAGGGGACGCACATTTGGATGCATACGTCCAACATTGGATGTGGCCTCACAGTTTCTGAGGTATCAAGATTTTGGGTAAAATCCATGACGTCGATGCCCCTGAATTTCAAGCTTTTTTGAAATACTGTTAGGTGGTATAGGGAAGGGCAAGTGGGTCGCACTGGCTTTAGCGTTGTTTCTCAACGATAGCTACATGTTTTATTGTGAAATTTTACGTGGTATGCAAGAAAACATTTGACCTTCATTTGACCAAATATTTCTGAGGACATCTTTGCTTTTTTATATTGGTCAGACCAATTTTGGACTTGAGTTATACATTAAAATTCACTGTTTCTCAGAAAAGAAATAGGAGCGCCGACGTTCACACAAGAATTCCACATGATACTGGTAGAAATCTGAAAAAAATTGGCTTTCTAGTTATATATCAGAAGAAAAATATGGCAACCACTTGTCACGTATGGAATCGATGAACATATTGTTAAAAACGATGGAGAACAAGGAGTGTCGCTAGAGCCGACGCTTCGAGAAGCCGACTTGTCTTTGTCAGGACGCCTTTTGGATGTTGCCGCCCTTACGAAGACCAGCCCACTTGTCGAAACATTGGCTTAAGCGACATTCCATGTTATCCGTCATTTTTAACGATCTGGTCAGTGAGATCCAGCTTCGCCAGAGGTTCTCTTCTTGCTTGGTTCTCACATACTGTGAGAGGCTTTCCAAGCATGCATTTTTTCAGCCATATATCTCAGCAGTTCTTAATGACTGAAGGCTTAAAATTTTGTATATGTTCCGAAGTACAATATGAGAAATTACTAGCGTTATTGCTCGCACACATTTGAGAAAAGGGTGTACGAAGTTCGAAAGATCTTTAAAACTTACCGTGACAAAAACGCAATTCTATACTTGCACAGGCACTACAAAAATTGAGGGACTCTTAAGCTTGGCCTTAAGGGTTGAACGCGATATAGATGCTTGGTTCCATTCTCATGACGCTCCGTTCGGCTTGCCGTGCTCTTCAATTGCATAGGGTCACGGCACCACTTGGCAGAAAGTGCGAGTTACTTGCATTACTGCGTGGATTCTCCCGTAGTTTTGTGCCTTTTGGCTAGATGTGCCATCAAACTTCGCCGGTGAACATGGCAGCATTATAATTGAGACGAGGTAGTTGGTAATGGTTCATTTTGAGTTGGGTGCAGTGCTACACGAAATGCGGGCAAACAAGAAGTCGCACCTGCACGTCTTCTTTGTCCGTGCTTCGTGTAGCGCTGCGCCCCCGTGAAGATGAAGACGGCCGAAGGACATATACGGGGTGGCCGAGCACGTTGCGCTTCGCGCTCAGGAGCAAAGGGTCCCAAGTTCATTTCCCCGGTAGCCGCAATTTCTTCATTTCTTTATTTGCATCCACCTCGAATTTTCTCTCAAGGGCAACACCGATTTTTCGCTCACAACCAACGACACCGACAACGACACCGGAATTTCTGCGATACGGGCTCTTTCTTCAACGCTATCGCCTTAGTACTTCAAATTACACTAGTAAATACCCGCACTTTGTGGCTTTCTTGTCGTCTTGCAGACAGCCTTTTTTCATGATTGTCTTTTTATTGGAAACTTATTGTACATTCGCTGCCTGATGAGCTTCTGGACTGGGCCCCTTCAACACTCCTTGTCACGCAGGTGGAGTCGAATGCACAGAATACACATTGCGTGGTACCAAGTGTTGCCAAAAGAGCAATTCTAGCTTGATTGTTGTCATTGCAGTACGTCACAATATTTCAACTACAAAGTTTCGATGTGTCCACGCCAATTTTTTCTTTCGAACAGCTCCACCAGATGACCTCATCCTCAAGTGCCACGCTTAGAATGTGTATTCGTGCTCGTAAGCAGCATTATTCCTTGCTGTGCTATGAGCTTGATAAATGCGCGACGCGTGACAACTACAACCACGCTCTGCTCGCAACCTTTCCCCGCGAGAAGCAGAGCGTTGATTCTGGGTACTGTGGTGCGCATGCGCAGCGCCCCGCTAACATGGCTGACAGCCCGTGCATTGGAAATCTCGGAGGCTCTAACACTGTCTTTACAAAAAGTCATGTCACGGCCTCTCCTCTGTTTTTTTTTTCTTTCCTGCGTGTATATAATGAAGAAAACCAGGCGCTCGCTAAGTCACGTTGCCCTGTCGAATGCAATAAAGGGACAGGTGCCTGCGCATGTTCCTTTATACTGATTTTGATTTGTGGCGGCTCATACTAGCCCTAATTGTTGTGTTCATGGAAGGTCTCAAAACAGCAGATCTCTTAAAGAATGGTGGGCAGATAACAAGCGAACCTGCATACGCAATGCCCAGTGACTGTGAGGGTACAGGAATCTTGGTAGAATGTGAACAGCATCCTATATAATAAGCTGATAAGCGTACTGCCAGTCGTCTACAACGTATTTACAAGGGTCAATGCTAACAGAATTTTCGCCACTTTAGATTTCAGTCAATCTAATGAACAAAGAGGGTTTCGTAAAGGCTATACAAAAACAGACCATACTCACGCAATCAATGACGTGATAGAGAACCTGCCGATATATGCAGCCTTCATAGATTACCGGAAATTATTTGACTCGGTCGAAACCTCAGTCGGCAGTCACGTATGCATTGCTGATTGAGGGCGTATACAAGCGTTACAGAAAAATACTGGAAAATGTCTACACTGGCTCCACAGTCAACGTAAGGAAAGCAGTAAAACAAGGGGATATATTCTCTCCAATGTGGCTCACAGCATGTTTACAAGAGGTATTTACGATGCTGGAAAGGCGGGTGTAAGAGGTAACACAGAATACTTCACGAACCTCAGATTTTCTGATGATATTTCCTTCCTAAGTAATACGGGGAAGAATTGCAAAGCATGCATAATTACTGAACTAGACAAGCAAAGTAGAACCGTAGGTCTGAAAATAAATATGCAGCAAAATTAAGCAATATTCAACAACCTTCGGGCAGAACGTCTCTTTCAGAGAGATGGCGAATCACTGGAAGTGCTAAGTGAATTTATCTGCTTAGGCCAGGTAGTAACACCTAATCCAAAGAATGAGGCTGAGATAGAAGGATAAGAATGGGGTGGAGTGAATTTCGCAGGCTTTCTCAGCTAATGAATGTCAGCTTACCATCGTCCCTTAAGTGGAAAGTGTGTAACAGTTACATCTTTCTGGTAACCTTTTTTAGTGCCATTTACCCATGGCACTAAAACTTGGATGCTCACTAAAAGGGTTAAACTTAAATTATTGTGGTCGAACAGCGAACAATGGAATTGAAAATGGTAGGCGTAACATTAAGGGACAAGAAGAGAGTGCAGTGGGTCAGGGAAGAAACACGTCTTAATGACGTATTAAGAGAAATTAAGAAGAAATGGACGTGGGCAGGCCATGTATTGCGAAGACAAGAGAGGGTAACAGAGTGGATTACTAGAAAAGGCAAGCGTGGCAGGGCCGGCAGAAAGTTAGGTGGACAGATAAGACCAAGAAGTTTGCGGGGATTAATTGGACGCAGTCAGCACAGAACTGGGATGATTGGAGATCTATGGTAGAGGCCTTTGCGGTGCAGTTGGCGTAGACAGGCTCATGATGATGATACAAACCCTTGTGAAATACGTTCCCGCCAATGCATTCATCTTTTGAAGTGAAGCCTACTTAGCTTGGTCTTTGTAGGCTGGGTGTCCCAATCAGGGAAGCAACAAACAATAAAATAATGATGAAATGCTCCGCGGACTTCATGTTTTGATATAAGACGGTCTATTGGCCCCGGAAAAACGTCTTCTCAGCAGTGCTTGTGTGTTTAAAAGTAGAATCGGTTTTATCTTGGTCTTGGTGACCTAATATTCCCGCTCGGGGAAACAGCGTAAATATATTAAAGTGATCGACATGTGCTGGGCCTGTCCGTATCTTCATATGAGACGGCTGGTATTTCCCCTAGGTTATTGTCTCCCCAGCAATGCGCACGTATTTGGAAGTCAAGCTCACCTTAATTGGATGAGCATTCGCATGGTCTTTCTAAGCTGGCTTGGTCTTTCTACGTTCGCTCCTCACGATGTAGCAGCTTTACATATGAACTATGATAACTTATCTTTTAATAAGGAATCCATACGCTAGGAGTAAGGAACGTAGCCTTTCCGTTATTGCTGCGCGCAGTTTTCAGCCAAACAGCTATGGTTACGAAAACTTCGTTAATGCGTTCAGCTGGGCAAGTTGATATTCATAGCTGTTGTCCTGTCCTCGCGTGTGTAAATCCTCCTGTGCAATAGGAAAATATGGCAAAGGTTAGAGAAGCATGGTACCGCAATAGCATGGATGTTATAATAAGTTCCGGCTACACAAGCTTTTTTGATGAACTGGCAAGGGAAAATGCGAGTCACATTGATGGGCAGAAATGAATCTCCTCGTGGCCTAGTTCATCGTTATTCCCGTGTAACACACGTTTGTAAAGTCTTGAGTGTTTATTCCTCTGTTCTTGTCGTCTCTTTATTGTACCCCCCCCTCTCAGGTAGGAGTGAGTCTAATTTATTTTGTCTTCACTTCTTAGGACCGGTTGCTGATAGTTATGGCAAGCTAATTCTTGCAGGCGACCTAAATATTGCTTTAAAGAAGGTTTCAGCGCTAGATCGGCAGCAGTAACATCGTTTTCGAAATAAACGAGTTTCGATACTCTATAATACTTCCCGTATTCATAGGACTGTCTACTTGAATTCATGTATCTTTATCAACATAGAAAACAGGCAATGCAAGTACATGTGTGTCGTGCATATGTTGGACGGCAAACAACGCCATAAAATTGTCAGACCCTTAAGCTTCGCTTTAAGAGTTGAACGTGATGGCAATGCCTGACCCCATTCTCAAGGGGCTCTCTTCCACTTGCCATGCTCTTCAGTCGTCTAGCGACGTGAGTGTCACACCACTCCGTAAAAAGTGCAGGTTACTTGCGTTAGTGAGTGGCCTCCCTCGTCGTTTTGCGCCATTTGACATAGACACGCCATCAGAACTCGCCGATTAATAAAGGCACCATTAGTACTGAGACTAGAGATATATAGTTGGTAATGGTTCATCTTGAGATGGATGCAGCGCTACACAAAACGCGGACGAAGAAGAAGACGGACAAAGAAAAAAACGCACCTGTCCTGTGCGTATTCTGCTTTGTCCGTGTTTAGTGCACCGCTGCACCCACCTCTATATGAACAAGGCAGGTGATATATGTGTGGTGACCGATTACGTTGGCTAGCGCTGCTCCGTTCATTTTCTTGTATTTTAAATTCCTCTTTGAAATCCTCTCATTTTGTTGTGCAGCTGTTCGGTTGAGCCGCAAGCAAAAGCGAAAAGTAAGGGAACTTAAAGAGAACCT
Source organism: Hyalomma asiaticum (assembly GCA_013339685.2). Classification (NCBI taxonomy): domain Eukaryota; kingdom Metazoa; phylum Arthropoda; class Arachnida; order Ixodida; family Ixodidae; genus Hyalomma; species Hyalomma asiaticum. The sequence continues at coordinate 11,624,432 of CM023481.1, read as the reverse complement.
ACAATTTATGTATAACGTGAAAATTATTCAATCAGGTACTTATGCGAAAAAAATAAGAAAGGTTAAGCGCGAGTTAGAAAATAATGATATTGCGAAGTATAAAGCAGCAGCTATGAAGCAGCAGATGAACAACTTTTCCATGGGGAAGCACAACCGAAGTGGGCTGTAGCCGATATGAGAACAGATATGAAGGTAAAAAGAAATACGTGAACTGTACCATCACAGAGAAATACTCAGTAACGAGACGGATATTAGACGCATTATTTATGATCACCATTCCATGCTTTTGGCAATAACCACAAGATGGACGAACACTTCAGCGATGAGTTCATGCGACCTATGCCGACACGTGACGACGACGTTAAGACTCCTCTGGAGTTACCTATTACAATTCACGAAATCAAATGCGCTATTGAAAAGTTACCAAATGGGAAGTCTCCAGGGCGCGATATCTTTGGTGCTGCCTTTGATAAATTCGTTAAAGCTGAGATAGTCCAGATCTTGAACAATGTTCTTAACGAAACCTATGAAAGAAGACAGGTCCAGCTATCTTTTAAAACAACGTATGTTATTCTGATTCGAAAAACAGATGAAGCTGAGAAACAAAGGCTTGTGAGCACTTATCCCCAGAGAAGCCTTATTAACGTGTACAAGATATTCATGACAGTTCTGGCAAAACAACTTCCAAGTGCAACTACAATGCTTATCAGATCTCATCAAACAAGTGGTGTTAAATGTCGTATATAGTAGCGCAACAAACATGAACATTGCGCGAGGTGTCTTGCAAGTTTGTAATGTAATCAGTGACCACGTAGCAACGATTCCGCTACACCAGGCAAAAGCATTCTATCTTGTTTCTCATGATGTGCTTTTTTTCTGTACTTGGACACTTCAACGTGGCAGGTGCAATGTTTGATGGTGTGAAAATGGCACATGCAAATTGTTCGAATCGGATAATCGTCAATGAAGAAAGGAGTAATAGTGTATCTGTGCGATGTTCAGAGCGGCAAGGGTGACAATTGTCAGCTTTGCTATTTCCTGCCTGCATTGAGTCTCTTTGTTTGGTTACAATTCGAATTGAAAATGTCTTCTTTGTTACGTATTCGTGGCTCAGCACGGTCAACGAAAGGTGCTAGCCATGAAACGTCATGACGCACAAATAAACAGTGAGCGAAGGCCGCAAAAACTGCCCACGCAACGCTTATTCACCAAATCTCGCATTAATTCAAGTAGACTCAACGAACTTCAGTCGCTTCGCTGGCACGGGGGCCCACACGGAGGAGGGTCGGCCGGCGCGTAGCGAATTGAGGAAAGATATAGGTTGAGCTTTAATAGATAGAACTATTTTGACAATTCTTGACGGAGCTTATGTGCGCCCGCTAGGTATGGCGCTATTAGTACATCCCAGTTCACCAAGACACCGAAAAGCCGGGGTCGGATGGGGTAGCGGAATTTTCCGCGGAAAGAGAGCTCGATGTTACGCCCTTCTGTTACAGGTTTTCTGTTAAAGCCTCGAAGCCTTGGCAACTATCATTGGTTATCACATCATGAGTGCTCACATAAAAGTATGACGTTTAATAAGAGCAACGATAGTTTATTTCATAACCCTAAGCTTTCCACTACATTCAAGACTTCGCCGAGGAGACACTACACTTCTGTGGCGACTGTGGTTGCGCATCGCATTTACCACCGCAGCCATCTACCACCGCGGAGCTGATGAACTGATAGAGCATATCTTGTGCGAGTGCCCCAGCCGAGTGAACAAAGACAATCAATTTGCGACGCGTTCAACCCCAGCGGACGATGAGTTCCTCTCGGAAGATAGCCTTCTGCAGCATCTAGGACTCAACGTCGCATAAGAAGGTTGTGCAAGCACTGCTGCTCCAGCGTGTCTGGTAGGCTGTACATCGAACGCCTTTCCTGTGTGTGCTGTGCGTCTTCTTTCCTTTATTTTTCCTCTCTGCGTGTGGCCTCTTTATCTAGTCAATATTTCGATCCATTTTCTCATTCCGTAGTTCTATCATCACAGCGCAGGGTAGCAAACCGGATGCCAGCTACTGGTTAACCTTCCTGCTTTTCTTCTCATCTCTCTCTCTCTCTCTCTCTCTCTCTCTATATATATATATATATATATATATATATATATATATATATATATATATATATATATATATATATATATATATTGTAATGGCTGTCTTTCTCTTATTGTTGTCTGATAAGTCTTGCTTATTTCACACTGCACGCGTACAAGGTGCAACTATGTTTTGTGTGCCCTCGGTGCTCACTCGGGCAGTGTCTCCTGTTGGGATGCGGCACTGATTGTCGATGTCCACCTGTTTTATTTTATTCCTATTGCTAATTTCTTGTTTGCTTTGATTTCATTTATTTTCATGTATTATCTTAGGATATTTAATTCCCCATGATGTTTGTTGTTGTCTTTCTCTCATTTTTATCTGGTATGTTTCACTCAGATCGTGTTTCGCGCGCGCAAGGTGCAGATATGTATTGTGTCCCCTTGAGCATCACGCATTTTCGCTAGAGAACGGGTTCCACGACGTATGACTCGTTAAACTAAACGACTCTCCTCCCTGTGTGATGTTTTCTCTTCTTTTATTCTTTATTCTTTTTCTCGCTTTTTTGTGTGTGTGTGCGTTGTGTACGTGTCTTTCACGGACGAAACCATTCATGGTTGTTCGCGTCTGCGCTGTGTCTCTTTTTCTATCCTCCATTTTCCATGAAGCTCGGCGCGGGGACGATCCTTTGAACCGTACAGGTACCGGCCACGCACAGAGCAACTTTTTCCCCCCTTCCCCCCCTCCCGCTTCTTGGTACTCCGCACACAACAACGGCATTGTGCTTCAGCGGTTCTGCGCTGCACTGCGGGAGTTGAAGCACCATGGACTTAGGTGATGGCGGCGCGGGTGTCTGCAAACGAGGGCATACAATCTGCTGCCAGACGATCTCGGCCCACCCGTTCGTTATTATGGAGGCGCCTTGCAGACGCGGACGTCATCTTGCACTGGCCCTTGCTTCTTGGACACACCTCTGTATCCCAAACCCCCTTTTTTGTGAGCTCTCCCCTTTCCACCCCCCATTACGCATGTTCGTGAAGTGTACTTAAACACCATGCGCCCATGAAAAACTTTCATCTTTGAAAAAGGCTGGCCTCCAGCCGAAACGTCAGAAATAAATCCTAAATTATATGTTTGTCACTGTGACTTTCTGATAGTATATTTATCCCGATAGCCAGCAAGAACTTTTTTGGATATATATATATGTATATATATATAAAGAACTTTCGGCTCACCTTCCTGATTCGCGCACGCCACATCAACAGAATAGTCGGGAATAAATCATTATTAGGAAAATTGAAGATTTACAGTTCCCCGCACAAGTCACCACTGCCAAATAGCTGAACTATGGCGCTTGTCGACAATGTAGCGCAATGCTACAGTTGCAACTGCTGAGAGGGGGCGTGCGCGCTACCTAAAGGATGAAGGGGGGGGGGGGCGGGCCCCCCTTCATCCTTTAGGGAACCAGGGCTTGTACAACCCAGGCGGGCCCGACCCAGGGGGGCCCGGTCCCCCTGGGTTGTACAAGCCCTGGTTGTAGCATGGCACCACCAGCCAATGCTATGATTAGGAGATTGACTAGGGGCAAGCGCTAGATTTACCTTGGCTGGTAAGGCCCGTTGCGAGACCTTCTTCTCCAGTGGTTTGCTGGAGTGGTTTGCTGCGATCAACAACTCTGTGCGCTCTTGTTTAAAGGGACACTAAAGTGAAAAACAATTGTTCTCTATATTTGTAGGATAGTTTTTCACAATAGCAACATACCAAACTTCCTGCGAGAAGGCATTCGGTAAGATAGAAAACGCTCAAAAAGAAAATACCGATGCCGGCGCACCTTTGAAGTTCCATCACCAATACGCGCTACGTCACAGACCTTTGGCGGCGTCTTCTGAGTCATACGTGACTATTTATGGGTAAGGTAGACGTAGAAACTATTCTAAAGAAGTTAATTAATTTGTGTGGTTTAACGTCCCAATACCAGCTCTGACCATGAGAGACGCCGTAGTGGAGGTCTCCGGTAATTTCGACCACCTGGGGTTCTTGAACGTGCAGTGACATCGCACAGCACATGGGCCTCAAGATTTCGCCTCCATCGAAATGGAGTTGCCGTGGCCGGGATTCAATCCCGCGACCTTCGGATCAGCAGCCGAATGCCATAACCACTAGACGAATGTGGCGGGGCCCATGGAAGCCAAGGACCTAAAGCAGGGAGTTTCATAAATTTGATGGAGTCAATTTGTCGAGAATGTGAAAAAGAGAAAGAGGACTTTTAGCTTCACGAGGCCGAAGCTCTGGAGCGAATTTCAAAGTTAAAAATTTCATTTTCGTTTCCTCTTTTATTATTTAACATAAAATGGCGCAATTAACGATAATCGAGCCTTCAAAATATGAGTTATTCCAAATTCCTTCACAATTCTATTTTAGTGGGCCTTTCAAGGGGACGCATGTTCTGCCGGTGTCACTCCTGCCACAGTTCGTGTTCCACACTTTTTATTTCGCAGGGAATTCTGTCAGATGCGTTTTGAAAACTCATCTATGTGCTTTAAACTTCAGAAAAATGGTCGCAGGTGCAGGGTTGGGCATATTTCAGAAGTATTTTTCCCGAACGCGAGACGCTTACCTTCTACCTTTGGTCGCTCCCTCTATGCAGTTTCGTCGGTCGAGTATTATGCTTTTTCCTGTTCTCTTCTTTTTTTTTCCAGAAGTGCACTAGTCCACTTGCACTCGTAAATATAACACTTATCAGCAGCGACCTGTTTGACCGGGCAACCCTATAGCGCTCCTTTCAGAGAGGAATCCTATTTGGAGGTCAGCCGGCGTGAAATAGTTCCGCGCTCAGTCTCATTCAAAAAAGGTGATATTCTTTCAAGAACATCAAGCACAGCTCTAATTTTAGATTAGTTTATTATAGTTGGCTACAACATAGTGCGTTTTGTCCAGGGCTTCTCGATTCCTCTCTTACCATTCGCTGGTGGAAGTCCGTAATACACCAGCATGAATCTTTCGTGCTGGGGCACATCGAATTGGCTGTCTTAATGTATGCAAGCGTCACCTGTGGACGTGGCGTTCGCACTTGACTTTCGGCGGCCATCATGCGTTCTTTCGTTTTCGTATGGAAAAAATTGCTGATTTGCTCGCGCTGAAGCGCCTGAGATGACGACTTTTTCTTTGATTTAAAACGGATATGACGTAGTCTTCACAATGGCTACAAACTTGCCATTATCTATAACCACCAAATCTTTCTAATTAAAAGTTAAGTGGTAAATTATAACTGGCCTGTCAACTAATTAGTGCGTCCTGAGCACTTCGTGACGTCCGCCGCAGTTGACAACTTTCCTTTAAATTTCTTCTTTTCCTCAAATAGCCTAGTTCTAAGAATTTCCGAAAATGCTCGGTGCAAGAACATGTATGTTTCATGGGTGGGAAAGTCTAGGCTAGTTGGTGTCCATCCTGAAATTGTTCAGCACGGAAACTTGAAGCACGAGAAAAGGAGCGACAGGGACAAGGTTTCCCGGCTTGAACGTCAATGGCACCAAAGGTCCTGCGACGTCTTGACATCACCGATGTCATGAAGTCACATGACGTCATCAGTGAACAGCATGCGCAAAATGAATACCATGATGCATACCTAAATACCGTAAATGCCCCATCGGTTTTCTTCTTGATTGATACGCAAACAAAAACATGAAGGTCGACGATATATGATGTTGAGTATTTCTCTGTCTTACCTCAGGTGAATCCTCTTAGTTTAACGCTCTCTTTAAGCGCCTGTGTTAGAAAGAACACGGTTTATGCATGTCCTTAGAAAAAAGCGCTTTCGAGCACCCAGCGTTTTCGAAGTTTTCAAAGTTATGCACAACAGCGCACTCAGAGAAATCGTTATGTGGCGACACACTCTGCGCATATTTGCACGCAGCCGTATCATGCAGCTCGTATCGTCCAGCCCAGCGGAACCCGGCGGCACGCAGCACTGAGTGTCCGATAAAACGCAGTGCTTCCGAAGCGTCACCCGAGGTGGACGTCACCGACGGTGACTAAAAAAGCAGGCTCTCCAGATTGGAAATCCTTCTTCTTGCCTTTCGCTACCCAGACGAGCATAGCCTCGGTACAAGGTCAGGTCAAATGGTTGCGAAGCCTCGGGCGAAAGGTGGTTCAGAACTTACTGCCAGCGACATCAGCATGAGAGTTTCTTGAGTTGCGATTATAGCGCGACTAATTATGGGTGGAACAAACATCCTTAAGTACAAACACTTTAGCAATAAATAATAACACAAGGTGTACTTTAATGAAACAGAAAATTCTAGATGGCTTTAAATAGAGTTGATGTGTGCAATACAAATGCAAACTTATATTTTTGGTTAATAATGTCTGTTTCTTTCCGTGTAAGAAGTGAGGGGGCGTTGCCGCTGCTGCAGGAAAGCACGTCAGAAAGGTTAGTCTGCTTCGAACGCGCAATGTGAAATCAGATACGTACTGCCGTTTTTTTTATGTCGCCGCGATGACAGTTCCTGCGCTATTCTGAAACTATATGTCCCTAATATCAAGTGCAAAGCATTTCTTAACGCACTTCATCAAATTTGACCCTATCTATGTATGTAGCAGCCTAGGTCTGGTTGCTCTCGTGGTCTTGCCGATGACATGCTGAACGCCAAAATTGGCATATTAGAGTATGAAGCTCTGATAAACATGTGCGCGTGGCTATTACATAACTAATACGATGTACTAGTTACACACGTCAAGCTTTACAATAACGCGATCGCACGTGGCTCACACATTCTCCGAGAATGTGGACATGCGCCATAGAAGATTGAATGTTAACGCTACAACTCATGTCAATGAACGACGAACAAAAGTCGACGCTCAAAATTGGATGACAACTCACTTTGCGTAGAATAAACAAGAAAAAGCGTATATTTTATACTGGTAGACGGCCACAGAAAAACGTGATGTGATGAGCAAGGCGAGCCTGCCACGGGTTAGGAGGTGGAAATCAAACCCGAGCCCACGTTGTGCTACGCAAGCACGTAGCCACTCGTACACAGTAGGCTGTTGTCACGCACTTGTGGTGTGTGTTAACCGCTGTTTAGCCATGTGGTAAAACGTTCATGTGGCTCTGAAGTACGCTGTCAAGGATCAGGCTATTTAATGTCAGGCTTTGCTCCACCTCGTAGGAAAATTCCAAAGGGCAACGCTCATGATTTTGCACATAGGTGCCAGTGGGAACCTTATTGTTCGACAAAACAGACGTCTGTGTACGTCAGTGCGCAGATATCACAGTTCGCCACTGAAGCAAACGTACTGTCTCCGAGGCTGCGGAAGCTACGCTGCGCACAATACTACATTTGCTCAAGGACGTTGGTGCTACTCCTGACCCTTAATATCAAACAATTCGCCACAAGCAACTTGCTCGCTGACAGCTTCGCGGAATATTGATTCCCACATTGCCTGAGATCTGTGCAATTTCGGTTGCTGTGCTTATAACTATATGTGATAACTAGCTGAATACTTCCGCCTCTTCTAGTTTGCTTAAACGTCCTCGTGTTTTTTTCTGTTTACCTGATTTGATTTGTGGGGTTTATAGTCCCAAAACCAGCTCTGATTATGAGAGACGCCGTAGTGGAGGTCTACGGAAATTTCGACCACCATGGGTTCCTTAACGTGCACTGACATCGCATAGCACACGGGCCTCAGCACTTCGCCTCCATCAAAATACAGCCGCCGCGGCGTTTTGATCGCGCGACCTTCGGATGAGCAGCCGAGTGCACTAACACTTGACCACCGTGGCGGGGCTCATACTTTTTCCGTGTGTAAGTGTGACTGCTAAACAAACCTACTGAATTATCGCTCGAATTGGTTTCTCGGTACCACTTGAAAGGTGTTTGAGCTCGCTCCTCACATGTCCTTTCGTTTAAGGACCAATTCACTTCGAATCACCACGGATTTACCACTGGTGGCTGGACTTTCAAAAATCATACTAGTTAAAAGACGCAAGTATCAACTTCAGTAATAGAGAGAAGACAGGTTGACACCATTTACTGCGACCTTCCAAATACATTCGACGCAATCAGCCACGCACTACTTTTGGTTAAACTTATGCACTTTGACGTCGACTGCTTAACTGCCAATCTCCTCCTGAGCTACGTTCTTGATAGATACTGCAGTATGTTGCCATAAATGGAAAAACATCTTCATTGTACAATGGAACCAGTGAGGCCCTCAAGGGTCAGTATTCGGCTGACTGCTCTAATTTTAAACAGCCGGCCTTCCGCTGCTCGAAGTCATCCTTTTCCTCTTTATGCGACCTCAACATATTTAAACAAATTCATACTCAATGATTTATTTTCTTTTTCAGAGTGCTGCGAGAGCTATCACCTATCATTAAATACCAGTAAGACTAATGTCATGAGCCCTCACAAAATTGCAAGCCTTTAATTCCTACTCTGCTTATTCTGCACGGTGATGTAAGGCATTCTAGATTGGCGGCCTAGGTTTTCTGTTTGATAGAACCTTACACTTTTCTGCTCACCAAAGCGCGTTGCTATCTAAGGAATTCGCCCTCTCGGCTCTCTTTGCAGACGGCCCGAAAAACTTAAATCTCCGATATTCTTCCGCGAATCGTACGCCTCAAATGGCGTGCCGAATATGTTTATGTGATGCGCAATGCAATGTATAAATCCAACCGTATCACCTTCGAGTGGGCCCAAAAAAGAATTTATCAGCACATATATTTATCGCTCCGTTGGAAATGACTGTTGAACTTCTACTAGCGCGGCTGGACTATAGTAATCGCTATCAATTCGCTGTCACCGCATTCGCGCTGATCGATTTACTTTTAAACTTGTTCGCGCTATTATAAGCTGCCTTGAATCGCTTGATTGTGTTCATTTAGGAATTCTAGTGAATATAGCTAACAAACATAGACCTTTACTACAATTCCCTGCCTATGGCAACACTGAACAGTCCACGGAATATAGAATCCATATAATGTATTTTTTTCTGGATATCGATTAGCATCATGGCTCCTCATCATTGTTTTCTTCTAAGCTTTGTGCTGATGCAAAAACAGCGTCGTCCATTGTACAGGTCGTCTCTGTTAGTTGACCTTGTGCGAACTGATTGGAAATGCGCTCGTTATTGTACTCCTTTATATTTGTCGTGTTGGATTCAGCCCGGTCATTGTGACTTTCTTCAGATATATATCTATTTCCGGTTTATATGTCATAGATTTGTTGTTTCTTGTCCGTCTATATTTCTCATTATCTGTGTTGTCCTGACGTCATGATTTTGTTTTCGTTCTTTAAATTGATTTTGTACTTCTCTTGTAAACTGCCTTGTTTTTATTATGCATGATTAGCATATATTTGCGTCTGCCAGCACCGAGACCGTTAGATTGTTCATGGGAATGGCAAATAAATGATTGGGTAATTGTCTGATTGGTTATTTTTGTTAGTGATAACCGGCCATGCTCGCTGAACAAACGTGGCTTTGATTACAGTAAGCGGGTGTGAACGCCGACGGGATACCATATGCGCAGCGTATGTGAACCGCTGCTTTATTCTTCCATCTCTTTTATACCTTCGCAACCATTAGTTCATACTGCAGTGCATAAGGAGTCTTCCTGCGTTACTAAAACTGGGCCGTTTGTTAACCTTGTTTTGAGGCTTTAAACGGGGTAGTAGAAACAAGTAACAGTTCGTGGACGCGTTAACAAAGCTCGCAATGAAATGACCAAGGATCTATGGGGCGCCTTCGAGACATGCTCTCGTCTCGAATTACAATGATACTCTCAATTGTGGTCGTAAACTACCCCCACACTTTTCCTTTCGCTCGCCATCTAAACCGAAATCGTGTTTCATTGCTCGCCGCAGGAACAGCGTCGGCTGATCCAGCGGGAAGGTGGAATGACGTGAGCCAACGGGGCCTTGAAGTAAGGGCTCCACGCTACGAGGGAGATCCATCATTCTGTTTTAACTAAATATTTACTCCATCTTTCTCTCGCTCTCTCTTGAAGAAATTATGCGCATGAATGATGCTTGTTTTACCCTCCTTGATTTTATCAGGGGAAAGGTGCAAGCATAAAGGACATGCACCTGCACAAGTAATCACTACACTGAAGACTAATTAATCTATCACGGAAATATTCTTTTTGGACAAAGCTTTAACGCCGTTTCGTAGATGCAAAATACTTAGGCGGCACTGGATTACCGACTCGGAAGCGAGCCATCTGTAATGTGTGCAAGAAGTAGGCCTAAAATGCCGGCAATTGCATTGAACAACGACTTGCTTTCGTTGTACAAAAACTTCATTCAATACCACATAGGAAAGCACAAGTAACAATGAAAAAAAGCACAAGTGTCTCTCTGGAAACACGTATGAATGTTAAAGAGGCTTTCTTTTAACACTCTGATAACAGTGCCCTTGTTTGCTCAACAATAATTTCTGTGTTACACAGGATGCGCGCACGACAGCAGCATGTGTGATGATTTCATCTGTGGAAGCAAAAATACAACGTTCATTAATGAAGTGCGCTGCGTATGGACCGAACAACAATTACTTTATGGGCTCGTTAGTTCCAAGATTTACGTCCCTTCTGCATACTATAAAATGAACTGACCCTGAAAACGCTATAGTGGCATGTCCATGTGAAGCGTTTAGAGGACGAAGGAGAACAGTACACATTTACTTTACGTTGAAATACACCGATTAGATCAGTTCAGTTGTCTACTTGGGCACTTCGTCTTGATGCGTCGCGAGCTCGGCGTCGCTTTTGCCGTTCATCTGGGGCTCTGGCTTCTTCAACTGTGGCGTTCCCCAGATGACCTTGTCGAGGCGGCCCAGGGGCGCTTCGCATGACAGGAACAGGACCACGGCAAATATACAGCTCCATGCGTACACCGACAAGCTCTCCATGAACTGTTGAGAAGGCAGTATGGGAAACAAAAATGTGCTTTCAGCTTGACGCATACAGTACACAGATGTGTTAAAGACAAGAACTGACAGCCAAAGAATGCATAGAAAGGCTGGTATGTTGCCGAAACGTACATTCGTTTGCCTAGTTTGCAAGTCGAATGGAGGGTAGGGATAAAAAAGGAAACTCTACGAGAGGAGGGAAGGGGAATGAACAGAGGCGCACGGAAGCGAAGTAATTGAGTACGCTGAGCGGCAATGTGAAAAAGACAATTAAGGGGCCCATACAGACGTGAAAATTTAGTAGCGGTGCTGCAGTTCCTCCCGAGTCAGCAGCGAACACTTAGCCGCGAAAATTTTTCGAAAAATCCAGTAACAACACAGACGTGTTCGATGATTTAAACATGGTCCACGCTCATTTCCCCTCTTTCCTACGCCATGTGCCGTATGGTCGGGATCGTCTTTTCCTCGCCGAGCACTCCTCCAAATGTTACATGACACGCCCTTGCCAATGAGCTTTGTCGCTTTGCGCCTGTCCATGTCCTGCGAAGGGTACCGCTAATGACGTCGCCATTGCAGTGGAGCTGTGTTGTGGTTCGCTGTGTTGAAGTACCTCATAGCCTATGAGGTACTTCAACACAGCGAACCACAACACAGCTCCACTGCAATGGCGACGTCATTAGCGGTACCCTTCGCAGGACATGGACAGGCGCAAAGCGACAAAGCTCATTGGCAAGGGCGTGTCATGTAACATTTGGAGGAGTGCTCGGCGAGGAAAAGACGATCCCGACCATACGGCACATGGCGTAGGAAAGAGGGGAAATGAGCGTGGACCATGTTGAAATCATCGAACACGTCTGTGTTGTTACTGGATTTTTCGAAAAATTTTCGCGGCTACGTGTTCGCTGCTGACTCGGGAGAAACTGCAGCACCGCTACTAAATTTTCACGTCTGTATGGTTTAGGGGCCCCTTAATTGTCTTTTTCACATTGCCGCTCAGTGTACTTATCGCTTCCGTGCGCCTTTGTTCATTCCCATTTCCTCCTCTCGTAGAGTTTCCTTTTTTATCCCTACCCTCCATTCCACTTGCAAACTAGGCAAACGAATGTACGTTTCGGCAACATACCAGCCTTTCTATGCATTCTTGGCTGTCAGTTCTTGTCTTTAACACATCTGTGTACTGTATGCGTCAAGCTGAAAGCACATTTTTGTTTCCCATACTGCCTTCTCAACAGTTCATGGAGAGCTTGTCGGTGTACGCATGGAGCTGTATATTTGCCGTGGTCCTGTTCCTGTCATGCGAAGCGCCCCTGGGCCGCCTCGACAAGGTCATCTGGGGAACGCCACAGTTGAAGAAGCCAGAGCCCCAGATGAACGGCAAATGCGACGCCGAGCTCGCGACGCATCAAGACGAAGTGCCCAAGTAGACAACTGAACTGATCTAATCGGTTTATTTCAACATAAAGTAAATGTGTACTGTTCTCCTTCGTCCTCTAAACGCTTCGCATGGACATGCCACTATAGCGTTTTCAGGGTCAGTTCGTTTTATAGTATGCAGAAGGGACGCAAATCTTGGAACTAACGAGCCCATAAAGGAATTGTTGTTGGGTCCAAACGCAGCGCACTTCATTAATAAACGTTGAATTTTTGCTTCCGCGGATGAAATCATCACACATGCTGCTGTCGTACACGCATCCTGTGTAACACAGAAATTATTGTTGAGCAAACAAGGGCACTGTTATCCAGAGTCTTAAAAGAAAGCCTCTTAACATTCATACGGCGACCTGTCCCTTCTGTTTCTTCTTCTTGTGTTGCTTCTTTACCTTTTGCCTCACGATGCTAGGCGACGCTAGGCAAGGCGAAGTTCCCGGCGCCAACATACTCTTTAGCATGAGCTCGTATAGCATCTCTGTTAATGAATATGTACTGTTTTTAATAAGTAATGCAAGAATTCCGGCACATAAAGGATAAAACAGTGTCACCTTTCACTATTCAAGTAGTGATCGCCGTGCGCAGTTGCTCCAGCGAATGCTTACCGAGTATCGACTTCAACAACAAGAACAACAACATAAACGACAACGACGATGACGACAGAAAGCTCAAGAGCCCTCGGAGAGGCTAATACATAAGATTAACGGTCACTACAGGCACGTTGGAACATATTCTTGTAAAAGAACCGCAAATATAACGCGGAAACAAGGGCGAAAATTCAGGGAAAGGTTTTTTCTACGAACAATGGGTTATACATGTAAACATGTTGCAACGCATGTTGTACATACAGCTGTGCAAGTATGAGGTTTAGTATTGGGACTGGATAGTTGTGGCAGATTTCTGTCGAATACTATTTCGTCAAGAACCACAAAGCAAGGCGTTATTCAATGGAAACGCCTAGTCTGGTGAAAAAGAAATTGGGTAGCTTGCACTCGCTGCACCAGGATGGACTAACAGCGGCGATTGTGGCCGAACTAGCTTCAACTAGCTTCTTCCACATTCTACAACCTTGACTAAGTCACATGATTTTTATGTGACTAGCTGTTCCATGGTTTTGGAGGAACATATCACGTGACTAGCCGTTACACAGCTTTACAAAAACATGTGACGTGTCTAGTTGTGACATAATCTTGCGCGTTCCGTTCGCGTATCTAGAATCAAACAGGCTTGGCGGGAAATGTCCGGCTATATTCTTGCGACGTGGTTTTGGCGTGAACATGTCACCTCGCTAGATGTAACGCTATATTACGTGATTTGGGTTACGTGACAGCATTTCTCGTCCTCTTGCGTGGTGACCCGCCCTGCAACTGAGGTCGGCTATGCAAGCGGGGCTGTGTTAGGTGACGTGACTAGAGTTAACATCGTATTACGTGATCTTAATCACGTAACTAGCTGCGGTATCATTCTATGTGGTCACACTAGCTGTGACTAAAGTATACTAAGTGAGTGCTGCTTTGTAGAGGTAGTTGCAAGTGGCGCGAGCTGAAGCCCAGCTGCGCTACGCCATGTTTCACTCTCTGCCTTCTCTTTTTCGCCCTCCTTTCCCTCACTTTCCTTTCCACTAAGGACAGGACGCGTCCCAAACGACTATGATATCTTTCTGTTTTGATATACAGGGCGGAAGGCAAAGGCTTAAACAACTCTGCTCTTAAAATGAAAGAGGTAGAGGTGCACATACAACTATGGGCGGTTAAAGAGCTTAATATGGCAACGGGCCAAGCACAATACAGAATTAACCTTCTGTTATTATACGAACGCTAAAGCGATCGACATTACACAATTCGACTTCCTCGTCCTAGTTCTTCACAGCCGATCTTCCGCTGATTTCATTTGCCGCGTTCTTTGTCACCCTTACACTCTCCATTCCTTCTCCCCCTCGAGTTCGCAGATGAATAAGGCAATAGTTCAGCGAATGTTTCACGAGGGACGTAAAGTTTCATCAGGCTGTCATGGAGAGGAAAAGCGCTTTTGCGACGGTTACCACGAAGTTCGGGGCTAGAGGCCAAACGAAATGGCACGAGTCTTAAACCTTGAACGACACGGCACGGGGCCAGTAAACCGGGTAAGAATCTTAGCAGCGTTGAGGTAAACGCAGTCCCCGAAGCACCATGACTAAATCGCGTGGTTGGAAGGAGCTGGCGCGGCCTTACGGAGAAGATATGCTGTAGTGCGCCTAGTGATGCAGGATTGCGACTCGAGCTCGGAGGCGAGTCTATTGCGTGGTCTAGCTGGAGTCCGCTGCTGCGGGGCGGCCTTGCAAAGATGTGTCTAAACCAAGAATGCGTTCTTGTGGTAACCTTGGCGTACTCCCGTAGGGCAGCCGAAATCGCGTTTCGCGAGTGGCTTCCTGTTTTATTGTGTTTAGGGCAAAAACCGCAGCAGCGATAGAATCCCAGTTGTCGTGTATGCTAGAGACTTATGACGAAATAATGCCCTTTGTGGTGTGGTTGTGCGCTAAAGAAGTCCATTTGTCGACGGATGCTGAGGAGATACTGCAGCGTGACATATTTCATGTTGAGGCAAATATGTTCTGAAGGCTCGCAACATAAATGGTGTGCCACGGTCGGCCATCAGCAACTGCTGCGTGCAGTGCCGGGATATGGAGCACTCCTTCAGAGAGCTCATAAGATGGGTCGTTGCAGAGTTGGGGACGGCCCATACTTCTACCCCCTTGGTCAGGTAGTGCGTGGCCACAATGAGGAATTTCTTACCATGCTTGCTGTGAGGGACGGGCTCATGTGATCAATGCCCACAGCATCGAAAAATTCGTTGGGAGGTGCGGGGTTGTAAAGGCACAGAACATTGGTTTCCAACTACTCTACGAGCTCGAGCTCGACAAATTGTAAAGCATCACATCTACAGATTGAGTCGGAGCACTTGCCAGACTACCAAAACCTTTTCCTTAACGCAAGCCAGGGTCTTCTACTGACCCAGTTGGCCAGCGGAGGGCAGCGTCGTGGCACATAAAAACTATGGATGATCGCATGGCCATAGGCACCAGAGGGACGTACTCCCCGTGCGTCGATGGTACGTTACGCCACCTTTGATTGTATACGCTGGTGAGTCTCGCGAGGCGACTTTGAGCTGCACTGGTATCGCCAGAGAGGCGTGTGGCGATGTGGCAGAGTTCGGCATTCTTTGCTTTTGCAGTTTAGAGATCTAGCACTGCAGATGCCGGCACTGGGTAGTTTGTCATGACAGGGCTGCGACAAAGGTAGTCTGCGTCTTGATGGCATGAACCACGGTGGTGAGTAATGGTCTTGGAACTTGAGGGCTCACCGCACATGTTGGGCACTTAGGTTTCGTTTTTTTGTGTGCAGCCAGCGGCGTGCAACTGCTGTCAGTGACCTCAGTGAAGTGCTCGCCGTAGATATAAGGGCGAAAGTTCTCAATGGGCCTGACTACCGCGAGACACTCAAGTTCTGAAGCGTGGTGCCCACCCTCCGTTTCGCTGAGCCGGCGGCTGCCGTTGGTAATGGGCCTCTCATTCCCTTCAGAGTCAGGTTGAAGAACTGCCCCACAGCCAACACCACTGGCATCTTTGTGGATCGCGGTAGGGGGGGTCCTCCTGATAATAGTGTCGGTGGAGTCGTTAGGGCTGCCTTAATGTTCTGGAAGGCTGATCCCTGGTCGGTACCCAAACGCCACTGCTGATGTTGTTTCAGGAGTTTGTCGAGGAGTGCAGAACGAGCGGCGAAGACAGGAGCAAGCGGCGGCAACTGGACGCGAAGCCCAAAAAACATTTGACATCTTTCGCCATTGTTGGAGACGGAATACTGGACAAAGCTTGCAACTTGGAGGGCGTGGGGCTGATTACACTTCGAGGGTTTGATTCGCATCCTACATTCACCCAGGGCGGACAAGACAAGCACCAGTCGCTGTTGGTGTTCGTGAAATGTGGGGGCGTAAACGATGATGCCATCAAGGTTCACAAACGCCACTGACCACTTCAAGTGTCCAAGTACTCGGTCCGTTAGTCATTCGAACGTGGCTGTTGTGTTATAGAGTCCAAATGCAAAGCGGTTAAAATGGTACAGGCCCTCTGGTGTGATCAAATCAGTCTTCTCGGCGTCATTCTCCTCAAGACTGACCTGCCAGTAGCCGGATAAGCGGACGAGTGTCAGGAAATATTTCTCCCCGTAAAGTTGGTCTATGGCGTCGTCGAAGCGGGGTATACGAGGAGGGGTATACGTCATGTTTTGTAATGCTGTTTGTGCGGCGATAGTCTTCACGAAATCTCGTAGTGCCATACTTCTTTTGCAAGAGGACGACTTGCGATGGCCAAGGACTGCAGGAGCGAGACATGATGCCTTGCTGTTACATATCTCCCACTTGAGTTTTGATTCGGCTCGTCCAGAAGAAGAAACACAACGAGGGTTGTGTCGAAGCGATGCATGGGAGCCTGTGTCAATTTTCTCACGAACGAGAGTAGTACAGCCAACTCAACTCCGTGACAGCGCCAAGCACCGCCTGAATTTCACCAGCAATGCTTGCATTTACAACTTCTAGGACGACGTGAAGTTGGGGCCGAAATGGAACACATTCCAATCGACAGAGCCATCGCCACTCGCCGGAGAAGTGCAGTGTTGAACTGTTGCGAGAACGGAACAGGGCTGAAGGGTTGCGTCAGACACCAGCACTGTTCCAGTGTTTAACCACAGCTGGCTGTCTGATAAGCTCAATACTAGCACAGCGAACGCTGAAGCAGAAGAGCGCCGTAGGGAGCGTGGAATGCGAAATTCCGTATGTGGTCTAGTGCAGATAACGCAGTCACCAAAAATATCTCTAAGCACTCGTCTACGCTGCAACGAACGGACACCCACGCAGAAGAAAACGGTGTACTCGCCGAACACGTTGCTATCATAGGGAAGGAGAGTGGTGGCCGTGAGAGAACTGGTTGTTTTTTGTGGGCTTTCGGCGGAAGGATGGTGGTTAGCACACCTATCCATACCAAGAGAATGCATTGTATCGTACGGAAGTTGAGTAACTGCCCAAACGACAACGTTGCGGCATTACTCAAAACGAACCGGGCCGCGATGGCCGCATGGGTGGTCAACTTGAAAATAGATGGCACTTACGAGGACAGAAGCACATTTGCGGATTTTTGGTGGCCAGGTAGGTTGCAAGGTTGTGAGGAAGCAGCCCAATCATGCACCCGGCGTGGTTAAAGGCAATGTGTAAGCCTAGCGCTGAACAGCACTTGGAGCCCAAAATTAAGGTACGCACAGGTTTTGCACGTGAACGAATGGGGCCGTTAGTTATCCCAAAAGCAGTGACGCTGAGAAATACTTCTCCGAGGGTGCGCAAGTACGTTTCGTCAGCTAGCAAAATGCCCGGTTGTTCCGTCCGTGGTTGTCCTGGCGTAGCACCGAGTTGGGAAGCAACTTGAGGAAATGAACTTAAAGCTGCACCGGTATCCACGAGAGCTGGGACGTTTTAGGGGTGAGGCAATTTAAGAGCAAGGCTTGTCCATCCACGTTGTCAATACGTAACGGCACATCGGCCCTTAGCAATATTGCAAGACAGAACATAATTATGCGGATGTGGGCCCGTCTCGAAGGCAGTCAAGTCAGACGGTGTGTGCATGCCTGGGGTGATCCTTGAGGCAGTGCACCCAGACAGTGTATATGTAGCGTATATATAGAGGAACTCAGTGCCCAGTTCCCACTACGATACCCAGGCATAGCATCGTGTCAAATTGAAACCTAAACCGACATTTAAGGGACAAGATAGCACAATGTACGCTACAGTGAAAATACACCACAGTGCGCTTGAGTGCAAATGCGTATATAAGCGCGCTCCAGACCACCCGCTCTTTTTTTGCCATGGATGAAAGCAAACGTGGACGTGCTCTCGCCAGCGGAAGAAAACGCCTACGACGACAAGCTGCTACACTACGTTAAAGAACCCCAGGTGGTCAAAATTTCCGGAGTCCTCCATTACGGCGTCTCTCATAATCAGAGCTGGTTTTGGGGCGTGAAACCCCACAAATCAATCATTTCGTGGAGATACGTGAATTTTTTTCGGTGGGTCTCCTACTGCACTTACAGAGTACGCACACCTGAAACGGCGCTAGTGAGAGCAGATGGGCTTGACGACTTATGCGGGGTTCAGGCCCTCGGCGACCTGCCGTGAACTTTTGCGACGATGAGGTGGGACGCTCACAATCTCGACTGAAACAGCCAATCTCGTTGCATTGATAGCAGCGGATCATTGAAGAGCGCTGGCGATATGCGTCGGAGTATTTGAATTGACTTGCTTGCGTTTGGGGACACGGAAAACAGGGAGTACGCCGCATTTCAGTGGAGCATTCCAGAATGTGATCCTCCGAGGCAAGGGCTATCTATGGCCGCATGGAGGTGGAGGTCATTGATGGCGTTTCTGAAGGCTTGTATAAGGAGAGAGTCGGCGATAAAGTTAGGGAAACCAGCGAGGGCTTTTCACGACAAACGCACGACATGAATAGCCAGCTCTAGCAGGCTGTATTTGCCCTGTCGCGTGTTCTATAATTCTATAAGATATAAGTGCTGGAGATGGGAATCACCATAGCGTAACTCGAGTGCCCCGACGAGGCTGTCGTAGTCCGTACAGTCGGAGGCTAGGAGGTGCTCCGAAAATATGGCGGCAGGAGAACGAAGCTGTGGTACAAGGGTTCGAGAGTTGTTCGATCCAGGCGCACAGAGCAACAGCAGACGCAAACTGTCTCAGAAAAAGATACCCCGGCGTTGTCCCGTCAAAATTAGGTGGACTCGGGAAGAATCCCAGGCACTGCGTCAAGGCCGAATGTGGGGAGGGAGGCCCAGCATTGCCTCGAGAGACAGTGCGAGCTTGAGTAGTGGACACGGGCGACGAGAGGTTGATAGTAGATTTGGTGAGGTCGGCTGGCGACATTCTGCGGAGGACATACGTTGGACTAAGTTATTCTCAATAGAGAACAGTCACTCGGCAGGGCCTGCTTGAGAAGCCCTGAGGACAGCCGATGGATCATGTGTGTGCTGACATCGACCGGCATCCGAAGCGGCAGAGTGATTAAGTGAAGGCATCGTTGCAAGATCGGAAGCTTGCGACGGCGGTAATGGTGGCTTAGTGATCGCGCTGCTTGCAGAAAGGACGTGGTCCAGATTAACTTTCGACCGGTGGCGCTGGCACGAATAGCGGAACCGGTGCAAACGAATTCGCCATTTCGGGAAGGTATTTCTTTGGGTTGCCATCCTGCCGCTGCCACCAAAAGTAACGGGCCAAACACACAAATAACCGCACTATTATTGCACGAACGCTCAAGCGATTGCTGTTACACAATCCGACTTCCTCGTCCTCTTTCACTCACAGCCGATATTCTGCTTCTATCATTTGTCGCGTTCTTTGCCATCCTTCCAGTATGAAAAAAGATAACAGGTAACTCACCGAGGCATTGGTCGAAATTTCTGGCACCCTCTACTACGGCGTCTTTCATAATCACAGCCTGTTTTGGGACGTAAAACCCAAGAAATCACCAAAGACAGCCAGGCAAAATTGGTCAGTCATGTGCTTAGTGGGAATCATACAGCTTCGGGAAATTTATTTTGTTGGCTCTGATATCTCCAGTGAAAGGCCATTGCGTATGATTGTAGTGCTTGATATAAATGAGTATGAAAAAATATGGGATAGCATTCTGGGCGTCTCATTGTGCGCTGATCATCGCTGCCTGGAAATATATTGGCAGCCAACAGAAATGAAGCTAACAGCGTGAAATTGCGTGCCTCTAAAGCTGTGAAAGAGTGAAAAAAATCCACGCATCTCCACAACATGAATCATGACGATTGGGCGAAGCACTGGGGTCGTTCTTGCTCTAAATTTCCCGTGACATTGCCCGCTCACGCATACAAATGAGTGACAACGTGTGCGTGCAGTGTATACAATGTTTTATTGTCATAACTCGTACGTCGTGTTGAGTTCTAGATTCCGTTTTCGCTACATTAACACAGCTCTGTGGTCCGTTAAATGTGGAGGCTATAGTTTTTCGATCGGATATATCCTGAAGTTTGCAAATACAAGGTCCATGCACGTACCCCTGGTGGTTGCGGTTGTTTCCAATCATGCGAAATGCATCGTTGAGTGTATCGAGACTTCAAATACTGCAAAAGCCAGTCGTTGTGCGTGATGTCTACGTCTACGTCTTCGACCAGTACAAAGGGATTCTTCTTGCATTTTGTTTCGTAATCGCGCATGGCGAGGTCGATGCACTTTTCTACGTCGCCTTGGGAGAGATTCGGGGCGAAGTACAATCTCGTGACGACGGTTCTGTGGTATAGTTTCATATGCAGAGTATTCGCCATTGTGAGACTGTCTAGTTATTGGTAGATAAGAGATTTACCACGGTCTGTGGCAAATTTATGTACATTCCGACACCGCCTGCCGATCGCTCTTTTTCCGTGCAGACAACGCCGAAGAGTCCGTTGACGTGCGGCCTTCTCGCGTTCAACGTCTGCTTCGTTAGCATGGGTTTGCGTTCGATGTCGTCTGCGTGGGCATTGAGGGAGCTAGCGTTCGACAAGACCATGGTAAACTCTGACGGAGGATCTTCAAAGACTGTGAGGCTCCGGTCGAGGAAATCACGCTTGAACCGCACGTAGGCGCCTCCCATCTCCGGTAGGCAACGCTTCTGGCGTTTACCCGCCGCTTCCGGAGCTCTCGCCTCCAGGGTAGCAGCTCGTTGTCGACGTAGATGTTGAGCCGCTGCTTCCCGAGATCTAAACTTCGGGTCCTCTTGGCGTTTTTGCCGCTGAGCCGCCGCATTCCGCGCGCTCGCCTGAGGAGTAGCAGCTTGTTTCGGCGTTGCGGTTTTACAGCGTAAGCTGTTATGAGATCACAAGGGCCGTTTTTGCGCCGTAGTGGTCCGCCGCCACCGCCGGTGTCCGCAACCACTATCGCGCAAATTTTAGAACAAATAGCTAGGACCAAGGAGTATTCGACCTCGTCCTCTGCGTGGATTCGAACCCACACGCTCTGCGTGGAAGTCGGAGCATTCTACCACTGAGCTGCACCTTTGCTTGGAAAATCATTGCTAAGATCCCTAAACAGGTATAACGTCTGCCGAGGAACCGCATTAACAAATGTAATGTTACGTGGCAGAATAATAATACGCCACTACACGTCGCGGAAAGCGGATTGCATAACGAGTTCGAGGAATCATTTGAAAGAACACAGGGGTGCATGCTTCGTAGCTCCGCACCCATTACAGAGGCATCATCAACATCACCATTATGAAACAATGTTCTTCAACTTTTCCGCCATCATTATTACGAAGCGCTGCTCTTTGAAGCAGTTTTGTCGTATCGTGCCATGCGTCACGCGGTAGGTCAGCGCTTCGGCTTCGGCTCTTCAGCAAGGTGCGGACCGCTCCTGAAGAAGCGAATCGCAGAGCTACGCGCGCAACTGCAGGAAGGCAACTTCGAGCACAACAGACAGCTGTGCAGAGAGAAGCCCGTACCGCAGCTCGCCGTCGACGCCGGGCCGAAAGTTCGGTTCGTTCTCAGGAAAACGATGCCAAGAGACTGTTTAAGATCTGCAGTTATACAGATTTGCACGTTACAGTACCGCAGTAATTTTGACGTATTGAGCATTTCCCTACTTGGCGAATTGACAGGAGTTATGGAGCAGGGGGTACCCACCGCCTCTACTTGAACTAGTTTCGCCAAGCGTTTGATATGGCCTCTAAGAACGTCGCTCCTCCAGCTTACGCTGTCACCATCCTGCGGTTCGGCGCAGGCCTGGCTCTTTTTGCCGCTGCTTCCAGCGCTCTCACCTCCCGAGTAGCAGCTTGTTGTTGGCGCCGGCATTGCCTTTAGCGGGCGAGAGCGCCCTCACGTTAGTTTTCATACATAGCAGAAAAAGAACGGGTGGTCTGGAACGCGCTTATGTACACATTATCACCGCAGTGCACCCTCTCGTGTATTTTCACTGCAGCGTACATTGTGTTCTCATGTTACTTAAACGTCGGTTTATGTTTGCATTTTACACGATGCTGTGCCTAGGTATCGTACTGGGTACTGGGTACTGGTTCCTCTACATATACGCTACATATACCGTCTGAGGGCACGGCCTCCGGGATTCACCCACACATGGTCATACACCTGACTGCACTGCCTGCCAGGATGGGCCTACATGGGCCCACACCCACACGCTCATGTTCTGTATTGCTGTACTGCTAAGTACCCAGGTGCCGTGACGGACGGGCAGTGTGGACGGACAAGCCTCGCCTCTAAGTTGGTTCGCCCCTAAAAAAAGGTTATTTTACTACGCTGCGATTTGATGAGCGCGACATGTGAAAGGCGCAATGTTGTAATGGCCTCAATAATTCAAATAGATCAAGAGGACAACGTGATTCTCTGCGGATTCAGTGCTAAGAGATAGATAGCACTGATTGAATTCACAAAAGCGGAGCCGTATTCAATTTTGGTACCCATAAATGTAAAAATTGCGCCACCTCCAATCTTGTGTTTATTTGGGAGAGAAAGGGAAGAAAGCTTTAAGGAGTGTTTGATTGGCCTAAGCTTGCCGTGAGCTTGGGCAATAGTGATGCACAGCACGTTAAATATGCCCTTAGCCGAGCAACTCTTAGCCGATCAGTTCTGAAGGCTCCTGTGAACATTTGAGCTACGTATGGGAGCAGGACAAATGAACATGTGAGCAGGACAAATTGACACTTTCAAAGGGCCAGAACTTGCTCCCTTCCCACTTTGCAGAACGCGTAAATGATGGCATCAGTTACCGTCTTGGGAAGCCGGATCTCATCAATGGCTTATTTCACAACGGCAAAAGCACGTTTGGTAAGATCTGTACCGTACTGTTACAATGGTATCTACGTGCACACGTGCATCCTTCTACCATATCTACACTGTTAAGTTCAATGCACAAATATATACACATCTATCTCTTCAGAAACACTCTAAAATTATTCTTGTACGTGGGGTCCCTATAAACGGCCGTGTGTTTATTGTTTTGGTTTTCCCTGGGTCGAAGTAAGGCCGCACACGTCGTGCTGAACCTGTGCGATGCACCAGTCATCGCCGTGTCTGGATCGTTTACTTGCTCCGTTTACCGAGCCGACTGCTACGGCACTTAACGAAGCACGTCATTTCGAAAACAACCGCTACTCTTGCCACTCCACGGTTCGTCGTTTGCTAGACTTTAACAATGCTGGTTCTTGTGCTGTAGAGCCACCGCGGCCGCCGTGGGGTGTCACTCTGTGCGCAAGCGACGCATAATTTTTTAGCGACACTAGCGTTAACCTCGTAGTCGGCACCAACCTACGCGACCACGGTATAAGAATGAAGAGGAAGAGACAATGGTGAAGTTGAAGACACGAGCTGACACACCTTCTTGCCCGGTGTAATCCCTGCCGGTGTAGCTGTCCACCAATTCACGAATTCGTCGACACAAAAGTAGAGAGTATGTGCTCGATCCCTGCGACAAATCCTGCAACTCCGCTTACACCTGATGCGTTTGAAAACAGCATTTTGTGTCCAGTGACATCTGCAAGGCAGCTACGTGCGTTGCTAAGGCCATTCGAGGAATACATGTAAAGTGGTACAGGACCCTATCATTCACATTTAAAGAGTAATTGCAGTATTTGTGTGCAGTACAGACCTTGATGTCAGTGTGATCGAAAGCGTAAAGCAGATGCATATGGGAAGTGAATGTTTTCAAAGTCCTGAAGCAAGTGGCTTTATGTGGGGGTACATTAGAACACGTTGATCCAGGCGACGCAGACGTTATGTTGTCAACTATTGCTTTAAGAAGTGCTGTGTGGAGTGAGAGTGCTTTAGTCTTGCAGCTTCGAAAGGCTGACAAATGCAGCGACAGATTTGGTCCCTAACTTTTCGGCGAAACACTTCAGCCGGTATTCATCATAAGCGCATGCGGACCTCACCACCATTTATACGTAAAGATTGCTCTTCAAGCCCCTGAATGCCACTGCAAGGACTTACCCAGTTGAAGACGCTCATGTATCTCTTCGTCCTCATGGCGTTGGTTGAGAGGAAGTAGAAAGGAAAATGCGTGAGGTACACTCCAAAGGACAATCTGCTCAACACGGCCAGAGGAGGGGCCGACAGTATCTTCCCTACTATACCTGCAGTACAAGGCGAATTGAGATGTTGCCTACGCGTACCGGTAACAGCTGAAGTTAGTGTTGAATAACGAAAGAAAGAAATGAGTAGAGTGGAAACCGATAGCACTAAACGAAACAAAAATGACAAGTACATATGATTTTGCACTATTCCGGCATATTTGCGCCAATACGCGTGCACTTATCTGTGCTTGCGGAGTCTAGCGCTACAATGTTTTCTTCCGGAAGCCATGAGCCAACTCGCCCAACAAGGCTTCTTACTATAGGAATTAGTCGGAATGCTACAGTGGGGAACTGGTATTAAAATGCAATTACAAGAAAGATAATATAGGTGGCCGTTCTCCGCAGCCTGTTTGTGGAAAAAAAGTCTCCGAAGATCATCATATTCACACCGTAAGAATGCGTGGGTTAACATAGCGAGCTCTCTCGGCTTTGGATCCATTTCCAGCGCTAAGAAAAAAAACGAGAGGGTGATAAACGAGACGACAGCAGATACGCAGAAAGCTGGAGTTCTGGCGATCTGCTGTTGAGGAGCGTTCCGCCCATCTGCTGTCCATTCGTCTATCTTCCTCCAGTTTCTTTGCTTAATGCTGGAAATATATCACAAGTTCACATTCCAACTACCTCAGCTAACCGCTTTGAGTAATGCGCTCGGAACGCATGAGCACAAATAACTGCACCTTCGACTCAAGAAACTTACCAAAATGATCGTGTACAAAGGAGTAAATAATTAAAATCGGTCGATCCTACATGATGTGGGAATTCATTTTGTGCTACGCAATCAGCGAAGAATTTGCCTATGCCTATCTACATGACATTAAGACGAGTATTTCGAGTAGGATCAGCATCCGTGTACGAAGGGAGAACAAGCACCATCACCAGGACTGTTATTGCGATAGGGATATTTACAATACGTAAAGCGAAGGAAAAGCTGCGTAGATTAGTGGATTAGTGGTAGAGTTCTTGGTTCGCATCTCGGCGTGTCGAGTTCGATTCCTGCCCACCAACCGGGTGGTTGCTTGACGTTTGTCTGCTTCTGTTTGTATGGTTGATACATCCTCATTTCAATCGCATGCTTGATTTATTTCTGAAGTTTAACGTCTCAAAACCACGATACGACGATGAGAGATGCTGTAGTGGGTGGCTCCGGAAATTTCGACCGCCTAGGTTTCTTTCTTTCAATGACATAGCAAAGTACACAGGCCTCAAGATTGCGCCTCCATCGAAATGCAGGCGCTGCGGCCGAGATTCGCTCCCGCGACCTCCGAATCAACAACCGAGTGCCATAGCCACTACACGCCAGTGGCGAATCATTTCTGTCGCAAGCGGCAACACATGGTATGTCTTTCTGTTAACCCACTCAAAGTGTTTTCTCATGAAATTTTAAACACCTGTTTTCCTAGGTCTTTCATTAACATGAGTGGCCATGTTGCTTTTGAATTACGTGCGGCACCAAAATTGTGGCATGTAAATCATGCCGCTCATGACATGAATATCATGATTTTCATGTTATGAACTGTCATTTATTTTCTTAATGCAGTCATGCTGTGCCATACAAATTTTCGTTACATTCCATTAACTAAACGACAAGGAGAGCACCAAGACCGTGGCATGTGAATCATGCCGCTCATGATTTTCATATCATGATTTTCATATTATGACCTGTCATTTATTTTCGTCATGCAGTCATGTTGTGGCATACCGATTTTCGTATACATCCCATTAACCAAACGGCCAGGAGAGCCCGAAGTGCTTGGCTGATAGATAGATAGATAGATAGATAGATAGATAGATAGATAGATAGATAGATAGATAGATAGGTAGATAGATAGATAGATACGCTCAAAGTCGTCGAAGTTCGCTAGGAAATGCTTTGGATTGAAAAGAGCTACCAAAATTTTGACTGTCAAAATTTGATGAGAACACACTTTGCCTCGGTTAATCGATGGAAATACGAACCTTTTGTTGAGCTTGCTATACAAATGTCGGCATAGCATGCCGACAGAGAAGCACCATACTGCAACGCGGTAGCGCGACTAGAGTCGAACCCGGCATTTCGAGGTGCCAAGCAAGTTCACTACTACTAGTCCATGGCGGCTGGTCCCGGGCGGCGCATGTTGTAAAAACACCTATCCATCAGTAGTTGGGGCCATTGTGCTTGTGCTCGGCGTACTAAGAGACACTGATCCTGCTCGTAACGCTTGGGTGAAGGCTTTACAATTAGGCAAACTCCTCACTGCTTGCTTTACAAAAAATCGATTCCCACAATGCGTGGTATCCGCCCAATTTCTATTGCTTCATATTTTAACCTTTAGACGGTCTAACAATTGATATGTGCATGTTATCCATTATTGAACGGAGGAAGTTAATGAGTTGCATTTGTCATTATCTACTTCTACACTAACTACCTAGATGAGCCGACAAGGATATCTGTCACTCACCGCCCCTTCCGATCGCGCAGAGAAATGTCAGCGCTGCCAGTGCTGTGGCCCATAGAATGCGATCCCAAAAGCCAAGCGCTACCTTGGCCAGATTGCCGTGTGTCGTACCCCTCGTCCACTCAAAGCGGTAGAAGATGCACGCCGTGCCTAGACCTATGGCGACAGCCCACAATGCCACCTCCACGACCTGCGTCAGTGTGGATGTGAATACATGCGTACAGGAAGGTCAAGAGAAAAATACCTGCGTTACAAGTGTTTGTAATTGACACACAATAGGATTTATCGGTACTTGGCAGTTAAACCTGGCACTTGGACTTTGTGGCTGTGGTCGATTCGCGTTTGTAGCATGTGTGTAGGTGGTGTGATGAAGTCATTTTTTAATCTGGAGTGCCGAAATAAATTTTGTGATACACAGATAAACGGGCGAGCTTCCTTCTCGATGAAAGGTGAGGCAGACCAAGACTGCTTTAGATGAAGGATAAATTGTACTGCGGAATATTTGGATACGATGAAACACGCGGCCAGGTTCTGAGTGGCTTTAAGCATACATGCGAGCCGCCGTGATTTCTTAGCGTGATCGTCCTGCATGCGCAAGGCCTGGGTGAAATCTCATCCTCCAAGCACACTTACGTTAGTTTGCTTTCATCTAATTTACTTTGGCTGCAGTGTGCGCCCTGGAAAATTTAAATGCGATCCGAGGATGCCTACATCTGGTTTAATGATTTTCAAACTACGCGACTGATATGGATAGAGAGGGAAAGTCAATTTGTTAGCGTAAAATACGTTCAAAAAGGAAATAATCACAAAAGAACCATATTTCTTGAGTAAAGCAGGGAATATTTAGCACAATATTTATCTATGAATTCTGCACTCCCAAGTTCACTGTTTGCAGTGTGGCGCACTCATACTAATGAGGAAACAATGGGAACCTTATCTTTAGAAAAAAATAAAATCACATACCTAAAGGAAGGCAATATGAAATTCGCGGGATTCGTATATTATTACACGGAAATATAATAACTTTTCTATAAATTATCCACGTTCAGGGGCCTTGAGAAATAATGTCCGCCATAAGGTTGCGTCCATGTAACTTGATGACAAGCGTGTTTTGCAAAAATTCATATGCCATCGACATCAGCCTCACGGATAATAACACACATTCCACGAAACAGATTGAATGAGTCTATGACAGAAGACTAAAAAAACTCCCATTTGAGAAGCGTGCTGCAAAGAATGGGATGAACGCATTCAACTTACCATTATTGCTTCGGCATTTCTGCCCAAACCTTCCAGCATATATGGTGTTTCCGGAAATGTGATCGTAAACCTTATAAACACACAAAAGCAGACATTTTACACATCTGACGAGATGGCCTTGCTCACAGTGGCTCGCGTTATCAATTCGGCGGGAGCGAATATTTGAGCTAGAATTAAGAAACTTGGACAGATCAACCTTTGAACCATAAGGTTCAAGCGCTAGAAGTCAATGGAGGCAGGTACGTTGTTTCTGCAGGGAATCCATACCCGTTTTATAATTTGCAAAAGGGCAAGCTGCTAATTTCTATAGATGGACAAAATGCACCTAATTGCACTAAGGAAACCGAGACTGAATATCACAAAGAACACAGATGCTACTACCTTTGGCAGTGCCCAGTGTAACATAGTTTGCCATCCGCTGCGTGGTGGCTGTGGGCATGCGTTTTACTCACTGGGCTGTTGTGTCAAGCGAGGAGAGGCGCAACAACCACAGAAGAGCTGCGCTTAATTTGACAATGGTAGCGGAGCACTTTCGCTGGGTTTGGCGAGGAGGACAACTAGCACACCACATTGCGCCCTACCTATTGTAGCCAAGCTGCAGTGTTTGACCAATCACTTTCGATTTGCCGAGTGCAATTAGCGGGATTTCATTCATCTTTAGAAATTAGCAGCGTCACCCTTTTGGGATACTACAACAGATATAGCATTATTATTAAAGTATCTTCCACCCTTCAGCTAGGGTCGAGCACCTGGTTATAGTGGTTTAATTATTAGTTAGTGCAGTTTTGATAATTACAGTCCACATGCTCATACCTGCCAGTTTTACCGTGCGTGGCGCGGCGATGGATTCAATACCGCAAAAACTGCGAATATCCGGTTCCCCGTATTGCTAAGATAACCGGACGCGGTTCCTGAAACACGCTGTATACGAATCGTAATGCATTGCGCTTACACATACCTTAAAAGGAGATATTAAGTAATGTACGCCCAGATAACTTTGCAAAAGAATACACTACGCCATTGACTTGCGCAGTTGTATATATATATATATATATATATATATATATATATATATATAGAGAGAGAGAGAGAGAGAGAGAGCATCGGACGCGATATCCGAAGGTCCTAGGCTCGGTTTCCACCGAAGGCAGGTTTGCCTTTCGTCCACTTTAATTTCTTTCTACTTGCCCCAAAATTAGAATATCATAATTACGAATTGGAATAACTTCCCCTATGCTTTCCTAGGCTTCAATGTCTGTTGTTTCTAACGAATAACGCGAGCACTTAACCCCCTTCCATTTCGTTATATATATATATATATATATATATATATATATATACAATGCAACCTACAATCAAACAACCTACAATGCATTTTACAATTATCACAACATGTGGTTAAACAGTTCTTCCACAAACTGGTCACTGTTTTTCCCGTAAGGAACCATCTAGGCCGTTCCAAGTGTCGAGAACGCTTGGAAGAAAAAAGAATAGTCGAAGCAGTTTACAAATGGCTGAAACGTAACAGTACTAAATGGGTGGGATCGGCGCATGGTACGCCCAACGGAACGACTGAAGGAAATCGGCGCTTGAATGCAACTTTGACCGGGTACAATCTTATGGAGGTAGTTGATACGCTCTATTTTGCGTCCACGAGCCATTGGTTCTAACGATAAAGCGCATGCTTGACAAGAAGCAGAAAAATTGCTGTCATATCGACGAGAAATGAACCGTGTTGCTTTCTTTTGTATAGCCTCAAGATTATCTATATCAAGTGTAGTGTAAGGCGACTATAGAACCGAAGCATACCCAAGTAATGGCCTAACGAGGGATTTATAAGCGGTCAATTTGCAGTCCCTGGTGGAGTGCTTGAGGATTTGCTTCAAGTATCCTAGTTCCCTGAGTGCTCTGGCGCAGATGGTTCCAATGTGAAGATGCCCCTTTAGGTTTTGAGTGAGTGTGATTCCAAGATATTTGAGTGTAGTCAAAGAGCTAAGGTATGCCCGTTGTAGCTATAACAAAAACATAGCGGCTGCCTTTTTATTATTAAAGGTCATTCCTACAGTTCTTTGGTTGTAAAGACTCATTTTCCACGTGGTGTCCAAGCACTAAAGGACGAAAATACATTGTTAATGACCTCGTGATCACGTTTGTTCGTTACACTGGTATAAATACGCAGTGATCAGCGCATAATCGTATTTTCATTGGTGTGTCCATAGTTTTTTGTGTCACATCATTAATATAAATAATGAAGAGAAAGAAGGTCCCAAGGACTGAGACATGCAATACCCCGGAGGTAACCATATCCGACGATTAGTGCTCATGATCGAAAGTAACGAACTGAGACATTAAGCTTAACCAATCAGCTATTCAACCAAGTGTTTTGTCATCGCTAATAATTGTACTGAGCCTAATAAGAAGCTTTGTGTGGCACACCACATCAAATGCTTTGCTATATCTGTGAATATGGCATCAACCTGACCTCTAATATTCAAAGCCGTAGCAATGTCATGAGTAAATTCAATGAGTTGAGCAGTTGTAGAAAAGCCAAAGCGGAAACCATGTTGACTCCACAACAGTGTGTTATTGTCATTGAGGTACTGAACAATACGTTTATGAATTATGTACTCCACTAGCTTGCAATACGTACACGTTAGTGAAATCGGCGTGTAGTTGGAAACGAGTTGCTTATTACCCCATTTAAACACAGGAATTACATTGGCGTTTTTCCAACTGGTCGACACGGTACTTGTTTCTAACAATTTAGGAAAAATCATAGTCAAGTAATAAGTGTTCTGTTCGGCATAACCCTTCAAAAACATATTTGGTATGCCATCCGGTCTCGCACCTTTAGTAGTATCGTTGTACAAGAGAAGGTCATAAATTCCTGTAGAACTTATTTCAATTCCTTTTAACAGAGCCATTCCTTGGTGATTGTTAATGTCAGGTGAAGTACCCTTGTCATGCTTAAATACATATTTGAAATAGCTATTAAAGGCCTCCGAGATCGTCGAAGTGTAGGAACAGGACATATCATTTATCACGAAAGACGACGGGCAGGAAGCGATAGGATTGGTCGTTTTCCAAAACTCAAGCGGATTATTTTTTGATAAAAATAATCAATGTGGTATTAAAATAACATTTTCTAGCTTCACCCATTTTAGCTTTAAGTTCAGATTTCAGTTAGTTGATTGCGGACCCTGTGTCATTGTAGTGTGCTTTCCGCCGTTTTCGCAGGGGCTGAACGCGACGTTTGAGCTGTATGAGGGGGCTGGTATACCATGGGTGTGTAGCACGGAGTCTTATACTTTTCACCGGAACAAACTGTGCTACGCGCTCTTTAACTATACTGTTATATTGGTTAGTCAATGTATCAGCAGTACAGCGGTCACTACAAGAAACGAAATCGTCGAAACATGATGCAAGCTTAGCAAAAATACAAGTATGATCAGCACGCTCAAAATTCAGGAATGTTTTAAACGTAGGTCGTAATGGCACGCGAGCAACATTTAAATGAACAATAACGGCCTTTCGTCTGAAATTCCATCACCAACACTGCACTGATGTACCCTCTTCACCATTTCATCACTGACAAAAACAAGATCTCAGACAATCTTCACGCGTAGCGTCGTGAACCAGCTGTGATAGGTCAGGAGCTACAGTCATGTCTTTTAACGAGTCATAAGTTATTTTATCATGGCCAGTTTATGCCAGCGAATGCCATTCTATAGCGGGTGCATTACAGTAACCGGTTAGTACCAACTTATAGGAGTTCTGTTTTTGTGCGACAATGAAATCACTGATAGCTGAGAAAATGGCAGGGGTGGAGTTACAGTGGCGCTAGATAGCACCGATAACAATTGCGAGACCACAAAGCTTTAATTTGCACCACATTGATTCAACATTTGGAAGTTCTTGAAGTAGAGAGAATTCAATAGTACTTTTGATGAAAAGTGCCACTCCGCCGCTACGGCCACAAGGCCTGTATTTTCTTAGAACCGTGTAAAGAGGAGGCAAGAATTCATGATAAAGAATGGACTCACTGAGCCTAGTCTCAGTCACGAAGATAAGCGATGGAAAATGACATTTAATAAGCAAGTTAAGGTTTTCAATTTTATTAATGAGGCTTCGCGTATTTAGATTTAAAAGCGTGAAGTATTGCGCACGAGACCGTCAGTCATTGTATGTAGCAGTCAACCGACGGCTTTCTCTAACCATAACTGTAGTTATCGGTCAAGCGCTCATCTATTTATTAGAAACAACGTAATAAACCAACAAACAATGAAGCCTAGCAAAGCATAAGGGAAGTTATTCAAGTCCGCAATTGCAGTACTGTAGTTTTGGAGTAAGTAGAAAGGAATTGAAGTGGACGAAAAGAGAAACCTGGCTTCGGTGGGACTTCGAAAAAGACCTATTTCCTTATTTGGAAGCTTTAGCCGGGGACCGGCCTTTTTCCTTGAAAAATGCTGGTCCCCTGCCGAAATGTCGGTACAGTAAAATAAGTGTTTTTTTTTCGAAGAAATGTACCTTTTTAGTTATAAGACTACAGCAGCCAAAGTTACTCTTATAAACACACACACACACACACACACACACACACACACACACATATATATATATATATATATCCGCCACGGTGGTCTAGTGGTTATGGCACTCGACTGCAGATCCGAAGGTCGCGATCGAATCCCGGCCGTGGCGGCTACATTTCGATGGAGGCGAAATGTTGAGGCCCGTGTGCTGTGCGATGTCAGGGCACGTTAAAGAACCCCAGGTGGTCAAAAATTTCCGGAGGCCTCCACTACGGCGTCTCTCATAATCAGAGCTAGTTTGTCTGTGTGTGTTTATAAGGGTGACTTAGGCTGCTGTAGAGTTATAGCTAAAAAGATACGTTTCTTCGAAAAAAGAGTTATTTTACTGAACCGACGTTTCGGCCAGGGATCAGCATTTTTCAAGGAAAAAAACCGGTCCCCGGTTAATGCTTCCACAAAACAAAATAGCTGTTTATATATATATATATATATATATATATATATATGACGCGATTTATTGACGTTTCGGGCGGGGACTGATGAAGGTCGGGCCCTGACGAAAACATCAATAAATCGCTTCATACGCACGTCTCCTTCTACTTTTTATAGTTGCCCGCACCGAAAACCGCTCTTATTCTATATATATATTGTTCAAAGCATGATTGGAAGAAGTACTCAGAACGCTGGATTAGGAACACGTGGGCGTAAACGTTATTGGAGAATACCTCAGTAACCTCAGATTTGCTGATCACGTAGCCTTGCTAAGTAACTCGGGGGAGGAACTGCAGGGCATGATTACCGAACTGTTCAGGCGGAGTAGAGTGGGTCTGAAAGCAATGCGCAAGAGCCTTGGAAGAGCACAACTGCTTCAGATAGGTGGCGATCCAGTGGAAGCGGCAAGCGAATATATCGACTTATCCCAAGTAGTGATTCATGATCCTTAACATAAGGACGAGATAATCAGAGGGATAAGAATGGAGTGGAGTGCATTCACTAGACATTCTCAGATAATGAATGGCAGCTTGCATTTGTACCCGAAGAGGAAAGTGTATAACAGCTATATCTTACCTGTACTCACATTGGAGGCTCACTAAAGTATTTTAGCTAAAATTGAGGACGGCTCAGCTAGCGATGCAACGGAAAATGATGAAAATGATAGGCGTAATGTTAAGAGACAAGAAGAGAGCGAGAGCGGAGTGGGCTAGGGAACAAATGCGTGTTAGACATATTAGCTCAAATTTAGAATAAATGGGAGTGGGCAACATATGTAACGGGAAGACTACATAAGCGTTGATCATTGATGGCAACAGAGTGGATCTCTAGAGAAGGCAAGTGTGGCAGGGGGCGGCGGAAGGTAGAAGGTAAGGCCGGAAGATGAGGTCAAGAAATTTGGGAGGATACATTGATCACAGCGCGGGACCGGGAAAATTGGAGATCGATGGAAGACGCCCCTACACACACACACACACACACACACACCACACACACACACACATATATATATATATATATATATATATATATATATATATATAGATATATATATATACATTTTTTTTTCAGATTGAAGTTCGATGGGTCCGTTCCAATGTAAGGTTGAAAAGAGAGACACACGTTCAAAATTCTTGTTTTATTAACGTTTCGGCGGGTGGGCCGGCCTTCGTCCGACGAAGGCCGGCCCACCGGCCGAAACGTTAATAAAACAAGAATTTTGAACGTGTGTCTCTCTTTTCAACACTATATATATATATATATATATATATATATATATATATATATCAAAAGCGAAGTCGTCAAGGGCTCGTTTATGTATCAGACCAACTTAATGAACTAAGATATATTAAATTATAGGAAAGCCTAGAAGAAGTTATTATAGTTCCTAATTATGGTATTATAATTTTGGGGTAAGTACAAATGAATTAAAATGGACGAAAAGACAAACCTGTCTTTGGTGGGAACCGAACCCACGCCCTTCGGATAACGCATCCAATGCTCTACCGCTGAGCTACGAAGGCAGTGGTCCCCCCTACCCCCTCCACTTTATTGGGTATTTATGTATATATAATCCTGGGAGTGTTAGGCAGCGCCACTCGTAGCCATAGCGGCGAGTGTGGCACACTTTTATTGGCGGGAGACGTCACGTATAACGTGATCTTATGGCGAGCCGAAATGGCTCCTGTGTAATGGAACCTCGTATGCTGCCTAAAGGAACCAAGTCTGCCGTAACGATGCCCAAGCTATGCATAACGAAAGGGAAGGGGTAAAGGGCTGGTTTATTTGTTAGAAACAACTTAATGAGCCAACAAATATTGAAGGCTAAAAAAGCTTAGGGGAAGTTATTCAAGTTCCTAATTATGGTATAATTTTGTGGCAAGTAGAAAAGAATAAAAGTTGACGTAAAGACAAAAAAGGCAACCCTGCCTTCGGTGGGAACAGAATATATATATATATATATATATATATATATATATATATATATATATATATATATATATATATATATATATAAATGAGACCTAGTACTTCAATATTTCAGTACTGGTTGCGGTCAGAGCCTGACCTTTTGCAATACAATATTTCCATTTCTCCTGTTCGTTTATATAGGCATAGACGGAAGGGCGGCAACAGTTTACTAAGTGGTTGGGAAAGTGAGTGAAGAAAGATTGGATATATATATATATATATATATATATATATATATATATATATTCAAGAGAAGAGATTCACACGATTAACAAAAAGAATATAAGTTTACTGACGTTGCGTTGCGTATAAGTACTGACGTTGCGGCCGGTGGACCGGCCTTCATCAGAGTAAAAAGGTGTTGCAGAGCACCCTCCTTTTAAGGGTACAGGAAGGGGAGAGAGTGCGGCTACAAAGGCGTATTCTGTACACGGAATGGCTATGAAGTCTTCCTGGACAGAACACGTGGTTGGCTGCGGCGAGTCACGAGGCGACCCCGTAGCCTCTCAATTAACAGCAAGTGGGCACACTTGCGACCCCGAGGGATTCTACTACCTGTATGTAACGGAACTATAAAGCCACTGTACATTGTAAAAATGGCAATCACCACAGCATAAATGATTTTAAAAAAATAAAAGATAAAGAAAAATAAGCAAATAAATAAAAAAACAACAAAAAACCGAAAATACTGATTTATTAACAAACGGCCGAAATATCTTGTAATGAAAAAATATATAAACCATGAAGGAAGAAAAATGGAAATAAAATGACAGATAAAAAGAAAGCTTATGTGTGAAATAACGCATTGTAGTTGTTTGAAATGGCTTCCTCATAATGGCAATGCCCTATACACTCGGGAAACATGTGAGTTTACCCGTGTTTTCATTAATGCCCGAGGTAGCGGCTTTGAACTTATAAATGAGGTAGGACTCACGAACCTCGCGGTCTTGGTGCGTCCGAAAGCTCGATTCCAGTATCATTGCTTTCAGGTCACTAAATGAATGGCCGGGAAGGTGCACGTGCTTAGACAGGGGCAGATTCAAGGAATTTTTGGCGTGTGACTTGTGATTATTAAATCGTATTCGGAAGTGTTTCTGTCTGACCAATATATTGTTGATTACATTTAGTGCACTCAAGCAGGTAAACGACATTAGCCGTGTCACAAGTGAAGTTTCCTTTAATTTGTACAAAAAAGTCGGACGCGGTGCTTGTTGCTTTTTGTGTAGTTCTAATGTATGGGCAGACCTGGCAACGTGGCTTATTGCACGGCCTGCATCCAGTGCCACGACGTGGATTTAAAGTTGATTTAGTTAAGATGTCGCGTAAATTTGTGTTTCGTCTGTACACGACACGAGGCGGTTCCACGAATATGCGTTTGAGGCGATGACTTTGAGTAAGAATATTATGATGTTTTTCAAGAATAGCTGACACCTTTGGCAGCGATGCAGAGTAAGTAAGTATTAAGTTAGTCTTGTGTTCCCTGCTTGGTGACTTATTTTTGCGAATTTCAGCGCGGTAAAGCATGTCGGCGCGAGTTATAGCATCGTCAATTATTTTTTCCGGGTATTTCTGTTTGAGGAGGACCTTTTTCATTTGTGCACAGTTATGATCGAAATCTTCTTTTTTTTTAACATATGCGTTTAAATCGATGTGCTTGACTGTACGGGATGCCTGTCTTGCAGTGCCGCACATGACTACTATGAAAATGTAAGTATTGATTAGTATCCGTTGGTTTCCTACAAAGGTTGCAAACCAACTTGTTTTTCGAAAGCGACACAGTCACATCCAAGAAGTTTATGCTCTGCCTAGAGTATTGATGAGAAAAAGAAATAGTCGGATGAGCAGAATTAAAGTCGGTGATGAATTGTAATAGATCGGTTTCTCCGTGATGCCAAATTAAAAAGATATCATCAACACAGTAGCATCACTTGTGCAAGATAAGAAAATAGAAGGCAAAATTGGAAACTCCCTCATTCCTCTCAGCCCAGAAGCTGGTAAATTCTATCTTCTACCTAAGATTCATAAAATCAACAACCCAGGCCGGCCTATTGTCTCTGGGGTGGGCACCGTCACTGAAGCCATTTCGCTATACGTAGATAACCTAATTCGGCACATCCCACCTACTTATCCATCTTACATAAAGGATACCAACCATTTTCTTTCTGACATTATGGATCTCACAGTACCTGCTAATTGTCTACTTGTAACCCTTGACGTCTCCTCTCTATATACTAATATTCCCCATGGTGATGGAATCAGAGCGGTTTTAAAAGCTTATGAAGAGTCGCAGGTCGATAAATCTGTTGACTGTTATACCCTCCGCACACTTCTGAAGTTGATTCTCGAATTCAATATCTTTGAGTTCGATGGCACTCACAACGTGCAAGTGAGGGGAACGTCAATGGGAACGAGAATTGACCCTAATTATGCCAATATCTTTATGGCAATACTCGAAGAAGAATTTCTGAGCTCTCGCAACTTAAAGCCACTGTACTATAAACGTTACATAGATGATATATTTTTAAATTGGCATCACGGAGAAACCGATATATTACAATTCATCACCGACTTTAATTCTGCTCATCCGACTATTTCTTTTTCTCATCAATACTCTAGGCAGAGCATAAACTTCTTGGATGTGACTGTGTCGCTTTCGAAAAACAAGTTGGTTTGCAACCTTTATAGGAAACCAACGGATACTAATCAATACTTACATTTTCATAGTAGTCATGTGCGGCACTGCAAGACAGGCATCCCGTACAGTCAAGCACATCGATTTAAACGCATATGTTAAAAAAAAAGAAGATTTCGATCATAACTGTGCACAAATGAAAAAGGTCCTCCTCAAACAGAAATACCCGGAAAAAATAATTGACGATGCTATAACTCGCGCCGACATGCTTGACCGCGCTGAAATTCTCAAAAATCAGTCACCAAGCAGGGAACACAAGACTAACTTAACACTTACTTACTCTGCATCGCTGCCAAAGGTGTCAGCTATTCTTAAAAACATCATAATATTCTTACTCAAAGTGATCGCCTCAAACGCATATTCGTGGAACCGCCTCGTGTCGTGTACAGACGAAACACAAATTTACGCGACATCTTAACTAAATCAACTTTAAATCCACGTCGTGGCACTGGATGCAGGCCGTGCAATAAGCCACGTTGCCAGGTCTGCCCATACATTATAACTACACAAAAAGCAACAAGCACCGCGTCCGACTTTTTTGTACAAATTAAAGGAAACTTCACTTGTGACACGGCTAATGTCGTTTACCTGCTTGAGTGCACTAAATGTAATCAACAATATATTGGTCAGACAGAAACACGTTTCCGAATACGATTTAATAATCACAAGTCACACGCCAAAAATTCCTTGAATCTGCCCCTGTCTAAGCACGTGCACCTTCCCGGCCATTCATTTAGTGACCTGAAAGCAATGATACTGGAATCGGGCTTTCGGACGCACCACGACCGCGAGGTTCGTGAGTCCTACCTCATTTATAAGTTCAAAGCCGCTACCTCGGGCATTAATGAAAACACGGGTAAACTCACATGTTTCCCGAGTGTATAGGGCATTGCCATTATGAGGAAGCCATTTCAAACAACTACAATGCGTTATTTCACACATAAGTTTTTTTTTATCTGTCATTTTATTTCCATTTTTCTTCCTTCATGGTTTATATATTTTTTCATTACAAGATATTTCGGCCGTTTGTTAATAAATCAGTATTTTCGGTTTTTTGTTGTTTTTTTATTTATTTACTTATTCTTTATTTTTTGATTTTTTTTAAATCATTTATGCTGTGGTGATTGCCATTTTTACAATGTACAGTGGCTTTATAGTTCCGTTACATACAGGTAGTAGAATCCCTCGGGGTTGCAAGTGTTCCGCCTTGCTGTTAATTGATAGGCTACGGGGTCGCCTCGTGACTCGCCGCAGCCGACCACGTGTTCTGTCCAGGAAGACTTCATAGCCATTCCGTGTACAGAATACGCCTTTGTAGCCGCACTCTCTCCCCTTCCTGTACCCTTAAATGGAGGGTGTTCTGCAACAGCTTTTTACTCTGATGAAGGCCGGTCCACCGGCCGCAACGTCAGTAAACTTATATTCTTTTTGTTAATCGTGTGAATCTCTTCTTTTGAAAATATTTATTTGGGCTCACGGATATCTTCTTTCTGAACTATATATATATATATATCTATATATGCGCAAATTGAAGTTGGCATGGATGCGGTGAATTATAAAGGCAGAACGTTCCACCCACCGTAAGAAAGCGATTTTATTCGCCGTTTCGCCCAGGGTCTGGCCTTTGTTAGAGACCAGAGCCTGGTCGAAACATCGAATAAAATCCATTTTTCACCGTCAGTCGATGGTTCTGCCTATATATATATACACACATATATATAGTGTGACATTGCGGAGAAGGGGCCAAAGGCGTGAAGGCAGAGCTGAGTAGTAGACCCTCGGAAGTAGCAGCGAAATGGTGCTACTCAAGTGCTTGCTCAACGTTTCAGTCTGACACCAGCATGCATCAGGAATACGCTTCGTTTTATTCTCTGTTGCGTTTACACCTGCCTGAAGAGAAGTGAAAGGTGAAAAAATAGGGAAAAGATACAAGAAAGAAAGAAATGAAGAAAAACAAAGAACACGAGATAAAGTGAAAAAGGGTACAGAACAACAAAAGAGGAAGCCCGTCAGCTGTGAGAATTCTCCTTCACACGTCTCCCTCCTCCGTTCTTTACGAGGTGGTGTCGCATTCCGACTGGTATGCATATGGTTCAGGCCGCACTCACGTGTGTCGATATGAGACGGAGAAAGAAACGAAGCAAAAAGAAATAAGTGTGTGGGCGGGTGGGGGAGAGAGAGAGAGAGAGAAATAAGAAAGGGAAGGCAGGGATGTTAACCAGTCATGAGTCCGGTTTGCTACCCTACACTGGGGGTTGGGAAAAGGGGAATAAAAGTAAAGAGAAGGAGAGAGGGGGAATGCCTACAGGGCAGTCCTATACAATATCATAGGCGCTCAGCTAGGCCAGATGCTTTTAGAAAGGCCAAAAGCGCTTTCCTTGCTTTCTGAGCCGTTGGACCGTGAGGACGGTATTCTAAGATTGTCTGTTCACAAAGTGGACGATCGTCGAGCTTTGTGAAGGACTCGGTCATAGGCAGTCGATGTTCCTCAAATTGTGGGCAGTGGCACAACAAGTGATCTATGGTCTCTGCGCATCCGCAGACAGCACACGCAGGACTATCAGCCATTCCAATCAGCGCAGAGTAAGCGTTCGTAAAGGCCACTCCCAACCACAATCGGCAAAGAAGCGAAGCCTCACGTCGGTGCAAACCAGCCGGAGGTCCGAGTTGCAGCGATGGGTTTAGCCGGTGCAGTCTGGTGCGCCTCGTGTATGGGGTATTCCACTCAGTTAAGGACATGGTTCGCGCAAGAGTGCGAAGTTGTCTTGCAGCGTCGGTCCTTGAGAGCGGAATGGGAACACAGCGGTCTTCATCGCCTGATGTCCGAGCTGCCTTATCTGCGGAGTCATTTCCACTGATACCGCAATGGCCTGGTATCCATTGAAAATATATCTCATGTCCTTTTTCTTGTAAATTTTGCACAAGTACCGCGATTTCGTATGTAAGGTGGTTTTGCTCCACGTGTCGAAGAAACGACTGTATACTTTGTAGAGCTGATCTTGAATCACAGAAGATTGCCCACTTTGCAGGACTCTCAGCGTGTATAATATGAAGCGCTCCGCGGAGAGCCGCGAGCTCTGCAGCTGTAGATGTGGTGACGTGGGAAGTTTTGAAGTGCTGGGTGACTCCCATTCTTGGGATAACTATAGCACCACCGGAACTGGTTGATGTGGTTGAGCCATCGGTATAAACTTCTGTGCAGCCCCTGTACTTCGCATACATGTGTAACATGCTTAGTTGTTTGAGTGCACATGGTGGTAAGTCCGACTTTCTCAGAATACCAGGGATGTTGAGGCAAACTTGAGGATGGTTCACACACCATGGAGGAATTGAAGCCTTTGTTGTAGGTGCATACCCTGACGAAAGAGAGGCACGGTGGGCGAGGACCTTTGAACTGAACGTTGTGCGGGGTCGTTCCACTGGAAGACCTGCGAGGTGGTGATTAGGGGTCCGGGCACAGTGTCTTATGTGCACACGCATTGTTTCAATGGTTACATGCGTTCTGACATTGTGATCGCGAGCGATTGCTATAACGTCTGTCGACGACGCGCTCTTTGGCAGACCAAGGCATATTTTCAGGGCTTGGGCTTGGATGCCTTGGAGTGTATTCAAGTTAGTTTTGCAGGTGTTCGCGATCACTGGTAGGCTGTACCGCAGGAATCCAATGAAAAGGACTCGGTACAGCTGTAGCATAGATGTAATTGACACTCCCCAGGTCTTTCCTGCTAGGAATCTAAACATGTGACAGATTCCTGTCAACCGTTTCCTCACATAGTTCACATGGGGTGTCCAGGACAGATTTCTGTCAACAATCACTCCCAAAAATCGGTGACTTTTGCTATAGGGGATCACCTGCCCGTCGAGGGTTATGACGTATGGCGACATTAGTTTCCTCGTAAATGCCACCACAGCACACTTTTCACAGGCTAGCTGCAGACCTTGCTCACGGAGGTAGGATGATGTCAAGGAACCTGCCTTCTGAAGCCGCGCACGAAGCTGAAGTCGTGTCACAGCCGATGCCCATATGCAAATGTCGTCGGCATAGATGGAGAGCCGAACGGTGCCAGGAAGGATGCCGGCGAGTCCAATGAGCGTTAGATTGAAGAGAGTTGGGCTCAGTACTCCGCCCTGGGGAACTCCACGGCTACTGTAACGTTGAGAGGTTGGGCCATCCTCTGTAAGTATGTAAAATGATCGCTGCTCTAGGTAGCTACTGATCCACAAATAGGTCTTGCCACCAAGTCCGACTGCTTCTAACGTGCTCAAAATTGCTTCGTGTGTTACGCTGTCGTATGCTCCCTTAACATCTAGAAACATGGCAGCAGATAATCGTTTGCGGGACTTCTCGTGCTCGACATATGTCACCAGGTCAATCACGTTGTCTATGGAGGAGCGACCACGCCTGAACCCGGACATCGCGTCTGGGTATATCTGGTAGTGTTCAAGGTACCATTCCAGCCGTGCTAGAATCATTCTCTCCATTAGTTTTCCAACGCAGCTTGCAAGTGCAATTGGTCGATATGATGCAATGTCTAAAGGCGACTTCCCAGGCTTAAGCAATGGAATTATGCGACTCGTCTTCCATTCCTTGGGAACCATGCCCGTCTCCCACGAGCTGTTGTATAAGAGGAGC
Source organism: Hyalomma asiaticum (assembly GCA_013339685.2). Taxonomy (NCBI): domain Eukaryota; kingdom Metazoa; phylum Arthropoda; class Arachnida; order Ixodida; family Ixodidae; genus Hyalomma; species Hyalomma asiaticum. Next base: position 11,581,835 of record CM023481.1, on the reverse strand, counting down.
AGCACCTTCCGAGCCTCTTCCCCTAGGTTACGTAAGGCACGGCGGGTGGGGATGACAAAAAATAGCAATAACATCGCTGAGGCGATGCGGCGGCGGGGCCGGGTTCATGTGTTCTAATCCACCACCGCGTGTGGCGACTTTCAGCGAAGGAATTAGAAAGAGAAAATAATATAAGATGAAAAAATAAATAGAATTGCAAAATAGAATAAGAGAGGTAAATGAATAATGGTAACAAAGTTAAATAATGATCAGATAGGTTTTGTAATTGCAAAAAAACATCATATTTCAATGATCCGGTTCCCGCTGTACATGCTATGGCAACGGTTAACCGTGTGTAAATGATTTTATGTTTGCGATAGTTACCGTGTTCTGATTTGCACCTTCTGTGATCGTTTTGAATCTGTATATCAGACACCATTTAGGTTGAGAGAGGTACCGTGCCTCAATGAGGTTTCTCTTTGACCTATGTTTTGTATTCTACATTAGTACACGTTCTCCACAATATCGTTCTGCATACTAGGAATTGTATGTGAAATTACCAAAACTTTTGGCAGAGCACTGGGTTTGGGAGCTGTTGGCAGTGCTTGTATGCTGCATTCCCTTACATACAAGACAACTTGGTTGAAGGCATGGTCTACATTTTTTGTGCGTTGTGATGAGTTTATTCGCGAGTTCACAAGCGTGTCGCTGAGGTTACGTGATCGTCTGTAGACAGCGGAGAGGGCGTGTGGAAATGCACGCTTAAGTCGTTCGCTTTAATCTATAATGTTGTAGTGCCGCCTTAAGATTTTGTTCACGTTGGAGAAATTCGTGCTCTACGTTAATCAAAAGTTTGTGCGTTGAGGGACGCGTTGTGCGGGATGGTTCAAAAGGATATCTTGACGCTTCAGTGTTTGGGTATTTTGATGGCTTCGTCGCTTACACATAATGGATACCTTTCTTTTTGCAGAACCGTTATTAGATTTAGGACGGCCGAACCAAAATAGTCCTCTCATCAGTAGATTCGTTTTATGTGGTGCGCTTGGCTATATGAAATGTGGGTCTTACAATGGCGTGGGTAGTCACTACAATAATGAAGATATTCTTGTCGATCGGCAGGATTGCGATGCAGTTTTGTAGGTCGTCGGCCGTTTTCAATTTTCACGGTCATGTCCTCGAAAATTATATTCGTCCGAGTGTAGGAGCCCGCAGACATAGGCTTAACTTAATATTCATTACATCATTGTAAACCTATCTGTTTTAAGAGATTGCTCGCCAAGCTTCTTATGCTCGCGCCTCGTCCGTTGTCGGCGGCATGTACACTAGTTCTCATTGGTCCCGCCATAGGCGCAGCTGCGCTCTCTCCGGTGATTCCAAGAATGCTCACTAGATGCACACCACTCTCGGCGCGTGCGCTAGCTAGATAGGTGACCACTAGAGGGCCGCGCCTCCTGTTTGGCGCTCGTGTTTGGCGCGCTTCCTTTCTCTTCGCAGGGAGCTCACTCAGTGAACACCCTTCGTTACTGCTCTGCAGCATGAACATCCCAGCCAAGGCAGCAGCACGGCGGGAGTTCATCCATCATAAAGGAAGCATTCTTAAGGGGAAACAAGTCCCCGAGCTCATCGAGCGGCACCCTTCTTGAACTTTGTATAAGAACCTCTCTTGTGCATATATAATGTGTACAGTTCATGCAAATGTGTATATAGTTCATAAAAATGTATATAATGTACCCAAATGTAAATTAGTAAACATTATGTATGTAGTGTGTATATAACAATGTTCTCACAATATGATGGCAGAGGAATGTGCACGGAGGATTCGCGGGTTACCCGATCATCTCCGATGAAGCTTCTCTAACATCATTCACTTCGTGGATATGGCGTTCATTTTTTCTTTCTTGCCATTATCCTTTACTACTCTCATTCTATTGTTTTTTCTTTTATGAATGTCATCAGGTGTGCTGGTGGATTAGAGTACGTGTAAGTCGGTGCGGCCGCGACATCACCTCGGCGACGTCATTGCTATGGTTTTGTCACGTCCACCAACTCGCCAACCAACTTCTTTCTTTTCCTTCTCACTCTGTCTCTCTCTCCCTCACCTCGACACACGTGAGAGTGGCATGAACCACATGCGTACCTGTGCGGACGCGAAACTACTTCCTAAATAGGGGAGGGTGTAGACGTGGCGCAGTGGAATGCTCATTACTGACGCGCTTCCTATTGTTTCCTTATGACTTCTTCTATCTATTGATTTTCGTTCATGTTCCTTATTTTCTCTTCCTTATTTTTTCTTTCTTGTATTTGTTTTCTTATCCCTTTATGCGTGTCAACGCACAGCGTGACCTAATTTTTATTGCTCATCTGCTAGATGCTGCCATGAAAAATGAGATGGTCTCACCCTCTAAGGAGTGCGACACCTTGTGCGAATGTGGATGCCAATCGCCGCACGGCAACTCGTGACGACAGCCCCACCAGCAACCGCGCCAACAGGATACAACCGCACGCGGCGTCGATAAGCTCGCCGCGCGTGCGACGAACTTGCTCGACATTGCCGCGCGGCTGCTGCGTCGACCGGACAGCGGCAGGCAATGACAGCGCTGCGCCGCATGACGCAGACACGACGAGTGATATGCGCCGACACAACATACGTAGAACGCACACAACACGCGTGCACCGCGCACTCGACTACATACGCAGTTAGTGCGATCGCTGTTGCCAGCACTTAAACAAACAGCTTCCACTTTTGGGTAAGAGCTAGCCCGTGCTATTTCTAGCATCGTTTGTTGCCGCGGCGATCCCTAATTATGATTCGGAGTTCATAAATCTAAACATTATTGTTACTTTCAACTAAACAAACACCCGCTTTTGTAACAATAATTCTACTCTAACACGGCGAATGTCAAACGTGTCCAAGCAACAGTGTTGCAGTACTAATCTGGGCGGAGCTTCGGTATGCGACGCACGGCAAACCTATTCGCCCCGTGTGTCCCGAACCATCGCATGTGGCACGTCGGACAGCGGTGCACCTTGCGGCGATTGGCATCCAAATTCACACCATGTGTTCCGCGCTTAAGGATGACATTGAGCATACATGCCTTCAAACACAGATATCATTTACTGTTTATGTCTACTGAAAATTCAATTAATGCTTTTCTGCAAATACATTATCGCGAGAAACATGGAAGGAAAATCCATTGTGCCCTAGCCACCACCCTTGCTGTTTTTTTCTTGATGCCTTCAGCCTTCGTGGGCCATTACCCATTCATTTGCAGCTCGCTTGAACGTCGTACCGTCGCTCTGCGCAAGCCCCTAGTACCGTGACACTTTTCAAAATTGTGTGTGTTCTTACGATCCCGGAGAAATTAAAACCGCGGTAGCTATTATCACAGGCACAAGTTATTTGGACACAAATTATAGTTTGTAGAATTTCTACTTTGAGAATTTGCGTTGAAAAGAGAACTTTACGAGAAGGATATTATAATCAATGTCAATCAGCCAACATACGCTCATTTGAAGGTATTCGCTGAGTTGGTGAGCAGTGCAGTAAACAATACTAGCTTGGTTGCGTTCGTGTGACGCACACGCGCGTTACGTCAAAGCTCTTGAAAGCTTGGGTGCTACAAGAGCGTCAGCTGCAAGACCGTCTTATTGTGCTTACGTGTAGCATTTATTACGATGTCATTATTTAACAACTGTTACAATGTTTGAATCATGGATTGTCCATATTGTAAAGATGTAATAAATTATGCAAAATAAATTACGACGACCCTCTCTTTCATGCTGACTATATTCATTAGTTCAATAGGTTTTGGCAATTGATTCAACCAAAGGTAATGAACATAGCTTACCTTCGAAATCTTCTTGGTCTTGTAGCGTTCGACAGCATAGAATGTGATGCAGCCTCCAAAGTAACATGCGGCGTGGTATGTAGGAAGCATGTAAACATCAGTGAGCATATCCAGATAATCGCTGTAATGGGAATCGCCATTTTCAATTGTTAGGAGTGCTTACAGACAAATCAGCGCAACATAAGAACAACACTTCCAAATGGAAACCGTGAAAGGAACAGAATTTTCTACTTTCCTCATATTGTTTAAAAGAGTCGCATTTTGGAAGCGTCTGCACTTTCCAAGGTTGTGGCGCGGGCATTTACGAGCGCAGTTGCATCAACGGATACGATGTTAGTTAGGTGAACAACTCAAATGTCTCAACTCACATCCTATTTGATAAATGTAATTTCGTGATATGCTTATGTGATTCTGTGTCTATTGCGTCATACAAGTACTTGGACGGACAAATTAGTGCACTTTCCTCCACGCCGAAGCGGCTGCTTCCGGAGAGACCCAACTACGAAAACTTCAGCGTGCTCTCATGCGCGTCCTTCTTGTTATTCTTCTTACAAAAAACAGGTCTTTATGCGCCATTGCACTCTGCGATGGTGGGTAATGCCCTACTTCATCGTATGTGACAGTACGCAAGATGCGCACTATTTCAATCATCAGCTTTTTTTTATACTAATAACCTTGTACAACAATTTGAATAGTTGTACAAGGTGATAACACAGGCTTCAATTGAGGGTACGCTGAAATATAAACGGCTCTGAAATAAGAGAAAGAGATCAGAGGAACGGAGTCGTATCAAACATTACTCAGAGAGTGAGTGCCACTCAGGGATGGCTCCTCCGGGGGACATCTCTGTGATTTCATGGCCCGGTGAGGGCAAGGAAATTGTAGCCGCCGTCGTAATTCATTTGGCAAGGTGCATAGCCGCCATACAGAGATGTGGTTCCTGCAGTTCGGCTATCAGTGGCAGCAGTATTTTCCGACTATCTCTTTCTCTATACGTTTACTGCATCGATAAGGTTATCGCGGTTTTCATCCTATTTTCTTTAGGTTAGAGCTAGGAAACAACTATAGGCGTCCTTTATGCTCTCTCAGGTAATGTCACGGCGCCCGCATGCGAGAGTTTATGCAACCATGCTGAGGGTAGAGGAGAAAGACAGCTCCGCGTCCTCCTCGAGGACGATAAGGGGTCAACCACACTGTTGCTACGGTTACGACGGGCACCCTGCGTCTGTCTCGAAGGGTAGGTTAAGTCGACATCAGGGCACAGCTTCGCTGTAAATTAACCTCCCGTTAGCGGTTCGATTTACATCCTTGACGTTGCCACGTTCTAAACCGCATATTCTAGCTTAGTTTACAGGTAAACTATACCAGTGTTTTACAAAGCTTGGGGGGGGGGGGTCTCCCCAAATTTTTGGTAGATTGTGGGGTCGAATCTAAATGGTGACCAACAGAAGCGTAAAAACCCATAGAGTATACCTGAATGCCGCACGTATACTCTTCCTAGTTCATTGAGAGCGTTCCTATACGGCAATTTTTGTCTTGTCTCAAAGCATTTAGGTTTTTTTATTCTTTTTAATGAAATGCTAAACCCTTTTGGCTCACCTTTGTGCTCTATTTCATTTGGAACCATCAACTAGAACAATTTCCACTGTGTTATATGCATTTCATTTATGTATTAATTCATTATTCTTTTTGTGCCATGATTTTCCTACCGGCTTCTCAAGGGATCGACTTCCACACAAAGCACTGATGGCTGGCGCCATAACAAACCATCGCACATCCTAGGCACATGTTAGGTGGGCGTTTTATTCAATATGATTAAAAGGAAGGCGAAAGGCAATAGCTTCTCTCACAGCGTGAAGCTGCGATCCACGAGTCGAGAAGTTTGGCGGAAGAAAAGATTAGGCTTACTCGAAGGTCTCTGTCATCATGACCACGACTGGTTGGTATTTGGTCCCGTACACCTGCCATGCCGTGAAACCGCAGCATGCGACTGATATCAGCGTGAAGGCAGCGATAATAACACGTTTTCTGAAAATAGAATTGGAGCAGCGGCAATAATACTCTTGTTATTTCAAGGTGTCATCACCTGCAGAAAGCGAACGTAAAAGCGAAAATATTTTTGTATACTGCTGATGGCGCTTCATTCAAGCGACAATAAAGTTAGATGCAGCGAATATAGCAAAATACTCGAGAAAGGTCAACAAGAGCACAACAGGGGCTACCGCAAGTTAATGGAATGCAGGTATGGAATGAGTTATAAGGGTGAGAACGTTGAACTCCTGCCAGCGGCAAGATGTTCTTTCCCTCAATATACTTCCCTTCTTTGTTATTTTCTTCTGCATTGCAGAAATAGCAGTAACGATATCTTGTGCAGCCAATGGAAGTTGCTATCGCTGAACTTTATGATGATTTTAGTAGTGAAGTGCTTCTTTTTTCTTTCCGTATCCTTTCTCCCTCAGATGACGAGCGCCGCAGATTTGTACATTGCGTACACTTGACGTCAAAGCGAAAGGTGACTAAATGAAGGCTTGTGGTAAATATCAGTGCCTTCGAAAAAGTGCAAGAGCGCCTTCATGAGACAGTAGTTAGGACCCAAGCAGATGGAAGGTCTGGGCGCGTGGTTCTTCTCGGCGCCGGTATAATGTAAAATTTAAACAAAAGCTCATAATGTCTAAACTAGATGCCACTTTACTGCACATGAATCAAGTAATAACTCAGTTGACCGGCACCATAACAGGCGTTAGACCGTGGTGATCACGTCAGTGGCGTCTGGAACAACATTGAACTGGTGCCAGTTCTATTTGGTTGAGAACGATATAATTGAGCATACGGTAATCGTTTTCATGGAAGCTTAAAAATGTCCAAATCTTGTTCGATGCTACGAACTGATTCGGTAAGCCGCTAAGTAACGAGGATTCGGCATAGCAAAGAAATTTCAAGAGCGGAATGAGACATTTTACTTGCTAACTTAGGCTGTGTTCTTACGCATATTATGTTTTGATTGTTTTCGTAGCCTAAACTTCACAGTAATTGTATTTTATAATGTCGAACAATATGAAACATGCAGCGGCCATGACTATATCATTTTTGCATAGAACTGAAGGGTTAATAGCGCTAGAACGTACGGATATGTAAGCCAAACGGGAAGAGCGCTCGCATCGTGTGTCGTGTCTCAAAGCGCTACAATCCCTTCATCAGCACACCAATCCTGAAGCAAAACGGCTAGCCGGCCTAGTTGGAACGATTTCATGGTGGTACTGCGCGAAACAAACGGGGACGAAGGAAGGAGACACACAGACAAGCGCAATCTAACAACTGATTTAATTTTGAAAGAACGATTGCTTAAAAACCCAACTTGGTCTGCGCCATTCCTCCAGAGATCACACCATCCGCGCATATAATCACTGTATACTAGATTCCCCCAGGTCATCGCGTCCACACACGCTTACACACACTCACAAAAAAAAGAGAGAGAAAGAAATACCATCCGCACACCATTCGCGCATATAATCACTGAGAAACACGTCAAATGCACAACCCCTGACAAAATGAAAAGAACACGTCATTGAAGATGAGCAGACAACATCGAAATCTCCTTATCTAATAAGGCTACCGAAGGATGGCTGATGCACTTGTCCTTTAGTCTATGAATCCAAAAGGCTTCTACTATTTCCCTCGCGGTTTTGTAGCGGTGTTTAAACAATGAGCCAGTGCCTCCAGGCTGAGGTGTGCACCCACATTCTTTACAATGCATGGCCAAATGCGTACTAGGGCGACCTTTCAGGCTGGACAGATATTCCCTTAGTCTAGTGTTACAGCAACGTCCAGTCTGCCCCACGTACGCATGGCCACACGTCATAGGAATGTTCATAGGAATGCTCTCAAATGTGCCTTTGGCGGCGCGTCCACAGTTTCGAGCAGTGTGGTCTACTGTCGCCCGCATCGAGGCCATAAAATGGACTGCGAGCCGAGGTTCTGCTCGTGGCATGCCTTTACTTGCGCTATCTTCGCACGTGTCGTGAGTTGAATGCTTTCTCCTCTGCTCATTTCATGGTACACACTCAATGCTGACCGTACAGCGCGAAAAAGGGACGCAAACAACTTTTGACGGCCTGGCCGCGGGCGCCGCTTCTCAGTACAACCTTTCTGTGAGCGGTATGTCCTAACTTAATAAGGTCACGTTCACTACAATGCAGATCGCCCCTAAAACTACTGGCTTTACCTTGTGTATTATTGTTATGCATTGCGAATGCATTCATTGCGTTGTCCTTCTGACGAAACTGTGATTTTCGTAGTGGACTTGCAAACGGTTCATATAAAAGACGTTGCCCATTCGCGCTAACCAAAACTCATGGTCGTCAGTTATAGAACCTGAAGCGTCACGTAATTATCAGAAGTGGTGGCTGTTGGTTTAAAAAAAACAGAGATGCACCGAATACCGCTGTTTCTGTAAGCTTATAGGCATGACTTGACCGCTGATTGATTTACAGAGTACAGAACAATTGCCGCCAAGAATATGATGAAGACAGCGTGGGTGGACGAGACGGCAAGATAATCTGAAGGCACTTCGTCAATTTTGGGAAATTGGTGATTTTCGGGGATTAATAATTCAGGTAAACTCTATTTCTTCCGGCGAGCCAGCGATAGAGAGATAGAGAGAGAAGGAAAAACGTCGGTGATATAGACATAAAATTGAGACATAATCCTGTGATTCCTTGAACGCACCACAACAAGTCTCAAACAAAATGCTATAAAAATATTGTAAATATACTAAAACAAAGTACCATGAAAAGCCAAAATATACCTCAGGTGTAACTAGGACTAAAACTAAATCATTATTACGGAAACATGAGTGCGACCAACAGTCACCGCAATGAAAGGTAAAAAAGCAAGAATTCGTTACCGCTGCGTAATCTGGTAGAAGAAGAGAGCTACAAGGAAGAGCTGGAAATCCGCCGATATGTACCACAGGTGGGCGTTCAGACCCTGAAAAAAGGAGAGTGGCATGAAAAAGCTATCGATTCTGTGCACAGACAAAACAAGACTAGAAGAGCTTGCATGTTTACGTCTGTAAAACATGAGAGCACTTTTCTGCGCTATGCAGCTTTCCATTATTTTAATCTCTTGAAACAACGTGTAAGCCCGGGCGAGCATGGACCAGAACGTGCAGAAGGAATAGACACACTAAACTTCGAACTATATGATTTAAATGCCTATGTTGCATATACTCATTAAAATGCGTATACTGTACAACATAACGAGAACGGAAATCTGGGCGAGTTGGTGATAATTCATATTGACCAGCTTACAGCGCAAACGGGGACGAAGACGAAGGAAAGACAAGGTGACAACACGTTTGCGTAAGCTGGTCCCGTTTGCGCTGTAAGCTGGTCAATATGAACTGTACAACATAGCCAGCTTTTCAATATACAGCTGAACCAACGGTGCTGTCAAGTGCAGAAAATAAAGAAGCTGTCTCGCGTCTATGCAGATGTGATAATGCGAAGGTAATTCGTCCATCGGCGCTGGCACCTAAACTCTGCACTTATAAACCTGGGGTCCGAATTTGGTTCCTCTTTCGTAAGTGCTTTCTGCCACTGGCCGTCGGCCTTAACGCTGACATATCAAGCCACAGCATTGGCTGAGATATGCCTTGCGAATATTTTTAGCAAAAGATATTTTTGTGAGTACGAGCCCCGTCTTTCGTCCATTAGACGCATGATTTCCAAAATATTCACCTCATTTTCCCGAGGCTGTGGGGTAGCGTACTGTGCCATTCATCAGTACGCATGTAATCTGTATCACTTATATGATTTCATCACATCAATGCAGAGATGGTATTTTTTGTTTCGTCATTGTGGTACATACAGGATTACACAGACGATTTTTTACGAGCTTTTCATGTCATAAAATCCCAGCTTCATTTCGAATAGGAAAAGTGCAGCGGCGGAATAGGACGCAGGGGAAGCCACTAGTACCAGAAATCATGCAAAAAAGAAGCTCTGGAGTAGCTCGGGTAACAAAACAAAAAGTTTTAAGAGCTTTTCATTTCATTCCGCACACTTTCTGACACTCGTCACTCTTTTAACAAGTACGCTGAAGTTTGCAGTCGTATACTTACGTACGTTACCTCGCGGTACAGGTTGCGGACGTTAAAGGCGACGGTCCACCAGTAATTTTTCACGTCATGGAAGAATTTGTCGTACACCATGCTGGTTGTCGGCCCCGTGACAAACAGTGGCAGGAGAGAGAACGCACACCCCGCTAGAACAAGGGGCAGGAGGAGCCTGTAAGAAAACAGGGATTTGTCACTCGGCAGTCGTCACACGTATGCGGTGAAAAAAGCAGCATCATGGTGCTATGTTCGGCGATGAATTTGCGGGGATAGTAGGCAACGGCGGCCTGGCGGATGGCTTGCCCGCAGAACCGCCTTTGTATGCATGTACAATGCGGAAAGCGGCGTCAACTTTGTTGCCGCGATACCTGCGGTCGATAATTGCGGAGCCATTTCCACAGTCGCACAGCGGCGGTGACATGACGGGTGACAGGATTTGGCTGAAGTTCCTACCGCAGGACCGTAGCGAAATTTCTGAGTAAAAGCGGCGCCCGAGAAAACAGAAAAAGGGGCAGCCGCTCGCATGAACAGAGGAGCCTCACGGTCGAGCTAATGCTTTGACCGTTTTGCGCGATCGGCTTCCGCCAAGGTGTCGCCCGTCCAGAGGACATGACCGCTCCATGGCAATGCTGCAAATGGTTCCAACGCAATACACCTCTCCGGCAGTGCTATTGAAGCGGCGGCTTGGATGCTAAACATAGTGCTAATTGGGTCCTGCTGCGGTGTACTTTTTGCGTACTAATACCTGTCACGAGAAACCGATGAAGAAGACGACAACGGCAAACCTACCGTAGTGCGTTTCAATCCTGACCTGCAAAGGTGCACGCACTGTTTTGTGCGACACGATGCCGTGCGACCTCCCTTGCAGCCCCCGCATGATTGTTCGTTTAAGGTCATCATCCGCACACCTACACAACCGCACACATAGACTGTTCATGAACGGCCGGGAAGACACGATTTCCATCGACCGTTTAAAGCCTGCGTACTTGGACAGGGACGCTTCAACAACGACTCATATTAATATCACCCCAGACTTCCACACTCGCCGCGTACATATTGCAGCTCAGCAGTCCCTTTCCCACCATTCCAACGTACTCGTCACTTCCTCGCTGGAAGGGGGCCCTGTGGCGAACCAATACCTGCCACAAGAATCCGACCAGAAGGAGACGATGGCGACTCGCCTAACATGAGATGGTTGCGCCTGCATGCTTCTGGTCTGCATAATGGCTTCTAAAAAGAAATATAACGTTTGGTCTCGCAGCATCGGTGTCTCTCTGCCTGTTACCACATTCTGATACCTCGTTCCAGGATTAGTGCCCGATGCTATCTATCGCAGATGCTGGGTGCAGCGAGGGGTTTGAAGTGTGGGAATGCGGAGGCGTATGTAACCATAGGCTCTGATAGCGAGAATGAATACGGTTCTTCAGTGGTGACATGACGCAGCTCTACATCGGTTTTTCCCAGAAGGCGATCGTAGAAGCGACCGGCGGTATTTAATGGGAGAGAAAGAGAGAGACAGCAGAGGAGAGAGCAAAACGCTAATGATGACGAAGCAAGGCAGGCAGAGGTTGAGCTTGGCGCTGCCTCCGATTGAAAGATGAGGAATCGTAAAGCTTGGAGCTTACTCCGTTATGAGTGTAAACGTCAAGAACTCTGAATGAACCGCTTGGTGAGGTTTGAGCCCAATTGTGTTGTCGTGATATCTGCTAGTAGTACTGACTGCGTGATTTCCTTCCAGACACCGCAGGAGACCACGCAGAAGCGCATTCTGAATCCGTACACGCTGGCACACTTGGCAACAGAAGTGGCGCGCTATTAGATGCGCCCATGTAAGAGGCGACGCCCCTTCTCCCTTCCCTCCACACACACACACACACACACGTAGTACCACAGAATCACGTTCCATACGTCGTACGCACGTCGTACCACATAATCACGTTGGTGTCACGCTATCGCGTGACACCAACGTGATTCTGTGGTACGTGCTCACTGAAACGGTGAACATATTCCAGCAGCATTCCAGCTGTGAAAGCAAACTTTCAGGTACTCCACGACTGGAACATAGCCTACGAGAAGAGATAGCTGCGCAGAGGCATGTTCCCAGCTAGCACGCAAGACCAAAAAGATGCCTTATTGGGGGATTGACGTCTTAGTTCGCGTGGTTAACGTCTTGAACACGTTGCGGGCGGGAGCAACATCACAGGGACGATGAAGGCTTCTCCGAAACGTCTTCGCGAGATCGAAAGTAAACGTGGAACAATGCTGCCAGCTTGCCCCACCCCCGTCCTCTGCCTCCCTCCCTCCCCTCTGGCGATGCGAACGCAGGACATGGCTCAAGGCGCCGCCGGGCGTCGGCACAGTGCTCGGCGCCGAGACGTCGTCGGCTGCCATGGGCCCCGGAGAAGGCGCCAGAATGTCTGGCTCCTTCTCTCGCCGGTTGCTGTGGAGAAGAGGCGAGAGGGCGCAGGCTGGCGCAGATGCGAAGCAAAGCCACCGAAGCTTGTATGGGTGGTTGGCAGTGGAGTCAGTGAAGTTGTGGGCGGCTGGCTTCTCCTTTGTTTCTTTCTGGAGCAAATTCGGTTACCGTGCTGCAACTGTTGCGTGTGCTTGTGTGGTGGCATTGTGTTCTTTCTACTTTTCTCCTTGCGTTACACCTGGATCAATCCCGGCTATTCTGTGACTGGATCCGGTAACATCAATGTCTACGTCTCGCGGAAAGGATATGTAAGCCCCACATTTGAGTGGCGTACCAGACTGCCTCTGAGATCACTAGTTCATGCATTCCGCGGATATGGCAAATTGGTCTGTAACAGATACGATGGGCATGAATGATATGTAAGCTGTAAGATAGTGACGGATCAACTTAAACACCAAGCAACAGAAGTGTGGTTTTGTTATTCACATCACTGTGTATGAATGCATTCTGAAACTTTGTTAGGTCTATGTGCGTGTTTAGCCCGATTAGTTAGTAAGTAGTGCATTGGCTTCGTTCCTACCATGCTGTCACTTGGCCGTTGCGGGTAGTGAGTACAGCGCCTATACAACTGTGTGGGATAGTAGTAATTTGATTGATTGATTTCTGGGGTTTTACGTCCCAAAACCACCATTGATTATGAGAGACCACGTAGTGGAGGGCTCCGGAAATTTCGACCACCTGGGGTTCTTTAACGTGCAATGAAATTGCACAGTACACGGGCCTCAACATTTCACCTCCATGGAAATGCAGCCGCCGCGGCCGGCATTCGATCCCACGACCCTCGGGTCAGCAGCCGAGTGCCATAGCCACTAGACCACCGTGGCGGGGCTAGTAGTAATTTACTCGTGCCTTACACATACGAATACATGCATTTGACATCGCGTGTTGTAGGGCAACCACTGTCGCGCTTTCATTCACTGTGGCATCACACTCATGAGATTTAAGTTCAGGGCTGTGATATTTACGTGCACGCTTGACCAATCGCGCACTATTTGTTGTGGCATGTCAGCCGAACTGCCGCAGGCAATCCTGACGTCTTTTGGTGGGGAAATGACTTCACGCAGCTCAGCATTCAGATGAGCTGAGGGTCATGTGCGCGTTCTCGATCGCATTTAAACTTTGTCGGAGGCATGCGACTCTTTTTCGAATGTTCATTATTATTATTTCGCATTGACCACGCTGTTGCACCCCGAAATAGCAAAATAATTACACGACCTGTTATCTGGTTCTGTAGTATTGTTATAGGCACGCTGTTGTGCACAGCGGATTTACGGTATGCCATAAGCTGTCAAGTGTTTCACGTGGTACGGACTGGGGAGTGAATATTTGAACCAGGTTGCTGGGCGGATAGCGCAGGACAGGGATGAAGATTTAACGAAAAACGAATTAAATTAATACGTCGGGTTACGGGTGAGCGGTGTGTTACGAGGACCTGTACAAGCACGTTTGGATGCATTTTGCTTACTGTTATTACAGCGTAAGCTGTTATGAGATCACAACAAGGGCCGTTTTTGCGCCGTAGTTATCCGCCGCCGCCGGTGTCCGTAACCGCTATCGCGCAATTTTTTTTGAAAAGCTAACCAGGACCGAGGAGGATTGGAACCCACACCCTCCGCGTGGCAGTCGAGCATTCTACCACTGAGCAACGCCTGTTCTTCCAAAATCTTCGCTAAAAGACCTCGACAGGCATAACGTCCGCCGAGGAATCGCATTGAGAAATGTAATGTTATGTAGCACATTAATAATGCGCCACTACACGTCGGGGAAAGTGGATTGCATAAAGAGTTCAAGGAATCATTTGAAAGAACACAGGGCTGCATGGTTTGTAGCTTTGAACCCATTACAGAGGCATCATCAACAACATCATTATAAAACAATCTTCAACATTTCCGTCATCATTATTACGAAGCGCTGCCCTTTGAAGCAGTTTTGTCGTATCGTGCCATGCATCACGCGGCAGGCGACGTACGCAGCCGCGCCAGCAACCTGACTTGGCTCTTCGATATACCTGATGGCGCCTCCTCGTAAGGTGCGGACCGCTGCTGAAGGAGCGAATCGCAGAGCTACGCGCCCGGCTGCAGCAAGGCAACGTCGGGAACAACAGGCAGCTGTGCAGAGAGAAGCCGAAACCGCAGCTCGCCGTCGACGCCGGGCCGTGAGTTCGGTTCGTTCTCGGGAAAACGACGCCAAGAGACTCTCTGAGATGTACAGTTAAACAGATTTCCACGTCACAATACCGCATTAATTACTGCGTATTGGGTACTTCCCTACTTCGCGTTTGGTCATTTGGCTGTTGATTATTGTGCGACTACTAGTTCTGTTTCTGTGTGGCTCTAGTCGTTAATAAGTTCCAGATTTATTTAAATTATTTCTTACGCAATTCCTTTTGAATATTTGTGGTTTTATTTTTCTCGCATTTCTCATTTTCCCTTTCTTTAAAGTTGGACAACTTAGTTTCTGAAGAAAATGTTGATCTAGCAGTGTTTTGACTTCACGATCATTGGCACAGGGGCTTCCTTGTTTGGCCGCTTGCCAAGAAACTGTCTATCTTTCACTGTAGAAATATATATATATATATATATATATATATATATATATATATATATATATATATATATATATATATATATATATATATACATATCATTACTCTTTTGCTAGATTTGCTGCATACTATACAAAGTACATGCTAGATTGATTTTTGTATGCATGACAACTAATTGTGACTTAAATGCTAAGACTGATGAAGCCTTTGCAGACAACTGTGTGCCTACCTTACTGAACTATTATTGCTCTGTTGCATTCAATGCTGATGGTTTGACCCACCAAAAAAAAAAGAGTTCCAGGCAAGTGCGACACCAGGACTTCTTCCTAGGACGTAACTACGAAAGTATTCAGCTGGCACTACCCCCTACTCTGCCGCAACGAAAAGCTTATGGTGCAGCTGGAAACATAGCAGGTCGCAGCTATTACCATAAGAGAGGGACGGCGTCCGCGGATCGAGAGTGCCACTCAAAGTTATGATCCGTTGACACCTTCAGAACCATAGAGTTGATGCCTTAGGGGTGTAAAAATGCCTTAGGGTCATTTGAACCCTTAAGGCGTTAGCTCTAATGTCAGATTTTCATTTGTATATTCAGAGGGTGGCAACCAGATCAAAATTTTGGTGGGCGCGCCCCGTTTCCGCGCACGATTAGTGCATCTTTCAGATTACGGCCTTCTGAGGGGATATGAGCGACATTGAAGTTTTCGTTTGTTCATGTCCGCAGTTCGACCACGACATAGTAGCAGTGCTTGTTTTCACAAGACATTGTTTTCGCCGAAGTGCCGGCGCCAGTAAGGAAGATGGTGCAAACAGTTGCTAATAGACTTCTTCGGAAACTGCATTGATGGATGCCTGATGACACATTCATGAGAAATGCTTAGAAAGCTCTTTCGGAGCGATGGCTGGCTTTGCATACAAGGCTAAAACTACCGGATTGAACACAACCACCGCCACCACTGCCACCACCACTAACCGAGCGACAACGAACATCGCCGCCAAGCCCTTGACATATCTTCTGATACAAGAGCAAGCCTCCACTAGTGGACAGTTACTTGTTGCGCCACAGCTATCAATATATAACGGCTTCCCTCAAAAATCCTTATCAGGTAGGAGTACAAAGTCTAGCGACGCCTGCAAACCAACACGCATTCTCATCTACAGCGCTTATAGGCCTTCATCCCATACAGAGGCGATGAGGACTTGACTTTGATGTAACGATCGCACCTAACACGCTAATGCACTGGCGAGACGAGGCGGTGTCACCGCGAGTCACATAGCAAACACTCACACCGCAGTCTTGGGAGGGGATACTGACTCTCCGAACCAACAATTCCAAATTCAGCATTATATTCAACCATTACTCAGTGTATCTGGGCAGAAATTTACGTACCTGTACCAGCGACGGAAAATTATAACAGCCGCTGCCTTCGCACTTCGTGCATTTTTGATGCCACTAATGATGAAGAAGAACAAGTACCCGCTGCGAAAGGAAAAAGAAGCAGAACAGGATAAGATAAACGCGACGCATACGAAATATAAAAGGAAGCATAGAGCGACGAGCAGAGCTCGTGTCATCGTGTGAAAATTCCGTTTTTGCTAGCTCTGAACAAACTACCCGATGGGTAAATTGTGCGTGAAATCAGCGGTACCTGAACATAAGGCGCTAGTCATTTCTAAAAGTAGCTTCCAAACGCAGTTTCATTACTCATCGGCATCTTTCGTGAGACACTATAAAGTACAATGCATAAAGTTAATAACAGCTTGATACAACTTGGTTATCGCCGCCATTTTAGCACCATATTTAAAATCAACAGATTTCATCATATAATGATTTACAAAACGCAGTTTGCCTTTTCTAGCAAAGATTGTGGGAAAGACGATCACTCGATCCTCTGAAATCACAATAATGTACTAAATACTTTAATTAGATTCACCTGCTTTGTGTATTAAGCTTAGGCACGGGTAGGAACATCGGAGCGCGCACAACGCACGAAATTTATATCTATTTTGATAAAATGAGCAAATTAAACTAGTAACAGCTCTTACGTGGCACTTGTTTGCGACAATACTATAGCGAACGAGTACTTGGATGTACCAACCTGTTAAAATGTTGCATGTTTCAAACACATACAGATTTACTCACTTCTGCTGCAACAGAAAAGAAGGCCTGTGGACTGGCATAGGCTCCTGCTCCGACAACAATAAGGCACGTACTACATGCGCAGCGCACATATTATGACGCACATCACAGTCAAGTTAAATATCCGCATGTAATAATGTGCTTGCGTAAGAAAAATAGGGAGATTGTATGGAGATGATTGGAGATTGGAGATTGTTGGATTGATTGGAGCGTGATTGGAGATTGTTGCTTGCAAATGCAAACGGTTTCGCTCGCTTTTCACTGCATGTCATTGGCCGCGGTCATGCTTGCCTTGTAAGTAGCGGGGCGCGGCTTTGTTTTTGCATGACCAAGTTTACTCTGCACGTCGCGCATTTAAGCTCAAGAAACAAAAATTCTTCGTTTTCATAAAACAGCGTTATTCTCTTGAAGGCGACAAACATTTTGTTCTCTAGTGTGTTGTCTTAAAGAAGACAACAAAACACGGTTGTCCATGTTTGGAATGTTCACTTCTTGCGCTGTTGTTGTTCTCGCTCCACCATCACGCTTATTTTATGAGTCACTCTCTCATAAAACAGCACCCACTCAAACTAAGGGGAGTGACCAATCCTGCAAGCTTACGCCGCGCTCAGTCGCACCACATCTACAGCGCGCACAACGAGAGCCACGCTCCCAGTTCGTGACGTTGCAGCGAGCGAACGCGTTGTTAGCTGAGGTTTGCGTTAGCTGGGGTTGGCTAAAAATCTCAACGCTACGAATCGGTGCCAGATATCAGCCGTTTATATTGTCACCGCTTTGTACCCTTACAAGGTTATGGGTTTGGTTTAAAACTATGTCTATGTTAAATGCGTGCCCCTAGTGCATGAACCTGAACTACAGCTTCTGTCAATCAGAGCTGCTTTTGGGACATAAAACCCCAGAAATCCATCAATCAGTCACTGCAATGTGCTTGCGCAGCACAGCGCTTAAAACTTAAGAAGAGTAAGTGTGGACAGGAAAGAGGCTCATATGCACCTGAGTTTACTCATCTGAAAATACAGCCACCCACCAGGAACCTTGAACTGCACATGTGATGACGTCTAAAAATTCCGCGATACCAAACCCTAAAATAAAAGCCGAAAAAACAGTAAAATACATGCCGCGTTCAAAGAAACCATTTAACCGCATGACTCATCGCCCACAATGTGAGAAGGGCCATTGCCTCTTTGTGTCTGAAGTCCGCTTTGACGAAGTCGTGTGAACACCGGCTGATCCACAGCTTTGACCTGCAGATGTCTCGGCTAAAAGCGTCGGGTTTCCCTAGAAGTTTACTGGTAGCGTTGGGGTCGGCACTTTTAAAGAGGCCTAAGGTCCTTCCCAGTGCGACGTCACGTCGGAAACCAAAAAAGGACGTTAAGATACCATACATGTATACCATTTCTCACAACCTCAAGAGGACTGGGAAAAAAACACGGCGTTGACCTTATTTCCACTGTTCCTCTCAGACTCTGCCGGCTGTGTGTTCTCGCAAGCAGCGCAGGCAAGACAAAGAT
This sequence comes from Hyalomma asiaticum, assembly GCA_013339685.2. Lineage (NCBI taxonomy): Eukaryota > Metazoa > Arthropoda > Arachnida > Ixodida > Ixodidae > Hyalomma > Hyalomma asiaticum. The sequence continues at coordinate 11,563,221 of CM023481.1, read as the reverse complement.
GTGTGATCAGATCCACACGACACCCTACGTGGCCTGTACCACTGAGGTGGTGTACATGATTTCACTTACTTGCGGAAAAGTTTATATAGGGCAGACGGGGTAGCGTCTTAACAAGAGGTTAAATGAGCATGCGTACTGTTTAGAGGCCCTTAACAACACCGCGCACCTACCAGCATACTCTAGAAAATATGGATGTAGCGTGCGTTTGTACAATACCGAAGTCACTGGGAGGGCTAAAGGTAGAGCAGATAGGGAAATCCTCGGCGCTTATCAGATAAATGACTACGGTTGATTGATTTATTTGTTGGGTTTAACGTCCCAAAACCAGCTCTGATTATAAGGGACGCCGTAGTGGAGGTCTCCGGAAATTTCGACCACCTGGGGTTATTTAACGCGCACTGACATCGCAAAGTACACGGGCCTCAACATTTCGCCTCCATCGAAATGCAGCCGCCGCGGCCGGGATTCGATCCCGCGACCTTCGGATCTGCAGCCGATTGCCATAACCACTAGACCACCGTGGCAGGGCAAATGACTACGGTGGCCGCTTTGTTAGGGTGCCGTCAGTATACCTGAAGGACAAAGAGTTAATGGAGCTCGCTTAAGGTTGAGTTGACAAATGCACATTTGCTCCTTCGACGCTGTTTTGTTGTTACCTTGTGCTCTTCCCACCTACTAATGATCAAAGAAAAAAAAACTCGCACATCAAGCTTTTATGTAGCGACGCTACCTTGGTTCTAGGCCATCTTTACATTTTTGTGTACTTTTCTGTTTCCTTCTGTTTTTGTTTTGGGTTTGGTTTCGCGGATTTTTTGGACGTCGGCACATGCGCAGTTCGAGGTTCCTGGTGGGTGGGTGTATATTCACATGAATAAAGTTCGCGAATCCCTAAGCATATTCTGATGAGATGAGAATGCCAAAGCGCTTCTTTTGGCTAGATTGTTGTTGCGCAGGGGTGCTGCAAACTGGTGTTGCGGAGTTGTGTTATAAAGAATGAGGCAATGTGGGAGGGCGGATTGTGTTTGGTTAGATGATTTGATGCCATCTAAATGTCGTCGGAACTTCACGCGTCCTCTTGTATTTTGTCGTCCAGGCAGTGTACGCAGATATGCCCGAGTCAGGTCTCGGGCATGCCGAAGTAGTACCACCGCCGTGGCGTCCTGGGTGGTGTCATTTGACAGTCACCGGTGTCGTCATTCTCTCATCGTTCCGCTCAGGGCGTACTTAGGCTGGTGTACAAGACACTACCATGGCCTTGTGATGCGAGTAGTAGGTGGATACATGCATAACATCTCGCACAATGCATGTATGGCTGGGTGGTGAATGCGAGATCGATGGACGTACATCTAGACGTCGTGATAGCCTCAGTGAGTGTCTTCAATTCAAGATTGAACTCGGCACGCATGGCGGCGAGAAACGATGGGCTAGGATGCGCGTTCGTGCGCCTAGTGCTGCTACGGCGACGCCACGCAGCCGGGAGAGCGCTTTCGCCAACCCAGCGAAGAAACGGGGCGACGTGGTCGCACGCCGCAACAGGTAACTGCTGCAGAGCGGAGCGCAAGCCGACTGCCGCTGCGGCGAGTGTTGGCACGGGCGTCACTTCCGGTGGGAGAGGTCATGTGCTTTCCGGGAACGACTTCCGCGGACGCTTTTTGCGGACGGCAGCTTGGCGCGCGCTCTCGCCAACCTAGGGAAGAAACGCTTTCGCATTAAAACTCAGGTGGAAATGAGCGTCTTTCCTGTGCACACTTTTCTTCAGTTTTTAGCACTCTCCTCCGCAAGCAGGACTTACCAATTAGCCCAACACTTCCCTGTACTACTGTAACGTCTAGTGGGGCACGGCTCTCATGCGCGCTGCGGATTTGGTGGATTGAGCGCGGCGCAGACTTCCTGGATTGGTCACGATCCCTTTTTTGAGGGGGTACTGTGCTATGAGAGGGTGACCCATCAAATATGCGTGATGTTGGGGCGATACTAGCAAATGGGCAAGCAGTAAGTATCTCAAAAATTGACTAGCATGTTGTGTTGTCTTCTCTTAGATAATACACAACACAACAAAATGTTTTTCTTCTTCAAGTGGATAAGACTGCTTTAAGAAAACCAAGAATATTTGCTTCATGAACTTAATAGCGTTATCTGGAGAATAAACGTGATCATGCACAAAGAGGGTCGCAGCCCGCTGCTTACAAGGTAAGCATGACCACGGCCACTGACATGCTGTGAAAAAGCGAACGAAACTGCCGGGGTTTCCATGCAACAATATCCAATCTCGCTCTTGGTTTCAAATCGGTTATAGAAATTTACATCTTAATGCCAGCCCAATTTTGATGCATACATAAAACGGGTCTCTAGAAATGCTTTGCAGCACCACGGTGGTCTAGTGGCTATGGCACTGGGCTGCTGGTCCGAAGGTTACGGGATCGAATCCTAGCCACGCCAGCTGCATTTCGACGGAGGGGAAATGTTGGGGCCCGTGTGCTGTGCGTTGTAGGTGCACATTAGAAACCCAGGCGGCCGAGATTTGCTGAGTCTTCCACTAGGGAGTTTCTCATAATCATAGCGCTTTTAGAACGCAAAACCCCCCAAATAAATCAGGAAACGCGTTTGATTTCTGTTTGACGTATACAGAGTACACTACACATTTCAAATGCATATGTGTCAATCTCTATTCGAATGATGGGGGAATTGAGATGTGTCTGGAAGCAGGCGCGTACTCGAAATTAACATACTCTGTTTCTTTAGGAATACCAGATGATCGTGATCTGTACAAACATGACATTCAAGCCCCACAATTGTGTGAAGATCAGTGCTGCCTATGACTGTTGCGTTGAAAATAAAGCTTCTCTAAATGTCCAGAAGTAATATGGCAGCAATCATTGCTTCATCTTTGTGTGATAATGATCCTATAATTCAGCATGCGGCTTACGTGCCGTCAGCTCCTTTGTGTCTCAAGTTTCAACAGAACATGGATAAACCCGATTACAAGTGGCATCTTGGGCGAAGTGAGGATATTTTTTCTAAATGAGCCAGATTCACTTTAAACATAATGGGGAAGGCACAGAAGACGGTTATTAGAGGTATGGTCAGGACTCCGGCAACAATGTTTTGTTAGAATGTTTGTATAATGAAAGGACGTCGCATCCAGTTGAAATGAGGGTAACCCCCTATAGCCGATATTCAGGGAGAACAGGAAGCTCGTAGCGCTTCAAGAGCTCGCCTTGTGGACGATCGTCGCATCCTCCTGTCGTGTGCTCACGCTTCCAGCTGACACCCGCGACGCGCAAGGGAGGGCGCGACTACCTCGCTCCGCCACGGCGCTTTTCCGGCTCACAACGAGAATGGCCGGTTCCCCGTACTACGCACATTCTCGCATTTAATAATAATGGAACTGTTTAGCTGCCCTCTCTCTTTCACACATCTGCGAGGGCGATGGTCGCTCCCTCGTACTATGCTCCTCTCGCGCTTCCTGCTCGTAGCGTGTGTGGAGGTAGTGTTGCGACTTCGCTCATTTTGATTAGAACACCCTATTTCGGCTCCTGAAGAAGTCTCAGTTACAGTGCACGAACAACTTCGCAATGATTCGCAACTTCGCGACTTCGCAAATTAACCGCCTAAGTGTTCATTTGTGAGTGTCATGCTTTCTAAAAGGAATAATGTGGTGGAAAACTGAAGGGGGCAAAATGTTTTATCACGTGGTGTTCACACTGGTCGCGGCCATTTGTCGAGAGAGGGCCTGGTATTTTCAGATTGAAACAGGTCACTGACATGAGTCATTTTTCTTTATACACAAATCTTTTGCGTCTTCGCTTCAATCTGTAATTGACCAGTTTTGAACAGAGGTGTTTTTAATATGTAATTACCCAGATTTTCCCTCGTTCCCTTCAAATTTACATCGGTTTCTTTTTCTTACTTGAATCTCCTAGAAAAAAACTCATCAAATAGTGACTAATTGACCTTTCTGATGCGTCACGGAAACTTTCAAATTTCAGAATGTACCTATTATCATTAACTGCATAGTTTTGGTCGGTTAGTTAACATAATACTTCCCGTGTGCTGTGCGATGTCAGTGCACGTTAAAGAACCCCATGTGGTCAAAATTTCCCGAGCCCTCCACTACGGCGTCTCTCATAATCAGAGCTGGTTTTGGATTTAGGATTTTAGGATTTATTTTCAGCTTCAAAAAGAAAAACTCAATGAAGCTTGGTGGGTACAGACAAAAAAGCCGTAGATCAGGCTTTACAGGGTCCGTACCCCCGGGCTTGGCAGACATGGCATACAGAGTGTAAGAAAGGCAAAACGGGCCCATGGGAGTTTTTTTGTTCACTGGAAAATCACAAATAAACTGGTAACTCAAAGAAAAAAAAAGGCAATGTCGTAGGCCTGTACACAGCAGCAAATGCAAGAAAATATGTACACAATAAAAGAAAAGAAAAAGGCACTGGTACAGAAGATTGAGATGCACTCAATACACATACTTTTATCATCATATAGATGCGAATTAAGTACGCGAAAGTGTTACGCATGTAACTCGGAATTATTAAGTAGTAAAGTTAACTGGTATTTTAACATCTAAGTTCCCTAATTTGTTAGCGTTCTGGGCAACCTCCAGCCTTCACGGACCCTTAAAGTGCGCACGTGTTCAGCGCGACTTAACCCAGACAATTCTGTGAAAAATATATCGTTATTTTTCGTAGCCGATGTGTAGCATTTGTTTAAGATTGTGCGATAGAGTTCATTCACTGGAAATAAGTTTAGAGCCTTAAAAAGTGGTTCCGTGTGTGCGTCGTATGCGGCACTAACGATGTTTCGAATGGCTTTCTTTTGAAGTTCGTGTCATTTCTGGATGTTGCTTTTGGTGGTCGTGCCCCAAACTAAGTAAAATTAGGATAAGTTTGACAAAAACAATGACTTGTAAATTAGCAACTTTATGTTCTGTGGCAGTACGTAACGAAATTTGCATAATATTCCTACAATTTTTGAAAGTTTATTTAAGGTGGCATTCAGTTGATCTGTCCACGACATATGTTCTTCAAAAATGACTCCCAGGCTTCTAGCAACGCGTGATAATTCTATAGTTGACGTACCTAACTTTAGACTGTTTGTGATATGCAGTGCTTTGTTCTGAGGCCGAAATATAACAGCTTTCGTTTTTGCCGCGTTTAAGTTCAAGGAGTTGGCGATGCTCCAAGTGTGAATTTTACTTAGGACTACGTTGCCTTTTTCTATGAGGTTTGAAGGGTCACGTCCTGTAATAAAAATACTTGTATCGTCTGCGTAAATAATAAATTTAGTATTAACACAAATATTTACTATATCATTCACGTATATATTAAAGATCAATGGGACCAAAATGCTACCCTGAGGCACACCAGCATTAACTGGTTTGAATTCGGATACAAAACCATTAATAGTGACTTGCTGGCAGGGATGGTTAAAGTAAGAAATTATAAGTTTTAAGAAAATACCTCTAAAGCCATAATGCTGCAGTTTCTCGAACAAGGAACAGTGGTTAATTGAATAAAATGCTTTTGAGTAGTCAATGAATATGCCTAGTGTACAGAGATGATCTTCGAAAGACTGCAAGATAAGCTCCTTTTGGCTCAGAAGAGCCGTCTCAGTTGAACATCCCTTTCGGAAACCAAACTGGCAAAGCGTAATAATGTTATGTATCGTTGAGAAGCTGGACATGCATTTATATATCAATTTTTCAATGCATTTTTGAATACATTTGGGGCATTAAACCCCACATAACAACAACGACATAACACTTCCTTTGTCACAGAGACTTGAATTTTTTTCTCATGCGTCGGTGCTTCCGCCGAAAACTGAAAAGATAAAGCTCCGGGCGTTTTATTCATCATTTCATGAAATTCGTTGCACCTTTAGCATTCGTATCATGATCTCTACCGCTACAGTGAGGGTTATCGGGAGTGTAAAATAATGTCATGCTAGGAAAATCACGAGCAAGACGCCTTTCTCGTAATACAAGTGACCACTGGAATGAGTGACGTGCCTCATAAAGAAAAAAGTGTCCACTGATATGAAGCCAGCTGCCGTCAACGGTGAGTCATACCGGTCCAGGTAGGTCAACATGAACGCCATACCACCTGGCAAGAAGAACAAACACATTTTTGTCTTTAAAATATTGTTAATATTTTGCAAATCTTATAACTATAAAGTTAAGCGATACGTCATGGTTATGTACATCACACTAATGGAGGTAATGCCTGCATCGTTTGTATACACATGTACACATTACACTGCAATGATAGGGCACAGTATTCAATTCCGACGATGCCGTCCGTGGTTTATTTAGGCTATAAGCGAAAGTGCTCATGAATAGTGCGTGGCCTGCACATGAAGAAGGCGCACGTGGTCGAAATTAGTTGCTTAGGACGTAAACCCCAGTAATTATAATCGAAATTATTCACAAGTTATCCACTACGACCTACTGAAAACTGCCGTTTCAGTGAGCTCCCGATAAAAACAAGTTAATGCAAAATATACATGAAAATAAAATAAATACTTGATTGAGACATGAGTGAGACACGCCATCTCTTGGAAGCCGGGCGTTCAGAGTCATTCACTTCTTTTTGTGGACATGTATGTCCTTGTTATTGTAGTCCTAAGCCCTATCGTAATATATGCTCAGAAAATCTAATTGGCGCGATTGTTTTCCTCTTAAGAGTAGAAATGAATACGGGTGAAGTCTGAGTTCGCCACCACCATACGGCCCAACAGATTCTTTTTTCAAAAATCACTGACAGCTCTCATCTTCTTCCTTAATGATGTTGCTGCAACGATACGCTTAAGTACTTTCTTAATATTTTATTATGTCTAACTTTGCAGGACCATCTGCAGAACGAGAAATACTGCAGTGCGATCATCTGCAGAGTGAGGAATCGCCTTGCACGCGTCATGTTTTCAGAGGCGGCGTGCGCGATAGTGCATAGGGCAATTCGAATAACTGTCCGAAAGGAGCGTTTGTTTCCGTTTTAAATGTGCATGGGGGGATGAAAAACGCGAGCTTTCTGGTTTCGTTTTATTTCCGTGCATGAGTCTCGTCGCAGCGGGTGCAGCTGAGGCAGCCGCCCCTGGCAAGCCGAGGGAGGAGACAATGAAAGCTTCGTTTTATGAAGTAGTAACGGACCGACGCACATAATGCACCACTTATTGTTTACCTCTATTGTGTGGTGCTGATAACTTACGTAAACACAAATAGGCGCTGAAGAATATTTTGCATTTTTCAATGTATTTAATGAGGTCCTCAACCACCCCAAACACTTGGTTTTGAAAATAGCTTGGCGTGTACTGAAAGCCTCTCAGAAATTCACAGGCAAAAGAATTTTTCAAAACGATTGCCGGCAGTAAAGATATTGCGACCGGAAACTCTCCCTTTCCCGTTCTCTCTCAACTATGAGCGATAGAGCCCATAGAGTTCTCATCGGTGGCGTCGTAGGAGGTGCTCTGTCCACCGCGTTACGTCACCTGGCTTGAACGTCGTATCAGAGTGGCTGATTGAAAGTACATCTTGGTGCGACTGCCGAGCGCTGTTGGTAGAACAAACTAGTCGTCGCCTCCCTGCTCGCCCTCGCGATCTCTGCATTTTGTCGATCCTCTAAATCTTTGCTTCCGCTCGTCACACATTTAGGCTCGAAGGTGCGCGCTTACTTTGTCAGTGCGCTGCATGTCTCCGCTGTTTCGCATTCGTCATCGTCAGGATGAATTGCGCAACTTCCAGTACTAATCGATCTTGTTCTGCGTAACCCATATTTAATTAACGGCTGTTTCCGGATTGTAGAAAGGTTAATAATCCTGTCGGGCTCGAGTGTCCGACGACTATGGCTCGAAAGGAAGACTTTCAGGACCCGAACCCATAGGTTTCGACGGATTAATGCGGAAGGAAATGCGTTCAGCTGCGTTAAGGCAGATGGATTAGTTTAAAGTGTGAGCACACCCAATTATGCACTATTTTCATGTGAACAGTGAAGCTTTTTAAACTGTTGGCGAAACTAGGAAATCCGCAGAAAACTCTGCAAGGCTACGTACTTGCAGCGTAGCCATGCCTACCTCTAGTAACGCCAATTTCAGCTTGCTAAGAGTATTCAGGTAACGCTTGATTAAGCCAAGTATATTGATGTCTAGCCTAATGAAGTGGAGACTAGTTAAGCCAGGTCTAATTGCACCAAAGTAAATTCACGCTCAATAAGGCTATGAAAACGTAAATCAGGCCTAATTGAAATGAGACTTATTAACCGTGGACTCATTAGACTAAGACTACACAGGTCAAGGGTAGGTAAGCTCGTACTTATTCACGACTAATTAAGCGATCACTAATAAAGCAGGTGTATATAAGGTAATATAATTAAGGGAAGCCCTATTAGGGCAATGAAACGAAGTATAGTGTTGTCTAAGCTTAGAACGACTATGCGAAGCTTCTTAATGGACGAACAATTTAACGAAACATACATAAGTAACGACTAATTAGTTCATTCTTAATTAGGCCATGCCTTATTAAGCTAAAACTAACTGCATCAAGCCTAAGTGGTTATGACTAAGCCAAGCCTAAATGAGCTCAAGCTTCTTAGGCCTTGCCCCGCCACGGTGGTCTAGTGGCTAAGGTACTCGGCTGCTGATCCGAGGGTCGCGGGATCGAATCCCGGCCGCGGCGGCTGCATTTCGATGGAGGCGAAATGTTGAGGCCCGTGTGCTGTGCGATGTCAGTGCACGTTAAAGAACCCCAGGTGGTCGAAATTTCCGGAGCCCTCCACTACGGCGTCTCTCATAATCAGAACTGGTTTTGGGACGTAAAACCCCACAAAACAACAAGCTTCTTAGGCTTAGCTTAATTAAGCCGAACAAAAAATTCTTAATCCACTTTAGTCCACACCGATCCACCTTATGCAACCATAATCTCCTGCAATCATTCTTAATTCACCTTAATCCACTTTACTCTGATATAATCTACCCAAATTTCTCTCAATCTACAGTAAACCGCTCTAATATGCTGTAGTCCCCGTTAATACCCCTAATCTGTCTTCATCCACCGTTATGCGCCTTATTACACGCCCAAATCCACCCTAATCCGTCTTAATGAGTCCTTGTTCCTTAATCCTCCTTATCCAAGCAAGACTTTGGGTAAGACTACAGGCATAGTCTTGAGTTAGACTCTTAGAAGGTGGCGCATTAGAGCGCAAATAGGGCGTAAACCAATTTTCATCATTGATCAGTGCTTCGTTAAACCTTCGGAATCATTTATCATATTTACAGACTGTTGGCATGCACTTGTTGGCTCTTTGGCAAACAATATTTATGGTGAATTTTGCACCGCACCGTTTGTGTCGACGATGAGGTTTTCAAGGCCACCTTCCAATGGCATCTATGAGGCTTGCGCATTAAAACATACATTTTACATAAATCCACAACTATTTTGCCTATCACATTACAACGCAAAGAAAAGTGAGCGCACGGCGAGCAAGCTCTTCCGGCTAAAAAGCACGGGCTGCCAATGGCCACAAAACGGCCGCGGCGGGAACAAGGTTATGGGCTGTGTCTGCCACCAGCCAATAGCAGTGATGTATGCTATGTGATGAAATATAGCATCCTCAAGGAGCGTCAGGAGAAGCCTCTTTTTGAGAAGGGGGCTCCTGGGGAAGTGCAAACTTTGTGCTCCGCTGGTTAACGCTACGCGTCCGTGATGACTACAGATTTTGGCTGAGGTATTCATTACAGCGTACGCTAGCCGTTGAATGTGTTTTTTCACCAGTCACGGGAAGTGGTTCAAGACCCCTCTGAGAAAGAAGCATAGCAACGGCTGCTTCCGAGTTTTACGCCGTAAGAAACATTGTGGAACAGGCGATCATCTTGTGCACAATGTGACAAAAATCTACAAGAATCACACGCAATGGATATGCGGTCCACTTGAAAACGTCATTTGGCTTTCCGCGAGATGACGCCGTGGAGATGAGCTTTCGTCAGACGTTCATCCATCGCGAAAGGGCGTTCAGTTCGACGTAGCGAAACGACCGCCTTCTTTGCGCCACCGACATGCCTCAAAGTTAGCTCTAGAACATTACACAGGTTACGTGCAAGCTTGTTTATTTCTAAAAGATGGGGATGAAATCACTCTTGACAACTTTGGCATTATTAGACAGAATCGCCGCAAAATTTCTAACGAGAAGTTAATTTTCAGAAAACTCTGTCGATTCTTTGATTTAGGCAACCATAGCTGAAAAAGGCTTTTTTTGACACAACGTAGAGTTTCTATGCGATGGCTATAGTTCCCTAGAGACTGTTTTAGTTTCGGCTCATGGGAGCCACCATCTTTGGTTTTTACAAAAGTTATTTCTCAGCTTTCAATGTCATAGCTTCACATTAAATATGGCGCGTAATAACGCACGCGTCTCTGCGTTTATGTTCCACTGTACGAACCAAATGTATTGATGTTCATTTGTATCTAGAAACAAAAAAGGGCCACTTATTAGCCAAAGATGGCGACACCCTAAATGCGCCTGAAATATCGCCTGTAGGACACAGGCTTTTTACAAAAATAAATCTTTGCTAGCTTAACATTGCTCAGCCAGTAAGCGTGCAGGTCCGCACGGAGAACATAGCCATCTAAGAGGATGCGCAAGAAGCGCGGGAATACTCGTTCCTCACCGCTGGCAAACGAGTATTCGCAGGTGGCGTGGCCGAAAACGATGTGGAAGATGCTCACGGCACGCATTCCGTGCATGAAGCGATGACTGTACGATTCCGATGACTTCTTCGTCGCCGTCGTCAGCAGCCTTACATTGGCTGGCACCGAGAAGCTCAGCAGCACACGCCCTCCCGCTGTCGTAGACATGGCCAGGACAAAAGGATCACAAGTAACAGTTTGGGTGACACTGCCTGATGCATTGCCAGCAATCAACCGAAATAAGAAAGAAGGGGAAGGAATGAGAAGAAAGACGACAAAAAGGTAGAACGCTGGCGTTCTTTCTATGCGTTGCCTGTCTTCTCATCGCTTTTCTTTCTTTCTATTCCTTGTTTCCGTTCATTGATTGATTGATTTCTGGGGTTTAATGTCCCAAAACCACGATATGATTGTGAGAGACGCCGTAGTGGAGGGCTGCGGAAATTTAGACCCCCTGGGGCTCTTTAACTTGCACTGACAACGCACAGCACACGGGTCCCAACATTACACCTCCATCCAAATGCAGCCGCCGCGGCCGGCATTCAGTTCCGCGACCTTTGGATCAGCGGCCGACCACCATAGCCACTAGAGCACCGCGGCGGGGCATTCTTGTTTCCGCTACGCGCTGGCAAATGCATGAGATGTACGAATTACAACTACGCCGGCAAACCGCTTTAAATGGATGTCACGGTCTAGCTCGGTTTATAAGCTGCTAGTAATGTCCTACGTCCGTCAAGTTAGATGCGGGGCATTGCCTTGCCCTGAACACAGTAGCCCCGGCCTTGCTTTACCCACTCTTGCCGTCAGCATGCTGCTACACGATGGCAGGGAAGAAAGAAGGGAGGGGACGTCGAAAGAAAGACTGGAAGAAAAGATCATCTTTCCGTGGGTGGGGTCAACAATCATCGAAAAAAGGGAAAATGTGGTTGATCCCCCTGTTATAGGAATCGGTATAACACGAAAGTGAAATGACAAATGACCGAACTGCAGCGAGCTGCGCTTTCAGAGTAGGGTAGCTTGAGCGAGAGCGCTGACACGACCCTACCCAGGCCGAACTTTGGTGCTGTGACGATATTTCGCTGTACCGAGTCTAGGTGGCGGCACGGCCCCAGCCAACGGAGAACACAATGAGAAAGCGAGAGGTGGCGAAAGTTTAAATAAAGGGGTATAAGGCGCGTTCATGCTCCCTTTGGCTTAACATAGGTCAGTCGGGAGGGCGGCGGGCATCTTTTATCGCGGTTCGAGCGATCGTGGGTTCGATCCCGGCCGCGTCAGCGGCAATTTTTCTTCTTGTTCTTTTGTCATTGTTTATGTAAATTTTACTGCATCATATCCGTTACGGTAGTGACGTAAGTGAGGTAGTAAAGCCGTGGTGTACCCCGCCATACAACACTTTCGTGTTAAAAAGGGGAAATCATGAATGGAACACAGGGGAACCGCAGCTCAGCTATTTCCGCAGATTTAATGTTGAGCGAATCGCATGTATTCTGCAGTTAAAAACTAACCCTCACGACAAACAGCACTTTCATGAAGACGTTACAAATACCCATTGAGAAAGCATTCAAGAGAGGACTTTAGCTTTGAATGCAATCGAAATTAAGGAATTCGCCATTTGTCTACGGAATTTCAATAAGCCGCAAAGAGTGATGTAGTGGATTGTGACAAAAGTTAACACCACCCAATCACGCCGAGTAAATTTGTGCTCGGGAGAAGGCGCTACATTGTTTTTTTTGTAACACCTGAAAGACCGACAGGAAAGTGAGTCAATACAACGCATTTAGCTGAGCGACTCTCACCAAATGAGAGCACGTGCCTGATGTGAGACTTTTCTTGATTTGTTTATAGTACCAAAATAACGCCCCAAAGGCCTTCATACCGAGCGAATTATGTCAGTGGGAAAGGAATCGGTTACTGGTTATGCACAAAAAAGGCCGAAAATATGGAGTGAAACGTAGTACACAAAATGCCTTTTCAAGAAGAACAAAAGCAAAACAGCAGTGCGAGATCGAAACAAGAAACAGAGAAAAGCCTAAGCAAAAATAATAAGATGCTTAGGTTAGTCGGCGCCTTGTAATTAAATGAGATCTTGAAATTTGCTTAGGTTCTAAAGTGTTCCGTGCAGCTTGAAGTTGTAGCACTAAAAAAGCAAGATGCGACGGATCTTTAACGGGGACTACTAATGCCTACATAACTATGTATTGATAAGAAAAACATGCGTTGTGTTCTAATGATGTGAAACACCTAACGCAGGGAGTTTTGGAACATTTGAAGTAAGAGATTTGGCTGTAGACAAAAAAATGTGGTTGATCCCTCTGTTATTGGACTCGGTATAACAGGAAAATAAAGCCAGTGTTGACGAGGCTATGAAATGCATATGCGGCATCTGGAGGATCGAGGAGCGGGAGATGGGTTGTGTACTGAACATGTGAAACTATTACATATAAACATCATCATCTCGACACGGCACAGGGATCCTCGACAGTTGCACTCAAGCGAAAAGATGTCGAACGACTGATAGTTCCGGAGGCACTGAAGTTAACGCCGCAGAATGCTGCGAAAAGCTGCCATAGGCCAGCAGCGCCGCAAACGGTGACACATTGCAAGAATAACCGAATGGGCTGTCAGCGGATCGTTTTGTGAACACACAATCCAGTGAAGCGAAAGGCGCATCATTTTCTTGTCTACAGCCGTCTGTGCGATCGTGGAGCAGTGCTGTCGCAACTCAACAGACCATGCCACGCAAGAAAAATTTTGTAGCGGTCACGGTTGTGCTTTACCCCCGCAACGCGCCCTCACAACGCCGCCACGCCCCTAATTACTGTGGCGATCGAAGCGCACAGTACCGATGCACTGACTGCCGGAGCGCATTAGCACGACAATCTGCTTCGCTCTAGCATTCCACGAAGGCGGTATCACCGCAGCGAACCTAAGCGAACCAAGAGGGCAGCATAACGGATGCGATGCTCATTTGACCGTAATTTTGCTTGCTAAACGCGTTTACTTAAAACGGACGTCATTTAGATGCAACTTGTAAAGTGTTATAGGGAAGATATAAGATTAATCTATTCACTATATTGGGAATATTGCGGTAGTGTATCGGTAGGTACGTTCTCATTGCAAATGTGTATTCATACTCTTGGACACCCACTTACGTTCCGGAAGTACGTCACTGATTAATTCGAAGACCCAGGCATAAAACACTTTCGTGTTAAGAAAGGGATGCGCCTTCTGACGTCATGGGGCCAAATTTTCGCCGCAAATTTCAAAACTAAAACTTTGACATTCATATTCTCTTTTAGTAACAAACACAACATGGAGAAATTATAAAAAAATAGAGTTCCCTAAATATAAGTTACCGGTCTAAACCACCTCAGCTTCTCACTTTAATGTCCCTTTAAGCAACAATCTATAGGATGGAAGGGTAAGTCCGGTCATAACCATGCCAGGTCATAACATGAAGATCATGATACGCATGTCATGAGCGACATAATTGACATTGCACGCGTGTCGTTGATGGAACGTATACGAAAATTGGCATGCCACAACATGACTGCATGACAAACATAAATGACAGGTCATAACATGAAAATCATGACATGCCTGTCATGAGCGACGTGATTTACATGCGAAGATCTTCGTCCTCTCCTGGCCGTTTCGTTAATGGGATGTTTACGAAAATTAGCATCCCACAACATGACAACATGACGAACATCAATGACAGGTCACTACATGAAAATCATGATATACTTGTCATGAGCGAAATGATTTACATGCCACGCGTTTTTTTTATGGGATGCATACGAAAATTCGTATGCAACAACATGACTGCATGACGAACACAACTGACAGATCATAACATGAAAAGCACGATATGCATGTCATGGGTGGCATGTTTTACATGCCACGTTCTTGGTGCTCTCCTGCCGTTTCGTTAACGGGATGTGTACAAAAATTGGCATGCCACAACCACGGCCGCTGGATGAAAAACACAGGTGCGGCCCGCCGCGTGCGGCGAATACGGCGTAGCGCGCCTAGTTTTCCGCGCGGCCGCTGCGGCGCCACCGGTCAGGGAGAGCTGGGGAGCCTACATGTGCGCGCGGACACGTGTCGCGGCTTTTAACAGCGCTGCTGGCATGCGCTCGCTGGTTTTAAAGTCTTTAGTACTAAACTGCTAGAGGTTTAACGATCTTAGAAAGCATCGCCAACAAATGGGCGTCAGCGATGCTTGTACCTAAATACAGCAAGTGTCCATTTGCAATTGAAGTGATTGCTTGGGCGAGTAGGGAATTCTGCCGTATTATTTTGTCTGTTTCGTTGCCGTTGCGCTGTCCACCCTCGAAAAGTGTTTGTTTATGCTAGTCTTCTTTTTCCTATTGACAAGAAAAAGATCACAATGTTGTTCGATTCACAGGCGCAGTACTTTTCTAGCGAGAGGCTTTTGCGCGAGACGCACGAGACGCTCAACTGGCATGTTCACATTTCCTGTCCAGTTTGCAAGAAGCGCTCGTAAGAACTTTTTGAGGAAAACTTCGCAAATTTCCATGGCGTGGTCGTCTGCCCCGCAAGTCAGCTCTCGGCATAACGACAGGTGCGGCAGAAGTGCTGACGATAGCTGGTCACAAATTTTGTCACTTCTCACTTCTGCCATCTTCATCACTTTATCGATAAAAATGCATATGAGCTTGCAGATGGCAATAATTTCCATCTTGGGGTATTTTAGGTTGCCGTTGGCCCCGCCACGGTGGTCTAGTGATTATGGCACTCGGCTGCAGATCCGAAGGTCGCGGGATCAAATCCCGGCCGCGGCGGCTGCATTTCGATGGAGGCGAAATGTTGAGGCCCGTGTGCTGTGCGATGTCAGTGCACGTTAAAGAACCCCAGGTGGTCGAAATTTCCGGAGACCTCCACTAGGACGTCTCTCATAATCAGAGCTGGTTTTGGGACGTTAAACCCCACAAATCAATCAGGTTGCCGTTGTTAAAATTCTCCATTAGGCCATACAGCGCGTCGTTCGCCTCTTGAAGCTGCAGCTGAGAGTTGCAAGCCTGACACTGTACCTGCGTTAGAGCCAAATGATTATGGGGGGAATGAGGAACAGGTATTACATAGTGTGAATACGCACGCCACGTTGGTTGCTTAGCGCACCTGAAACACGCTTCAACTGTGCTGTGTTCTTTTCCTGTGTTTCGTCCTTTTTTGCGCTCTAATGTATCCCTGGCCGCTTCTTCCTCAAAGCTGGCATACTCCTCGTGCTCATGTAAGTGGAACACTGTCGGGAACACTGTCGGCACCGCAGTTGGCAAAAGCACCCTCAGCTTAGCGGTCCTCTTGTAGTCCTGCTCTGTAAAATGCAAAGCACACACCAGGGACCTGTGATTCGCCTGCCACATTGTTGCTTTCCCGCCGGGTCCCTGACGAGAAATGTTTCGCAGCCATGCTGCCCTGCGTTTCGCGTCACTGGGGAACTCGTGGTAGCGTATTTGGGGGTCCTTCGCTGCATTCGTTGAACTCAGCGGCACACAACAGTTGCGCGGCATTGTACCTATCACAAAAAGATCACGCACGCGGAAAGTGTCTTGAGTGACAGATAACGGTTAGACTACACATCAGGAAAAACAAAACAAAACATCCGACTCGACCTTCCTGTTCTTTTTGAATGCTTGCTCCTTCCCGCCCGTGCGTCGCGTGGGCTTTCCCTTACCACTAGCGCCACCATCGCGAAATGCGGCGACAACTGTCAACTCCGCTGCCACGCTCCCTCCCATTGCCTGCTCCGCGACGCGGCGGGCCGCACCCTGTCTTTTTCATCGAGCGGCCGTGCCACAACATTACTGCATGGCGAACATAAATGACAGGTCATAACATGAAAATAATGACATGCATTTCATGAGCAGCATGATTTGCTCTCCTGGCCGTTTCTTAATGGATGTACACGAAAACTGGTATGACACAACATGACTGCATGACGAACATAAATGACAGGTCATAACATGAAAATCATGACACGCATGCCATGAGCGTCACGATTTGCACGCCACGGTCCTGGCGCTATAGTGCCGTTTCGTTAATGAGATGCACACGAAAATTGGTATGGCACAACAAGACTGCGTGACGATCATAAATGACAGGTCATGACATGAAAATCGTGACATGCATATCATGAGAGTCATGATTTGCATGCCACGCGTTTCGTTAATGGGATGTATACCAAGATTTCTATGGCACAATACGACTGAATGACGAACGTAAATGACAGGTCATAACATTAGAATCATGACATGCGTGTCATGAGCAGCATGGTTTACCTGCCACAGTCATGGTGCTCTTGCGGCCGTTTGGTTAACTTCATGTGTACCAAACTCGGTATAGCGAGACAACAATTCAAATCCATTTTACGTTCCTGTTGCATGCCTCGCATTTCGTTGATTCGGACTGCATGTGGCATCTGCCAATTTTTTCAGGCGGCAGCTTCACATATCTGATGGCGGGGTTTATGAGACGTCATCTAATGCGCTGCACGAATCATGTCTCTTTTAGTTTCGGTTCGAACACATCGTTCTTTGGGTTATTTGAAATTATTTTTGCATTTCTGAGTAGACTGAACCATTACGCCTGCTACAGGACTATTAGCGCCATTGAAAAACAGTAATATCAGAATATAGTGAAAAATAGTGAATATAGTGAATAGTGAATAGTGAATATAGTGAAACCACCGGAGTTTTCTTTTAAGGAAAGGCGCTATTTTCTGCAGCTGATGTCGGGACATGGCTCAGCGTCCACGGGTGTGATGGGAAGGGAATGGAAGAAAAACAAAAGAGGAACGCCGTAGTGGAGGGCTCCAGACATTTTGACCACCTGTGGTACTTTAACGTCCACCGACAACGCACAGCACGCGGGGCTTGTTTTGGGTTAGCAGCCGAGCGCCATAGCCACTGCGGTGGTCATTACGTATATGTCATGTGTACCTGCCTGATCGCTCCGTTTTACCAGTCTGTATATTCAGTTTTGACAGCGTAAGCTGTTATGAGATCACAACAAGGGCCGGTTTTGGCGCTGTAGTTGTCCGCCGCCGCCGCCGCCGGTGTCCGTAACCACTATCGCGCCTATTTTAGAAAAAAAAAATAACCGGGACTAAGGAAAGTTCAAAACCACGCCCCCCTGCGTGCCAGTCGAGCATTCTACCACTGACCTGTGCCTGAGATTGAAAAATCATCGCAAAAGGACCTAAACAGGTATAAAGAATGCCGAGGAATCGCATTAACAAATGTAATGTTACGTAGCAGAATAGGAATACGCCACTACGCGTCGAAGGAAGTGGATTGCATAACGAGTGCGAGGAATCATTTGAAAGAACACAGGGATGCATGGTTTTTAGCTCTGCACCCATTACAGATGCATCATCATCATCATCATCATGAAACAATCTTACTACAAAGCGCTACCTCGTGAAGCAGTTTTGTCGTATCGTGCCATGCGTCACGCGACAGGCGACATGCGCAGCCTCGATAGCAACCTGACTTGGCTCTTCGAAATACCTGATAGCCCGATCACTTGGCGAGATCCGCAAGCGTTTAGAATGGCCTCTGAGAATGTCGCTCCTGCAGCTTACAGTGTCACTGTCTTGCGATTCTGCGCAGGCCTGGGGGATTTTTTTATTCATGTTATAAAATCGCTGAGGCGAGTTGGTAAACACAGGAGGGCTATTCCTGAGGTAATTAATAACTTGGAATGAATTTGTTGATGAGATGAGTGAGGGTACATTGAAAGAGGTTCAAGTCCTGTTCAGGGGGCGCGTAAAGAAGTCAAGCAAGGATTCTCCTAAAAACGTTGTTAATTCGGTGTTCATTTCGTGAGATTCAGTTTAATGTAGCTCCTTACTTTCTGTTATGTGGTTGCGCTTTTTCTCGCGGAAGGGTTCATGCCTGTGGTGATAATATCATGGTCAGCGGTGACCCTTCGTGAGCTGCTGTGTCGGAAAAATATCTCAACTGTTGGTTAAAATTTGGTGTAGAATATTGGCGGAAATTTCGGTGGATTGCATTGGTTGATTGATTCCTTGAATAAAAAAACTGAAGGAATACTAGGAAATCAATGGGCGACTACATCCGCGACTGGTGCGGATAGTGTCCACTAATGAATGTTTGTAAAATTGAAGTGCCCATATTTGATAATAGCCGAACTTGGAGAAATTTTGCGCATTTCACTCAGCACTAGATGATATTGATGAGGAACACTCTACGTCTCACGTTGAGGGTAAAAGACGCCAATAATGGTACAAAAACTAGCACCCTTATGCAGTACAAGGAAATTGTGGAAAATAATCGATAAAAATTTGTGCAATTATTCGTTTAGTGTGATGAGCTCACTGCGCCATTTCTTCTCAACTGTCTATAAAAGCAAAAAAATTAAAGAAGGATGCACTCGAGAAGGTATTGCTGTATCGAGATTAGTGTTGGTGAACCACGTATTGGTAAGTAACACTAAACAAGGCTGACATGAATAGCTGAGAGATGATATTGCAATACCATTAGCGACGATGCTTGTGGTATTTGTGCACAGAAAAGGGCATTTATTACCGGTATTATAACTAGGCTGTGCTAGCAAGCTTTTAGATGAAGCTAAGTTTAATGAAAAGAAAGTCATTCATTCCTGGACCTGTCGACGAAGACAGCGAGCATTTCATGGGATTTTCACACGAAAACATCGTTGTTTATGAAGAGTTTGCCAAAACAGGACGCACTGGGTCGCCATATTTCCCGACTGATGTAAAATTTGTGGCATGTCAAGAATTTTAAAAGGCAATCATGTGACACAGCCTGTTTTTATGTAGAGTTTTGGCGGAGGTTGCATTAATCGACATAGAAGAGAACAGGATTGAACAGTACTCAATGATAAAATCGGACATATTTCGGGACGTGCCAAGGTCACATGGTCTTGGGACATCATCGATATTCTGAAGACTTTTATCTGCATCCTTCATAACGACTTAAGTACTGCAGTTGCTTCTACAGTGCAATGAAGATTCCAGGCACAGAAAAAAATGAGAGCCTGCAAATAGAGGCAGGTACCGGCAGACTAAAAATTAACCCTCTTCTTGGTAAGGTGGCACCAGAACATGGTTCGCTTCTGATACCTAGCAGTACTTCAACACTTTTTTTTCATCCCAAGATGCCGCGTCCCCTGAAAGTCATTTACATAAATTATTTTGGTGCTCGCGTTCTCCTATCTGATTCTTTGTACCTCGTGTTGCGTGTTGTCTGCTTCATCACGGATACGCAAAAACTGCTCTAAATGTAGGCCTTGCTTACGGTTACCGTTTTTTTTTTTTGGGCATACTCCCTCGAAAATAGGGTTAGAAATTACCTTCTAGATGCGTGCATTTGCTATAAATTTCCCGGTACATTACTACTGGTCAGTAGCCTTTTACTAGTAAGGAGATTTTGAAAGCGAGTAAACGCTGCCGTTACTAGCCAGAGACCTTTCGGAGTGTTTATAACTGGGTAAGTACTAAGCCACTTATATGTTGCCAGATGCTTCGTAAAACACTGCACATGAATAATAACCACATTTGCTTGTAGTTACAATTTCTTCGTTATGTTTGAGTAACAATTTTGTGCGACGTCATGACAGACATATGTGGAAAGTAGCCGTGAGAGTCAGGATCCAAGATATGCATTACTTCTGTGAGTTCACAGCTCCTTACAGGTACAGCAAAGGCTATCATAACCGAGGGCTATATATAGTTTTGAAGCCAATGTTGGACTAGTAGATGTCGCGGAGAAGTCTCCGTATTCTGAGTATCTTTGGCTGTTGTCTGTCGTTAGTTGATACCTCTCTCTATATATAGTTAGTTCAGCGTGCTACAGTTTAATACATTTACCCAATTAATAGCATCAAGTAACTGGTGAGTGTGAATTAGTGTAATGGGACAACGGTGTACAGTTTTATCTTTTTTTTATTTTGTAATAGAAGCGGTGTGAAATAGCAATTTCAAAAAGCGCAGGTAAAGCGAACAGCCGTTACTACTGTTTATTTGTGTTAGTAACCGTACCAATCAGGCAGCGAATATTACTACCAACATTTCCTAGCATATAGTTAGTGCACTGAACGAATTTTTTTACTAAGAGGGTGAACTTGAGCTACTACTGCCCACTAACTTCAGAAACTAGTGACCTCCATCACTTACACTTTTACTACCTGCACATACTAAGAAGGTAGTTAGTGTTGGGACTAGTAGATGGTTGGTAATTTCTCGGTGAATATACCCACCTTCTCTGAATTTTCTTCTTTTTTGTTACTTTACTAGCCTCTTCTATAAACAGGCATTCATAACCATATTTGATCGTGTTTCATATGGTGCGGCATTCTCTTTAACGAAACGACAAGCCGGACAAGCTGATGCGAGCGTGAGACAAATGGTAAAGGCTAATTGTTTCTTGTTAATGATATAGTTGAGAGCACTGTGAAAGCTCTTATCAACGGTTCCCAGCCTGAAAACTAAACGACGTGCTACAAGGACCTAAGCTATGTCGCAATGAGGTCTTGGCGTTGGGGAAGAAATTTCTGTGTTCCGGGCGTTGGATCTGCAACTGCAGTGCTGTTGCACTTGGATACAAGCTATAATCCCACAGCACTGTATATTATGTCACAGACATTGAAAATCTTAAAATTTCAAGCAATAGGCGAGCAGGTAGGTCATTAAGAATGAAATTAGCCCCAAAATTAGCGCGAAAATTAGCGCGGGTAGAGACGAAGAAAAAGAGACGATAAGCGCATAGTGATTTTCACTTCGCACGCTCACTGTAGGCGACAAACCCATAGGGAACAAAATCTGCGCCCTTTGTCTACAGCGGAGGTGTGAAAGCCTCGCCAGTTTGTATTGTCGTCCGCAGTTCGGAGCGATCGAGAGAGCGTGAAATAAGGACACGAGCCGCATAAAGAAAAAGGGAGACAGAGACCGAGGGCAATAAATAAGATACCTCTGGGAGGCGCGGGATTCGAACCCGAAAACCACGGTCAGTAGGCGACCATGGTCATCGCCAGGCTATAGACGCAAGCTTGCCTAACAAGAATTTATAGGAGCCATCAGACTGTGTAGTACGGATGATTGTAGCACAACTTGCTACGGCCGAAAGACAAACTAAGAGAGAAGTAGAGAAGGAAGATATATATACACAGAGAGAGATAGAAATAAAAAAGACAGAGATGGTGGACCAAGGAGATGAAAAGAGAGAGACAAAGAAAGAGACAGAGAAGATTGTGGAATGAGTGAAGGTGACGATTGGCTTGGTTGAGGTGAATTCAATACTTGATTTGCATGCGAAATGATGCTTTAATGAATTTGTTGCGCCTGTGTGGCTTATATAGTGGCGGTAAAGTGAATAGCTTTGCTAAAAAAATTTCCCCTTTTATTGGCACTGCAGTGCTTCGCTAAGCGCAAAACAGTTCCGCTGGTCATTGCTGTTTGCGATAGCACAGCAATGCCTAATTTTCGCCGTTCTGACTATATTCTTTTTGTGCAATTCTTCACCCTGCTTTACTACTCGTACAATCCCAGCACGCGGACATTCAAATATCAAATATTCAAATATGGTTAAATATAAAAAAATCGCTCGCAGAATAAACGTGTAAGTACTAGTCGAATTACCGCTCTACCTTATTTAAGTGTCAAACTATTATCTTTCCATATTTATCGCTCATTAAATAATAGACCTTAGCAACTTTTTCATGCTCATATGCGCAGATGGAACTTGTAGCAGCGTTGTTTAAAAAGGGTGTGATAACTCAATAAAGAAAATGTATTCTCTATGCAATTTCACGATATAAGGACTTAGCGCACATCTGGGTGCGACGCAATGGTATAAACAGTGAAACCTCTAGAGAGAATTTTGAATCTTGAAATATCCTCGATGTCAGCTTGGTCATCCAGCAAAAAACTCTCAAACGGCGGTGTTCTGAATGAGGCACACAATGCGGGAAAAATATAAGAATCTGTAGGTACCCTCTCAAATACAAAATGCGTCAGCCTTGTGAAAGCCGTAAATTTATATTTCCAAAATTTTGTGTGCCGACCTCGTTACATCAGGAGCCAGACTTGGATGTGATGTTAATGCTACGCGAATATGTGAAATTGGCAAAGGAAATGTCACACAGCCAAAATAAAGTGCAATGATTTAATGAGCCAATGCCCTCAATATCCCCCTTTCCTCCATTGTTCTCCACACTAAACTTACAGTCGAGTAAGATAAGGACGTACACTACGATTGCGCACTTTGATATGTCTTCGCTGTACTCACCTGTTGCTTTAATTTGCTTCGATGCAGCGAGATCAGTAAGTGTGCCAACGACCATTAGCACGAGTATGCCGCCAAGAACAGCACTGCAAAATAATATTTCCATGCAGGAATATGCACAACGATTAAAGATTGTTTGGTTCGTGCAACAGATGTAGTTATCGCGACTCTGTGGGGAAATTTTTAAATATGAAATAAAAAAAGCTCACCAAGAGACCTCTGTTGATCACAGCGACAGCAGTACAACAGTACACAAGCGCGAACCATACATTCAAACAGAAATGATAAAAGAGAAAATTATAGGATTCAGAGTACGGCGTTCTCTTGAAAGGCACTGAGCGTTTTAAGAACACGTTAGTGACAGATATGTTGCACACGAACAAGACGACAGAAGCGCGCAGATTTCATCACAATGCATCGACAGCTTGCCCAGAGGCGAAACGTATGCACAGTAATTTCCAGTAACGTATAGTGGTTGCTCTAATCTATTGTGCAATGAGATTTTACAACTGTGGCTGACTCCAAGGGCTAAATGCTACTATAAGCCAGAATATGCACTAATAGCTGCACAGAGATGCAAGAGTGTGCCATAGCTCTCGCCATCATGGGCAAATATCCTGTGAACTTATAAAAATTGCAACGGACTCACAGCAAGCATGCTGAAACTTGGCATGAGGAAGCGTCTCCTCGTGCACCAAATGTATGATAGCTATCCCACTTAGTCTACTTTGTTTGGACGCTAGACATGTCTCTCCAACTGTGGCGCTGAGCAAGTCCATGTCAAAGCTAGAGACCTCGCAATCAGGGCGCCAGTGGCAGGCCATACTTACCCTAACTCTAACAAGGTGAAGAACATACCACTCACATGCCCCCAAGCTCTACAACATTACGGACTCTTCCGCAGGACGTTCCATCCACAATGCACTGAACCAAACCTAGCGCTGCTTGGTGGCAACTCCAAACTAATAAGTTACCCAGCTTTCCACTTCACCACTATTTTTACCCAACCCATTAACCTGCAGATGTGCTTTATATGGAGAACACTTTCGCTTTTATCACTACCGGGCAAAGCCCCAAACCATCCAGTTTGCCCTCCAAGAACCAGTGGGATGCCGCTCTTTCCAAAACAGCTTTGGATGACCAGCAGCACCTGACTGACCAGGCCAACCGGATTGCAGTAGCAAATGAGGCCCTCGACTGAGGGCTCCACCTTCTGAAGCAAGATTATCGAAAAATCGCAGCTTTTCACTATTACTACTATTACTAATAAAAGACTTCCATATAGAAGTATTCGATTCAGGAACATTCTTCGAGTTCTTTCAATCTTAACAGTGGCTGAGTGTATTGGGGCCTGTAATGTACTATTAACCTGCGAAATGCGATGACTCCCTGATGGTTATTGAAATATCCTCCTTCATAACAGTACTTTCCGCTTTAGGAAACTTTGTTGAATGCAAATACTCCTCCTCCTCCTCCTCCTCCTCCTACTACTACTACTACTGTCATCACACCAACACTGTTACTACTACTACTCTACCACCATGTGCAATGACCCTGTCGTCCGCTACAATCAGGTATTTGCATTCAACACAATTTCCTAAAGCGGAAAAGTACTGGCATGACGAAGGACATTTGCAATAACCATCAGGGAGTCATCGCATTTTGCATGTTAGTACATTGCAGGCCCCAATACAATCAGCCACTGTTAATGATGGAAAGAACTGGAGTCATGTTTCTGAATCGAGAACTACTATATGGAAGCATTATATACCTATGGCCAGAATCGCATACTTAAAAGAACCCTAGTAGGAGAAATATGAAATGCGTAGTGTAATATAGAAGTCCATGCGACAACCACCGTTCCGCCTCTCTTCTCAGCCATTTGCGGAGAGAAACGGCGCCTCGAATATCCTAAACTTCGACTATACGCTAATAGTATATGCCGTCCGTTTTGTTTGCATCAACCCGACTACGAGAGGGTAGATGCTGTTCCATACGCTTAGACAGTTTTCTAGAAAGCCGGAAACTAAAACAATATAGCGGGAATTCTAAGGCCCAAAGGCAGGCTAAGAGCGCAGCTGCTTTTCAGGGTAGTTCTTATAACTGTATGAGATGATATGTACGTAAAACACCTATTTCATATTTTAACACCATGGGTGAGCACCACGTGCACGTATTAGGAAATGTATTAGGAAATTGACCATGTCATCCAGTATCGCACATGATAAATGGGGTTTCCTTCGTTCAAAGGCGCGACATCAGTTGAGTTTTGCCATATTTATGGGGCAATGAGGCTATTCACGACCTTTCCTGACATTCAAAACTTATTTCGTCTTTGCTTCGTGGATTCGCAGCTGATGCCAAATTTCTGTTAATATTCTCAGAACCTCAGTAACGGAATGCGACCAGGTCATTCCTATATGTTACCACAGGAATATCATTTCCATTTCGTTATTATTATTTGGTGTAAACATTTCAGAATTATTTAGGAAGAACAGTGACCGCAGTGTCACGATAGCATGACCATGTACAAATGTTTCAGAGGAACACCCAAGTTCCGAGAGATTTTCAAGCCTGAGGTGACTCAAATTGACATTACAAAAAAAAAGTAAAGAAATAGTATTTGTCCTAGAACAAATCTTAAACTCGATGCAGTGAGTGAGTGGTCATGGAGGTTCATCCATGCTCAAATACTAAGTCTCAGTGCACTATCTAGAGCAATAAAACCTTCTGGCAGGCTAGTTGGTTCATGCTGATCGGGTATAGTACTGCGCGAGTAGAAAAGAAGCAAAGGAGACAGGAAAGAGCGCAGACTGTCGGACTCAAGGTAGAATCTCAGTAGCTCCAAGAAATTGCCTGTGAAAATACAAAACTTATTTTGGAAGTTCAACTCCTCATGTTCGTCACTAGCATCCCTGATTGCTCGAAAGAGCGCATCATGTGGGAATGAATAAAATTCAATCCCGGATGATGCGCCTATTTTGGAGTTGAACTTCCAAAACAAGTTTTGTATTTTCACAGGCCATTTCTTGGAGCTACTGAGGTTCTACCTTGAGTAGACAGTCTGCGCTATTTCCCGTCTTCATTGCTTCTTTTCTACTCGCGCAGTACTATACCCGATCGGCACTATGTAGTGTTGTTGTTGTTGTTGTTTCTCTCAATTGTGGCACATATCTAGTGTTGTTGAAGCCTCGTGGCAAAGCAGTATGGTAAGTAGTGGGCTGAACCCATACTTTTGTAGAAAGGTTATCGTCGGAGCAGCCTTTTGCAAAATAAAACGCAAACAAAGCACTCACATTATGGCGATATTCGACGCAGTAAGTTCAGGCGCCACGTCCGTCATGCAGTACTTCACGCTTACTGGTGCCACATCGCCAAGCACTGCAATGAAGGGGCACAATGTGAACATCACAGTATCCTGAAGCTTATGGTCTCCTAGACCAATGCGACACATTGGCCTGCCCACACGAACTTTTTAAATTCTCATAAACCCTCTCTTTCTGAATGTTCTATATTGAATTTATTATTGTGGACGACGACAAACCCTCGCATACAGATTTATTAATTAGGTACTGTTCATAGTGAAGTGCGTGCTAAATAAAAGAGATGTAAACTGGAAACACACATAAAAAATAATTCTTCGTCTATCCCAAAACTCGGCTCTATAAACCTGTTATTTCAAATAATTAGACGGAATATTTTACCTCGTCAACGTTTTTGTTTTTCTGTTTTTGCACCATCCACCCAGGGCCCGAATTCACGCAACTTCTCTTTCGTAGGTACTTTTTGCAATTGATCAGTCGGCTTGGTTCAAATTTTATCTTAAGAACATTTTTGTCCTAGGTTGTTTTTGCGCTTACGGGCCCAGGCTCTTACGTTCATCTGCTATGAAAGGACGGTCCTTGCCCACTTCCGTTTCAAAACTGTTCATTGCTCAAAAAAGCGCAAGCGCAGAGAAATATGCAGAATACAGAGAAAGGCAATGGCGACAAAGCTGAACGAAAAATCATACAGTTATTCCTTGATGTTTCTATTCCCATTTGCCTGACACGACGTTCGCGTCACCGCCACCGCCGACCAACAATACCTGAAGAGAGCACCCAAATTCTCTTTTCTGTTGAAGCGAAATCGTCGTTTCATGGAAATTAATAGCGTTGACACGATTTACTATTTTTGGCTCTGATATGACGCGACAAGCAGCCAGAAGTGCAGAACAACTGGCTGGGCTGAGCATACAGAAATAAAGATCACCGCCATGTCCACGAAGTGAATGATGTTAGAGGAGCTTGCTCGGAGATGATCGGGTAACCCGCTAACCTTCCGTACACATTCCTCTACCATCATATACAGACGTGAAAACGTTGTTATATGTACATTACATACACAATGTTTATTAATTTACATATGGATACATTATATACATTTCGATTAACTCTATTTACATTTGGATTAAGTATATACGTTATATATACACAAGAGATGCTCTTTTACAAAGTAAAAGAAGAGCGTCCCTCGGTGAGCTCGGGGCCTCGTTTCCCTTTAAAGATGATCGCTTTATGATGGATGAACTATATACATTATATATGCCGAAGACATGTTATTTTACAAATTAAAAGAAGGTGTTCCTCGCTGCTGCCTTGGCTGGGGTGTTCATGCTCCGGAGCGGTAACGAAGAGTGTTCACTGATGGCGTTATAAATGCGGAGCATTTCTTAGTCGCACGATGTCGCGCTTCGGCGTCGGCGCCGTCCACACCACCACTGCGCATGCTCGGCTTGTCTCGTGCCTGCCCACCGGGCGTTCAGCAAGCCGAGCATGCGCAGTGGGGGTGCGGACCTCTCCCCCGTACTCCTAGGACTCCCTCGAACGCGGGCAGTGTATATAAGCGGCGGAGCGCGCGTTCGGAATTCAGTCAAGGCCGTCTTTGCGGACCTCTCCCCCGTCCTCCCCTCCCTCGAACGCACGAGAAGCAGCGGCTAAACGTGAGCAGCCAGCTTTAAGACCCCAGATACGTGAGCGAGAAGCGGCGTGCAAACGTCGTCAACGAGACGCGGCTACGGACGCTGCTCGTGGACGCAAGCGCCTTCATTCAATAAATAAGAATAATAAAGACGAAATTACAATTAAGCATTCCCAAACCATACCCAATTACGCAACATTCACGCGATACCCCCACCACTCTGCGACGCATTTAATCGAGTTCCCCCTGTGGGAAGATGCGGGCGGCAATTTTTTTCACTGGCAGATTCGGAGCAGGTTTTTTTGCTCCGCCACGACGAATCCGTGTTTCACTGGTCGTGCGGGAGCGGGTTGGTGCGTTTCACTGGCAGATTCGGAGCAACGCAAACCGCGCCAGAGCGCTCTGACTTGCTCCAGCGCCGAGACACGGATTCAGACAGATTCGGGTGGAAGCGGGCCGCGTACTCGCGTCACTTCCGTCTTGTCTGTGAAAATGGCTGCATTCGCTGCGGCTGTGGAGTTGGAGAAGCTTCTAGTACACTCTAGTAGGAGTGTGCAAGAAAGTGGAGCTCGCGTTTGGCGACGACCGGAGGACAAGCAGTAGCTCTTACAGCTGAGAAGACAGTGAATAACACGTGATGTATACGTAGCGCCGTGCGCCGTACGTGTGACGTCGCGCCGCTGGGCACCGTTGGTTCTCCCCGCCGCTCGAATAGGTCTGGTGTAGGTATGGCGAGTAATATATTGACTGCGATTTCCTTGTCGAATGAAATAGCTTACAAATGAGTATGAGTATGTTTAAAGTGGAAAGCAGCACCGGTTTTCAAAACACTCGATGGATCTGAAGCCGCGGTGGCCGCGGTACGAAAGGTAAACAGCAGCACTGGCCGTTTCACCGGTGCGGCTCCCTTCGTTTCCATCGTTGCGCTTCACACCGATGTTCCAAGAAAACCGATTGGATGTATTAACGCATGACATGTGAGTACAAACGTTTATCGTGCTGGCAAAAGTAAGCGCTTCACTGCGAGCTCGCTGTTCGTCTCGAACAACGACGGGATGACAGCGGCGTCGTTCTAGCTAAGCCTACCCTCGGAGTCGTCATTGACGTAGGGACTATTTGGATGTGATTGTCGCTCGCGAAGACGCAGCTTTATAGAGAGTGTTCTTCACTGGTGTTATAGAACAGGGAAGTGCAAAACTCTTTCTTTTCTACTTGTTGATAAAGACACGAACTCTTACGAGCGCGTATGTCAAGGTGCAAAATGCGGCCGATCTTGCGTCCCTACATGCTCATCGTTCCCCTCCCCATCCATCGTACGCTTCATGCCGAATCTTACGGAACCGAACGCAGAATAATACCGTGTATTTAGCGCTTAGTGCCCTCTCTCAGTAATAAAGCGTGAGCACAGAATGGGGCGTGAATTGAACGTAAACAACTCAGAAACTGCTGCCGACAAAATGTGCCTGGGGAAGGAGTCTTTGGTTGACACGGAAACGCACGTAGCGAAGTTGGGTTTGTAGGACTCGCTCGCGGAACATTCTAGCACTCCGCTGGCAGATTCAGATTCGCGAAGTCCGAGCGCTCCCGCCAGGATTTAGGTGACTGCTTCAGATCCGCCAGCGAAAAACGCCATCACTTAGCTCCCGGCGAAGAGAAAGGAAGCGCGCCCAACGCCAGCGCCAAACGCGAGCGCCAAACGAGAGGCGCGACCATAGAGTTCATATACTGACTCTAGAGACGAAGCTCCCCATAGGGCCCGTGTATGGGAGGGGGGGTCCCCCGTGGTCGACGCCATCTTGCAACGCTCACGCTATCATTAGGGACAGTAGCCGGTATTAATCTGGCAACAGAGTATGTAAACACATAGCCTCCGTAATGGCACTTAGGCGCGCCAATCTCGAAAGCTAGGCGGAAAATAATCAGCGTCGATAGATGGCAGCACCTATCTTGTTTACGATCAGCGCTGGTAAATCAAGGCCTTCAAAGAACACGTTTCGTTATCCCCGGCGATGGAACCTTAGAATGTGGAACGGTGGCCGCCTGTGGAGCTGGGAAGCTCAGTCTCAGCAAGAAATCGAGAGACAACTCGCGTCGTTGTCAATGGACGCGGTGCACCCGGCGTTGTGTCAGTGCAAGCTTGTCGATTATCGTCGTGTCCGAACGGTCCGTGCGCGATGTTCAACGTGCGTACGGAGAACACCTATATAACCGTACGTACTACGTGTTAAGCATGGTTTATTCTTTCGCGTGCAGAAAGCTCTTTCGACGCACAACCTATTAGTTCAAGTTTCTTTGCCTGTACATTGCGGCTGAGGCGGGCTGAGGCATGATCGAACAGCCCGGCTGCCAACCCGGTGCCCTCCAACAACACCGCATCAACCTGTCCGTCGCTACTCCGCTACGGTCACAAAGAGAGGGGCCGGTCGTAACAGTAACAACGTAACCGCACGAATGCGCTATCGCGTCAACCGATGTCACCGCGCGATCACATATATGTCATATCGGACACCCAAGCAGAGGGAGAATCCGAAAACAGAAATAAAGAGATCCGAAACCACGCTTTATTGAGCGAATGCGTGCATCGTGAAATGTAATAATTACATTTTTAGGAAGTATATTCAGTATGCTGAATATTCACACTTAATCTTCGCAAGATTATTCGTTTTTTAAGGAATCAGCATAAGACGACCTACACTTGTTTTTAGCACTTTCAGTAATACTTAGGCTGGCCACATTAACACACTTGCAAGAGGGTGGCGCGCGGGAGGGACCCGCCCTCCGCGGCCCAGCTTTGCCTCTGGAGTCAGTATATTATCTCTATGGGCGTGACCCTCTGGCGGTCACCTATCTAGCTAGCGCACGCGGCGCGTGTGGTTTGCGCCACGTGGTGTGTGTCCCGTCAGGTAAGCGTGGTGTGCGTCCCGTCAGGTAAGCACCTATCCATTCTACAGCGGCGCTGTGTCTGCCAAGTTGTACTAAATTGTCTATTAACTGAATATACGGAACCTTATTGAAGGCTTTTGAAAAATCGAGGCATATTGCGTCAATCTGGCTTCTCTCATTTAGAGGACGTGTAAAGTCGTCGTAGTTTCCAAAAGTTGGGTTATTGTTGGGAGGCTGCGATTAAACCGCGCTGATTGGGAAGGAACAACATTTTGTCTTCAAGATGCGTGCACATTGGTGTATATATAATGTGCTCTAAATGCTCGCAGCGTACAGAAGTGCAAGAAATTAGGCGGTAGCGCTCGACTTTATGTTTATCTCCAGATTTGTGCGTTGGTATAACCCTTGCAATGAGCCAGTCACCTGTAACTCGTTTATGTGCAAGCCAAACTTTAAATATGACGAGGAGATAGTTTGCGACCCACTCGGCATATCTTCGAAGAAAAGTATTTAGTATACCGTATGGTCCAATGGACCTTTTGTCGTTGGTGCTAAGTAACAAGGAAACAATACCTTCATATGTAATCTGTATATCAGGCATGACGGATGAGTGAGAAGAAAAAGAGTCATGTAAATCGACTACCTTAGGGCAAGGATTAAACGCTGATTAAAAAAAAAACAAACTGTTATTCATACCAGCAATAGCAGAACACTCAGTCACCAATTGATCATTCACAAAAAGAGAGTAGGCTGAACCAGAACATTTATTATTCTGAGACAAGTGACACCAAAAGCGATCTGGCGAAGATTTCATATAGGTCGTCAGTGTTTTTCGTAG
Source organism: Hyalomma asiaticum (assembly GCA_013339685.2). NCBI lineage: Eukaryota > Metazoa > Arthropoda > Arachnida > Ixodida > Ixodidae > Hyalomma > Hyalomma asiaticum. The sequence goes on along the minus strand of CM023481.1, from coordinate 11,531,573 downwards.
CACTTCTTTTTTGCTACACTACGTTTATCTCGGAGAATCTTCGATAGGCTTCATATGTTTTATTGGTTCTTGTTCGTTTTTTTTTTGCCTATGGCGGTTAACAGCACGTTTCAGATGTATAATCTCCCATGTCATCCAAGGGTTGTACTCATTTTTGCTTATTTTCTCTCTTTTTATTTAGAGGCTTTATGTGAAAACTTGGCTCGAATTCGTTGGAATACCATTCAAATTTTTGGTTATCCATAAACAAAGCTTTTTCTGGGTTAGCTACGAATAATTGCTTTCAAAGTGACGGAAAGCAGCCGTAATATTAGTCCGTCTCGACAAGGCCACTGTCACGCCATTTCACGAAAGTGTGCGCCTTCATCGGCATATGCAGTGCGCTCTTTAGATTGTGCTGGTCCATTAGATGTAAATTTGGCGCCGGTTTTGCGACGTCGCGCAACAGGCTAGCGGATGGCAAGGAAGGTGCACCATGAGGATAATTAATTACCTTATGTTGTCACTAGAACAGAAGCTCGGGAGAAGATGGATTCTAGAATTGACGAACATATCGTTGAAAGTTTTGAAAAACGAGGCATGTCTCTAGAGCCAACGTTTGGCCAAATGGACTTCTCTTCATCGGGGCCATAACGTTTCCCTGACGTTGTCTTCGCCAGGTTTCCCTGAAGAAGACAAGTAAGTCCAGTTGTGGAAAAGATTGCTTTAGCGACATACCCCCTTTTTAATCGCCTTTAACGACCTGTTGATCAGTTGCGTTATGTTGGGCTTTATCACACATATATGCACTCAATTTGCGATGGAAGAGTTCTTGTACCTTTTGTCGCAGGGAGAAATTAAGAGAGAGAGAGAGAGGAACAGAACCGAAGCAACCGCGTAGATTGAGAAGCAGCACCTTGTATTGCGTTAAATGTCTATCATCTAGAGGCACATACTTATATACGCCTGAGAATAAAGCGCCAATAAAGGCTTGTACGTGTACCCATTTCCCGACCGCTTTCTCAGAACATTACCTCTTACTAGCGACGATTTATCAGCAAGGCTGTCACTGTACATTTCGCATGCCTCCCGGCACCATAATAGCGTGGGCGGACACAAATAGTGTGTGTTGGCACATACGCTTGCATTGCATCGCAGTTGAGTCGTGTCTTTGCATGCACCAACATATGCCATATATTCAGCACGTCAGAAAGTTTCGCGGTTTTTTCTACAAGGCACCAGACACGACAAGTCGTCTGATGCATTGTCACCTTCTCTGTGCACAGCGCCGAGTTGCGGCCGTATCGTTTTGTCGTGTGTGTTCAGGCTGTTACTGCGTAGCGGGGCGGGAGCAGGTATATATCTACGCTGAGCCGAAGCGCAGGCCGAGCCGAAGCCCAGATGCACATGCAAGTGCACTTGTGCCCGCACCTTATTAAAGGACACAGACCAACCTTGCGACAATTGCTGCGTGAAGTGCGTAGGCCTAGCTGATTGATAAGGTACACACGAGACTTCGTAGCAGGACACTGCGGTGCGTACATGCGTGCGTGCTTGTAAATTACGAACCGCTGTTTCCGGCGTTTTACAGCAAAGCTGTCTGCATATGATGTGAAGGATTTAGTGGCGCCCGCGCGGGAAAAGTGGCCCGATCCCGAACGTAAGGAAAAACCGCGTTAGGTCCAGAAAGCTTTAGGCTTGCGGCCAACAACAACAACAACAGCAATAATTAATAATAATAATAATAATAATAATAATAATAGTGCGTATGTGTGTGTGCGCGCGCACTTTTCGCGCTACGAGCCCCCTCGCCGCTCAAGACAATACAATGTTTCGTACCTTTCGACAAAATTGTTCACCTCAGTCTCGTATGATATACAGCTTGGGTGAACATCCATCTTCACAGATTCTAATAGGTCATGAATTTCTATTGTTGCTCTAAATTTCCATTAGTCCGTAGAGAGACAGAGGCAAGAAGGAAGGCAGGGAGGTTAACCAGAAGTTGACATCCAGTTTGCTACCTCGTGCTGGGGTGAGGGAAAGCGGGATGATAAAGTGGACACAGAAAGACAACGAAAAATATTAATAGAAAGGACACACGCACAGAGAAAAAAATAAGTGAAACACACACACGCACACACACACACACACACACATCACACACAGGAATGGCGTTCAAGCCACAGTCTTCCAGACAGGCCGGTCTTCGTAAGAAGAGCACTAGTGCTTACGCCATCTTTTTGTGCGACGTTCAGTCATGTCTATGTCGCCGAAGGCTATGTTCCAACAGAGGTTGGTCGTCCAGCTGATTATACGCGCCGCAAAGTGATTGTCTCTGTGCACTGTACTGCGGGCACCCGCACAAGATGTGTTCTGTGGATTCTTCATCTTCGTTAGTCCAGAGTTCTTTACAGAAATAAGGTAACATGCGTAACATAGAAAATACCGATAGATGCAGTCAAAAGAATACTCAAATGCTGGTTGCGGGCGCGGTATGAACCAGAACATGACTTCAAATTCGCTCGTGATTGCTTTTTTGTCGGTGAGGTCGAACATTTCATGTTTTAAAGGGGCCATGGCATGGTCAACAAAAAATTGCAATTTACAGCAAAAGAAAGGAGAGCGTTTGTTATGCCTATACAAGCGTGAAAAAATGCTCTGTAAGGGAGAATTTAAGCAACAAATGAGCCTTAGAAGTCGCCAGCTACAACCCCCCCCCCCCACTGCTGGTGACAGCCATTCTGCCATGGCACACATGACATACTGCACCGTGGAGAACCTCCGTCTGCACCACATCGTCCACTATAGCACTCCCGGTCAGTGCGTTACGACAGCGTTTGTCTGCGGCTTCCATAGCCAAAAATGTCAAGTTCGAGACAACATTGTGATGGGATTCACGGCACACCAATTGATGCCAAAGGCAGCATCAACGTACACCATGCACCGACCAGGCACCCACAGGCGAGCATGTTCCTCGTCACTTCGGCAGAGGCTCTCCCTTCCCTTGTTTTGTCGGTGAAACCAGTACAAAAATTGGCTGCAATTCGTTTGTGAAACGAAATAATGGAACACACAGCGCAGTTTTAACGCGGGGCCTAGTTTCGACACGGTGGTCAAGGCCTCAGTCGCCCCTATCGCCTCTGCGAGAATGGTTCACCCAGCAGGCACATTGGTCAACGCGCGGAAGAAGAATTCTCCAGGAGAGGAAACAGCGCTCGCTCGGGCGGCCCGGTAAAGTCACGCCGTAGGGCACGGCGCCGACGCGCCCCCTGTCGGCCGAAAAGAGGAACGCGCACGTCGCGCCGTGCCCTTCGCTATCGGCTGCACCGGTGCGACCTCGCAGAGTGTTCTAGAGTTAACACATGACAAAGAATACGCGGCAGCTCTCACGCCCTCTCTTCCCAAGGCCATTTACAAATGCGTGCTCACAACACACCAGCGAATGAATTCCTGCGGCATGCGTCGTGCGATCTACAGTGAGTGAAAGCAGCTCGTTCCAAGCGCCGTATGGCACGTAATTAATTCAGCATTTATTACTAACTGCAACTAAAATGTCCGCCGCCCCTATTTATTGGCGCTACAGCGTGAAAACTGAGAACATTTGGAATATATGAGACGGTAACGCAATAATTATTTGTCACGCCCATAGATGACATGTAAACGATGGGAACAGGCCAGCAGCATCATCTGTCGTGATGCGCAGAGAACTCAACTTTCTTCTTTCCCAAACGTTACATTAACGAGACGCCGCAGCGCTGCCGTGGCATATCAGTTTCCTCTTCTCGAATTCTGTTTCCGTGGGTCAACGCTCGCTCCCAGACGCTTAGAGCGAAACAAACTGGGCTTTTATTCAAGGGAAGCATCAGAGCATTGTAGTTTGTCTGTACACCTTACGTTTTCCGATTAAGGGCTGCCACAGAAGCACCACCGACTTCCGGTGATGCAGAGTTTAACCAGACACACATAAAGCTAACAATGCAGCAACATTCATGCATTTAGTAGGAGCTCGTGTAAAGCCTGCCCTGGAGAATCTCTTTCTCTATCTCTCTCTCTCTCTCTCTATATATATATATATATATATATATATAAAGACTGTATGTGCAAAGATATCTTGGGTTGCCGCCAGTTTATAACACAATGGACGATGCGCCTCTTTGAGAACGACGGTTTATTACATCAACGTTTCGGTCGGATCCCGACCTTTTTCAAGATATTTCAAGACAAGTCTTGAAAAAGGTCGGACTCCGACCGAAACGTTGATGTAATAAACCGTCGTTCTCTAAGAGGCGCATCGTCAATTCTGTTATATATATATATATATATATACATATCAGAAAAAGTTCTTCCTGGCTATCGGGATAAATATACGATCAGAAAGTCACAGTGACAAATATATTATGTAGGATTTCTTCTGACGTTTCGGCTGGAGACCAGCCTTTTTCAAAGATGAAAGTTTTTTATGGGCGCACGGTTTTTAAGTACACTTCACAAACATGCATAATGGGGGGGGGGGGAAGGGGAGAGCTCACAAAAAAGGAGGATTTGGGATACAGACGTGTGTCCAAGAAGCAAAGGCCAGTGCAAGATGACGTCTACGTCTGTACGGCGCCTCCATAATACCGAACGGGTGGGCCGAGGTCGTCTTGAAACAGATTGCAAGCCCTCGTTAGGAGACACTCGCGCTGCCGTCACCTTAGTCTATGCTGCTGGAACCCCCGCAGTGTAGCACAGAACCGCTGAAGCCAAATGTCGTTGTTGTGTGCGGAGTACAAAGAAGCGGGAGGGGGGCAAAGGGGGAACAACAGGTTGCTCGGTGCGCTGTCGGCCCCAGTACAGTCCAAAGGATCGTCACCGAGCTACGTTTCACGAAAAATGGAGAATAGAAAAAGGAAACGCGGAGCATACGCGAGTAACCTTGAACCCTGAATGGTTTGGTCCATGAAAGACATGTGCACACAGGCATACACACAAAATAGAGAGAAGAAGTAAAAGAAAAAAAGAAGGGAAAACATCACACAGAAAGGAGAGTCGTTTAGTTTAACGAGTCATACGCAGCGGAACCGGTTCTCTAGCGGAACTGCGTGATGCTCCGCCCAAGCGGGCGCCAAGGGGACACAAGACATCTCTGCACCTTGCGCGCGCGCAGCACAAACTGAGTAAAACATGGATGAAAATGAGATAAAGACAAGAAAAACACGATGGGGAATTAAATATCCTAAGATAATACATGAAAATAAATGAAATCAGAGCAAAAAAGAGATTAACAATAGCAATAACATAAAACAGGTGGACATCGACAATCAGTTCCGCATCCCCACAGGAGGCACTGCCCGAGTGAGCGCCGAGGGCACACAAGACATATTGGCACCTTGTGCGCGTGCAGGATGAACTGAGCAAACCATATCAGACAACAATAAGAGAAAGACAGCACGAAACATGTTGGGGAACCAAATATCGTAAGGTAACAAACGAAAATAAATGCGATGAGAAAGGATCAGGACACAAAAAATAACAAGGCGTACAGAATGAAATCGACCACCATTTCTGCATCTCAACAGAAGCGCCATGAATGTGTACCAAAAAGAGAAAAGGGGAGAAAGCAAAAAGGGGGAAAATAAGAGTTCGGCGAGTTCATAGTGCACATAGATTTGCATTTGGTGCCATAAAGAAACAACAACAACAACAATAATATTAAAAAAGAAACACAGATAAAATATGAAATATTAAAGACACTTAGTCGCTTGCGTCGTTAATTGGTTTAGTTGCCTGACAAGGCAAGCAAGATAGTCGGCCTGTACTTTCGTTGATGCCACCAGACACAGTGTTGAATTTGTGAATAAGGTAAGATTCGCGAACCTCCCGGTCATAATGCGTTTTGAAATTATATTGGAGCACCACAGCTGTGAATGTATGGAAGGGATGACTAAGATCATTTACGTGCTTGGAGAGAGGAAGGTGTGGCAGGGTCTCTATGTGTGCTCTGTGGTTGTTTCTTCTTATCCTAAATGTAGTCTCAGTTTGACCTATGTATTGGGCGTTGCACACGGTGCATTCAAGAAGGAAGACAATATCTGAGCTGTCGCAGTCAAAATTTCCTCTTGTTTGGTAAAAGAATGACGACGCAGTGCTGTTTACTGTGGAGATTCTATTCATCATCGGAGAAAGCTTGCACCTAGGTTTGTTGCACGGGCCACTACCTGTGAATTTGGGAGTGTTCACCATAGATGACGTTACAATGTCTCTGATATTTCGCTCCCGTCTGTGGACAACACGTGGAGGTTCAGGGAAGGCGCTTTTCAACAACAACGGCATTTGGCTTCAGCGGTTCTGTGCTGCACTGCGCGGGTTCCAGCAGCATAGACTAAGGTGACGGCAGCGCGAGTGTCTCCTAACGAGGGCATACAATCTGCGGCCAGACGACCTCGGCCCACCCATTCGGTATTATGGAGGCGCCGTACAGACGCAGACGTCATCTTCCACTGGCCTTTGCTTCTTGGACAGAACTCTGTGTCCCAAACCCCCCTTTTTTGTGAGCTCTCCCCTTTCCACCCCCCATTATGCATGGTCGTGAAGTGTACTGAAAAACCATGCGGCCATGAAAAACTTTCATCTTTGAAAAAGGCTGGCCTCCAGCCATAACGTCAGAATAAATCCTAAATAATGTGTTTGTAACTGTGACTTTCTGATCATGTATAATATATATATATATATATATATATATATATATATATATATATATATATATATATAGATAAGTAGTAGACCCTCGCAATTGGCAACAAAAATGCGGAAAGCGTTTATTCAACGTTTCAGCCGGGGACCGGCCTTCATCATTCCTGATGAAGGCCGGTCTCCGGCTGAAACGTTGAATAAACGCTTTTCGCATTTTTGTTGCCAATTCCGAGGGTCTACTACTCATCTCTGCCTTCACGCCTCCGGCCTATTCACCACCATATATATATATAGCAATTGCGGCCACATCATGACATGTGCCCTATATAAAAAGGTATGCGTATATGGCCATACACGCGTGTCTGGCTCTATACGGCACGTGTACTTATGTTGGCGTATTTGCTTACTATGTATGAGAGTCTTACATGGTATTTTTTGCACCGGTCTTTTATTGCCATATATGCTCCTATCACGATTTGGACAAATACAGCCACATAGGAACCCATGCTATGCATAATCACAGAGGTCGAATTCGTGATATCGCAATAAATGAAATTTTTGTGACGGACAATACAGATCCCGAAAACTCAAGCGTCTAGGATGTATAGGCAAATTAACTGCGATATGATTACTCATTCAGGAATTCCACAAGATGACCATTTAAAAGACGACGGCCGTTGTATTACAGCACGCTAGGTAGGAAGGCAGCGGGCAGGGGACGCTGGTCGTGATCCACGCAATATTGAGGAACAGAGATGTATGAAATCAGCGTGACTTGACGGGAGTGTGGTGGGGATGAACAAATGAAAGGTTAACGAAAACCACTGTATTATTGTCCTCGACCGTAGAAAATTGTATACACACCTGCGTAGAGTTTTGACGTTTTTGTGAATTTATCAACAGGAATAGTGTTCGCCAGCAACTAAACTTTATTTAACCCCATCGAGAGCCCAGTTCAGCGCCAGCATCCAGAGGATCTGAAATTTTATGTAAGGAGCTTTGTTTACTTACGTGCAGTACCGACGGTTTCTAACTCCTCTTGGCTGCAGTCGGAGATGACACAGATCCCCAAGCGAAAGCCCGGGACTCGTGGGTCTTTAAGGAACTTTACCAAATTTCCAGCCTGCGATAAAAACCACCTCGTAAGTATTGTGTACAACATAGCCATCCCCTAAATCTTTACTCAGTTGCCAAGATTGGTATCATCATCCCCGAAACCCAACGGCGACAACTTAGCACGCTTCATCTGTCTGTTTATTTCGCGTGCCTTAAGTATTTCTTGACTCATGCACTGACAATGAACGGAGAAATGAAATTTCTCACCACACCTTATTTGCCAGAACAGGAAAGGGTTAGTTTGCCATTATTACCGAAGATATTTGCTAAATGACACATGATTTTTTTAAGTCGTCACCCCTTCAGTAAGTGAACCAACCCGGATAAAATTTCCTGGCTAGGGGCCTGGTTCTCGCTGATGCGCTAGCTTCCACGCACCCCAATAGGTGGGACAAATCTGCATTATTTAAACCAGTGCCCAGTTGTTTCTGGCTTTAACAGTTTAAGAACACCGAATTTTTTAACACTTCTACAACAGCTACAGCGATGGAGGCGAAAATGGCAGACGATCGTGCATTGTACCTCATAAGAGCACGTTGAAGCACCCGAGGCAGTCGATATTTCCGGAGGCCTCCACTAAGGCGTGCCCCATGATCGCGCTGTGGGGCCGGCCCGTAAAACCCCAGCATCGTTATTATTTTGTTGTTGTTTTTGTATGGGGTTTAACGCTCCAAAACCAGCTCTGATTATGAGAGACGCCGTAGTGGAGGGCTCCGGAAATTTTGACCACCTGGGGTTCTTTAACGTGCACTGACATCGCACAGCATACGGGCCTCAGCATTTCGCCTCCATCGAAATGCAGCCGCCGCAGCCGGGATTCGATCCCGCGACCATCGGATCAGCAGCCGAGTACCATAGCCACTAGACCACCGTGGCGGGGCTCGTTATTATTTTTGTTGTACAATAGATGTTGTCCCCACGTGGGAGCGGCCTGCAATGCTGCTCTAAGGGCGGCGCTTATCAGGACCTAATTAAAGGTTCTTTGTCTGTCTGTCTGTACAATAGATGCACTGCCTTTAAGCTCCATCAGATATCAGGCATGGGGCCCCGAAATAGTGGTCTCATGGAGCATCCCATATAATTTATTCTGCAACAAGACGTACCGAAACGTACTTTACAGTCCTTCGCCACAATAATGCGTCCCTTAACAGCCAGCCACATGGTACGTTGTAGTAAAAAAAATGATGGTTTCAGATGTTGGCACGTGTGCATGTATTTTACGGTTGATATTTCAGTGATTATAACTCCTTTCGCGTGTGTTCTATTTCAAGAAGTTAACGCACAGTGCACAACCACAGCGGCAAGCACAGTCGTCCGCCGTCGATTATCTTATCTTCGGCAAAACGCATGGGAGCTTATCCATGCGCTATTGTACACATTGTAGCGTTATCGCTGTTACTCACGCATAAAAAAATTTACACGGGCGTTCACGATGGGGACAGTAGTACATCAGACCTGTGAGCAGTTTTGAAGGGCGTTCTGCTACATCCAGGCGTGGCTTGCCCATAGTTGCAGAGAAGACGTGTCATAGTTTAGCCGCTGACAATAAAAATTACCGAAGTTATACATGACAAAATCTAGGTGTGGTGATGAGGCATGCCTTAGTGAAAGACTCCGGAATTTTTTTTCCACCAGGGCTTCTTTAACGTGCATTGATATTGCGCAGCTCACGGGCCTGCAACGTTTCTGCAGTCGATCAAAAATGCAACCGCTATGGACGCGATCGAACCCGCTTCTTTGGGAGCCGCGCACCATGACTTCTGTATAATAACGTGGAGGCGCATAGTTTCAGTGCTTGTAACACGAGAAAAATAAGAACTGCAAGTGGAAATGTACATCTATCAATGAAAATACCGAGCTCACATGAGGACGTCCTCATATTTAAATAAACTCTTACGACATTTATATTTCACTTTTGGATATCAAAGCGATGCCGGCGGCGGCGGTTGCATTGCGATAGAGGCGAAATGTTGAGGACCGTGTACAGTGCGATGTCAGCGCACATTAACGATCCCCATATGGTATAAATTTCCGGAGCTCTCCACTACGCCGTCTGTCATAAGCATATCGTGGTTTCGGGACGTTAAACCCCAGGAATCAATGAATGGATATCAATACGAATTCTTTATTTGTGTGAGTTTTCCTGGTGTCGGTTAGTGTAAAGAAGTCAGGCCCTTTGATAGTACCGCAAGAAGTGCGCCGGTTTTTTAACTGTCGACTTGGTCGAGTCCTTGATGCGTGTATCCCTTGCAATTAAAACCATGAAGAAATAACTAGTAGCCCACTCTGCATGACAAATAAAATGTAATTGAAGGCATCCGAATGACATGGAGCCGAAGAGCCGATTGCGTTAAGAAAAACCTTTTGTTTTCAGAAGAAGTAGTCTATTCCATTTTGATGTTTTACAGTGAATTAGGCCAACGCTGTATACCCAATAGCTACTTTCGAGCTTGAATGATGGAAACATGGTGCACTGGGTCTTCTTTTTCTACTATGGCGGTGAGCATTTGGAATCATCTCTAGAGAATTTATCGTACTAACACTGCTTGTAATGTACTGGAGGTGTTTTCTCATTACATGAACCATTTAGACCACAATGCCTCATGAAACCGTTTTAAAGCTTGTTATCACCACAAGACTTCATTTTATTTTTGACAGTGGTTCATACACAGACTTTATTTTCTCCGACTTTGCGAAATAAGGTAATCATAAATTACTTCAATCTTGACTTATGAAATTAGTCTTAATTATAACGTGTTTGACTAACTTTAGAACTTTCTTCTTAACGGTCGCAATCTGTTGCCGCAAAAGATGTGGCGCATCATTGATGAAACCTATTTCGTCTGAATGTAGAACTTGGGGCTGTACTCCTGGCGATATTTCTCCTTCGTCCTATCACCCAAATGATATAACCCTGGACGCCATAACTTGCTGCATACGCTCAGGTATACACTGTGGGGATGGCCAACGACCCGGCTAGAGACTACAGACGACGACGACGACGAACTGCGCGCGTGTGGTGCTGGGGCGCGCGCTAGTTCTAGCCAGGGCCGGGCCTAGGCTGGACGCGGCTGGGCGCGACAGCCCTCAACTGGCTAGTTGGCCGGGACAGGGTGCTGCGGGCCGAGACGCGGCCGGCAAGCTCCCACAATGGCGCCCAACGTGGGGTCCCGGATGCGTTCCGGGAAGGACCGTATGTTCGTGTGAGACGCCGCGTCGCCCGTTCCGCCGCACATGAACGAACACCACCCGATCTGCCTGGTGACCGAGCAATGGAGTGCAGCAGACGAACAAAGGCGAGTGGCTGCGTCGGCCGTTCCGCAGTTCGTACAGAAAAAGCCATTAGTTCCGCAGACAAGCATGCTGACGTCGCGGCCCAGCATGCTGATAATCTAATCGCCGCAAAAGAAAAGGGCGCTGGCAACGCCAAGACGGAGAAGTCGCCGCAGTAGTGGGCTTCAGCTGAAGTGTCGGAAGACGACGACGTGAACAAGGTCCAAAAGACGGACCACAAATGCAAGAAAGAAAATGGGTAGTCCGAGGACAAGTACGAGGACGGCGCCGGTGACGACGATGGCGGTGATGACAACGGTGATGATGCAGTTCCGGATGGCGAGGACTACGACGAGGAAGGGGACGAACCCGAACGAGATGACGATCCTGAGGACGATGATGAGGATGATACGTAAAGTGGCTATAGTAGTGGTAGTCTGCAAGGCAGATGACGATCCGGAGAGCTTGGCTGGGCCGACGTGAAGGGACTTTTACTTGTGTGCGGCACCTTCGACGTCCCGATGCGGCGGTTTCTCACACCCTCCCACGTGTTGCTCATCTGTGATGGCTGGCCGGCAACCGCAATCGACTCCACGATTGAGCGACTACACCCACCGGCTGCCTGCTGGGTGCACTAATCTGAGAGAGGTTGGCGATGACGATCGGTCGTGCTACAGCGCCAGGGTTCGGTTTAGGTCCCGCGTGTTCCTGCAAGACCTTCAGAGGTTTAGGACCGCGGCATCCTGCACGACCTTATGCCCGGCGCTGCGCTACCTGGCCTCGTTCGCCACCTCGCTCGGTGCCCCAGCTTTCGAGGCTCTACCGCTGGTGGGGGCGTCGACAATAATGCGGGCCGTTGGGGACCAGTGCCATCACGACCACGGAGGGAGGGAGAGTGTGGGGATGGCCAACGGCCCGGCTAAGACTACAGACGACGACGACGACGAAGTGCGCGCGCGTGGTGCGTGGCGCGCACTAGTTCTAGCCAGGGCCGGGCCTAGGCTGGACGCGGCTGGGCGCGACAGCCCTCAACTGGCTAGTTGGCCGGGACAGGGAGCTGCGGGCCGAGACGCTGCCGGCAAGCTCCCACAACACATGGCATCGATATTTTCCTCGTCCTATATATTCAATAAAACATACTAGCAACCCAAACTTATCTTCTGCTCCTTAAACTTTATTTATATAGTCGAGCCTATGTGAATTGTCACTTTCTAGTAAAATGAAGTAGTCTTAATGCAGCTCGAAATGTCCTAGTAAAACAACCCTTCAATCATCTCAAGTAATGCACAGTAGGAGCACGCTTTCAATTTCCAGCAGTTATAGACGCCCATCAAGCGCGCCTTTCTTGAAAAACTCCGTTCTCAGCTCCGCGTGAGGGCTTTCGCCTTACTTTGTTTCATAAACTGCTACGGCTTCTATCTCCGCTATAACCTTATATCATCTCCGCCCGACATCTATTCTCCCAGTGAACATAGTCCTGAGGCTGGAATTATTCGGTGCCATTCAGGAGCGTGTTACGAGCCTTTGACTTTCAGGGTTTCTCTATAACGGAGCCGCCTTCTCGGTGCGATTTTTCTAGCGACGCTTGTATTGCCTCGCTAGTCCCGGCGTTGGGGTAGGCGTCTGTGCGCCGAAACGATCATTGTGAAAACAGTGCGCGCGCCTTTCTTCTATTCTATTCTTGCTACTCAAGCGCGTGCACGCTCGTCAGCGCCCGCTCGGCCAACGAGCCTGTTGACGTATCTATGTCATGCGAATTCTTTGGATATTCTTCTAAAGAGAAAACGAACAAAACAAATAAAAACGAAAGTAGGAAGCAAAGACCGAAGCAACGAGAGAAAGAAAGGAACACCAAACACCACTTGTTTGAAATATAAGACTGCATCCATGTGTATGCGGATGGCACTGTCACCAATGACACGTCGACATCAGCATTTGTCATACCGGAGTTGCATGAGGAATACGCATGGCGACTAGGTCATCGATCCTCTTCGACGGCATCCGAACTGGTGGCCATTTTAGTAGTAGTCAGCTTCCTTAAATTGACAAAACCGCCACGCAAGTGGGTTGTCCTTTCCGATTCCTTGGCGACTCTCATTTGTATTGAAAGTGTTGCTCCAAGACAAGTGGATGCAGGTGTCGTACCCGCTATCCTAAAAGAACTTACGCAAGCTACAGAGCTAAACCTCGCTGCGCCATGGTGGTCTAGTGGCTATGGTACTCGGCTGGTGATCCGAAAATTGGGGTGTCGGACCCCGGCCGCGGCGGTTGCGTTTTGGTGGAGGCGAAATGTTGAGGCCCGTGTACTGTGCGATGTCAATGCACGTTAAGAGGTTCAGGTGGTCAAAGTTTCCGGAGCCCTCGGCTACGGCGTCTCTCATAATGATAAGTGGTTTTGGGACGTAAAACCCCAGAAATAAATCAGTCAATTGGAGATACAGCATCTTGTTTTATTCCAGTGGGTCCCAATCACTGTGGAATCGAAGGAAATGAATGGACAGATGCGTTCGCGAAAGCCGCTGATAATTATTCAGAAACCTGTCTCATTCCCATGTCGCTACCTAATATACGCCGCATCTTACAAGGACAGAAACGGGAATTAGGCTTCCTCGAATAGTAACAGAGAACACAGTAGAATACATCTTATACGCAGTCGACCCTAATCTTCCATATAATCTAGACCCTCAGCTCCCACTGTGCATCGCTAACCTGATGCATGGTCTCTTGCTTGGAACTGCTTGCGCAAAGCGTTTTTGAGTTAAAATTAAACTTGCTTCATTTGCAACATATTCATGCGGCCACGATGACAAGGCTGTGTGTCACTTCGGAATGGTACCTTGGATAGCACTGAAAAATATGGAAACCAGAAGGAAAGAGACGGGGACAGGCTCTTACTTTCAACAACTAATTTCTATTCCCTGGATCGGACATGGGAAAAACACGTGACAGTGATAACACTCCGATGCAAGAAAACACTAAAAGAATGATACATCATGAATCCCACGAAAACAAAAAAAATCATATAGAATAAGTGTACGTAGAACCGTATATCATCGCATGCGCAGGCACTCTAACCCCCTCGCGGATTATGACAATGACTGTTTACTGATGCAGCATTTCTTGGCCGGAGGGGTCTGCTCAGTCGTAAATATCAAGGTCGCACTCTCATGCTTATAACTGTTTCGTTGAAAAGGGGGCGACGGCCACAAACATGTTTTGCAATGTAATGCAAGAAACCCGCCGCAAGACACACATTCTACTTTTTCTTTGTTTATGTGCTCATTTAGGAGCACATTGATGCTTCACCCGCGCATGCCATGAGAACCGTGTGTACGCATATATATATATATATATATATATATATATATATATATATATATATATATATATATATATATATATACTGAAACTGCTGGCAAGCCTGTATACACAGTGCCTAATGGCTGCGAGCATACCGGAATCTTGGAAGAATGTGAACATCATCCTAATCAATACGAAAGACGAAACAAATGACTTGAAAAATTACACGCCGATTAGCTTACTGTCAGCCGTCTACAAGGTATTTACCAAGGTATTGCGCAATGAGGGCGAAGACGGGCACTACGTAATACTAATGGAAAACTTCTAAAAGGGCTCCACAGCCACCATATTCCTTCAAAAGGAGAGCAGCAAAGTACCTATAAAGAAGGGCGTAAGACAAAGTGAGACAATCTCTCCAATGTTATTCGCAGCACGTTTACAACAAGTATTTAGAAAACTGGATTGGGGAAAGGTGTGTGTAAGGGTTAATGGAGAATACCTCAGTAACCTCAGATTTGCTGTTTGAATTGCACTGCTAAGTAACTCGGGAAATGAATTGCAAAGCATGATTACTGACCAAAATGGGCAAAGTAGAACCATGGGCCTGAAAATTCACATGCGGAAAACTACAGTAATGTTGAACAACCTTGGCCGAGCACAGCGATTTCAGATAGCCGGCGGGTCGTTGGAAGTAGTAAGTAAACGTATCTACTTAGGCCAGGTATTGACCCCTGATCCGTATCATGAGGCTGAGATAATTAGGATTAGAATGGGGTGGAGTGCATCCGACAAGCATTGTCAGATAATGAATGGTAGCTTACCATTTGTCTGTGAAGAGGTAAGTGCCTAACAGCTGAATCTTACCGGTAGTCACCTACGGGGCAGAAACTTGGAGGCCAACTAAATGGGTTCAGCTTAAATTGAGGACGACGTAGCGAGCTATGGAACGGAAAATGGTATGTGTAACCTTAAGCGACAAGAAGACAGCGGAGTGGGTTAGGGAACAAACGCGCTTTAGAGGCATATTGAAAGAAATTAAGAAAAGAAATAGCTGTGGGCGGGTCATGTAATGCGAGGACAAGGCTACGGTTGGTCATTAAAGGTAACAGGGTGGATTCCTAGAGAATGCAAACGTGGCAGGTGGCGGCAGAAATTAGGTGGCCAGATAATGTCAGGAAGATTCGGTGGATAAATTGGGCCCATTTAGCACAGGACATGGATAATTGGAGAGCTAGGGAGAGGTCTATGCCTTCAGTGGGTGTACACTGGCTGACGATATATATATATATATATAGAGTAAGCGAAGCACGACGTACGTTGAAACTTTTTAATGGTCGTCAAACGTTTTGGCTGGTGGGCCAGCCTTCGTCAGTGTGACCTATATATATATATATATATATATATATATATATATATATATATATATATTGTAAAGAAGAATTGTTGAAGACGCCGCTCGTGCTCGAGGTCCGTGTCGTTTGGACAAGACCGTTGCCGCAGGGCTGCGTCTAGTTGCACCTAAACACCTTAACAATATATATATATATATATATATATATATATATATATATATATATATATATTGTAAAGAAGAATTGGAACCTTGTAGTGGGCCATCCTCTCAGGCGCCTTACAGTGCGCTTCTCTCTTGAGCGCTCTGTTGAAGACGCCGCTCGTGCTCGAGGTCCGTGTCCGTTTGGACAAGACTGTTGCCGCAGGGCTGCGTCTAGTTGCACCTAAACACCTTAAGAATATATATATATATATATATATATATATATATATATATATATATATATATATATATACAGGCATGCTGGCGAGGACCCGTCGGCGTGGGGCAGATCGAAGTAAATCGTCCTTCAAACAGTAACAGCGGAAGGTTTATTTCATCCAACGTGTCGTCAGGAGTCTGGTCGAAACGTTGCATGAAATAAATCATCTTCCGGTGTTACTGCTCCAAGGAGGATTTACTTCGCTACACACACACACACACACACATATATGTATATATATATATATATATATATATATATATATATATATATATATATATATATATATATATATATATATATATATATATATATAGCAGTCATGGTGGTGAATAGGCCGGAGGCGTGAAGAGAGAGATGAGTAGTAGACCCTCGGAATGGGCAACAAAAATGCGGAAAGCGTTTATTCAACGTTTGAGCCGGAGACAGGCCTTCATCGGGAATCCTGATGAAGGCCGTACTCCGGAATAAACGCTTTCCGCATTTTTGTTGCCAATTCCGAGGGTCTACTACTCACCTCTCTCTGTCTCTCTCTCTCTCTCTCTCTATATATATATATATATATATATACACTATCAGAAAGTCACAGTGACAAAGACATTATTTAAGATTTATTCTGACGTTTCGGCTGGAGACCAGCCTTTTTCATATGTTAAGTATATATATATATGTATGTTTTACTCAGTTCACACTAAAGGCGCCCAAGGTGCAAATATGTCTTTTATACCCTCGGCGCTCACTCGGGCAGTGTCTCCTATTGGGATGCAGGAATGACTGTCGATCTCCACCTATGTCGTTTTATACCTGTTGTTAATTTTCGCTTGTTATGATTTCATTTATTGTCATTTGTTATCCTCTGCATTGTACTGGAGAACAACCGCCCACAGAGCAACTTGTTTCACCCCCCCCCCCCCCCCGCCTTCTCTTTACTCCGCACTCAACAACCACATTTTGCTTCAGCGGTTCTGAGCAGCACTGCGGGGGCTGCAGTGGCACAGACTGAGGTGACAGCAGCGGGTGCGTCTCCTAACGACGGCTCGCAATCTGCTGGCTGATGGCCTCAGCCCAATTTCCTGGTGTTATCGGGGTGCCGTGCAGACGCAGAGGTTATTTTGCACTGGCCTTTGGCTCGTAGACACGCCTCTGTATCCTTAACCCCGTTTTTTTTTGGCTGTTCCCTTGCCTAACCCCCTTTCCAGCCGCACTCCCCTGTACATGTTCGTGAAGTGTACGTAAACCACGCGCCCACGAAAAACTTTAACCTTGGAAAAAGGCTGGTCTCCAGCCGAAACGTCAGAATAAATACTAAATAACATGTTTGTCATTCTAACTTTGTGATCGTATATTTATCCCGTTTACCAGGAAGGGTTTTTGATATATATATATATATATATATATATATATATATATATATATATATATATATATATATATATCGAATTGATAAAGTATCATTTAGAGATTGTAATTATTTTTTATTTAGATGCGCGTATTCTCGGAGTGCTAGTACTGTCACGTGTTTTTTCGTTTATATATGCATGTCGGATCCCGAGAATAAAAAAAAATCATTAGTGAAAGTGAGCTCTTGTCCTCGTCTCGCTGCTTCTTATATCCATGTTTTGCTGCGTTATCCCAGATATCTTTTCGTTATGAACCACGAGAAAGCCGATTTTGCTACCCTTGTGCATGAGTTGGTCGTCTCTCCGAAGCAAACCACACAGAGACAACGATTCGGACAAGAGCGACGTTTATTAGGTTTAGCTCGAACATCTTCCCTTTAGCGAGAATGCTTAATATTAAGTCCATCGCGGCCATAGATTCATCACAAGGCACTGAAAGCCCTGCAACATGTTTCTGAAGAGGCAGAAATTAGTGATAATTACTGAGTGAACTCCATCTTGTGCGCGCACAGTGTTGCTATTTGTGTGACGCGAGTGAACTCTTTTAAAAGAGCGATATTTAACTGATAGGATGGAAAAATCCTATATATTTATTTTACTTTTTTGCTTTTATGTTTATGTTTTATGCTACAGCATCTAAGCGAAAAGGGGTAGCTGTTGCCAGAATAAAGCGACAAGAACTTTCATCACTAAAAGATAGGAAATAGGAAGAAGGAGGGAAACAATACAGCAAGCAATGGACAAAGAAAAGGGAGGAAGAAATAGAGAGACAAGCAGAAGCAAACAAGCATACAAAAAAAGAAGAACGCCCGCACACGTCAAGCTTACCTTCCACCATTTTTCCGATAGTAGAAGGGCTCCTAAACTTTTTCAGTCAAAGTCAACCACATGTTTCACGCAGCCATCTGGTTAACTTCGACTTCGAGCCATCAATGCTCCAGGTTTCACTTACGACTCAAATATTCCTCGCTGCGTGGTGATTTACCGCTGCGCTGTGTACCAAATCTGTAGGGATGGTAAATTCGATGAACGATTAATCGATTAATCAATTAAATGTACACCGTTAATCGATTAATCGTCATCGATTTCCACCTTTCAGTTAATCGAATTAATCGATTAAAGCTCTTCGATTAATCGATTACGGCACCCCCCCCCCTGACCCCAACACCGCCCCTTGGCCGGAGCGCATATTTTTACGCGAGTCGAAGGAGCCCGGAACCGCAGGCGGCCATACCCAATGGAGATAGAAATGAACTCGACCCGATCTCCGTCGCCTACACCGTTTTATTTACCCCCAAATTTTACTGACTTTTCGTGCAAGTGCCACATTGTAATATGCGCTGATTATTTCTTGACTGGTTCAGTTCTTATTGCCGTCTTATTTTACTCCTTAGCGAATTAAAGATTATTTGTCACCAATGAAAGAAATAGAGATAATGTATTGGAAGGTAGAGAGAGCGGATCTAGTACACCCCGGCCTTCTACTGTACTTTGGGAACAACGCAACAGGGGAAAAAGAGTGATGAAGCATGATGCTGGGGATAAGAATGAGTGATCCGTATATACGTAAGACAGGACTGCTTGCGCAAAGGGGACATGGACGCTAGTAATCATTTTTTATTACGCTTGGTACCAACTATATAGCCCAACTGTCCGCCTTAACGCTTGCAGTTAGTCCAACTTATGGCAGCTATTCACTTCTGCAAAACAGCCTGCTATGACGCGGAAAATGTCGACTCAGCTCTCTTGACATAAACACTCATAATAGTCAAACCCCAGCACGTGTAACTGGGACCTCGCCTCCACTTGAAACGTGACGGGGGCTGCCATTAGTTTGGCGAATATGCTGTGCAGGGGAACGCACTCGAGGATTATAAAAAAGATCTAATAGTCGCATAATGGAAATAAGCCGCTTTAGCTGCATATAAGTCTAATGGTCGCTTTTCATAATCCGCAACTTTGCGAATTGGTACACCTAACGTCTAGCGTCCATTCCATTTCTATTGAAAAAATGACCTTGTAGCATTTGGTAATTCTGTGTGGTCGCCTATTTCGGGTGAAATACAGTTCTCATCTATTGCTTGTACTCCCATGTCAGCCAGCCTAGAGGCCGTTGTCTGCTGCTATGTCACGAATGGAGGACAGTCGCGAAATACTATGTGTTCTAATCTCTGATACATTAGACAGCGCTCACAGTTCGATCTGTGCGCGCGATTGAAAAGGTGCGCGTAGCGCCGAGTTAAGTCGGCGACCAGGTGAAACCTGTGCAGTATACTGGCACAGCTGCCGTTTGCTCTAGCCGAGAGGAAAGACTCGTGTCACTCTATTTCCCACGGATGCCTGCACTGATGGCTTGTTTGAGACCAGTATGTTGCTGTGCAATCTCTCATGAGTGACCTCAAGGGAGAGGTGACGTCAGTTCGTGGTTATAGTATTATTGACGGCTTCCACAATACCTAACGGACAGAGAATTGTTGCCGTCCCTACAAGAGCGAGCGTCTTTAACTTTCCTTTCCTCCTCGTCTCTTTTTTTTGAAATCTTTCTCGGTATTGCCTCACCCTCGGCCACGCTGCGTGTTTCCGGTGCGACTTTCCAACTAGTGTGGTCGTCGAAAGCGCCTCCAATTTCGGTTCGCTCTAGTAGGCAGACTTCGACGGAAAGTCACGGAATACGACCTGCTGCCCAATCGTCCGTGGGTCATGGCCACTCAAGAAATCTTGGATCCATGACAACATCCAAGGACGACGGGCTCCCTATGTTCAGTGGGCGAAAGTGCGAATATTCACACAGCCGCTAATGCGCTCATGTGATCTCTAGCGCATCGGATAACTTGTGTCGATATCAAACACAAGCAACGCCTCTCAAACAAGACATCATTTTTCAAGCACTTATAAAAAATGTCGATTAATCGATTAATCGATGAAAATATCACAGCGAAAACAATTAATCGATGAAAGGCTAAACGGACGAACGATTAACGATTAATCGATTAAAAAATTTAATCGACCATCCCTACAAATCTGCCTCGTCGCTTCCTTATGCTATAAATTTGTCTTGAGCGTGTGAGAAAAAACACAAAATAAAGATGATATGTGATCGTGTTAGTATAGCTGTTTACAGCTTCTTTCGTAGTATAAAAAGAAAGAAAAGAACCGTAGCCATTGCGTATAAAGTTTTCACGGAAACTCCCTGTTGAGGACCGAAACTTAAATGACCTCAGTTTGTAAATTTTCTTCAGGTTGGGGCATAAGTACGTGTATTATGCCTGTGCAGGCCATTTTCGCACGTTTTCCAGGCGTACCGTTCACGATGATTCCGCCTAACCTTCCGCTACGGTTTCAATAGAAATCAGGAGTAGCTGAGTGGGAGCTGGGAAGAAACGGTTCCATATAAAGATGTGCGGGTACAAAGATGTTTTACAAGTCGACATCTCTAAATCAAACTTTGAAAGAAGTTGTAGTAGGATGCGTCGGTCTTTTCTAAAAGATTCAGATGTGGCGGTTAACTCCCCTTCCACCGGGAAGGGAATGGCTGAGAGGTTCCTAACATTTCAGCATTGATTCCCTTCTGACTAACCGGACACAGCTTTCGCATATAAAGACGTTCGGTCCTCGAGCACTGATACTTCTGTCGCGGCAGGCAGGCTGTCCGAAATGCAAGAATATTTGGTCACATAAGGACATACATCACAATCCAATGCAGCAAAGCGCAAACGTTCGCTAAATCAAGTGTATTCTGGGCACTTAAAGAGCTACTATTCGTCATCTGTACATAATCATCATCACATGGGTTTCTTCTTCATCGATTGTGGGTTGTCACTTCGCGTCTCATCTATGCTTTAGGCTCGGCCGGTTCGCCGCATCATCCAGGCCTAATAAATACCCCGTGGTGACTGCATCGTCACAAGTGGTGGAGAGTGCTGTTCGGTCCTAGGTCCTCTGCCGCGCCGATCTACCTCCTGGAGCTCCGGTCAGGTCGCCGATTACGCGAGCTCTCCGCCGTCATGTCGCAGGACGCGCCGTCCAATCCTTCTACATCGGCCCTCTCGGCCCCGACTGCTGCACCCCTTCCCTATTTAATTGTCAACGGCCACCAGCGCGACCCCCACCTGTTCGCTGGCCTCCGCGCAGAGGACGTGGAGGATTGGCTTGACGACTACGATCGGGTGAGTTCAGCCAACCGCTGGGACGAACCACTCAAGCTACACCACGTCTCTTTTTACCTAACGGGAGTGGCCAAAACCTGGTTTTTCAACCACGAGATTGACTTTGCCGATTGGGAGTGTTTCAAGCAGAAGCTTCGACAAGTTTTCGGGACACCGGCCGTTCGATCCGCTGTTGCCAAGAAGACGCTTGACACTCGTAAACAGCAACACGTAGAGTCGTACACGTCGTACATCGAGGATGTCCTCGCCCTCTGTCGACGCGTCAAAGCGGCCATGACCGAAACTGACAAAGTTCGGCACATTCTCAAGGGCATAGCGACTGTTGCATTCAATGCGTTGGCCATCAAGAACCCGGACATCGTTGCCGATATTGTCGTTAACTGCCAGCGCCTGGACGAACTTGAGTCCGTACGTTTGCACTCGGACACAACCGAAAACGTCTCCAACACAGACCCGTCGCTACGTACGATGATCCGCGCGATCATACTCGAGGAGCTCCAGTCCCTCGGCTTTGCAGTCAGTTCACTTCCTCAACACGCTTCCAGTGCCTCCTTGCGAGAGGTCGTAAAGGTGGAATTGGCGTCCGTGGCTGGGGCTGCTTACACGGAGCCCATAAACCAGAGGCCCCCGTCAACATACGCGCAGGTTGCCGCAGTGCCACCAGTCATAGTACAACCGATGCCTCCGCAACCGACGCCTGCCCACCTGGCTTCCATCTCAGCTGCCGCACCTAGCGCTCGTCCCTATCCGCAATGGCGCCAGCCTCGTTCAATCTGCTATTACTGTGGCTATCGTGGCCATATTGCACGCTTCTGCCGTAAGCGTCAGCAAGACGAGCGCAGCGGATATGACGTATCAGAACGGGACGAGTTTTCTGTGGGGCGGCCTGTTCCAACGCCGTCCATATCCACTGCCTCCCACCCGCTCTGCGTCGCCAAGTGCAATGTGTGACACGACTCGTAACTACCGTCCCACCAGACGCTCCTCACCGTCACCACTGCTTCGTTCTACGTCGCCCCTGCGACCAGCCTGTCATTTCCCTGATCGCCGCCAGGAAAACTGACTTGAGCAGCTTTTGGAGGAAAAGCTGCATCGCACGAAAAGACAGAAATTCCTCCAGCATGCCCGTGTAATGTGATTATGGTTATAGTGGAAGGCGTTCGCGTGGAAGCTTTGGTTCACACAGGTGCTTGCGTATCAATTATACGTCGCGATTTGTGTTCACGTCTGCGGAAAGTCACGACCCCCTACGATGGCCCTACACTATTTTCTGCTCAAGGAGACGCCATTACGCATTCTGCCATGTGCACCGCTCGTGTTTACATCGATGGCATCCTGCATCACATACAATTCGCAGTGCTACGTTCGTGCGCGCAGAAGCTCATATTAGGCTGGGATTTTCTTTCTGCAGCATCTGCTTACATCTGCTGCCGGGAACGTGTTCTTCATATAGACGAAACCACCAATTCGCTTTATGCGGAAGACTCTGAAAATGACGCGCCTCTTCGCTTGCTTGCGGCAGCCGACATCGAGATACCTCCTGGCCTTCAGCGGGTTGTTGCCATCACGTCTGATGTCATTGACACAGGTGACGTGCTCGCTCTCCCGTCTGCACGCTGGCTAGCAAGAGGCATTGTTTTCGCCACGGGCCTAGTTCGGTTTGCCAATGGCTCAGCACATCTATGCGTGCGTCTCTCATAATCAGAGCTGGTTTTGGGACGTTAAACCCCACAAATCAATCAATCATCTATGCGTGACAAATCCGACATCAAAAAAGGTGCTTATTCCTAAAGGCGCTCCACTAGCTTGCACCAGTGGATCCGAATCTCTCTCTGTCGTTTCCCTCGAGACAGCTTCATCTGCAGCTCCTTCTGTTGCAACTTCCGCTCCTCCCTCTACTCTTTCCGCTGCCATCAGCTCAGACCTGACGCCTCTAGAGTCACAGCAGTTACTAGCTTTACTGCAAAAACATAAATCGTTGTTTGACGTGTACTCAGCTTCATTGGGGCAGACTCCCGTTACCACGCATCGGATAGAGACAGACGGCGGATCCATCGTGCGTCGTCGACCGTATCGCGTATCGCTCGCAGAACGAAAAGTCATCGAAGAAAACGTCGCCGATATGTTACAACGAAATATAATACGTCCATCTACCAGTCCTTGGTCATCCCCTGTCATTCTTGTACGGAAAAAAAGACGGCTCTGTGCGCTTTTGCGTGGATTACCCCGCACTCAACAAGATAACGCGCAAGGATGTGTACCCGATGCCACGAATTGATGATGCCTTGGATTCCCTGCAGGGTGCCAAGTACTTCTCAAGTCTTGATTTACGGTCGGGTTACTGGCAGATACCCATGCACGAGGATGATAAAGAAAAAACGGCCTTTTCTACGCCAGATGGCCTCTACGAGTTCAACGTCATGTCATTCGGCCTCTGTAATGCTCCCGCAACATTCGAACGCATGATTGATACCTTTCTGCGCGGGCTGAAATGGAAGACTTGCTTGTGCTATTTGGACGACATTGTTATTTTTTCATCAACGTTCTTGCAGCACTTGCAACGTCTGGACGAAGTTCTTACGTGTCTCGCCAACGCCGGCCTTCAGCTGAACAACAAAAAGTGCCGTTTTGCCAGCAAGACCATCAAGGTGTTGGGCCTGTTGCGACCTCACCGCTGCTACCGCTTGTCGTGGTTTATCGCTGCCACCATTTGTCGTGGACTCGTGTCGCCTTCAGGCCAGGAGTCCACGGGGCAGGAGGGAAGAGTACGAGGAGTTGGTTTGAGAAGAGAATATTTACATTTATTTACATGGTTTGAAGGTGATGGCCGAATCTCAATCGAATCCTCTATCGAATCCTCTATCGAATCTTCTCTCGAATCCTCTCTCCCGTGGATTAAATAACCAGCGTCGTCCGGCGACGCCTTCTTGGGAGGGCCCAGTCGACGCTTCTTCTTCCAATCGGAGGTTGAAGGTCCGAAGGGGAAGAAGGTTGTGGACCTCCCCCTTTTCTTCGAATGTGGCCGAGGTCACACGTACGCAGCCGGACCATACGATGGCGCATCTGGACGTCTTCCGGTGACACACCTCGACGTCTTCCGGCCAGAGGTAACGAGGAAATCGTTACCGGCACTCGACACGTTCGACTCGTATCTCTAACGACACCTGCGTTAACGAGTCTCTGGTGGCGCCGCTCCATCTCCGTAGTCCCGGACGCAACAGCTCCGTCCGCCGGCGGGAGACTCGACCTGAGGGTGACCAGCATACCAGGTCGGCCGAAGTGTCGGTGTTCGATCAGCTCTCCGTGAGACGGAAGCTCCGATGTGGGGTTCTCACACATGCCTTGCTGGCTCTCGTCCTGGGCACACACGTAAATACACGCGCACACGCACAACTACAGGCACGGGAAGTGCCCTGCTGGCAATAGGAGCCATCGAGTCCAAAATACATAAACCAATCTGCCTTACATTTCCCAAATTAAATGAAAGCAGCCCTCAAAACAGTTGTAAACATTCGCTGAAGCTCCCAATTTCTATCCCTGAATTAATTTGAGCTTACAGTTTACGTCAGTTATCATTTCCACTCGATGAACTACATGTGTGAGCCATCGCAATCTGCCGCAATTCCACCAGACTCCACATCTCTAAACCAGTGCATACCTCACATATGACCCCGAACTTTTGTTCCCAAAATTTTGTGCCGTCAAAGTGAGTCATCATGTTCCTGTGAGCAGACGAAAGAAAACTGTCGAGCTGCTTTAGAGCAGAAGCTAAATACGCAAATGTGCTCTAATAAACATTTACAAACCTATGTAGTATAACCACAGGAACATTAATCATTTTCAACATCCGCCCTCGCACGTCTTAGTGCTGCTACTTAATATTCCACTCTGCGGATGTACTACAATACTAGCTCTCCGACTTTGCGGTCGCAATTCTTACACTTCAGACACCCTATATAAAATAACCTTGCTCTCGTCCACACACTGCACATGCTTTTAAAGCCATAAACAGAAAACAAAACTCGCTTAAATTATGCGCAAAACTCAATAAGAATATCCATGCTTATTAACCACTCTTGCCTAAAAGCTAACTCAAAACACTGCCACTATATACGCACTTGTTGAACAAACACTAACCTGGTTCCTTGCCAACGCCCACACAATACACATGAGTCTAAAGCTACAAACAAAACTCTCGCTAGCATTACGCGCTAGAAAACCCACACCATTGCCTATGACTTACTCATGCGAGAAAATAACCTCAAGCACTTGCGCGGTTTACATACTCTTTGTACAACCCTGCCATGGTTCCTTGCATTCGATCTTAATGAGGCGCAATGCAAACACTACTCTTTCAAAACATTTGCGGTCATACGATACTTCGAACTCAATCTCATAAACACATCGCAAACCATTCAATCTCCATACATGACTAACCTTTCAACAAACAACTCTCTTGCTCACTTTCCACTTTGCCTTCACACTCACTATCGGCTCAACAAAAGTTAAATCTAACATCCACAAGAAAGCTACAAAGCAAATCTCAGGCTACACGCGGAGATAAAGAAACATCACTTCACAAAGCTAAAATAAACAAACAAGCAAAAATGTCTCTCCAAAAGGTCATCCATTAACATTGTTCAAAAACCTAGATCTGTCTCCCATTTTGAGACGTACTCGCGGTGGTCGCGCTCGGAACGCTTTTCTAGCACAGGAAACGCAAACCGCGAAACACCTGTTCGGTTCTCCGCACAGCGCCACTATCCTCGCCATCGCCTTGCTTGCTCTACCACCGTCGCATTGTTCGATGGTTTCGCGATGACCCCTGACTGTGCACACCCGCCGCGACAATGCTGCACCGTGAAGAGGACGGGAAGATAACTGCAACCGGCCCTCGGACCGCTTCCGCGCAGAGTGCACCTCTCTTCCCGCTTTCGTTCGGCGGCTCCTACGTATTCTCCGCCGATTTGTCGTGGGTGGCAACCACAACTTTCTCATTTTTCTGCTTCTTCGTTTGAAGCCCGTCTGGAAATCTTCCACGCTCTGTGCGGTATTCCTCTCACTGCGGCGCCTTTTCGGCCTATGCCGCTTCTTTCTGGGCATTTCGGAGCCCTTCGCTTCCTTTTCATGCACCTGTGCAACCTCACTGCACTCGCTAGCTGGCCGATCCGCGCAGTCAAAATGATTTTCAGCTAAATCATCTGTTTCTTCACTCTCCTGACTGGCGGACAGCTTCAAACACTTAGGAAAGCTGCAGCTGTCTGCTTCTAAGCTATATAGCTCGCATACTTGGGAGCTACCCTCAACTACAATGTCCTCCTCACATTGTGCTTCACTGCACTCTCCTGGCCGTTCACTGGTGTTCTGGCATGACGTGTCGAAATAACCTTGGACATCGCATGCAAGATCCACCGTCACGACGTCCTCATTTTGTATGCGTGCCAAATCGTCCGCAACCTCTCTAGGTGCTTCTCTTTCATCCCATTGGCACGATACTTCGTCGCGTTTTTTTCGGCCTTTAGTGACATCCACTTTCACTGCGGCATCTTTGTCACGAAAGTTCACTGCACTTGTGAACGTGCCGCCACTATCACGTGCGCGAGCCCTTTCTTTGGCTCTTACCTCCACCGCACACGCTACCACTTCGCACCTTTCGTGCGCTACTTCCGCAGATACCTGATTATCTCTCTGCATTGCCTTCCGTTCACGATCTAGCCTTTCAATTTCATCGTTCAAAATTTTCAACTCTTGCCTGCGTCTTTCGTCCTCAATTCTTTCCTTTATTTCTCTTTCCTGATTAATTAGAATTAAGGTCCCGAAATATTCAATGTCCTCCGGATCGCTACCACTTTCTACTATAAGGTTTTGAATTTCCGATTCAGGCAAGTTCTCATCTACATCCAAATCAAACTCTTCAGCGAGCATCAACAGGCTAGCTTTCGTCAAACTCGTCAAGTCCATGGTGACCGCTTTAAACTTTGACTCGGCTTTCGCAAAAATGTAGAAATCAACCCCACCAGCGTTTCAATTCTGGCCCTAGAGAAATTGAAGCCTGGTAAATTCTACAGAATTAACGAAAGCCCACACTAGCAGTCCCAAGTTGCCTAGTCCTTGTCTACCTTTTTGAATTTATTAATCACTTTCTTAATCCCTCAGTCAACTCCCAATCCTACGTAACTCTTCCTCCTCTGCACCTATCCTTTCAACATCAATAATCAATCTCAAGCTCCCTGTTCACTTCCTCACGTCCACTACCAATAATTCTGCACTTTTCCACAAACGTATATGGGTGGCCTTCAGCAGCTTGTTTACATTCCCCTGAAAGCTGCTTTCTGCTGAGATACGCACTACCACAATTCTAGGCAGTTGTACGATCGAGCTTTTAACGGTTCTAGGCTAAAATACTCGATGACTCTCAAGCACAAAGCCAGGCACTCACCCAATACCGTGCAGTCGTGGTACGCTACGTGGATCCCGGCGTCTTCCAGTTCCTAGGGCTTTCGGCCGGTCCTTTCTCCATGGAGCCTCCGGTTCATCACGCCGCTCGCCATCCGTGGTCGTGGTTCATCCCACCGCTTGCCAGCCAGTTGTCGCGATCCCACCGCTGCCACCAGTTGTCGCGACCTCACCGCTGCTACCGCTTGTCGTGGTTTATCGCTGCCACCATTTGTCGTGGACTCGTGTCGCCTTCAGGCCAGGAGTCCACGGGGCAGGAGGGAAGAGTACGAGGAGTTGGTTTGAGAAGAGAATATTTACATTTATTTACATGGTTTGAAGGTGATGGCCGAATCTCAATCGAATCCTCTATCGAATCCTCTATCGAATCTTCTCTCGAATCCTCTCTCCCGTGGATTAAATAACCAGCGTCGTCCGGCGACGCCTTCTTGGGAGGGCCCAGTCGACGCTTCTTCTTCCAATCGGAGGTTGAAGGTCCGAAGGGGAAGAAGGTTGTGGACCTCCCCCTTTTCTTCGAATGTGGCCGAGGTCACACGTACGCAGCCGGACCATACGATGGCGCATCTGGACGTCTTCCGGTGACACACCTCGACGTCTTCCGGCCAGAGGTAACGAGGAAATCGTTACCGGCACTCGACACGTTCGACTCGTATCTCTAACGACACCTGCGTTAACGAGTCTCTGGTGGCGCCGCTCCATCTCCGTAGTCCCGGACGCAACAGGCCACATTGTGAGCAAGGATGGAATTCGTCCTGAGCCTGCCAAGGTTTCGGCAGTTGTCCATTTCCCTCGTCCTGAAAAGGACAAAGATTTGCGAAGTTTCCTGGGTCTCGCATCTTATTTTCGGAGATTCATTCGAGACTTCGCCTCCATCGCTGCACCTTTGCACAAGTTACTTACTGCTCGTGTTCCCTTTTCGTGGTCTTCAGAATGTGAATCGGCGTTCACACATCTTAAGCGGGCACTTACGTCTGAACCAGTACTTCGACACTTCGATGAAGCCGCACCTACACTCTTGCATACAGACGCAAGCGTTCACGGCATTGGTGGTATTATCTTACAGCACGGCGAGTCTTCACGTGAAAGGGTCGTCGCGTACGCAAGCCGCGTACTGATAAATGCCGAGAAAAATTATACCATCACTGAGCAGGAATGCCTAGCTCTCGTTTGGTCAGTCCAGAAGTTCGGACCTTACCTTCATGGCAGCCATTTTACAATTGTCACGGACCATCATGCTTTGTGCTGGCTCTCGGCGCTCAAGAACTTGTCCGGACGCCTCGGTCGTTGGATTCTTCGCCTGCAAGAATACGACTTCACGATTGTGTATAAAAGCGGCAGAAAACATATGGACGCAGACGCGCTCTCTCGCTGTCCGCTGCCTATGACACCACGCAGTGCTCATTCGGATCACTTCCCTGACACGCCCTCGAACACTGCGACCTCGTGTCCTTCGTCCTTAGCGTCGCTAGATCCCATGCTCCCGGACAACCACCAACCATTTAGTTCGTATCAACTTTCGGACGCTTATTGTCGACGCATCATAGACCGTCTTCAAGGAGCTTCCCTTCCTCCTAACGCCCGCCTTCGTCGGCAGTTGGCAGAGTTTAAGCTCGATGACAGGGTTCTATACCGCCATGTCTACCACCCAGATGGTCAATGCTGGGTGCCTGTACTGCCTCGCTCTCTTCGGGCCCATGTCCTCAGAGCCGCTCACGACGACATGACTGCTGGTCACCTTGGTGTTCAGAAAACCTACGACCCGATCAAAGCTCAGTTCTACTGGCCTGGTTTATCTAATAGTGTGGCGCGGTATGTCGCTTCCTGCACACTGTGCGAACGTCGAAAGCTCCGTACATCTCTCCGAGCGGACAGCTTCAGCCGCTACCTTGCCCCTCGCAACCTTTCGAAATCGTCGGTGTTGATCTGTACGGTCCTGTTCCGGTCACGCTCAATGGTCAACGATGGATTGTCACAGCCGTTGACCACTTGACACGGTATGCCGAAACAGCGTGCGTGAGTTCCGCCTCCGCATCCGAGCTCGCTGAATATATACTCCACGCCATATTTCTGCGCCACGGCGCTCCTCGCGTCATCCTGAGCGACCGCGGAAAAGCATTCCTGTCGCAACTCGTAGACGAAGTCCTCAGAGCATCTGGAGCTGCACACAAGACAACATCCAGCTACCATCCGCAGACCAATGGCTTAACCGAACGATTTCATCGAACGCTTTCCGACATGATAAGCATGTACATACGACCGGACCACAAGAACTGGGACACACTTTTACCCTTCGTGACATTCGCGTACAACACCGCCATCCAACGCACAACCGGTTACTCGCCCTTCTATCTTGTGTACGGCCGCTCGCCCTCATCCTTCCTTGACGAATCTTCGCTGGGCCCATCAAAGCCCCTTCGTCCTCCTGTGAGGAATACGTCTCTCGTCTCCAGCGTTCTCGCCAGCTCGCCCGCATCAACACCGAAGCGAGTCAACAGGATCGTAAGAACTGCTATGACGCCAGTCGTCGCATGGTATTTTTCCGCCCAGGCGACGAAGTGCTCCTCCGGACACCAATCCGCATTCCTGGATTGTGTGACAAGTTTCAATTTAATTTCATCGGCCCCTACACCGTGTTGGCCCAGACGTCTCCTGTAAACAATCGTGTGACACCCGTTGTTGCTCCAACTGACCGTCGCTGCCGTTCTACAGAAATCGTTCACGTTTCCGGCATGAAGCTTTTCGCAAGGCCGTCTTCGTCCCTTTAAGCTGCGGCCGGGCTGGCAGCTCTCGCGCCGGGGAAATTAGTGTGGGCACTTAATGCGCTACTCTTCGTCATCTGTACATAATCATCCTCACATGGGTTTCTTCTTCATCGATTGTGGGTTGTCACCTCGCGTCTCACCTATGCTTTGGGCTCGGCCGGTTCGCCGCATCATCCAGGCCTAATAAATACCCCGTGGTTACTGCAGGTGACTGCATCGTCACAGCATTATGAATTCTTTAAATGAGATCGTCCATATACACGGGAAAGCACAAATTAACGAGAATATTTCAGAACAAATGGTTAATTTTTCCCCCGATCTGACAGTTCAGCCTCAGTTGCTATAGATCACACTGATGCTGACTCGAAATGTTAGTTTTTGGTGCATATATCCTTAGGATTACACTCAATAGCAGTCATTTTTCGTGCTGGCAGCATGTCGTCGCTACTCGCGACATTACAAATTAGGTTGTGCCTGAATATCGAAGCATCATCACTCCATTGAGCTATATTGCGTTTAAATTCGCTGCTATCCCACCGGTGCGACCTCAGTCAGTTGATTCATAGCATCCCAAGTGAGCGCATGCTGAAAACAGGCTGTGGTTTAACTCCTCTAAACCAACGAATAACAAGTAACAGGTATGTTTTGCTTCTCCATAGCGTACTAATCTAGGTTTGCTCTGCTCCGGTGTATCAGCGGACAACTTAGAAGGACACCGTCCGGCTATATATGCTAGGCGGCTGGGTTTACCTAGCCACTTGCGCTGAAGCGCACGCGCAGGAGGCCTAGCCGGCGCGCCATCCATGTAGGGAGCCAGCCACCAAGGGCCGGTGAAGCACCCGTTATACCCTCTCCCAGTCACGCGTCACGCCAGTAGTGAGGAAGAAAGGCTCCGGACGTAGCGAATAACGTGGCGTCACGTCATACACATTTACTAGGACCCTCTGGCTGCTCAAGGTCCTTGAGACATCGATGGATGACTTTGCGAGACATGGAGTAGCAGAGCTCTTGCTCTAACATACCTTTGGATGCGTCATTAGCAAAGCCGGCTTGAAGAGTTCGATGAATGAGGTGTCGCTCTCTGGGCGCAGGTAGAGGCTGCAGTACTGGGCTCTGATCAGCTCGTGGCCTGACTCATCTCTAACCACGGTAGCAAGGCATTCGTCGAAGGACCCCAGCTCCGACACCGATCCAATGAACAGGTTGCCAGGAATCTTACCCGACGAGTCTATCACTGCATTAAACAAGCAGAATGTGTTGATATTGGGCTGATGATTCACTCTACGCGTATTGAGCAATATGGCGAGATAATACCAACTGCAGACGTAAAGCGCTGCAAAACAGCATCACGATAGCCGCACCTTTGTGTAAGAGCACCCACCGCTGTTTGGCTTCCGTACTATATTATAATACTTAGGGTTAAGCGTGTCATTCCTTCGAACTCCCAAGCTCAGAACAATCAACCATCGCTTGTATAAAGGCGCCGAAAGCCAACCTAACAACGACGATGTGGCACATCATGATGATGGTTCCATATTTTGAAAATTTTCTCAAGTTGCCGTTCTGACGCACTAGCATAGGCAAATAAAGTCTCATCCAATTAACGTGCACATGTTCATGCATGTGGGTTATACAGTAAGGATGTAGTCGAAGCAACCAAAGAGAAAAAAAACAGAGCTTTGTTTCAGGCACTGCGAGAAATTCTCGCGTGAATTTCTTTGACTTTGCTGTCGTTTCTCAGCCTCCCTCCCCCACCCCCGGAAAAAAGAATATTGTACCGCCTCGTTTGTATCGGCATGCGAATTCAGCCACTGTGGTGTTGCGCGAGTTTGCCTGACGGGACAGGTAAATATTAGGCGTTATCAAGTGCCTGCTTACTATCAGCCGTTATTAATTGGGTAGGTGTGAAAGAAACTACTACCTATTTTTCCTTCTTATAGTATTGTAAACATTTTCTGCCCTAGTTTCACCACTGCGGCGGCAAAGAGAGTTGTCAGGCGTTTGCCTTAAATCAACCGTATTTTATATTAGAATTTTACAGAATGATCATTCCGAATTCTTGCCTACTCCAGCTTAAACCACAATAAGTAAAGAAATACGTGAACACTTCAGGAATGAAACACGCAAATTCCCAGAAAGCAAGGGATCTGCCAAAATTTTCTTAATGATTACAGAATATGAAAGTATACGTCAGTTGATCATAAGAGTGGATTCGACGAAGTAGGGCAAATGTGCGAATGTGCAGGGGGTGGTTTCACGAACAAGTCGCAGCTGGATGTCAAACAGCTGCATATCTGGTTCGATAGATCAGATAAGATGTCTTAAGTGGCTAAAATGCTGTCAGCGCCTCTTTTTCATAATTTTTGGAATGCCTCCTACAACTATTGTGCAGGCGAGTCTCTATTCCTGTCGAGTATGGAGATATCACGAAGCGGTGACTGACACCTCACACAATCACTGCAAAGGTAAGTGGCTCACTACATTTGTTCTCATAAGGTAATTTAGGCGGCCGTGTTCGGTCAGTGACAGAGTGTCCAGCATCACCCATGGACGATATCGGTATTCCAAACGGACGTGCGTTCACGACGAGTTTTATATTAGCCTTGAACCTAGATACGCGTCGAGAACGAATGACTGAGTAAATTTGCATTTCTAAGTGCTGAATAACTGGAGGTGGTGAGTAACAAACATTAGAACGATATGCCACATTTTTGTGAATTCTGTTTAATAAAAAGAAATGCGAGGACGTTTATGCCTCCCCTTGAAGAGTGGCGTTTTCCAGCTCCGTTCGCATCGACTTATTCGCTTGCCATGGTTGCATGCCTACATAGGCGTCGTGGCACAAGACGCCTTTATTAGTTAACACTCGGCCTCCATCTTGCCGGCCTCCATGGGAGAGTGTGGCCTTCCTCGGCGTCGTGTACAAGTAGACGTAGATGACCCATCAGTAGTCGTCGGTAAAGAAGGCTCCGCGCTGCGTCCGGCACCAGAACACGGTACCTTATCCACGACACAAGCGTGAAGAGCGAGCGCACGCTGTAGCGCATTTTACCAAAGTGTTGACGTCATAGCTCCTTCTGTCAGCCTCAGCGAGCAGTAAAAGATGAGGACGCCTATGCAAATGTCACGCGCGCTGGAGCCGCTACGGTGTTTCTTCTATAAAGTGTTGGAACTTGAGCCCTGTTTCACATTATATGTGTAGGTGTGAGTGAAATCGCAGTGTACAATATTTATGAGATATTTTCGTTGAAAAATTTCATTTTGTCTCTTAAGTACCAGCGCCATGACAGAGGGCTTGCGTGTTGTGCTCCGGGCTGCTACGTCGGTCATGGTAGCCAGACGTTATTATTTCTGCCGGTCACCGACGTGTACGCCAGGGCTGCCGCCCACACTGGATTTTCTGCGATATGAGCTCCTCAACGCAACCACGTTAAGATATGACCAGTTCGCCCTAGTGGTGCACGATTGGGCTTTGAGCGGCCTAGCTTCTTTGGCTTGTACAAGCTCGGCTATGTCATGTGATTTTTCACCTGACAAGCCGTTACATTGTTTCCGCGGGAACATATTGTTACGGGGAAGAAAGACTCTGGTTAATATATATTTACACGCTTTGTACAATGGACAGAACGCAGCCATACGAGATAGAGCACCGTCTACGCGAGCATCAGCGAAGGTCGTCTTCCTCGGTGCTGTCTCCATCGTCTTTTATCGCAGCGCTTCGTCGCAATATCACGTGACTACCTGTTACATGGCTTTGGCGGGACTACGTCACTTCACTAGCTGTGGCGTCATGTTGCGTTGGTTTGGTCCTGTGACTACATGAGCCATAACTTTACGTGGTCACGCTACTTTCGACTAAGCACTGTAATAACTGGAGCCGGTGTCCCAGTAGGAAAACGGCCGAACTACTCTTTAGGGCATCGTTCCACTCTAGCAAAACGTCGGATGGAGTGAAATACATTGCTCACGCTTCAAGAAAGAAGAAAGCGATGTGGCCTTTGTAATCTACCACCACCTGAGAGAGTGAAATATCCGTACACTCTTGCGGCATAAGAGAGCAGAAAGCAATTTTAGTCCTGTTCCAGACGTGTGATACTCGAGTTCTCAGCCACAAAAAAAGGGCGGCTTGGAAGGGAGCGGACGGCAGCCTGTTTGCGAAGATCACCCACAACGTAGGACGCTAGTGAGCGGACGACTGAAGAAGACAACAGCCGTTTGTGCAGTGTTTTCGAAGCAACTAGCAGCGACCTTCCTACGAATTCCCCGTACAAGCGTGCAAGCTTTCCCGTACAAACGCGTGCTGTGTGCGTTTAAAGAAAGTAGCTTCCTCGACTACGATCCTCAATCGACGGCCGCCATACCAAGCTGCCTGTCTTGTGTTTTTTCCCAGTAGGAACGGCCGTAGCAGCGCTAGTGAAACCCGCCAGCATTCACGCCACGGATTCATCGCTTACATGTGTGAAACGTAAAGGAATACACCCTCAGCGACACAGTAAGCTGTTCTGATCTTCGACGGTTCGTTCGCGAAGGCTCACTGGATATAACCTATACTCGTACAGAAAAAGGCGTCGCTACGCCTTCGGTATCGAACCGTATGACGGCCATGAGCTCTTCGAGGGTTAAAGTACCGTGGCTGAGAGCGGTCTCGTTCGCAAGTCTCGAAAGTACATCATAGTGCTCTGGGCACTCCTGATGGCACAGAGCTATACTTCATTTGTGTGCAGAATAACGAGGAGTACGTATTTTGGGATCACCAACGGTTGTTCGCAGTACAGACGTCGTCGACGGATTCGAATGGGACGCCGTCGGAATGAAGCGGGTGGTAGCGGAGCACCTGGGTGCCGGTTTTCTTCTCTGGCATTGATGAAATACAGGCCCTATTATGTTCGTATGTGCCTGCTCAGGTGCATTTTACATCTTCGTGAACCAGCACTGCGAACGCACGTATACCCGTAAAACAGAATGCGAGCTCATGATAAGAAGGCGTTGATCTAAAAGGCATTGTATATTACGCGCGTTTAGATTAAGAGATATGTGTGGCTAGCGGCTACCTATGTGCCAACCCTATATATGCACCTATTCTATGCATACTTCATGTTTAATTACGCAGAAGAGTAGTTTACCACTCGCAGTACACAGCAGGTCAAGTATACTGGTTATATATATACTGGACTTCAGTGGAAGACTGTGTATCTCGAGTCTGTGTTTTTGTAAGACTGTGTCCCTGTTTTGTCCACGCAGTTCTTCATTGTTGTGGTTTACCAACTCTCTCAGTATTCAATCCTTCTAAAGTGTCTCGTGTGTGCTGTGGGTTGTGGCATTGCTATGGTTGTGTGATTCGCATGTATGTGCGTTGTGTAATGTCAATCTGCCTGTTCTGTGTTCAATATGTTGTAATTAAATACCTGCTGATCATAGTGGGCTCGAAAACTGCATTGTTTGCTTTTTTGTTTCTGATACTACTTCTAGGTGAGTACTCGCACCCCATTTGGTACGATAGTAGAGGCCCCTACAAAAGAGTGTTAGAATGCGCTTCGCAAGCATCCAACTATTCAGTTTTGGCGAGAGTACCGGTACCCAGTCAGGTGGAATGCTAAGATCCTGCCTCAAGGGAGTTACCGTGCTCTGCATAAAATAGGGTTGATCTACTCTGAAAGAGGCTGTTAAATTTGGGACAAGAAAGTACGCCCTCAAAGTGAGTTCCTAGCACTCTCTTTGTTCTGTGTGCGCTATGCAAGCGTGGCTCTATTAGGTAGTTGCTGGGTGACCTGACTAGGTGCAACGACCTAAATCTCGTAGGTAGCCACGACGTCATCTTACGCATCACACTGGCTGTTACTAAGCTATGCCTAACAAGTGTGGCCATGTCATGTGGTTGCTTGACGACGAGAGCCGGAGTGGATCTGACAGCAGTGCCTTTATAATCGGCCCCTGAATTTCCTGTCGACAAGAAGCAGTGTAAGGAAGAGCTTAACATGGTATAAAATTTCGGCGGATCCCACGCATTGCGGGAATAGATGTACTGCGAAGGAATAATTAAGGTATCTGCGAATGTCAAACAGTTCGGCAGAGAAGTCTCAAGGGCAGGATGAACGTCTGCAAGCAAGGGCAGCACAAGTACTATCGCCACAGCTGCTGAAGCAAGAGGTTAATTTACAATACCTAAAATGTTGGTACAACCACAGTGGACGAGTTGTAGCGTGCTTGCTTGGCACCTCAGTGTCCCGGGATTGATACCTACCCCCGTGACTCCTGATGGATTGACGATTGTCTGTCTCCCAGCTTGTTGTGAATACATTTCAACCACAAGGTACTAAAAGCTGTTCGTTCTCTTGTTTGACCCACGCAAAATGTGTTCTCATGAAATTTTCAATACATGTTTGGGTTGCATCTTGATCAGCATAAACCGCCATGTCAACATGCAATCACCTGTAGCGCACATCTACACAACCCAGGCAGATAACTGCAGGCATGAGCCACACGTGATCGCACAATCGTTAATTCTGATGTATGTGGCGACTATATCATTTTAAGAATGTCTAGATCGATCATACATGTTCGTCATACATTCGTGCCCTACCATCACAACCTTCCTAGGCACCAAGCGAACAAACCGACCAGGAGAGCGCACAGACGTAGGCAGCTAAATAGATAGATAAATAGACACACAGATGCAGTCATACTCGGGCAAGTTCACTCATAAATGTTTGGTATTTTATAACGATTGCAGTGTTTCATGTGAAAACTACTGCACAATTACAGGCATGACCAAGTGGAGGATTCTGGAAATTTCAACCACCTGGGTTTTCTTAGCATGCACCTAAATAGAAGTAGACGGGACTCTGGCATTTCGCCCTCACAGAAATGCTAACGTCAATACCGGGATCCAAACCATGTGTTTTGTGTCGGCAAACGATAACCGCAAGCACTGTGCCATCACGGCGGCAAATGGTCATGCAATTTATATGCCCTCTGTATTAATTTTCTTGCAAGATGTGGTCTGGGATATTCACGGCATTTCGATTCCTGCTCAGCCCTATTTGAGCTCATTTTCAGACGCTAAAAATGTTTCATGAGAAATCTGCTAAGCCAGACTATGCACCGCAGTATATGCCTTGCTAACAAATACACAATAGCAAAACACCAGACACCAGTTTGCGCTAGAGACAGTCCTCTTTCACAGGCAATGCTCCCACTTTACATCAAAAGCTAAAAAGGCACCTCCCCCCCCCTGTTGCGTAATTGGCGCCCGACTGCGGTGGCGTACTGACTATGGCACTAGGCTGCTGGTCGGAAGGACGCCGGAGCGAGTCGCCGCCGCGGAGGCTGCACTTCAGTGGAGGCAACATGGTGCCGCCAGTGTACCGTGCGATATGAGTGCACGTTATTGAACCCCAGGTTTACGAAATTCCCGAGCCCTCCTCTAAGACCTCTCATAATCATATGATTTTGGTACGTAAAACCACAAAAATCAATCAAATAAACTATCTCGTAATATGTCCGAAATTGGGAATGTCGAATCGCAAATAGTCGCGGCTTGAAAACGATAGCTTTTGTAAAGGCACGATGGTTATTCCAGACGGATATATATATATATATATATATCATCAGCTTATTTTAGGTCCACTGCAGGGCGAAAGCCTCTCCCAGCGGTTTCCAATCCGCCATATCCTGAGCGAGTTGGTTCCGCTGTATGTCCGCAAACTTTTAAATTTCATCGCTCTATCAAACCTCTTGCTTGCTTCGGTTGCATTTCCCTCTCTAGGAATCAATTCCGTCGCTCTTACTGTCCATCTGTTATTCTTGCTCCTCATGACATATCCTGCGCAGGTCTGGTTCTTTCTTTTAATTGGTATAATAATATCAGCTACACCTGTCTGTTCGCTGATCCATTCCGCTCGTTTTTTATGTCTCAAAGTTACACCTATAATTTTTCTTTCCATTGTACGTTGTGTGCTCAGTTCCATCTCTAATTTTTTCGTTATCCTCCACGTTTCTGCACCGTACGTTAGTACTGGGAGAATGCAGTGATTGAATACTTTTCGCTTTAGTGACAGCGGCAAGTTTCCAGTCATGATTTTGGAATGCCTTCCGAATGCGCTGCAGCCCATCCTTATTCTTGGGAGAATTTATTTTCATGGTAGGCGTTCCTGTTAGTAACTGTCTCAGGTATACGTGTTCGTTCCCACAATATAAGGGTTCACTATTAATCTCAAATTCCTTTTCTTGAGCTAGGCTACTGAGCATAACTTTGGTCTTTTGAATATTCATTTTTAGTCCAATTTTAATACT
The DNA here is from genome assembly GCA_013339685.2 of Hyalomma asiaticum. Taxonomy (NCBI): domain Eukaryota; kingdom Metazoa; phylum Arthropoda; class Arachnida; order Ixodida; family Ixodidae; genus Hyalomma; species Hyalomma asiaticum. The sequence goes on along the minus strand of CM023481.1, from coordinate 11,492,382 downwards.
TTGACGGCTTAGGTCATCAAATATGTTTTCTAGTTCGTCTCCATCATTCCTAAACAGCATAATGTCGTGTGCAAACCTTAAATTGCTGAGATATTCTCCGTCTATTCGACTTCCCCTTTCTTCCCAGTCTAGATATTTAAACGCTTCCTCTAAACATGCAGAAAGAGCATCGGGGAAGATACAATGCAGCGATCCCATATTTGTAAGGGCAAATATTGTACTTGACTTAAAGAAAACAAGAACTAAATTATTTAATAGAAAAAATGGAAATCTAGAGGTAATCAGAGCGAAGAACGAAGACATTAAAGTCGCCCGTAAATAAACTCAAGCCCTCAGGCCAAAACGATGATGATTTAGGAGAAATAAACCAAACCTTAGCGAAAACAATCCTTGAAACAGCGATAGATGTAGGGCGTAAAGCAACAACGCTAGTAACAAGTAAGTTTGCCGATATGCCAAAGACTTAATAAAAAAACGCGAACAAATGAAAGTAACTTCGTCAAACGACAAAATAGAATTCGCAGAACTATCAAAACTGATCAGTAAAGCCGGACAAAGAGATGTAAGAAACTTTAACATGGTAGAAATAGTGAAAGCAGTAGAGAAAGGCACCAGCAATAAATCGGTCAAAATGAGAGTGCACTAAGATCAAAACAAAATGCATGCGCTAAAAGATAAGCTAAGGTAAAGTTATCAACAATTCAAGCGAAATAGTTCAGTTAGCAAGATTTCTACCCTGAACTCTGCAGCTCTCAGATAGACCATGCAACCTTAGTGGAAATCAAATCAGAGGATCATACTGAGATTCCCCAGATGAAGTCATAATAGCCGTCGAAGGGATGTCCGGCGGTAAAGCAGCAGGAGAAGAGGAAATAACAGCTGATCTAATCAAAGACGGAAGAGACATTATACTTGAAAAACATGTATCGCTCTTCACGAAATGTATCAAGACATCTAGTATACCTCGCATTTCGGAAAATGCTAATATAGTTCTAATCCACAAGAATGGTGACATGAAGGAGTTAAAGAATTACAGGACGAAAGTAATTTCTGCTAGGATAAAAGAAAGACTCGGCTTCAACCAACGAAGAGAACAAGCTGGTTTTAGGAAAGGTTGCTTAACAATGGGCCACAACCATGCTAGTCAACCTAGCAATTGAAAAGTACGCTGAATATAACAAGCGTCTTTATATGGCGTTCATAGACTACTAGAAAGCATTTGATTCCATAGAAATACAAGCGTTTCTAGAAGCTTTACATCGAAAAGTGGTACCTGACAATACGTGCAAACCATAAAACATATACAAAGATTGCACGACCGACTACTCCCACACATGAAAGAAGCAGAGCAATCCCGATCGGGTGAGGATTGCTTTGCTTAAAAAGGCAACCACTAGATCACTTAAGCTCTCGTACCACGTTCGTACCTTTGCTGAGGTTTGACACTACCTGCCATTCCAGATTCGGACGAGCTGGCGCAGTCAAAGTGTGTTCTCAAAACAAGGAGCTGCTCCCTTATCGGGAAAATGGGGGCAAGCAAAGCTTGGCGGGTGCATGCCTTTGCCTTTAATTCCCCGTTTAATTCTTGCTGTTTTCCTTTCCTTCTTTCTTTCTGTTGCTTTTTTTCATGGTGCTTTAACTTCCGTTTCTTCTTTCTCTGCATGTTTTTTCTTTATTTTCTTCTTTCTATGGTAGAACATCCAAGGAATTCATATGGCTCAGATATGGTCACACCTTCGTTTACCGAGCGTGCACGTGTTACGGGCGGGCGCTTGTGTCACAATCCCCAAAGCGGAATAGAAGTACGTTGTGTGCGCGCACTGCTTTCGCGATGACGGTATTTGTCGCGTGCACCAACCTCATCGCCGACGGTGGCGCGGGTCAAGCAATATGAGCTTTGCTGGAACAATTTCTCGCTTGCCAGATTTGAGTTGCCAGCTGTCCGTCAGTTGTTTGGGAACGCAAGCTACAAAGCGCGATAGCATTGGCGAGGACTCCTGCCTATTTTGCCTGATACTCAGAAGGCTATAATTCATTCTGGACGCCGACTTCGTGCTCATAACTGAAAGTATGTACCATAAGTACGCGTAGCTGTCTCCATTAAAAATAAATAAATGTGACCGTAAGGAACAGAGCATGCTCATCAAGATTTCCGCTAATGATGAGACGCGACGTAAAAGAGTATTTTCCCAGTTGCGATACGTGCAAACAACGAGCACGCCTAGCATGGAGACAGAACTCCTGTAATCGAAAACGACACTCTACATGACTTTCTGAGGGTCATACTGTCTTCACCTCTGTTAAGGTCCTCGCAACGTTTTTCTCGTGCTCATTATTACAGAATTTATTTAGTGGCCATCACAGTTGCCGAAATATGTCCTTTTGTATGCAGTGCGCTTGACACTGTCTTGGCTCATTTTTATAGGGCACTATTTCAAAGCATGTCATTCAACTCTGTCACCCCTCTCCCCCCCCCCCCCCGGCTCTTATGTAATCGTGATGGTAATGACGTCTATAAAAATATGTAAGAAATGAAAAATGGAGATTGATGCGTTCTCCAAATAGAGCTCGCCGTGCTAAGTGGCATTAATAGGCGCTGCTTATAAGAAGCCATGAGGTGTAAACCTACAAAGCCCCAGTTCTTTAGTAATTAAAAAAAGCGACATATTACGGAACACGAACTTGAAACGAAAAGTTTAGGCGGTCATTCATAGCTATTCATTCGTGCAGTGCACACGCATGTCCAAAAGGCAGCGAATTACAAGTGCCTGACTAGTGTGGATATCCTTCACGCACACGCACGCAAAGATGAGCATTATGTGAACCGTGTGCCAATGTACTACAGCGTATTTTAAGTTGGTTGTTTGGTTTTCCAAGTGTTCGCGAATATTTGCCGCAGAGTGTTTCTGTCGCGCGTTATTGTTTTTTTTTGCTTTAGGCCGGAAAACCTCGCTATTCATACTGTTTACTTGAGAGAGGGAGTATCAGGCGTTATCCCAGTCGCTATGTGCCCATAGAGAAACATTTAATACAAAAACGCAGAGCACTCAGTAAATGAAGATAAACAAATGCGTAGACGGGCAATCCACTTTAATAGCGCTTCCTTTGTGTCAACGCCCTCTATTGTCTGTGTTTAGAAGTGCTCTGTTTACATTTATCGCCAAGTGGTCTAGCTTCCCATATTTCTCATACCGTTGTCACATGGAAAACTCAATGTCCCTCATAACGATTGATGTTCATTCATAATTTTACTCGTTTCTTGGGACACAGGGAAACTAATGAAAGTTTATGGAAACAGCATCGTCCGTGAAATGATCTCGCGAAACTGATTCGTATTCGATTTGTGGCCGACGGCATGGTCTCGGCGGCAGGGACATATTTTACCGAAGGAAGTTATTTACTCTCCTTCTTATAATGTTTTAAACAAGAAATGGCGTATTCTTTTCTACACTAACTAAACAGCGGTTTGTTGTCGTGAAAGTGCGTTAAATTATTTCTAAAGAAAGATGCTTCCGACTACAGCGGCGGGCCGCCATCGAAAGCAACCGGCTAACACGCGTTTCTCCGCTGACACAGCCGCCGCACGCGAGTGTAGCGCTGCTCTATAAAAGCATTATAGGACACCACGATAATAGAGTATGTGGCCACGACATACTTGTAATAGGTCACATCTCAGCGCGTGCACAGTGTACGTGAATGTTGCAGACGTAACGGGCAATGATTCCCTAAAACTCGCATCCATCAAGAGCGATCGGGTGTCATTTCGTTGCGCTGAAACGAGCACCGCTCGCTCTAATCGGGTTGTTGATAATACCACCACAATAGCTGCCGTCGTAAAAGTGTTAGCGTACACTGTACTTTCGCAGGCTCGTCGAGCGGATTCTCGATGTTCAAGTACAAGTTGAAGGAGTCTATTGCGTTGTCAGGATCGAATTGTGACCAGAGTGGTCATCACATTTTCATTCGTCGCTGTCTCCTCTCCTCAGGCAAAACATCAAATGAGCGCTTCGTTATGTCACAGGTTGTGTTTTTTTTTGTTTGTTTCATTGTTGGCTAAGTGATTTTATTTGTGTTGTGCACTGGTGGCAACTTCAGTAGAACGGTCAAGCATATCTTTTAACAAACCTTATTATTTCTGGAAACAACCATACGGAATGCATGTGCTCAGTAGGAGTTTTAATGGCCTATTTTATTCCCTTAATTATGGCACAGGAGGGCCAATGTGAGAGTCGTCATTCTAAAGTGTGCTTTATTTTGTTCGAGTGACAGCACGCTAGTAAAATGTTATTAATTTAATATCACTCGTTTCAGACATTTCTTTTACCACGTGACACGAGTATAAGTGCACTTTTTTTTTGGTGTTTCCCGCTATATTATGACATTGCAGGGCAATATAAAATAGCATGTCCGAGCACTCGGCGCTTCAAATGGGTGCAAAGTACTTACTGCCTTGAACCGCCATGTATACATTTCAATGAGCGCTGCGAAATGCTTGGCAACACAAACGCAGAAAAGGTGCCGTAACCTATGCATCCAATTCACGACCACTAGCGGGGTATCGAGGTCAGTTCATTGCACCGATAGGCAACTTTGCCCTTCGCCAAGTTCGACCAATTCGCTGACGGCGTTTACGCGGCGCTGGCATTTTTTTTGGCGCATGTCGCGGCTTCTATCGCGAAATAAGCGTCACCCGTGGGTCACTAACCGTCAAAAGGGACGAGTCCCTAAGGAATTTTTACGATTAGTTTAAGTGGCTTCGCTGCTCAAGAGTACAGGCAGTTGCATGCCCGATTTTTGCTTCTCCGCAAATCGAGCCTTTCTTTTTATTTTCCTTTTATTCTGTCTTTCCTTTGTTCAGTCTCTTTTTTTCTTTCTTTCTTTCTTTTCTATAATATCTTTCGCATAATCAGGATCAAGTGGCAGTGCGGATGGTGACTCAAAGGCAAGAGCTTTTCCCTTCTGATGTCAGCTGCGCTGTTATCTGTGAACGCTCGGCACGGAACTGCGTCGAGCTCAAAGAGCTCGGCTTGTAAACGTATTTGGATAACAGGGATCGTTACTCTATAAAGTTCGTACTGTTAGCTTTATAACAGGGATCGTTACTCTATAAAGTACGTACTGTTAGCTTGTAACCAGTTACGTACAAGCCTGCACAGAAGTAAAGCACTCCAGATTTAAGGTAAAGACGAAGAAGGGACGCTGTCGAGCTTGTCGGCTCTCTGCCGCTGAGATCAGTGAGTAGGTCGCATTCACCGAAAGCAAAAACTGGTATGTGACCTTGGCCCTTGCCTTAGCTGTCTCGCAGTGACGCTCGCAAGACGCACGGGCAAACAGCGCTTTCCATTTTCCTGTGTCCTTCATTAAATATTCTTCATTATTTATTCTGATGGTTAAATGCCCGTCTACTGCAAAACAGCTGTGTTCTGAATTTACATCTATCCTATGTGATTCTGAACATGCTCCCTCTCGTAGGGTGTAAAGATTTTGTTTTCATTTAGCGACGCGTTTAGTGACGCGTGAAGCGTTTCCAAGTTTGAGGCGAACGGAGCAGTGGGGAGGAGGATGGAATTGCAATATTAGAATTAACATAGAAAATGAGCATAACGCAATATGAGATTCAGTCAGACAATAAATACTACAATTAGCACAACTAAACGCCAATGCCAGCGTAATTTAGGAGCACTTCTTGCTGGGGAGTAGGTTCACCTTTGTAAAAGGCACCTTAGTGCAAAGTGGTTAGACAACACTGTCAAAAAACCAAAGCGTACGGAAAAGGCGCCCTTTCAGTACGCTTCGTTTTTTCCTGTGTTTTCTAACCACCTTGAGCGAAGATGCCGTTTACAAGCATAATTTACACCCAGAATTTTCTAAATTGGGGGGAATCCTGCGATTTGGAATGGACGTTTTTAGGACGGCGAGGAAGTTTAGCGCGAACTCATTGTCCTACGTAATAGCAGCAGCTATACATGTATGAACGAGTCCTGACACTCTTTGGCCGCCTAAATTATGTCCCCAAATGTCCCATACGTCACACCTTGAAAATGTTTCCTTTATTTCTGACACATTGTCCCCACCCATTTCAGCGCTAGTTGTTCCGGTGGTGCTGTTGCAGCAGGCGGGGGTAGTCCGACATACTTAGCCGTCAAGTGGTACTCCTCAGCAGTGCGTGGGCAGAAATTTCGGGGGCTGTTGTACGCCGCCACTAAAAAATTAAATGCCCGCACCCAGACGATAAGCTTAGCCTATTTTCCTGGAGGGGAACAAAGCGGGGGGGGGGGGGGTCTGGTATCTATGCTGCGCTAAGAAAAACTCGGGGGACATCGTACTGACGCCGTTTACCAACCTTCCCCATGGCTCCAACCCTGCTCCTCAGCATCACATGCACTGAGGGCAGGCTTGCGCCGTCAGGAGCTAAACGCTTTTTATGCAAGTCTAAACGTTATTCGTTGTAGAGAGGAAGATAATTGTGGACGTTCCAACATCGTATAAACATGCAAGAAATTGCACCTATCATGACCTAAAATCCTAAAATCATCAGCTTGCATCATACCAATCCTGTAATATACTTCTAAAGACCTCAGCTACGAGCCTGCATTTTGATGTCAGGCGGCACATGAAAACACCTATAGAGACAGGTATACGTCTCGATGTAAGTTCGACGTTCTTGCCCATGAACCCACTATGGCCGTCTAGTGGCTACAGCATTTGCCTACTGATACCAAGGCTGACCTAATCCCGGCCGCGGTTGCTGCATTTCGATGGTGGCGATATGTTGGGGCCCGTGTGCTGTGCGTTGTCAGTGCACGTTAAAGAACCCCAGGTAGTCGAATTTCCCGGATCTCTTCACTACGGCGTGTCTCATAATCATAACGTGAATTACGGAAGTAAAATCCCAGTAATAACGAAATTGTTTGACCTGCTCTGCGATTTGGTAGTTAATACGCATGGCTGCCGAACACATCACTGTAACTTCGCAGCAGCGCAGCCGTCAACAGGGACAACTGCCGTTGACTTACTGCGCAATGCCCATGCTTCCAAGTTGGAGACACCCCGAAGCATCTTGAGCAGACCCAGGGAGCACTCGCTCGAGACTTCTGCCTGGAGCATCCGTTGCTTGATCCACGGAGGCATGTTTTGCGCGAGGCTTCCGGCGAGGTGTCGAATTTTCGCAGCCAGGTTTTCGGGCGGGCTCTCCGCCGATACGACAGGCACGGTTACGTTGGACCGAGGCTCTTCTACGTGGTGGGCGAATGACGGCGGTATGTGCGTTAAGAAAGCGCAGAAGGCAACGACGACGAGGCGATGCGGCGTCTTCATTTCAAGATATTTCACACGCAGACTCCTTAGCAAGCTTCGCACGGGATGAAAGGCGATGAGAAGACGTTGTGCGTGAATTTCGTGTTTTTCCCGTTCAGGTTGATTTGATAGCTTCAGTGTTCTTTACGGACCACGATGTCAGGCCGAAAATACGTCTACAAGTCAGGACCGTTTCGACGGCCGCCTATAGGAAAGAGCTAGTCCGACAGTGATCGCACTTCCCTGTCTATCGTCGGCCGAGACCAGTCTACCCTGCGACCGGCATCGGCTTGTCGCCTTCCTCGGCGTTGCAAAACCCCTAAGCGCCTCCTCACTCACAAGCTGGACGCCCCAGACCCCGCAGGGGCATCCGGTACATGGTAATGGGCATTCGATATTTCATTCCTATATAATTAGACCTGCGACTAATGAAAAGTAAGCATTATCTCAGAAAAGAACGAAATGCGTAGTATCAGCGGCTACGCATTCTCGCATTTATTTGTTCTCGTCGTGCGAGAATTCCGAACAGATTAGTTGCGTTAGAGGCCAAGGGGTTTCATGCAGTGAATTATAACGTTTCATGGCGGAAACATGTTAACTAGGATGTGCAAGTAATCGTCTTCAATAACAGGCACCGTACCTCTATACAACAGCCCACACGAATAATACAGCCTCATTTCCAGAATTTCAAAACTCTCCTCTAGTAATAAATAAAGTTACGCAGTCCTCCGAGCATTAACGTACACCTGTGAGAACCTCCGACCATCGTAATTATTTGATGTAGCTCCTTTCTCTTGACACTGTCGTATAACATGCAATGCTGTAGTTTTATAAGTACGCTGCTGCAGAGAAACTGGCGTAGAAAGTACTTTGGCAACTTTCGGGCTCTCTGTTCGACAGAAAAAATGAGCCCCGCCACGGCGGTCTAGTGTCTATGGTACTCGGCTGCTGATCCGAGGGTCGCAGGATCGAATCCCGGCTGCGGCGGCTGCATTTCGATGGAGGCGAAATGTTGAGGCCCGTGTGCTGTGCGATGTCAGTGCACGTTAAAGAACCCCAGGTGGTCGAAACTTCCGGAGCCCTCCACCGCGGAGTCTCTCATAATCAGAACTGGTTTTGGGACGTTAAACCCCACAAATCAATAAATCAATCAACAGAAAAAATGAAAAAAAGGTAATTGAGAAAAAGTAAACATGTACTAAAAAAACAAAAATTGATTACAGAACGTTAGGTGTTCACTTGTGAGCTTTACGACGTGGAACCACCGACAGCCATAGCGCGCATACACTATAAGGCAGGATGCACTTACATTAGTGCATTCTAACTATACAAACTTGCAACACACAGTGTCGCATAATTACTTACCTCATTCTGGGAAGCGGTACTGTCAAGTTACCGCACTCTATTGCAAATGCAACTCAGCGGTCGCTGTTGTAATCTGCACCATTTGTGTTTTGCTCGTTGTTTGGAGATATCGATAACAACATGTAAACGGCATAAAACGAAAAAATTAATAATTAAAATTTACCTACGTGTAAATTGTTTCGACGAAACTAGAGCACAGTAATACCAATAAATGTTCTAAGAAAAGAAACAGGGAGACATTGCGTTCCACAAAAAAGTGTTGTAGTATGTGCGCTTTCCTTGAAACACAGCGGGAGGTTCTGTATTGAAAAAACGTGGGATTGTTTCCTTCGGCTTTTAGTTTTTCTTGCATACACAGCTCCAATAATGTTACTTTCGAATCATCATGTTGAAATATCAGCACTAAGATTTCGCGTTTCTATGATCGTTTAGCCCCGTAATTGCCACGACAATTTAAAACGTCACGGAATGTCAATCAACGTGACTTGGGGGATTCTGGCATCTCACAAACAAGAGCACAAGCAAAGTGTAAATATTTATAAACAGTTTGGTCGCTACAACTTTTCTAACCAATTTGCTGCTCTCTGGCAATGCTTCAGTCGCACTTTGACGTGTTTAGTGAATCGTGGATGTACCTTGGCTTTCGTGTATACATTATATCCCATTGACGCCTGTGGTATGCAACATCACTGCGCTGCACTCCGTGCACCATAAAGAGCTGCACTAAGAACGAATGTAGTTGCCGTACGTACTTTTTTAACGTAGATAGAAAAGTAGAGACACATTAGAAACTTCGCTTGTCCCAGGGTGTCCTACTTACCACCGTGCTAGCCTTTCAGCTAGCGTGCGGCTCCGCTAGCTGGAGAACGTGGGTTCGACTCGCGTGATGGCGAAATGCCGAAATACCCGGTATTGGTTTGCTAAAATGAACACTGTGCGAACTGCGATAACAGCATATGTTAGGTTTCCGAGTAACATTTCAGAATTTTACATTACAATTATTTGCGATTCTGTTTGTTTGTTTGTTTGTTCCTTCTTTCTCTCGTGAAGTAGGTGTACTATGATTTTTTGCCTTTCTCCTTTTTTCATGATGCATGTCATTCAAAACTTGTCACGGCTGACTATAGTAAGCAAAGCTAACTCTCTATGAGGCTGCCTCTAGAAAGAACAGCTTTTACGTGCAGATTTGCAAGCACCACTTGTGTTGGTGACATGCAGAATAATAACGTTGCTATTATTCTTATTACTGAGATGCCCGTTAACGAACTCAGGTGGTCCACATTAATTCGAACTAACCGCTACGACGAGCCTCGTAACTACGGCTCCGTTTTGCGGTCGCGGCGGACACACTTCGAAAAGGGTCGAATTGCAAGAACACCCGTGTACTTAGGTTTGGGCGCACGTTGATGAAGCCCAGGTGGTCGAAATTAATTCGGATTCTCCAATGACTGTGTGGCTCATAATCATATCGTGAATTTGACAAGCAAAATTCGAAAAGAAAACTCAAGCGAGTTCTGCACCTCCAAAATCTGAGTGGACAGGCCAGCTTGCAAGCAAGCGCAACCACCTGGCGGAATAAGATTGAGTTCTTCCTCACACAATCGGTAATTTTGCTGCCTTTCTTCATCTCTTTCTACATTATACTTTTCTTGCTTCTTTCTGTGATCACTGTTTGTTTAGATTTTTATATATTGCACTCTCCCTCTATCCCTCTACCTCACTTTCACATCCCTGCTCCACACCCTCACTTATGTTTCCCACCCTTCCCTATACTACACTGTACTTGGCCATGTTATGTTGCCCGCAGCGGTGGTGCAGTGGTTGTGGTATTCGGCTGCCTCCGAAAAAAAAAAAACGCAGGTTCGATCGTGCACACGGCGTTCGCATTTTTGATGGAGGCGAAAATGCCAGAAGTCCGTGTACTGTGCGTTGTGAGTGCACGTTAAAGAACCCCAGGAGGTCAAAATTTCCGGAGTCCTCCACTAGGGCTTTTCTCTCCTTTCTATCTCTTTCGCTCCCTTTCCCCAACTCCCACGGAAGCTTAGCCGTGCTCCTAGATATGGGCTACAGAAATTAGGATCCTTTACTTAACCAGCCACAAACATCATCATTATGTTATTTTAGGAACCGCGTGGCACATACTCGCTTTCAGTGGCGCGTGCGTGCCCACTGAGTGTTTTGAAACGACGCGTGGACTAAAGCCCCCTGGCTTAAACGGCTATGCTATTAAAACTAGTATTGGCAGTCAAGTTTTCGAACGATAACCTGAAAATTTTAATGGTTCAAGTCCGACCCATTATGAGATGAAGGCGAACATGGACATGGCCCGCTTGTGACATTTGTCGCTGGCCATGTCACTAGCACTTGAGAAGACGTGAAGAAGGTGCCCCCGCGGGCGCCGCACGGGCCCGACACGCGCCTTCGATCCTTTTAGGAATGTACTGACAGTGACATTCTACCTAAAGGTTAATTGAACTGGCATAACGCGCAAGTTCAATGAACTCTTACGAAGATATCTGTAAGCACTGCCTCAAAAGTACCCGTAGACGGATTGAAAAACTGGCAAAAAGAAAGAAGGAAAGAAGAAAGACTTCTCAGACTCTAACTTTTGCACGTGGACGCTCGATTAGGAAACGATGACCCTATATTGAAGAGAGAACAATAACATTGTGAGAATGGTGTTAATGACGCAGTGGAGAGGAAGAATGGGCCTGTCATAGCATGCGGACTGACAGGGCATTGCAAAAGAAAAAAAAAACGAAAAAGGCGTATAGCTGTCGCGACGCCCTTCAGGAGAAGGAAAAATTTTCCTGCTTCATCTCCTATCAGTCATCGCTCGCGAGTATGCAGATATGTTGTCGCACGTCGCACTCGCGCCGGCTTGCGGCCAACGTCAACGGCCTTGAGGACTGCAAAAGAACCGCAGCAGAGCTGAAGCTACGCTAAGAAAACCAGATGAAGTTGCTGATGCTGTTGCTTTTTTAAAATGAAGCATTGTTTGCGAACGCATCCTTATGCTTCGTGATTGTTGAGGCTGGCTGCTAGCGCTCCTCTGGCAGTTGACACAATGGAAGAAAAACACGAGGAAGTAGTGTATTCGATAGCGGGATGAATTCGCGCTTGCGCAGAATAACAGCTCGATGATGGATCGAGCTACGAAGACACGACACCGCGCGTACTTCGCGTGCCAAAGCCAGCTATACAGGTGTTTCAGACATCCGGCGCGTGTGCCACACGCTTAGTACGCGCTAACCAAAGGGCGCGTGCACCGAGGTTTTTGTTAATACAGGAAAAGAAGACTGAATAAAAAGCGCATGCAACATTTGACCCAATAGGGTTTGCTATCTTTAGCACCTAAATTTGCCCTGTGTTATGGGGTATGAGACACACAGTGGTGTGTGTGTGTTTGTTTGTATCGACGTGTCTGTAACATCGAAGCCCTTCTAGCGTTCCGTGAAGTGTCCATCGCAAGGCGAGCTGCACGAGCTCGCCTCGCGACGCCTAGGAACAAGCCGTGCCACAGCTGGCGCTTCACGTGGCATAACCTTGCATAGCCGCACATGCGTAGGAGCATGTACTAGGAAAGGAATGTGACGGTGAGGAGGAATGATGTGAGGGTGAGCACAAGGAAAGGAAGAACGGAAGCGAGGAGAGGCACATCAAGGTTTAGTAAAGTATAGTGTAGAAAAAAGGGGGAAGGGGAGAGAAAGTGTGGAGGAGGGCATCGCCTCCAGCTACGTTGTGTCCTCAGTCTTCGCACACCACTGGTGCGTAGCTGCCCGGATTCTGCGCACTTTCTCGTTCACACCACATTAAGCAAACAACAAGCAGCCCGACAACAAGTCTTGCGAATAACATTGGCCGGTACGCAATCAAACCTGGACCCGAAGAGAGAGCGAAGCTTCGTCTTCGCGGACTACATGTGGCTATGACCCGCGGAGGCCTGTTTACTAACGATAAGGTGCACTTTCTTCAGAATTAACGTTCACCGTGCGTTCTGGTGAAGTGGAGCTGATTTTCCTACGGCGAAGCCGAGCTTCCTTCATTCTAGGAGGGGAGCGATTAGAAGCGAAGTGTTTTTAACACGAAAGCATTTTATGCGAGGGTCCACCAGAAGCCCATACGTCACTACCGTAACGGATGTGACGCAGTAAAATAAACATGAGTAAAGAAGAAGCTTATGGTCCTGCGCCGGGAATCGAACCCGCAACCGCCCGCTCCACGACGAAAAGTGACCGGTGGTCTACCGCTGCGCTAACGCCGCACACGCCTTACACTGTACGAAAGCGCCTGATATTACTTGTCTCTAGGACGCCCTCGTATAGCTTAGCGCGAGCACCTCTGGCGCACATTGCCTGGGACGGTGCCACCATCCAGGGGATGGAAAGTGAATCACTGCAGCTTTACTTCGCCTCACCATTCAAGGCGTTTTCCGAAGTCCCCCTCGACGCACGCGTGCGGAGCCGCGCGTGCATCATAAAGGAGCTTGATAAGAAAGAACACAGCCGCATTCTTACCGACGTTGGTTCGTACAGCTTATGTGCGCCGATAGCGCAATGGTAGAGCACCGGTCGCCTTTCCTCGTGGGCAGCGTTTTCTCGCCGACCACTCTTTGAGCGGGATGGCAACATACACTGCTGTGTTAGGCGCCCAAGCACGGCAACAACGTTGATGGGTCAATGTGGCGCAAGTACACACGACTGATACCTTTTTCGCGTGGCATTTACTATGGACTGTGTCCAGTTGTTACGTAAACTACTTCAGTTACCACAACGGGTTGATGTTTAATGTTATGGAGGCGATGCGTGGATGTGGGTTCATCCACGAGAAACGCAGCCGTACCAGCGAAACTCCGACAGCAATGGGCAGGTTCATCTCGACGTAACAAATAACATACACCTGCTAATGCGAAGACCCATTTCACGTTCGTGTTACATCGATCCCTTTGACAGAGGGATCAGCCACATTTTTTTACATCTCCTAGGAGGTTATAGGGAAAGTCTTGACTGTCTCATTGTCTTGACTGTCTCAGTGGCACATTCACGCTAAATGCGGCGTCCTTGAGGAGGTGGGAAAATGCGTTTATCCCGCCTCATGCGGCGCATATTCGCATACCCCAGTCAATTTATGCGTTTATGCACTGCAAGCGATATTACATGTAGCGACTGTCTGCTGTACATTTGGCGTTGCATTAAGGTGGCGCAAGTTCTCGCATATACGTGCTTGAGCTAAACGCTAAGATGTATGTCTTATAATTGAGTCTCATTAAACCTTACGAAAGCCTTGCCTCTAAATGTTTGTTCCAAAATTATTGCACAATGAATAAGTTAATGTTTTATTATTATCCCAGCATGGTTTTCCCTTCAAGTGTTACAGAGGGGCCGCTCAGCATAATTTTTAATTTTTTTTTGCTCAACGAGTATTGGGAGACTATATTTCTCTCGTTTGTTTCCGCACGATGCTTAAAGTGTGGTGGCAAGTTCATCGTCGGCGGCATCTGTGATAGGCCGCAAGTAAGTGCGTGGTGCTGTCTGTACTTTCTTTGTCCGTATGCTCAATTGCGCGCTACAATTTCTGACCATATGTCTATACCAGCACGTCCACTCATACTCCCTTTCATGCAACTACATCTCCTTATCTTCTATTAGCCTAGCCATCAGTAGTACACTAGTACGTAATGTGTAACCAGGCGCCAGCTGGAAAGACCCTATGTCTCGGATAAAAGAGAAGCAAGTGCTAGCGTTACAGTTGCTCGCAAGAAGCACTGGTAGTTTCCACTCATTCAATTGCTTTGCCTTCAGCCTCTTTCTGTAAAAGTGCCACTTTAAAACAGCAGAGCCTTATATACAGGGTGTTTTATTTTATTTGCAACACATTTTTAAAATTAGAAAAACATAAATGGTGGGAATGCCTTGTGTACCATTCGAATATATGGACTGGCGGCCTCTAGAGACAGAACAATTCCCGCACTTATATGCATAATTAGCTAAATTACGCTAATTAACTTTTTAATTATTAGTAATTGGTGGCTACAGAAAACGAGTGCTTTGGAGCCCGTCCTCTACACTAGCTATCCCAAAGGTCAAATTTTGAATAGCGGAGCGCATGTCGGAGCTACGCGAACAATTAGTCCCCCTTGGCAGGCTCCTTGAAACCGAAAATGGGCGCGAAAAGAGCGTTTGTGACTTCGATGTCGCCGCCCCCACGGCTTTCGTCACTCGCCATTTGCCCGTGGTCACCGCCGCTCCGGCCGCGCAAGCAGCTTGCGTTATCTCCTTGTTATCAGCGGCGTTGGGCGCCGCGGGCGAGTGACGAAATCCGGGGAGGTGGCGATATTGACGTCACAGACGCTCTTTTTCCGGCAGTTTCGGTTTAAAGGAGCCTGCCACGGGGAACTAATTGTTCGCGTAGCTACGACATGCGCTCCGCTATTCAAAATTTGATCGTTGGGATAGGTAGTGCCGAGGACGGGCTCCAAAGTACTCATTTGCTGTAGCCACCAATTACTGATAATTAAAAAGTTTATTAGCGTAATTTCGCTAATTTTGCATACCACTGCGGAAATTGTTCTGTATCTACAGGCCGCCAATCCGTATACTCGAATGGTACACAAGACATTCCGGCGATTTATGTTTTTCTATTTTTCAAAATGTGTTGCAACTAAAAAAACACCCTGTATATTGTAACAAACAATTCAGGTAGATTAGGAAAAGGAACCATTTATAGAGCTAAGTTGTTCTCTGCGAGCAAAAAATCAAGCGCAGCGTTACTCGAAGAACCACCCAGAAGCCTTCTCTTCGATCGGCGTCTTCTTTTTTCTGTCCCCAGGTATCCCGCGCGATCGCGTACCACTAATAACGCACGTGCCATCATGGCCTTTGTGCTTTTGCACTACTGCGCCTCTGTCCTCTTGAACGTGAACTTCCGCGCGCCTTTTAAACGTGGTTTGTCCTGCGTGATTATTCCCCAGCCGAAGACGCATCGTCCCGTTGCGTTATTAAACGTTTGGCCCACGACTGGGGCGCTTTGGACAATGCTCATTCTCGCTCATGATATGGCTTCACCCTGACTACTTGCATCATTTCTGTGCGACTTCGGTGTCGGGATGAGCTCGCTTGTCCCTCACTCGAATGGGCCTAGAGATCATTTACCCTGCTCCTCCACCTGAATTGTAACGAACAATTCCGCTAGATTAGGAAAACGAAATATTTAACGCGAGCTAATTCGTGCTTCGCAAGACAAAAATCAAACACTGCGTTCCTCGAAGAACCCAGAAGTCTTCTGTGCGATCGGCGTCCTCTGTTTTCTTTCCCCTGGTATTCCACGCAATCGCGTGCCACGAACGCACGTGACATCATGGCTTTTGTGCTGTTGCACCACCGCGCCTCTGTCCTCTTGAACGTGAACTGGCGCGCGTCTTTTCAACGCGGTTTGTCCTGAGACAATATATATATATATATATATATATATATATATATATATCGTCCGTAGTCCAAGATCCGGCACACCACGAGCTCCCGCCGCCCTTCTGTGACGTCGCTACGAAAGCGGAGACACCTGACAACAATGCGCCTCCTGCGCCGCTCCTGGAACCTCCCACGCACGATGACCTTACGCCCCCAGCTGAACCTCACGCCATCTTTCACACGTCTCTGGCGCCGTCTACACCAGGTGGTTCAGGGACCACTAGTGTACCACCGGATCTCTCTGCAGTCTCCACGTCATCTCCTGTGACCCAGACCTCGGCTGCCCGGGCCACTTCGGTGACACACTTGGCGCCTACGATCAACTCAGCGCACCACGACCGCGAGCCTATCACAAACCGGTGCACTGGACCGTCGCTTGTGATATCGCCCGCTCCTGTTTTCCCAGTGCGCTTCATGCAGTTGCCTCCACAGTGTTCCAGAGTTCGTCGACGTGCGTACTTGTGCAGGTACCCTAGGTGCTGCATAGCGCTGCTGCCTGCACCGTTTCATCGCCGGCACACATGCCTGAGCCCTCCACACGGCACTATTCTTGCCGAACCACGGGGACGACCATCTCGCTACACGCCAACATTGTGCATTCAGTACAACACCCGCGTCTGTGGCGATTACCTCCTACCACCCAGACATCTGTCCGTGCATCGTGCCCCTCGTCCTCTACGGAACTCTCAGTGCCGTCCTCCTGAACTGTCATAAGGACCTTATGCCCTTTTTCCTCCCATGACATGGACTGACCACAGACCTTTTTGGACTTGCGTTGGCAGCCCTGTATACAGTGCACACACTTTCACAGGCCAATTTTCATGCCGTTCATGATTTCCATTTGGCTTCGTTTCTGCGGGGGGAGTAATCTATAGCGTCATCTCCATGAACGCTCATCATCATCATCGTTTTACCGCCAACGCGCTAACCGCGCCGCGCCTCTCGCGGAGCTCATGCCGCGTGGCTCGAGGTCGCGAGCCACGACGAAGATGGAACGCGCTGACGCTCACGGCTGGACGAGACGCTGCAGCCCGCCGTTCCGCTCTGCACTTGGCAAATAAAAGGTAGCGACGACGGCACGGCCTACGTTGGCTGCCGTCACGGCTTCTCGCTTCCTCCCTCGCTACAGTGGTGACCCGGACAAGCCTACCGCCGAGCGGCCCGCTGCCATGCTCCCGCGTCTCCACCCGCCCTTGAGACCCTTCAAGCCGGGTGAACGAGGCCACCTGGCGTGGCTCGATGCTGTCCTAGAGTTAAACGGCATCATCGACGAGCCCACGAAGCACGCCCTCCTCCTCAGCACCCTCCCGGTCGATCTGCAATACCTCTCGGCAGCAGGTCAATTATGTAATCAAAGGGTCACGTTGAAAAAACTAACATTTATTACGACGTTTCGGCCGCGAGACCGGCCTTTTTCAAGCTTCTAATACAAATGGTACGTACAGAGCCTACATGACAGTAACGGGGAAAAGAAAGGGAGAGAGCATGGCTGAATTTGAAAGGGGGCAAAAGGAAAAAGTCGAAAGGAAGAAAAAGGGGGGGGGGGGGCGGTGTATGGAAGAGTGGTGGCCGCCTTGAAAGCCCAAAGATACAAGGGGGTGTTTGACGTATACCGAAGTAGAAGTTAAAGGAGGGAAGGTGGGGAAGGAGCGGTTTCGGCACCGCCGCTTTGAGTCACGGGAGCAGTGCGTGTAAGCTATCAGCTCAGCCCTCTCCTCAGGGCACAACACGCAGCTGCAAGAAGCGCGGCGCATGGAGGGTTGAAGAAAGCCAGATGTAGAAAAACTCAGAGCTATGGCGGCCTGTAGCAACAGGAAAACTGCCTTGGGGAGTTAGAAGATAAAGGAGATAGGGGGTGAGATAAAAGAAAAAAAGGAGCAGAGAAAGAACGAAAGAAACAAAAGGAAGGCGAGGGGAGGGGGGGGGGGCGTGGACGCTTGTGTGAGGTGGAGCACAGAAACACATGCAATACGATGACAGTACGATGCACAGTCACAAATACAAGCAAAACAGGCTCAGCTGAACAGTGAATACGGATAAAAGCGCGCAATAGAAATATACAGTAACATGAGAAACAGAAGACCATTGCGAGTATCCTACACAGCAATTATACATACGTATATGTATGAAAACATGCACTAATACAGAGACGTATTTGTGACTGTGCACCTTACTGTCCTCCTATTGCATGTGTTTCTGTGCTCCACCTCACACAAGCGTCCACGCCCCCCCCCCCTCCCCTCGCCTTCCTTTTGTTTCTTTCGTTCTTTCTCTGCTCCTTTTTTTCTTTTATCTCACCCCCTATCTCCTTTATCTTCTAACTCCCCAAGGCAGTTTTCCTGTTGCTACAGGCCGCCATAGCTCTGAGTTTTTCTACATCTGGCTTTCTTCAACCCTCCATGCGCCGCGCTTCTTGCAGCTGCGTGTTGTGCCCTGAGGAGAGGGCTGAGCTGATAGCTTACACGCACTGCTCCCGTGACTCAAAGCGGCGGTGCCGAAACCGCTCCTTCCCCACCTTCCCTCCTTTAACTTCTACTTCGGTATACGTCAAACACCCCCTTGTATCTTTGGGCTTTCAAGGCGGCCACCACTCTTCCATACACCGCCCCCCCTTTTTCTTCCTTTCGTCTTTTTCCTTTTGCCCCCTTTCAACTTCAGCCATGCTCTCTCCCTTTCTTTTCCCCGTTACTGTCATGTAGGCTCTGTACGTACCATTTGTATTAGAAGCTTGAAAAAGGCCGGTCTCGCGGCCGAAACGTCGTAATAAATGTTATGTTTTTTCAACGTGACCCTTTGATTATATATATATATATATATATATATATATATATATATATATATATATATATATATATAACGAAAGAGACGGGGTCAAGGGCTCGCCTGTTAGAAACAGCTTAATGAACCAACAAACATTCAAGCCAACGGAAGCATAGGGGAGGTTATTCATGTTCCTAATTGTGGTATTGTAATTTTGTAGTTAGCAGAAAGGAATTAAAGTGGTTAGTCTACCGCTGCCTAACACTCTCAGGATTACATGCACATAAATACCTAATAAAGTGGACGAGGGCACGACCACCTTTGTAGCACAGTGGCAGAGCATCGGACGCGTTGTCGGCTCCCACCGACGGCAGATCTCTTTTCAGCTAATGTAACTGCTTTTGAAGTACTCCAAATTTACACTACCGCCATTAGGAACTTGAATAACTCCCCCTAGCTTTTCTATGCTTCAATGTTTGTTGGTTCATTAAGCTATATATATATATATATATATATATATATATAGATATATATATGTATGTATGCTATCTTCCCTAATATTGATAAATGAGCAGGTTAGCGTGGACATGCGAAGTTGCGTAAGTGC
The DNA here is from genome assembly GCA_013339685.2 of Hyalomma asiaticum. Classification (NCBI taxonomy): domain Eukaryota; kingdom Metazoa; phylum Arthropoda; class Arachnida; order Ixodida; family Ixodidae; genus Hyalomma; species Hyalomma asiaticum. The sequence goes on along the minus strand of CM023481.1, from coordinate 11,472,888 downwards.
AAGGTTCAGCGCCATGCCAGACACGCTGTTTCATGCAGGGTTGATGCGTGGGGAGCTTTCATCGACAACGCGCTTAAGAAGTGTTGTTGTAGAGTGTACACCTCTGCAACCCACATTTACTCTTTCCTCTTCTATTTTTTCCGTTTTATTGGGGCATTTTTCATACAGTGCCCATGAAGGGGGCAAAAGGAGAGTGTGTCTCCTGACTTGGCCCGCTCTTCGTGAGGTACTTCGGGTAGGTACAGCATACCAGTGTACAAAAATATACAATAATATACATACAAACAATAAATAAACGAGGAATACTATAACGATTGAGAAATGGGGGATAAAGATGCAAACAAAGCTGTTCCTCAGCGATAAATGCAGAATGCACTGTGATCAGCACCGCTTAACATATATTGAAATACATAAAAGTTGAAATGTGATCTGAAAACAATGAGTACATTACATACATTAAATATTTTCAGCAAGTGCACCTGAGAATTGTGTTCTATTTATTACATCCATAATTCGCTTCCTAAATTGTGTGAAGTTTCTAACCTCCCTGGCATATTCAATTATTTCAGGAATCTTCTTGGACAATAGAACAATTTGGTTATCAATTGACTGTACACCATAGTTTGTCCGGCACGATGGCCCGACCAGCGCAACAGTGTGCAGATTATACTTAATATCTCTGCTTAAATATGTATCAGGAAAAATCTGGTAATTACCTTTAATTTTTTTGAAGATTAACATGGCTAGTTGCATCCTATAGCCTGTTGTGATTTCAAAATGGGAAGTCTCAATGAGCTTCATCAACTGGTCATTTCCCCAACAAGTATTATGGCACTGGTATTTTTCGATCCCTCTTTGAACAGCTCATACATCGAGATTTAGTTATTATGAAACGTGTGTGGATAATCCATAGCGCGAAAAACTTAATAGGCAAGTCAGACGAACCCGTAGAAGCGCTCGCCTTTATCTCGTAGCGAACGGGCGTGTTGCTATCTGTGCCACACGACACGGTTATTTTCTACATTTCTCACTCTCAGTGATATCTTTAGAGTGGCAGGGTGTTTTTAGCATGATAAAGTTGCCGGAATATAAAAGCAAGGACGCGGCGTTGCTGCAGCATACTCGTGAGAACGGATCGCCTAACAGTTCCAGGTCCACGCGACGCTGACTACAGCTTCATTAGCAAGCTTGTGCTTAAGCAGGACCGTGGCCTGTGCACTATTGAGCCATGGATGTTAGCAACGAGACCCCTGAGACGCTGACGCTCGACTTGAGAAAATTTTTCCAGCGTTCCTGCGTTCCTGAAGTTTCGGAGCCGATTAATGGTGTCCTGCACGGAGAGTTGCCACGCTGGCTCCAAGGAACACTGCTGCGAAACGGTCCAGGTCTCTCAGCTGTTGGTCTTGACCACTACAATCATGTATTTGATGGTCTCTCATTGGTGAGGCAGTTCAGCATTGAGAACGGCCAAGTGTTCTACAAGAACCGCTTCTTGAGGAGCCAGTCATACATACGCAATCACAGGGCTAACCGCATCGTTGTCTCCGAATTCGGAACTCTGGCGCATCCCGACCCTTGTGCTACCGTGTTCGACCGCCTGGCCTCGTATTTCACCGTGGACATATCCGACAATTGCCTTGTGAATGTGATGCCCATAGGTGACGAGGTGTACGCCATGACGGAGTCGCCGTACATGTACCGAGTGGACCCTGTTACCTTGGAGACTGTTGGAAGGAAGAATCTGGCTAATTTCGTATCCCTACATACGGCCACTGCACACCCACACGAAGACCCCGACGACGGCTCTATATATAACATCGGCACAAAGATGGGACTCCATCCGGGATTCGTTCTAACACACTGCGCTTCGAGCGGTCTGAACAGCATCACAGAAGTGGGTAAGATACCGTTCGGCTCCCGTACGTCCGTTCCCTACGTCCATAGCTTCGCTCTCACGGAGAAATGGGTGGTCGTACTGGAACAGCCTCTCGCCCTCCACTTGCCGACCATGCTTCGGTCTAAATTGTTCGGTGACAAGACGTACGTAGATGCGCTTAAATTCGACCCTACGAAAGACGTACGCTTTCATGTGATGAACAAGAAAACTGGGGAACTGCATGCAGCCGTGTTCGAGGCCCCAACATTTTTCGTATTTCACCACATAAATGCCTTTGAGCAAGGCGATGACATCGTTGTGGATGCCTGCTGCTTCGACAACGACAACATAATGAGGAGCTTAATCTACGCGGAAAAAAAACCTGGAAAATTCGAGATGGCTCAACTTCGCCGATTTACACTGCCGCTGAAGCGAGGTAGGTGTGAGAAAACCAGCGTCATACCGCAAGATCTGGCAAAGGGGAACCTCTACGGTGAGCTTCCGCGCATTAACCAGAACTATAATGGGAAACCATATCGGTTTGCCTACTGCTTCAGCAATGCTGCAGGCCAGGAGCACAGGTTTTTTCTATCCAAGGTTGACGTCACCACAGGCGATTGGCAGCGCTGGGAAAGAGAGGGCTGGTACCCGTCCGAACCTGTCTTCGTCCCTCGTCCCGGTGCCGTCGAGGAGGATGACGGCGTCGTCCTCAGCTCTATTCTTCAAGAAGACAATGAAAAGAAGATGGCGCTCGTTGTGCTTGACGCCCAAAGCTTCCAGGAGTTGGCTGTGGTGGAATTTGATTCTCCCTCACCGATTCCTGCAGATTTTCACGGATGGTTTCTCCAAGACTACGCTAAGGAAACGTAGCCACTGACAGAAGCAGCAGATACGTTATGTCGTCCACAAATTGCTGTTAGTGACTTACTGATTTAGTGAATACAATAGGAGGTTGGCATAGGTGTCGAGTGCAACGAAATATGTTTGCTATGTTGAGAATTGGCAAAAAGCTATCATTTTCCAAATAACGGACTGAATGATTAGGTGTTGCTTGCCAGGGTCACGAGCGTTTTGTTGTTCGGGACCATTAAATATCGAGTTGCATTCGTTTATACTTCCCTGGAAAAGATAACTTTTCTGCAGCAGAGTAATTCCACGTTATAGCGAGCACCACGTAACAATGTATTACTTTATAAGGAGGAAAATAAAGCTGGCGCTGACTGAATAAACCAACATATGTGCGTCATTTCAACACAGTGAAAGCGACGACGATCGCGCGCACACACACACACACAGATTATATATATATATATAGAAGCAGTACATAAGAATACTTTTCAATTTGCCGTGTGATGCCCCCATGCGCGGCTTCTTTGAGCAGGCTCGAATAGCAGTCGTTCATAACCTGTATGCATTTAACTTGACTGTAGGAATCAGACGCGAAGTCAAAGAAAATAGACATTTTTTACATGACCTTTTCAACCTACAGTAGAAGGTTACATCTCTTGGTACACGAAGTAAAGACACGTGGAAAATAAAACACCCAGCACAAATTACTCAGAAGGTAAACTATAGCACATTCTTCCCAGTCTACTTAATAAATATGTGAAAGCCCGTGTTGATCACTATAAGTGCACACTGCCTAAACTGCATGAACTACATATGTTCGGAATCTAAGTTGCGTGATTGCCATGTATGTCTTTTTTTATTTTGGTTGACTAAAGTGTACTATGCTTTTTTAAATACATGCCACTGCTGTATGTACTACACAAACGTAGCTGCTGGCACTTGTTGAGCTGCCTCTACAAAAAGCAGCCTTTACCCGCTGCTTTCATGTCAGTGCACTGATGAAAATAAAGAATATATATATATATATATATATATATATATATATATATATATATTGTGTGTGTGTGTGTGAGCACAATAACGGCATACGCATAAAGACAAAGGCGCCCATATCAGCGAATGCGCACGAATCAATGGCACCAGTCCTGATACGCGCATATAAATCAGGCGCATAGAAGTCCATAATCAGTGCTAGACGCTCATTAATGATCGTTCCCTTCGGAAAATGGAACTAGATAAGGGCGTATATTGTCTCACAGTGATGCCACCTGATGCTGTCTTGCTCTGCAGACATCCAATGAAGGAGGACCAATATGTCCTCCAATATTGTGGATAATTTCTCAGTCGCTGCGATTTCCTGGCCTGCTGCCGACGATTCGTTACCCGTACGTTAAAGCACCACATCCACCAGCGATTGCAAACTGATGGACTCTGCCTCAGGGCACTGGAACATCTCTTGCGTGCCCCGCCTATATTACTGAATATCGTTGGAAGCTTCAAGAGACTCCTATCCATGAGGTGTTCGTCGACAAAGAAGAAAGTTAATATACTTGCACACTGCTCTGTACTCCTCGTTGTACATTACAGAGAAGTGTTTTAGTAGGGCTAAGTCTGGTTGTCACGGCTTTGTGACGTAGAACAAATCTCTCCCCCCCACGTCTTGTGGGTACAAAAAGGCTGCTTCGTTTACCACAACCTTCCCGACCCGTTATCTTTGAATATTGGGTTTTTGTAAATAAACATCCTTGCCACACTTCACTTCAGGCTAATTTACGCCCTTATGTTTAGGGCGTCAGTGAAAATAGTCGGTGTGATAATTTGTTTGGCAATTGAGCGTTGAGTATTACGCGGGTCTAGATTAACAGATCTGTGCAATGCAGGGCTACCAGTTAGGTGACCCTAAACTGCCAGGTGTTCTGTGAAGTTTTATTTCGCAGTTGCGCTCAACAGTAATGTCCCCACTGACACTGCATGGGAGATCGCATCAGGACTAACTATATGGGATTGTCGCGAACTGTTGTGTAGGGGGACCGCTCTATGTTGGGTATTAGTTTGATATGCTTGAGTGCATGTTGACGTGTGCAGATGCGATTTTGGCAGGATGTCGATGTTGCACAATAAAAAAATTACAGCATATCCACGGAGTGAATGATGGTGAGTGGGCGAAGCTCGGGAGGTTCATCGTAGATCGTGCCGAGTTCCAGATTAATTTAGTTAACGCGCACGCTACGAATCCTTTTGGTTCAACTATGCACAAGTGGAATCTCCCACCGGCACTTCAAGATCCAGTGCCTATATATATATATATATATATATATATATATATATATATATATATATATATGGGTGGCCGGTGAACGGTTCTCCAACGCGAGCAGTCGGTTTTTCTCAATCAAGAAACTCGCTAGGAGACGCTGCCTGCGCCAACGTTGTCTCTCGCTGATGAGGGCGCGTTCTCCTTGTTTGCGAGCTGGTAGAGCGTTCATCTAAGAAAGAGCGTTTCCATAGTCAACGCGCGCCTTTCGCGCTCTCTCTCTCTCACACACAATACAGCAGATGGAAGAGTGAGAGAGAGAGAGGCACGCGCCGAGGGCGAGCGCGTGCCTCCCGGCACGCCGGTTACGCCTGACGCCTGACGCAGGACAAGGTTAGACTAAGAGGAGCTTCGCCCCCAATAAATGTTGATGAACTCAAAGCTGTCCCACTCAAAGTTGTGATTACAAAGCACAGCCTGTATTTCTGCTATGAACTCCTTGCATTCGGGGGTACCTACGCACTTAAAATGTCATCGGCAATGGGAGGGGTAATGTACACGGTTAAGGGTCTTAAAGTTGTATGAGTGCAAGGTTACGATTGCGTGCAGTCTTAAAGGGCAGCGAGGAAAAGAAATCATAAGAGAATAAGAAACGCAGTGTTAGACGCACCCTGGAAGCAGGCATTCGAGATAGTCCTCGTAATCAGGGACGTTTCCTTTAGTGCAGAAAAACCTAGACAGCATGGTTTCAACGAATGAAAACGAAAGTAGACTCATCAAAGAAGCGGAAAACTGAGGCTCGAAGTAAAGCATCAAAGCGACTAGTACGCGACGTCTCTCAAGCAGCAAGAAAATGGAAGCATTTCGAACCAGTGGAAAAAGAGTATCATTTGCAAGAACACAAACAGGACAGATGCTTGGTAGGTGCATCTCTTCTTCGGTATGACGCATTTTACCCTGCACCATAGTTATATAAGCAATATAATACCCAATAAGGAAACAGGACATGAAACTTTCTGACACAAACGACGAAATGAAATTCGCTGAGCTGCGAAGATTGATGAAATTCAGAATTGTGATATAAAATGCCCAGAGAAAGTACTAAAAGATGGGCGCAGGATGGGAACAACTATCAGAAAATTTCGTATTGGAGCTGTCGAAATGTACGCGTTTTACGACGAACAATGGAGTGGTACTGGCTGTTTCGATTACATAGTCAAGACAGTCAAAGAATTCGACTAATTTTGAATTCCAATGGCAGATGCAGGTCTAGTTTTCCTGCTCTCTACAGCGCAGTTACATTCCATTTTTAGATCGGGAGCGTCAATCTTGTGTTCCGATGGTAGATTGGGAGCAGCCGCGGATTCCAGATTGCTTCTTAGAAGAATTTTTTTTCCGCCAATATCGGCGGATTTCTCCAGGTACGCGCGCCGTATTGTCTGTACTGACCTTTTTTTCCATCATACTCGGCTTTTCCACGTAGTAGGCCGCGATGGACGACTAGAAACAACGTTTTACTCATTGTTCGTATGCTATTCCTTTTGTTAGGAAGCCAGCGACGATTTTTACGCAGACAGTAAGTATAAGGCTGCTGCTTGCCAGAGGGCATTTTATATCATCTTCCTCTGGCTTCGTCGACGATCTTTTTCGTCGATATTGGGACGATGGGGTACCGTGTATCCATAGTAGCGTACGCACCTTTTACGACCCCTGATCGGCGGCAAAACCAGTGCAAGGGCGCCGTCGCGCCAAGGGCACAACTTCACCGAGAAGCGGCGTTCCCATCCCGCAACCGATAAGGCCACTATACCTTCTGAAAAGTACTGCCTTCTCTTGAACTACGCCACTTCCTTCACTCCTCGCCTCCGATAGGGCGGCTGCGGTCAAGTGGTAGCGCGCGCGCTTTTTTTCTGGGGATTTTGTTTTCTCCGACACTCGACGCCATGTAGGACGCGCCGAATGCCACTGTGCTGTGTGTTCGCCGGACGCAAAGTGCACGACGTGCGAAGTGCGCGCGTGCGTCTGGCTCGTTTTTTCGCGGTGCCGGGATGCTGTGCCTTTGGCTGCCATAACCATGACACTCAAGGGAAAACGCTTTATTTCATTCCGCGCGGAAAAGAAAATGAAGATTGTGGTTTGTACTCTGAGGGTGTTTTATATTAATAAATAAATGTTTCTCCACCTTCTCTGATTTTTTGGTCTCTCTTTCCCATTGTCGTTTGTTTTGCGGGGTAATTTTTAAGAATATGATATTGCCCTGCCCACAAGTTGCCTCATTTTAAATGCAAAATATATGTAAATATCATAGCACCTGTTTTGTAGTTTTGCTAATGTTCTATCGCACATATGTATGGAAATAACACATGTTTCAGAAAGATATGCGCGTTGAGCTGGATATTCAGTGAACCTGCAGCCACTGAAGATGGCGTTTAAAACGCGACACTTCTATATAATGAGTGGTATGAAGCAAAAAATATATATAAGACTACTCACACAAAACCGAAAACACCCATCTACTCATTCTATAAAAGTGTCGCGTACCAACGCGACAATTCTATAGAATGAATGGGTGGATCCTTCGGGTTTTATCAGAGTAGTTTTTCACTCTTTTTTGCCTGATACTATTGGCAGAACACAGACGGTTTAATAAATATGCTCAGAACGAACGAGGACCGTTATAACATTCTGCATGCGGAATTTATTAATACGTGACTGGGTGCGCTGTCCTGAAATAGAGGTATGCATTTAGCCGTTTCCTGATATACCCGTTTTTCAAATGTGAGAGCATTTCCCTAAAAAGGAGTTAACATTTCGCATGTAAAGATTATCACGGCTGTTTGCAAGCGCTGCCCGTTTCTTCAACAGCCTGCACGCCGTGTGTGCTCTCTTTGGAATGAACCGCTGGCACTTCCAAAAATGAAAAAAAGAAAAAATGAAGACTGTACGACAATACATATGACGAAGTGTCGGAATGTTTCATTGCATCGAGGTCACGCTGTGGAGCGTGTTCAGAGAATACATCGCTTGCAAAGGGCGACACCCTCTCCAACAGCGAGCGGTAACTTTGGCACTAGTAGTGACGCGACTGCGTTCGCCCACTTTATTCACAGCGCACCAGCTCGGCCGTCCAGCAATTAGAAATAGTTTCCGTGTGTAAGAACGATATTGATCACCTACATCGGCAACACCCATTAAGGCACGCAAAACATCACGACAATGGGTGCAAACTGCGCCGCACGGGCCAAAAATCCCAGAGTGGCTTGCACATGTCATTGGGCAGGGAGAGCAGAAGTAGCATGTGAAACGTCATGAAGCTTTGAGCGAGCACCTCCAGGGGCATTAATGGCGTTGCTGCAGCTATAGACGATCGAAATAGTTTATAGGCACGGGAACTATTTCCTTCCCAAACGACGTGGCTTAACGCCACAGATGCGATTGAAATATTTCTTGCTGATGCAATAAATAGCATGCCGTGTTTACAAAATTTCGTGTCAACTCTTTCCAAGTAAATCTAGTTATGCATATCCGCGCCACATACACAAGGAAACACTACGCTCCGAAAGGAAGCGTAAACGACGTGCAATTCGCTACAAAGAGAAATAATTCCGCTCCTGCCGCAGTCCAGCCATGGCACACGGCCAGGGCTAGACCGGCTCCGCACGCTAAACGGCTCGAAAGCTAACCGAAAGCTCGTGGCACGTTCCAGGGGTCGTCGCCGTCACGAGCGGACAAGGGGTGGCGGAGGGGAGAGTAGATGGCTGTACTTTTACGAAGCAGAGGGCCCTTAGAAACCGAAGCGGGCGACTTTCCAGTCCGCGAGGAGCAATATGACCATTTCCGAGCGCGCTTTGGAATTCTTCCCAAGTTATGGAATTATTTCTCATATGCCTGTTTGCTAAAATGGGCAGCACATATAGTGAATTATGTTCGAACACATTTTATTGATCTGAAATGAGAGCTTCAGTACCATTTGCGAGAGGGATTACGTTTCGGATATCGTGGCAAAATCGCGCTTGTCGGTGAGTTTCATGGCATAGTTAAAAAATATTGGTCTAAAAAACTTCGTTAAGACAAAGTCCAAAAGCACTTTATGGTCCTCTCACATTTTCCGCACAAGAACTTCTCTTTTGCGGCTCACATCGGTGTCGTGAGTCCTAGATTCCTTGAGAGCCATTTTGGCGCAGGACGACCACGCAACGCATTTCCCCGAGGCTGTACAGCCTTTTTCTGGTGTATCAAATACAGGGGTATTCGGTGGACACGCTCGGCACAGCGCCTTTCTGAAGCCGTCTTGTAAGTAAGAAGGAAGAAAATGACGACTGCACAAATTCGGCTAGGATGACGTCGTATTCGGGTTCCAATTATCTCTTGAAATAACCTTCAGCCACTGTTCGGTAAAGCTGAGCCTGCAGGGATTTCGTGGACTGACATATCTGGGCTTTTGCGTTTGCTTGATGACGTGCAGCGAAGAACGCAGCAATAGGCCATATCATTTAAGAACCATGTAAGTAGCCGACATGTCCATTGTCGGACAACACCAATCGTACTCCGCGAATGGCGTAGTGCACGAACAACCGCGATAGAGTAGTACGTGACACAGCGAGTTCACTCGGTTCTTTTCTGGTGGCGATCGCACCACAACAACGGTCAACGAGCATCCGATACGCGGAAGGGAAGACGAAGCGTACTCGGAGCACTTTATGATTAAAGCACGGCAGACTGGAAGAAAAGCCGAAAAACATACCGCAAACGGAAACTCTCGACGAAGTTCATTTCGCGGGTTTTGGGCGCGTAAACACCGAGTACTTCTCTCCGGCTACTCTGGGATGAGTGGGCCCCTGCCGGGAGAACAAGTCAACAGTAGAAGAGGTTAAGAAAGTATGTGGTGCGGGCGCGCCGCATGTGATGGGCGGGCATTATAGAGTTAAAATACTGACTCTAGAGGCAGAGCTGGGCCGCGGAGGGCGGAGCCCGTCCGCGCGACTCCCTGCTGGAATGTGTCAATGTGGCCAGCCTAAGTATTACGGAACGAGCTAAAAGCAAGTGTAGGTTGTGTTATGCCCATTCCATGAGGAATGATTAATCTTGCGTTGGATTGATTGTGGACAGTAAGCTTACTAAAAACGCAACCTAATAACGTAATTACTATATTTCACGATGAACGCATTCGTTCCATGAAGCATGTTTTCGGATGTCCCTCCTTCTGTTTTCAAATGGTATTCGGTTCCCCCAGTTTGGGTGCTAGATGTGACATAAGTGATCGCGCGGTGACATTGGTTGACGCGATGGCGCATTCGTGCTGATACGTTATCACCGATACAACCTACCCGTCACTTTATGAGCGTTGTGAGGTAAGCGACGGATGAGTTGATGCGGTGTTGTTCGCGGGCACCGCCTCGGCAGCCGGGCTATTCAATCGTGCCTCAGCCCGCCTCAGCCGCAATGTACAGGCAAAGGAGCTTGGACTAGTAGGTTCTGCGTCCAACAAGCTCTCTGCTCCCGAAGTATGAATCATGCTTAACACGTACTACGTACGTTGAGTATTGGCCACAGACCGTTCGGACACGGCGATAATCGACAGTGCTGCAGTGACACCGCTGGGTGCGCTGGTTCTCGTATTTAGGCGTGTAGAGTCCCTTGTTTTCTTGCTACGAGACTGAGCTTCATAGTTCCACGGACGGCCACCGTTCCATATTGGAAGTTTTCATCGCCGGGGATAACGAAACATTTCCTTGGAATGCCATGATGAACCAGCTAAGATCGTAAATAGGAAAGCTGCTGCCACCTATCGGCGCTGATTTCCTCCGCATAACCTTCGAGATTTTGGAGTTTATGTGCGCCATTTCGGAGGTTATGTGTTTGCATTGGGCTCGAGGGCCACCACTGGAAAGACCGGTGCTGCTGGCGTTGTGACGTAATAACCGACATCATGTGACACCCTCACCGCCGCCGGCGAAGCGCGCTGGCTTTCTTCACCAAGCCGGTTACTTTTCTTGCTCTTGAGCATAAGTACTGCTCGGTGCCACAGTACTTGGCGTATTCGACTGTGCTTGGAGTAATTTTCGCGCGTGTATACCATAAAACGAAGCGTCTTGGCTGAAAAAGCTGAGAATGGGGAAACAGCCAGAAGTTCATGCATTTCGGGTGTGTGGGAAGCATTCCGCGAAGTATATTTGGTGTACTGCGTTGGAGCAAAAGCGTTCAGCGAGTATGGCATGAACTTTCTCGTACTGCGAGCATTAAAACTTACAACGCGTATTTGCGCTTGTAGAGGAACTGTGCATTGTTTGTGGAGCTGCACCATCTTAAAGACAATAGGAGGTTTTGATTTTGTCCTCCGTCAAGATATTGTGCCCAGCGAAACAGGTGCGAACATGGCGGAACCGTATACCCGAACTTAAGGTATCATCTACCAGTTATAAATAAGCTCGTGATAAATGATTTTTCAGCGACAATACTGGCCAAAATGCCAAGTCGCGCGTGCCGCAACGGATGCTGCGTACAGAACTTTTACAGCGGCATGTGCCGTTTCGATACATTCTTAAGTGGACATGCAGGTTTAATTACCAATATGAAAATATCATATATCGTGCGCTTGGTTATGCGCACAAAACTAGGGCGCAAGGACCATGCATCTATGTAAACGCGAATCGAAACGCCACCTATAACCCGTGCACCGTCCGCGCAAGTGCACGAGATAGTAACGCGTATTCGCTTGCATTTAAATAAGTAAGTGTACGCGGGATCTCTGAGTATTTCCAATGATAGCTAACTACACTTCCTGATCACCTTTTACGCGATGACCGATTTGTGGGGTTTTACGTACCAAAACCAGCTATGAGTATGAGAGACGCCGTAGTTGAGTCTCAGGAAATTTCAAACACCTGGGGCTCTGTAACGTGCACTGATATCGCACAGCGCACGGGCCTCAACGTTTCGCCTCCATAAAAATGCAGACGCGACCGGTATTCGATCCCGCGAGCTTCGGATCAGCAGCCGAGTGCCATAAACATTAAACCACCGTGGCGGGGCGCCTTTTACGCGAGCGGCGTCGTCACTTTCGTCGTGCATAGCACCGCATGGACACCTTCCGACAAGCGTGGACGATGCGGCGATGCCTCTGGTTAATTCGCAAAATACTTTCCTGACCTCTGCAACAGGTTCTTTTGCAGCTAAGACACACATGGGCAATGCTTGCAACACAAAAAAGCCTTGTCTGAACGAGCTGCGACATTTTAGACGTCGTGCATTGCGCGGCCGGTATCACGTGATGTTTTCTACGTCACGGAGAACTTCCGGCAGATGGCGCCACTGTATGTCCTCGAGGCCAATACTTTGTTGCCAGAGCAATATCAGTTACTGTAGTCAAGGATAGCCAGGAACTCACCAGCTGGCAACGCTCACGTTGCCAGATGCCGTCGACTACGGGCGACCGCCCTCCCATGCACGGTCCCTATGGGTAGCTTTGCCTCTAGAGTCAGTATACTAACTCTAAGGCCGGCATGGAGTCTAAGGCCGGCATGGCCAAAATGCCAAGTCGCGCGTGCCGCAACGGATGCTGCGTACAGAAATTTTATAGCGGCATGTGCCGTTTCGATACATTCTTAAGTGGACATGCAGGTTTAATTACCAATATGAAAATATCATATATCGTGCCCTTGGTTACGACGCTATATACGACGCTATGGTGCAGCTGAAGGTGGACTTTTGGAGGATGTCTTTTACAGACGATAGTCTTTCTTGGGGATACTCCAATGCAGAAGTGTGTGTGTGTGTGTGTGTGTGTGTGTGTGTGTGTGTGTGTGTGTGTGTGTGTTAAATTTGTCCCCCTGGTATGGAAAAAAAATTAAAATAATGTGGGGGTAGCCCGCGCCACCAGAAGGTATATCGGGCTTGAAGCCAATTGCACCATAAAGAAATAAGGGGAAGTGTTCCCAAAAAGAAAATTTTGTGGAAAAAGCCAATTGAGAAAAAAATGTATGTATTCGGAAGCAAGGCCTGCAGGGCTCTTCCTTCTATAATAAAGGCAGGAGATGAAGACCGTGATAATGTTAGTGCCAAGTACTACGTAGCAGTGAGAGCTTCCAGCAGCAAGAGCGTCCTTGTAACAAGGGGAAAGCGGGAGTGCACTGCTAGGTGTAGTTTAAAGTTCCGTGACCGACGACGTAGTGGAAGCCACAACTCGAGCCAAGGGCCTCGCCTTGCATGGCCCACCTGTAGGTATGATCTGGAGTTTGAGGCGGAAGCATTCGGTTGAAACTTTGAGCAAAGAGGATGTGAAACCTGCGATGAGAAAAGGTCTGCGCAGATACATAAGGCGGGTTTTGTCATATCAATAGGATGACATGAACAATGGGTCTATGTGTGTTGAAAAGTTGATGCTCACGTCAGAGCTGCCGAGGTAACCTCGCCTTTTTTTTGGCGTAATTGCAACTATAACGTTGAGCATGCAGTGTCTGATGGGTTGTTGTAAGGAAAATGTATGCGAGCGGTAGACGTGTGGTTGGGAAGTTTCGATGAGGTATCCGGTTATGTCTCAGAAATTTCTGCATAGTGAGTGGGGGTTGGTATGACAACCGCCGATTCACGCATTATATTAACTAGCTGAATTAAGTATGCACGCGTTTTTCTTTCAAGTAGATATCTTGGGAAGTGTGCGTGTGATATTGTTGGATCTGTGCGGCTTCGTAAGTGTTGAGTGATGTGTTGCGTTCGTGGGCAATCGTTGAAGTAATGCAGATCGGCTACGCATATTTTTGTGCATGCACACCGGTCAGACATGGTTATATTAAACCGCTTGAGGTAATATTAGAAATGGCCGTGACCAGTCATTAAATGAGTTAACTTCCGATGAGGTGGAAACCATTTTGGAATTTTGTAGACGCTATTTATCCAGTGAAATAACGACGTGTTCGGCCCTTCTGTTTGCCAATATGCGTGCCAATGAGAAACCATAATTTTGTATAATTCGGACCGAACGGTGCGGGTTGAATATGTAGCCATCCTCTCAGACCCAAAACGCATTGCTGAAGTTGCTAGTCTGTCTGCCAATTCGTTTCCTAATATGCCTTTATGACCAGGGACGTGAAATAACCGGAAAAAGATGCCTTGTGTTTTAAACTGATAAAGAATGTTTTTGATGGCTATCACCCTCTCGTCATTATCGTTAAGGCTTGCAAGTTTACGTAGTAAAGAAAGGCAATCTGTGTACAGGTGAAAAGGGGTTTGAGTGTGTAGCGTGCTGATGTACTGTAGGCATTCGGTGACAGCCATAAGTTCGGTTGTGTAGGCGCCAGATGCATGTGTTATTTTATATTTTTCGGCCTTCAAAATTCGAGTTTGGTTATCCAGTATTATGTATGCTGAGCCAGCAGAAATGGAGGTAAAGGAACCGTCCGTATATGCGTGCAGGACGGGTAGGCGGAAGGCGTCGTCGTGCTGGGAGGGGTCAAGTTCAGTAAAGGAAAATCTGTGTTTTAGGCTGGGGTGATGAAGACAGGGTGCAATGTCGCGCTGGATGTGGTCGGGATTTAGTGTACGTGTGCCGTAAGGCGTGACTATTTTTTGTGTAAAGAGAGAAAATTCTGCTGCTAGGCGGGTGAGTTCTAAATCTAAGGGCGGAGCGTTAGCGATTATTTGTAATGCTGACGTTCTGGTTGTATGAAACGAGCCTGTGATAGATATTGAGACTGATCGTTGAAGTGATAATACGCGGTCTCTTAGGAAGCGTGTAGGGTGGGGAGGCCACCACGCTGGCGATGCATAAGTGAGTGAGGGAAGTAGGACCTGTCTGTATAGCCGGCGAATGAGCATGCTGTTTAGATTATGTTGGGAACACAGAAATGCGAGGAATCGTGCAGTGAATATTTCGGCTTTAGTTTTCAGATATTCGATGTGGGAATGAAAATTAAGTGTTGTATCAAACACAACGCCAAGGAGCTTAACTGATGATTTGTGTTTTAGAAAGGCACCGTCTAACCTAACGGAGGGACGGCGCCTTGATGTACCTTTGTGTCCGTTGTTGAAGAACGTGTAGTGAGATTTGTCTGAACTGATAGTTACCTTTTGTAGCTTTGCCCATTCCTCTACAGGGTGTAAAACGCGGGTGACGTTGTTTTTAAAGTCCAATTGGGAGGTTCCAGGAAGTAATATGATGGTGTCGTCTGCGTAGGCTTGTATGTGTGCGTTATGGGGTAGGTTTATGTCTAGGAGGGAATGTATGATAACATTCCAAAGGAGGGGACTGATGGGGGAGCCCTGTGGGCTCCCCACCGATGGAGATGCTGTTTCTCTGCCGGTGTTGAATGGGAATGTGATGGTGCGGTTTGTGAGAAACGACTGCAGTAAAAGGTACAGGTTTTTCGGGCATCGGTGTTTTCTAAAGAAGTTAAGCAGAGCTATATGCCATACACTATCAAAGGCCCCGACAAAATCCAAAGAGATGAGGATGACTGGTTGTTTGCGGGATTTATAGTACTCTAGGTATTGTCGTAATTGATAAAGAGCTAGTGCTGCGCTGCGTGTCTTGGTGAAGCCGAACTGATTTTCATGGATGAGGTGGTTGGTATGGAGGAAATAGTATAAACGGGAATTTAGTAGTCGTTCCAGCACTTTACCGAATATCGAATTCATTACAATAGGTCGGTATGACTTTGGATCCTGAGGGGGCCTTCCAGGTTTGAGGATGAAAGTGATTTTACCGTTACGCCATGGTGTAGGGAAATGCCCTATTCTGAGGGCTGTATTGAAGACAAAATAAAAGAACTGTGGATGTAACTGATAAAGTTGCTTTACAAATATTCCGGTTAAATTATCCAGTCCTGGTGCTGACTGTGTGTTAATTAACATTACAGCATGTTCGATTTCGTTCTGAGAGAAAGGAAGATCTGAAATTTTCCAGGGGTACTCGGACTTGTGAATTTCGCGCATCTGGTAATGAATCGGGGTGTCAGTTAGGGGGCTATCTTCGGCAATTAGTGTGTCTAGTAGGAGGCGAGCTGATTCGTTGACGGAAGTCGTCATTGAACCGCTAGGGCATTTTAATGATGGTAAGCTCGTTGCTGTGTGTTGTTTTTGAAAATGCAGTTTAAAATGGTCTCCGAAAAGATGTTTCTTAGTAGCGGATGTGTAAATGTCCTTGTCAAATAAGTCTTTAGCTTTAGAAATGTTCGATTTATACTGTTGGAACGCAGAAGCATATTCTTTTTGATAATAGTCGCGTATAGAGGGCACTTTAGCGCGTTGTTTACGACGTCGTAAAGCACGGACACGCTTCCTTTCAATAGTTAAGTCAGGGGACCACCAGCCCTTACCTGATGATACATTTGCTTTGGGGTTCCGAGAGTAGCGGTTTTCTAAGCGTTCGCATATGGTATAAAATTGTGTGATGATTCTGTCTAGTGTGTCTGGGCAAGCGATGTGACATTGTGTCACTTTTTGAAACCAGGGCATGTCTTTAAGTTCGCGCAATATTTGCAGTCGAGCGTAATTCGTTAAACGTTTTGGTTGTAGCGACAGAATGTTAGTGAAAGAGAATGAGATGTAATTATGATCGGAAAGAGTTGGTTTATCTAATACCGTCCATGAGTAACCTGCGGATGTTAGTGCTTGTGATGCTAAAGTAATTTCTATCCAGGTTTCGGCGTATGCTGTCTGAAACGTTGGGGAAGATGAAGGATCGTTTAATATAGTCAGATTATTGGCGATTGAGAAATTAAGAACCTGTGACCCTCTAAAGTCTGACGGGCCAGGTCCCCAAAGAGGGTGTTTCGCATTAAAGTCACCGGCAATTACGTACTGAGCATCTGTGCAGCGGGATATACAGGTTTGGAGTTCGCCGAGAAAGGGGTCTGCGGGTCTGTGAGGAGGCAGGTAAATCGCCATTAATGTAAATGAATGGTCACGGCTTTGACACTTTAACATCACAATGTGTTCTGATAGGTGAAAGGGGAAATAATCATATGTGTTTAATTGTGCTAAAATCATTACACGAGGGTTTAGAGGGGCGTGGAATTTTTTAATCGTGTGCGGTATGCCTTGTACCGTGCCTGCGCGTAGATGAGGATCGCTCACAAATGCAAAATTGAAATTGTCGTGACACATGGTTTCGATGAGTATTTTGGTTGCTGCGGAGGTGTGGTCGAGATTCGCCTGAATGAAATTTAGAGGTTGGTTGTTAGCCATTTGTTGTCATGTGTAATGTAGGTGAGGTGTTGCCTGTGAGTGTTGCATTCTGTGTAGTATGAAGTACGTGAAATTGTGGATGCGTTTGGATTTGACGTAAACAGCAACATGTAGTAAGTGACATGGAAGGTGAAATACAGGCACAGTAAGCCACGGAGTCAGGACACTTTGCATTGTGCTCGCGACCAGAGGAGGGGCGCAGCAACTCACTAAAAGGTGCTTTGCAATTGAATAATAAAATTGTAATTGAGAACCTGTGCTTCAGACTGCGTAACTTGTATTGTAACGTGCTATGTGAGTCGCTGCGCCCCCCCCCAACCATGCTGGCACTTCTATGCTATCCATATTCAGTTCTCGCCCTGAGGCGGGCAACCCTTTCCTGCAGTACGGGGCACGTATGATCACCCACAGGATGGTTGTTTGGTCTAGATTGCCTGACGCACTCACTGCACTGCGCCGCCGGATCCCCCGCCCGCACCGCACACCGCTCCGCAGGATGATTTGCAGCGCATTTGGTACAGACAAGTGTGTCTTGCTGTCCGGATACTGGGCAGGTCCTCTTTGTGTGTCCGTAGGAGGCGCAGTACGTGCAGAGTGGGATGTGCAGATCTTCACTGACGTGCACCATGGTCCATCCAAGCATTACCAGCCCACGGGCTAAGAGTTGTCGATAGGCAGAGGGGTCGACCTCCAGTACATGTGTATAATTGCCTGATCGTTCGCGGTATAAGGTAATTGGACGGCACGTTTGTGGGTTCAGATCAAGACCATCATTGCGTTGATTAAGACACTGAACAAGTGTCATTACCGCAACGTCCGGGTCGACGCCTGTAAGTTTAATTCGTGGCCTTCGTTTTTGTGGGATCCGAACAGATATGGACGTGCTTGTCAGGGTGTTATTTTCGATTGCTCTTTTAAAGTTCATTAGTGTTTGTTCATCATTAGTGAACACTGTTAAGCCATACGTAGTCTTACGGAGCGTCACTGAGCCGATCTTCTCTTTTGCAGGATCAATGTTTGATTTGATAAGTCGGAATACATCATTGGCCGGCGATGTTGAAGGTTGAAGGGGTGTTAGAAACATAAGAAATGCATGTTCTTGCCTGGTTGTTGGCAAGTGGCTGTCATCAGGAGGTACCGTATGAGGTGGTAATGTCGACGGAGCGGTCATCCGCGAGGCGACCTGGTCGCTATTGCGCTTGCCCGCAAGAACGGACGCATAGGATGGACCAGGGACAGGATGAGCAGGGTTGATGACCCCAGGCACACCCGTAGAGACAGTACTGGGTCGAGCGAGTTGGTAACGGAGTTCATCTACCCGTCCCGCCTGCCTCGCCGCCACGGCCCGAATGTCAGCGCATACTTGGAGGATGCTGCGTAGCAAAGCGATGATCTTAGAACGTTGTGTGTTAGTTACCTTGCAAGCCGGATCAAAGAGAAGGTCAGTGATGTCCTTTTGGTAACTGATGGCTCGATGAAAGGCAGCCTGTGTCACTTCTTCGCCGGGCTCGTTGTTTGGAAACAAACTGCCTGATGGCAGGGCGGCAGGCGGCGGCGCTGGGACACCCGACGGGGCAGCAACATGAGAAGTCTGCATCTGCACACCTAAATTGATTGGGGGTATTCCGACTAGCGTCCTGTCTCCGTCGGCGGAAAAGACAGAGCCGCCCGAACGCGGCGAATCTCCAGGAGCTGGAGACGCGCGTTCGGACTCGACTGGGCCTTGTTCAGCCATTTCGCCGTAGCAGGTATGAGCCAGGCATAAATGGCGGTGACGGGCCGCTCGGAATGAAGACTCAAAAATGAGAAAACTTCTGCTCCAAATCCCGAATCAACACATCCGGGTGAGTCTCGAAGCCTTCAGATTCAACATAGAGGGAGGCGCAAGGGCGAAGAATCGACAGAACCGACCTTTTGAAGGCGACCTGGGGAGCCCGTCCGAGCTGCCAGTCAACACATGCAGTCAACCCACTGCATATATGTGTGTGTGTGTGTGTGTGTGTGTGTGTGTGTGTGTGTGTGTGTGTGTGTGTGTGTGTGTGTGTGTGTGTGTGTGTGTGTGTGTGTGTGTGTGTGTGTGTGTGTGTGTGTGTGTGTGTGTGTGTGTGTGTGTGTGTGTGTGTGTGTGTGTGTGTGTGTGTGTGTGTGTGTGTGTGTGTGTGTGTGTGTGTGTGTGTGTGTGTGTGTGTGTGTGTGTGTGTGTGTGTCCTGCTTTTCGATTCAGTACAATGGCGAAATTTTAACCCCTTCCTCAACGACCACCCATCTTGAACTGGTAGCTGCGTTCATACTTGTGAACACAGTCGCCCAAAAAGCAAATATTACGCATATCTGAGGCGCAACATCAATATGTAAGCATTAGATGGTGTGTTCCTTTAGTAGAAAATACATGGATGCGTAATTCTAAAGACCCTAGTGCTTGTTAGGATGCGCTAAAATGCGACGCGTGTGAACGAAAAAGCGGACATTTCCTACGCTTCGGTAAAACGACACGGTGCTGCCACCTACCAGTAGCTCTGCGTACTACGCAAGCTTCTTGCGTTTCCCGATATCCTGGCCAGATGGCGTCCATATCTCACGCAGCGCTGCCTCCATTCCATCAATGCCAGCCACATGCGGCCGATTCAACACAGACGGGGCGCTGTCTGAGGCAAGGCAAAACATAAATGGCCGTTTGATGATATAGAACACAGGAAACAGACGAGGTGCGCGATGCGCGAATTGTCACTGACCGAGAGGCTAAGCGAGCGTACCCGGCGGCTGAACAGACGCCCGAAGCTCGTGCCGAACCGCAGATGAACCGGGAGTCATGTAGCACGGCTGGTAGAAGACTATCGTCTTTCGACGACATTTGCAGCGAAGCACGGAGATACGCGGCCATTTTTTTTCTCGAAAACGCTGCTTTCCTCCAGTTCCGCGTGCTCGTTCATCTTTCGCGACCTGTAGCGGAATAACTGGTCGCTGTGCTTGAAGGTGCCCATTCCGACTCCAAAGTGCGCGAAAAGGTGCGACGCTAGCGGAAATTCTGGAAGACGAAACGCACGTATTGTTGGAATCGTGCGGATTGCTCCCGCCGGAGCGCGCGCATTTCAACCGAACAATTCGAAGGAGCAAACTTTCTCAGATCCAGATGCTCCTTTCAGCGCTTAGGATCTGCCATCGGAATTCAACGTAAAAATAGTATAGTCGATTCTAGTAACGTAATATTGACAAGCGTACTTGTGTTCTTTCGTTTCACGGCGATCGCTCTCATCATTCCCGTGTTACGCGCATAATGGCTTTGCGGAGCACGTGCCTAAATTGCACGCCGCTTTGCGAATTATGACAATTGTTCTACAAACTCTATATGATCGACGTGCATATTTGAGTACTTTACAGACTGCACTCGAACATCAGTGATAATTCCAGAATGTACTGTGACGTATGTATAAAAACCGGTACATCTCACCGCTGACCATTTTTTTTGATGACCGGCGATTGTGCTCACCCATATCTTTCTAAAGTGAGAGTCGGACCGTCCAGTACAAAGTTTGATGTTTAGACTGGATTCCCAGGACCAGACGGATAAAGAATTTTCGCAGTGGACGGCCGATCACGTGACGCACGCGTCATAAAAAACGCACCGTCCTTTCCTACTCCGTGCTCGTCCGCTGGCGGTGCGTATTAAAATTGCTCGCTGCTATTTCATCTCATCCGCTTGACGGTCGTCTGCTTTCAGCCTAGCAGAGTGAGCGTCAAATGCGTCAACATTAGTCGCATTTGAGTGCCAAGGAGGAGGCATTCGACCAGCCGTGACATGTTCTCGGCTTGAAACCACGTGTTTGATTTGCGACAGTAAATGCATGAGCGTTTGTTGTGCGACAGCAGGAAAGACTGCTCACGGTGAGTTGGTTCAGTTGCACTTCATTGTTTTAATCGGACCGCGCTGCCTGTTTCATATGAACATGAGCGCGGTGCGCAGGCAAACTATAAGTGACAGGCGGCCATCACTTTACGTGCACTTGGGCAAGCTTGCTTAGGCGTGGCGGGGCATTCACACAGGGGCATCCGGTGGCTGAAGCAGCGCGGAAGAGAGATAGAGACCCTAATTACGGAAGTGAAGGAAATAGGTTGAAGAGTGCACGGTAGCTGTCTCTCGGTGAGGACACCTCAGCCGATACACTCAGGGGGTGGGGGAATTAAAGGGACAGAGACAGAAGATAGGCAGAGAGAGAGATTGTTCGGCCGAGAGGAAAGGTTGGAGGGGGAGGGAGAGAGGGGAAGCGAGACCTATAGAAACATCCCTCTCCGCGGCGATTCGTCCGGGACCGATTTTGCTGCAGCTGCCGCCGGATTTCCTCACCGTTGACCAATAGGAGGGCGAGTCAGAAATTTGAGGAATGGCGGCGAACTCCGGCGCAGCTGTCGCTCTATTCGGAGCCCGTCGGATCACCACACTGGATAGCACGCATCCGGTTTTCGGCGAAAAACGCCGCGCGAAGAATGTTGTCACGAATAACAGCCATGGTCAACTTAGTCGCTGTTCTTATACACGCCACAATCTCGCCCAATGAACAACGCTTTTATGACGTGACCCAGCTTCTTCTTGTGCTGTTATATTCCGGGACCAACAAATGATCACCGCTGGTGCCGTTTCTTCGGAAAATGTACCTGCCTGTCATGCATCGCCAAAACCTTGCTTCACAGCGAGCCTAGTTATGCTGCGCCATGTTCGTGGTTTAGAGTGGACCAGTGAACCGCCTCACAAATAAAACGGAAGAGCTCCATTCCAACGTAAAACCGGTAGAACCGCGGGTAACGTGTGGATAAGTGTAAATCCGCGCCCTGCGGCACTTCTCTAGAGGTTGAACCTCTTCTCAGCAGATGGCGCTACGTCATTTTCCGATGGAAGAAAAAGCTAGAGGGATTCCGCAATAATGAAGCATAGAGCGCTATGGGGTTACAACAGGTACGAGGTAATTCGCGGTTTGTGGAGAGGTGTAATGGTGCCAGGACTTACATTCGGAAACTCAGTGGTGTGCATGAGGTCAGAGGTACAATCAGGGCTGGACGTGAATCAGAGGACAGTCGGACGTCTCGCATTGGGCGCCCATGGGAAGACCACAAATGAGGCTGTTAAGGGGGATATGGGATGGTCTGACTTTGAGGGAAGGGAAGCTCAGAGTAAAATTAGGTACGAACAGATATTAAGGAATATGAAAGAAAGTATGTGGGCAGCGAAAGTATTCAGGTATTTGTATAGAAAGAACGTTGACTCACAATGGAGGAAGAGAACTAGGAGGCTTACCAGTAAGTATACAGCCAGTAACGAAGCGGATGGGACGAAAAAGAGTGTTAAGAGCATGGTCAGAGCGGCGGAGAACTCGGATTGCATAGCAGGAATGGAGAAGAAGCCGGCATTGAACAACTACAGAAAAAGGGAAAGACAAAATCAAGAGAGAAAAATTTTACGATAATTCAAAGGGAAGCACTTTACTGTTTGAAGCAAGGTCCGGTTGCCTGAGAACCCGAAGTTACAGAGCGAAAGTCAATAAAGAAGGGGACACATGTACGTTCTGTGGAAAAGCTAGGGAAACGACAGATCACATTGTGATTGAATGTACAGATGTCCACCCAGGTGTAGCTGTGGACACTACCCTACAGGAGGCCATGGGTTTCAGGAGTAACACGGGAAAGCTGAACATGTCGGCGATAGAGATAAGTAAAAGGCGCTTAGAGTATTGGTGGCGCAACAGTATTGTTGTGCCTCAAATTCCCCTGCCAGCACGTGCAGTTCCACCAGCGACCGACCCCACAGCGTGCATTCCCGGAAGTCGTTCCTGCGTCGTCAGTTGACGTCGTTCGAAAGCAACCTCGCCGGTCGCCGGTCGACGAGAACAATGAACAGGGGACATTGGGAGGACCCCCCGGCGTCACGGACCGGTGCCGCACTCCAGCCACTTCGTGGGAAAGAGCGAGGAGGAAGCAACCCCAACGAGGGTAGAAAAGCGGGTGCATCTGGGTGCACCGGCGGCTGCTCACGTAGACCCGGCCGTGTGAAGAGCTCTTGACGGAGACACGGCCGTGGAGTATGTAAATTATTGTATAAAGTCTTTTCTCAGTCCTCTTCGACCTGTCGTCCCTCCTGGCTCCTCACTCACGCGTCTCTTCGAAGCGGTGGGGATACCAAAGTCCCTGTACCGCATCCGTCCTTCGCAACAGTGGTGGCAGCGGTTAGATGCCAACGGACCCCGTGTCTTCCGCTAGGCCCCCCATTTCGTAACAATGGTTGGCAGCTTGGCGGGATCAACCAGCGTCAACTACCCTGGTGTGGTGAGTGCCCGAAGTTTTCCGCTCGTATTGCCAGACCTAGCTAGCTAACGTTGTTGTTAGTAGTAGGTTCTGAATTTTTGTCTTTAGATTTTAACTTTGTTCAGTCAACCACGGATCGTTTGACTGCTTAGTTTTTTGGAGAGGGTGAACGAGGCGGAGTGCAGTGTCAGTATGGACAGGTTCGGAGTGCAGGATCTCCTCCAAATTTGCGAGGAATTGGGCATTTCCACCGGCCCCGCAAAAACGAAGGAAGCTCTTCTGGAGTTGATGCGGGTAGAAGAGGTGACGGTGGAAGAGGCCGATGAAGCTCTTGAGGCAATTGAGGTTAGAGAAGCCAATGCTCGGAAGCTCAGAGAAAAAAACGAGAGGTGGGAGAGGTTACAGCGTGAACATGAACGTAAGATGGAAGAGCTGGAGCAAGAAATCAAGTGGATAAGGGCAACAAAATATCTGCATGTCCTCGAGAGAGGCGAGAACGTCGCAACTTTTCTCGCTAATTTTGAGCATACCTGCGGAAATTTTAGCATTTCTAGAAACCTTTGGGTAGATAAGCTTGTCACGTTGCTACCGCGCAATATCGCAAGTGTTTTACTGCCCTTAGCCCCGGAAAAAGCTTGTGACTTTCGTAAGGCTAAAGACGCTTTGTTCAGCTACTTTCTTAGCGGTGTAAGTCCGGCCGACTTTGAAAGCGACGACAATGCGGATAAAGACGAGCTTTAGAGGCCGACCACGAAGGCCATGTTGAGTCCAGACATGTTGAGTGTGTAAGTCCGGCCGACTTCGAAGGCCGTGACGCAAATGGAAAGGTCGATATTATCGACAGTAAAGCCAGTGTTGAGGAGATGGCTAGCGCTCTGTGTGTTGAGGCGCAAAATGAAGAATGCAGCAAGTTTTCTGCATGCGATTTAGAGGCCGACTTCGAAGGCCATGTAGAGGAGTCCAGCCACTTGTGTGCTGTAAGCCCGGCTGACTTCGAAAGCCGAGACGGTAATGGAAAGGTCGAATTTATCGACAGTGAAGCCACTTTGCACATGGCTAGAGCTGTGATAAATGAGGGTGTGGTACCTGCTGAGTACACACAGAATGAACAGAGCAGTACTTATGCATCTAGATTAGAGGCCGACTTCGAAGGCCGTGACGCAAATGGAAAGGTCGAAATTATCGACAGTAAAGCCAGTGTTAAGGTGGTTAGCGCCATGTGTGTTGAGGCAAAAAATGAACAATGCATCACGTTTTATGCATGTGGTTCACAGACCGACCTTGAAGGTCATGTAGAAGGGAGGCCGGCCGACTGCGAAGGTCGAGACAGTAATGAAAGAGTCGAACTTATCGACAGTACCACCGATTTGGAAGCGGATAGCTTGGTGACTGTTGGTCACGGTGCGGTATCTGTGGAGTACCCACAGAGTGAGGAGAACAGTACTTTTACTATATTTTCAGAGTCCGACGGCAAAGGCCAGCGAGAAGGGTCAATGCCCCATTATGAAGGAGTCCCACTAATCGATGTTAATTCAGTGGGCCAGCTGGATAGCTTAGGCAGCGCCCAATCTGTCGTTCTAACAGAAGCACGAGGTGACCACCAAGATATGCTAGCGCAGCCGTATGGGGATTTACCTAAGCAAATAGAGGGGCAAGTACAAGCGTGTACAGATGTTGAGACCCCGAACCTTGCGAGCCGCTACGAGGGCAAGAGATTCCGTAGAAATCGTCGGAAAGCGAGCCCGAAAAAGACGAGTACCGTCAAGCGAGAGAAAGCAGCTAAGCGTTATGACATCGTCAGCTAAGGCACTAAGCCCAGATTTAGGCGTAAAATCCCGATCAGATCTTCTAGGAAAAGTCCTAAGCACAGGCTGTTTCTAAGGTCAGAAATACGCGTGACGCGCGTCGTGAGGTACAGAATTTCAAGGCAATTGAAACTGGGAAGACTGCGCCCGGTTTTGTCTTTGTCACTACACCCCAACTGCAGGAACGCCCCGCAGAGCCGTGCACGAGCAGTACGACTAAGCCTTAACAAAGGCCGTCCCCCTCCGTGTCTAAAGGGTAGCTTCTCGGGGAGGAATGGGAAAATAGGCATCAAGGGAAGTGCGGGGGCAGTTTACTGTCGCAGTGGAGGCCATTCAGGTCGCAAGTCAGTGGTCATGGCTGCCTGTTCGGACAAGCAATTAGGCTTTTTGTCCATTTGTCTAGGTCGCGTATCGCCGACACCGTGGAACTCGTGACTCCCGAGAGTTCGTCTGAAAGGGTGCCCCTGTGCACACTTAACCACAACTGACGAGAGAATTTCTCTGTTTATGTTTTTAGCTGATTTTGTCTGCTATTGTATGAGAGTGTGCGTTCGACTTGAAAATACCGCGATATTTTTAGGATGTTATTTTTATGCTTGCTGTAGAAGCATGTTTTTCAGTTTCCATTTTTATTTGTTCTTGACTTTGGCAATGTAAATGATAGCGCTCTATAAGGGCTTGAGAATGCTGATGTAGCGGACTGTTATTTCACAGAGATATAGGCTGAATGTTAAACACCTCTGTTTAAGAACACATTTTGATTTGTTGTGTAAGTGAAGTGCGAGCGCAAGTGTCAAATTTAGTTCCTTTTTATGTCATACGCGTGAGTTTATTTAATCGTGACTTTTTACTTGTGGTAGAAGTGTTTTGTTTTGAGTTTTATTATTTCGTTGGCTGATTGCATCTAAAGAGAGGTTAGCAAAAGGCGCAAGCGAAACACTGAGCAGCTCAGGCGTAAGGAAGGGCTGCCAGAGTTTTCATGAAAGATGAAGCGGATAGAGTACTACCTGAGAGAGGAAGAGCTACATCGAACGTAAATTGTTTAAATGGTGCCAAGAGCGACGTAAGCTTCGAGTTTTCAGCACAGGTGAGGACATCGCCACTTTTCTCTCTGTTTCCGGAAACGTTTGTTCAGCATTAGAGATGAACGCGGACTTATGGTCTTGGGGCAGACACTATTGTTCCGTAAGGGTATCCAAAGCTTTCTTGGAGCGTCCGTTTGATTTTTGAGAATCGCGAGTGAAGTGATTCTATCAGAGTGTTTCGCTGAATCAATAGCGGAACACGAGCTTAAAGTGGAGCCTTTGAGTTTATGTTCGCCTCTTCGATCGTTTGCCATACCTGCCTACGCGGCTACGGTGGAGTTACCTTTGTTATGATGGCAATTATTGTATTCTGTGGACGCTGTTGTAATTCACTACGCCTGAAATTGAGGCCTGAATTTTGACTTGTTGCCATGAGATATTGCACTTCGTTGCGTTTCTCTTATGAGCGTTAAGTTTAGTTCTAAGTTGGTTTTCACTTATGGTGGTCTGGCAATTCGAGGGTTGTGCAGAGGGCACTTGCAGCGCTGGGCGTGGTTCAACAATGGCTGTCCTGTCGAGTCTGTTGTTCCTCCAGGATCCGTGAACCCCTGTGAGCTGTGTGTTCGAGTGGAATGCCAGGAGAGGAACCTGTGCACCTGAGAGCTTCGCCACCGGTTCATGGATGAGCCTGCTGGCCCATACATCGCATCACTTCAGACGAGCCACGTTAAGCCGCTCGTCCCCCTGATGCATTGTTTGGTGGCGGGGGTGCTGTTGTGCCTCAAATTTCCCTGCCAGCAAGTGCAGTTCCACCAGCGACCGACCCCACAGCGTGCATTCCCGGAAGGCGTTCGTGCGTCGTCAGTTGACGTCGTTCGAAAGCAACCTCGCCGGTCGCCGGTCGACGAGAACAATGAACAGGGGACATTGGGATGACCCCCCGGCATCACGGACCGGTGCCGCACTCCAGCCACTTCGTGGGAAAGAGCGAGGAGGAAGCAACCCCAACGAGGGTAGAAAAGCGGGTGCATCTGGGTGCACCGGCGGCTTCTCACGTAGACCCGGCCGTGTCAAGAGCTCTTGACGGAGACACGGCCGTGGAGTATGTAAATTATTGTATAAAGTCTTTTCTCAGTCCTCTTCGACCTGTCGTCCCTCCTGGCTCCTCACTCACGCGTCTCTTCGAAGCGGTGGGGCTACCAAAGTCCCTGTACCGCATCCGTCCTTCGCAACAGTGGTGGCAGCGGTTAGATGCCAAAGGATCCCGTGTCTTCCGCTAGGCCCCCCATTTCGTAACAGTATGGAGCAAACAGTAGCGTAAGTTAGTTCGGGTAAGATTGTTACATCGCAGCGGAACGATAATAGATATAATTGGTAGACGAGGAGAAATATTAGTTGTGAAAATATGTGTGATTCGGGAAAAGAAATGCTTGTAAAGGAAAAAGAAATAAAGCTAGAGCTTGGTGGCACGGCTACCGCCCCGTTATAAAGGGGACGCTCCTAATATCCATCCATCCATCCATCCATCCATCGGTCTATAGACATTGGCATGTTCGATCTCCTCGGCCGTAAATGGTCCCGATGTCCGGTCTTTTGTTCTGATGTTCTTTAGGAACCGGAAAATCCAGCCCGTCACTCGTTCCGCCTTCGTGGCAGAGCTGAATTTCGTGAGATCTGGTAAATCGTTTTTTTGATGACGCTCGTAGCGAACACTCCGATCTCTTTGCGCTGTTCAAGTTCCTCAAGAGTGAAATCTGCATGTTGTTCAAATGGCCATGTTTCTGCTGCTTGTGCCTTCGTGAATTTGATCGCGGAGCCAGGGAAAGGGTTAGGCAGTCTTTGTTTCCCACGCCAGACCAAGCACCTTCAGCGGGTTTGTTGTTTGGCCTAACGTTCGTTCGTCGGTACTCTCTTGAGTGAAAACAGCCCTCATCTTGTCGCTATTAGACGCCCACATGTGAAGGCGCATGGATGCCTTGTCAAAGATGAGATTTGCCTCCCCGTAGATTTTCATCGCTTCCGCTTCGTTTGACTGCAGTAAATGGTCAGTGTTTCCGGAAAATCATGCTTCATCGTTGTAAGATGGTGTCGAAGCGTCGCTGCTATGAGGAAAGGCCTCGATGTAGTCCCGAATGGGACTCTTGTCATCCTCAAAACTCCCACCTCGGGAATTGGACCGCCAATGTCGAGTTTCTCTGTGAACCACGGAAATCTTAATGCATCCCGGTCAGTGCGATGGACTGGAATCTGTAGAAGTGCCTTTTTGATTTTGTGGCGTCGAAAATTAAGCAGCACACGGAGAAGGTCGGGATTAAGGTTTGGTCCGTTTTTCAAATTTTCACTGAGAGATTTGCTTCCTGTGCAGTGCGAGGATTCGTCGAAGACGATCCGCAGCTTTGTAGTTACACTGCTTTCGCGGAGTACCGGCCGGTGTGGCATGCAGTAAGTGCTCTGGCAGTCGTTTTGTGTTTCGTCCCGCGCATGTTCTGCCACTCCTTCAGCTAGTAACCGTTTCACTTTGTTGTTTTCTTGCAGCAGGTTGAGTCTTTCAGCAGCTGCTGGAAGCCTTTCTCAGCAACGGCGCGGTTGTCTGCAAGGTCGACCTCGTTTTTACACAGTAGCTTGACTTCATATCGCCCGTTCGCTTCTTTGATGTTAGCGGAAAAATCCCTGATTACGCGCTTACTCGTGGCGGTTTCTGAAAGGTCGGACAGTCCCATACTTTCAAGCTCCCGCTTCGGAAGCTTCGTTCTTTGAGTCCGTGGGGCAGGAATCTCATGGCTCGTTGTCTCCTTCAGAGATGCACCGTTCTTTCGAAACTCTAGTCGCACAATGCAGGTCGCAACCCTGTCGCTATATTCTAGCACGATCTCAAATTCTGCTTCTGCGTTTTCCTCTCTGAGGTGTGGTTCTGTCGCGGTGTCGATGTCTTTCAGTCGCCGTTCGACTAACCGCAATCGTTCAATAAGAACGCTCACCTCCTTGAGGTCGACCGCAGAACGGTTGTTGAGGAGCTTGTCCGCGTCGTTGGTGAAGCGTGTCACTTCGGACCTGATGACGTTGCGCTTCTACTTCAGCGCGTTCATCTTTATTTTTGTTCGGATTACTCGTTGGCGGGCACGGTCGATCATATTCCTTTGTTTAGTTCGTGTCCCGGATTTCGGCACCAGAAATGTTCAATCTAATCCTTCATTGTCGGCAGTTGCTTGCTGCTCGTTGAGCGGAAAAAAACCCTTCAATATTTACATGTTATTTATTTATACGTACTTACAGTTTTAAACTTACTTCCAAATGCATCAAACAAACCTCTTCGGAGCGGTCGTTGTTGGGTCCTTTTTTGTCCGCCCATCCGAGTCGTTCTCGTCATTCTGGTCGTTCGTTCTCATGGTCGCGCTCCTATCGTCCCCCTGTTGCTCCGTCGTCTGTCCAGCTCTCACTAGTTTGAGTGACAGTCGTCGTGCAGTACTTAGAAGCATTGTTAGAAACGGAAAAGCCCCTGCTGATGGTGGTTCCGTGGTCTACAAGAAACTCAGAAAAAGAATAAGTAAAGGAAAAGCAAGGGCACCCACCTGCATTGGCAACAGCAGGATCGCGACTTTTGCAGTATTCTTTCTCCTACGGATACCAGAATAAACAGCTTTGGGTAGTCTGTCTCCCCTGAATGGTCGATTTGCCCTATGAGGGCAGTATTCTCAATAAGATTCAGCAGGCATATATTGGTGATTCTACGTTTGATGATTTTTGAATGTGGAGAGGTAAAAGGCAGCAGCAGTTTGTTGCCCAAAGGTCTTACTGCCAAGAGACGTGGTTGGTCGATAAAAGCAATCTTACATCTAATAACCTCGCGGATGAGTCGACCAAAAGTTAGTGAGTCACTACTAGAAGGATAAAACGTGCGAAATGTTGTCGAAGTATTGCTAATAATTAGGTGAGCGCCCACGGAATACTTGTCTATGAGAACGCAATGCTCATCAACGAAACTAGAAACTTTGCTTACAACACCCGATAATAATCCTACCCGCACAAATAACAATAACTCACTTAAAGGGCCCCTCACGAGGTATGATGATTTTGAGCTGATTTGATTTATTTCTGGAGTTTAACATCCCAAAAACCACGATATAATTATGAGACACGCGGTAGTAGGGGACTCCGGAAATTTCTACCACCTGGGGATGTTCAACATGCACTGATATTGCAGAGTAGAAGGACCTCCACATTTCGCCTCCATCAAAATGCAGCAACTGCGCCGGGATTCGACCCCGCGACCTTCGGATCAGCAGATAAGTGCCATAGCCAGTATGATGGGGCTCAAACACAGCGTCAAGTGCTGTCCGCACAGCCACGGTACGCTGCGTCGCCACAAAACGCCTTTACGCCACTAAAAACCGTGACATGTAACACTCGCCAAGAGTGCACGGCGGCAGCCCGAACGACTAAATGCCTAATCAGAGGCGGCGCCGTAGCGGCTTGTTCCTCGGAGGGAACTACGAGGTGGGGAAGCAGCGCTGGCCAGATGGCGCGTCTACGCCGCGTGAAGGACGGTCCGCGTGCATACCGTATACATAGTTTTCGTTAAGCATACCTGTACCGAGATGCTGAGCAAGAATCATGATAAAGCAACTTCTCTCTTGGCAGGGCCAGCTTTTTCTTAGTGTGATCTGTCGTAGTTCTACAGACACACATGCACTGCCGACGAAAGACGAAATCGGCTGATCAGAGCTCACGTTTTAGCGCTACCTTTCGGACGGAAAAAAAAATCAGGGCGTCGGGTCGTTGATGGATCCCACGTGTTGGAGCGCGTGCTGCGCTTGTCGCAAAGCGCAAGTGTGGACTTGTCGACGCGCGTGTGGTGCGCGTTTTTGACGCTATTGGAGACGGGCCTTCAGCTAGAAAGACCTGGAAATACAGGGAGAGCAGTCGAAGCGCCACTTTATTCGTGAGGCTTTTGCGGGAAAATGCCCCCCCCCCCCCCAGACCCGTAGGCGTTCCAGCATTCCAATCAAGGGAACCGCGCGGAAGGCGAGGGGTGCCTGCTGCTGAAGAAGGAAGTCTTCTAAAGTTATTCCAACGTACGAGAAAAAAATCAAATGTGAAAAGCGTTAGCGCGGGCTAGCCATTTACCGCATGAATGACGGCCCCGTCACGGTGGTGTAATGGCCGTGGCACTCGGCTCCAGATCGGAAGGGCGCGGGATCGAATTCCGGCAGCGGCGCCTGCATTTCGATGGAGGCGAAATGTCGAAGGCCATCTACTGTGCGATGTTAGTGCACGTTAAAGAACCACAGGTGGTTGAAATCTTTGGAGCCCTCCACTACAGCGTCTCCAATAATCCTAGCGTGATTTTGGGACGTTAAACCCCACAAACCGACAACAATAATCATATGATTTTCGGACGTAAAACACCAAATTAATGAACTACAAGCATGACTGGTAAGTCTTTGTTTTTTCTATCCGTGCCATATCGAGGATATTGAGTTTCGAGCCAAAGCTACATTAGTCATCCCAAACAGCATTCAGTCCGAGCACCGCCTCTCATGATGTAATGTGTGCGGACCGAGCGCCTTAAACAGCCGTTCGGTGTGGCATTGGGTTTAAGAGTTTTAGACCGCATGCTGTCGAAGGGATGCAAGTCCTTCATTACGAAGTGTTCTTCGACTCAGAAGCTATATTTTTGTACAACGACAATTCTGGGGTTTCTATGAAATGCCACTAAAAAATTAGCTTCGTACGACACAAAGTTAGAGGTATGTGTGCTCAGGATGCGCTTGCGATACCACCGTTAGGTGTGGCGCTTGCGCTTGCGAAGCTCTACCCGGTCTGCATTGTGCGTCGTCATATGGCCGCTTTAAATGAAATTACTTTATTAGATTGAGTGGGGGTGCATACGGCCCAGTGTCGGTTCCATTGAAACACTTATGTAATCACTGTACAGTTACATCTTTCGTACTATGTTATTTAAAGTTGGAAGTTGTTTTTATTCAAGCTGTTTGAACAGTGCCAACTTAATAAAGTCTGCTATCGCATTTTGTGAAGTTGAAGGCGAAGTACCTATGAAGTGGCCAAGGCAGCTTGCATATGCAAGGCCGACGTAGTCGAAAATGGCAAACATGTCGCAGCGACCGTGCTTTGCATAAAAACGCCGACCAGGCGTTGTAAAACCGCCGTATTTACAAACGGGGTTTCGGCCGTCGTCTGACCCACCAAGAGAAGAGCTTGTGAAACAAACTATTGAGGATAGGACCATAAACAGCTGACTTTGCCGTGCGTCCTTAATCTGTGGCGGAATAGGCTTCGCAAACATGTTTTTTTTTCTAGCAGTAATCCTTTTGGACCGCGCCTAGGAAAGTCGAGGCAGTGTAGAATAAACTGTGTAATGTCAAGCACAGTTCTTTACGCATCTTAGGCTGAGTTATCCTTCGAATGTTTCGCAACACCAGTTTGAACTAAAATATTATTTCTGACGTCTGTGTATTCGCGGGAAGCAACCTGAACATTACCCCTTATGAAATCAACAGGCTGCATCCGAGATCATTTCCCTGACAATAAAAGCATTCTTGGTTGTTGCATCGGCTTGCAAAATAAAACGCCGATCTCGAGGATGCTTTCTACTTGTTTCGCTCTACCACGCACGGTTACATGGTTCCCGCTAGCCTTTTGTATTTCTTTATGTTACCAAGTTTTGCTGACCCCGCCCGACGGGCGGCGTTGCATTGTCGGCGGCATATCTATCGCTCGTTCCCGACAGCGCGCGCTTCGTCTTCTTTTCTTGTTGTCTTGTTGCTTCGCTCTGCAGCACGCCATTTGGCGAGCGTGTCGTAATGACAGTAACTCTTGAAACCTAAAATCCTGGTTGAGTGCCGCTTGAAATATTTTTATGTCTGCGCATATTGGACCAATTGAAAAATTCCTGCAGTAGAACGCTCCCGGTTGAGTAAGAACCTATAGTGTATAACTGAAATTTGTCATGAGGCCTGGTGAGGGACCCCTTAAGATCGGCGCTACAGACAAACCTATGTATACATGGCTATTTTTCAAGTAAAGACGACCAACCTATAAAACAATGGTTGAACCTAGGTAAAGTTCCAGCATTGCCATAAATTTGCGCTCTGGTATCTCCGAAGTGGTCTGCAATAACAGGGAGCACCACATATCCGAGCCTCTCTGCGCGCCCTGAGGTAGCTCGTTCTTAGGCCTGGAAAAGTATAAGTCCTTCAGGTCAACAGTAAAGGCACGTGGGGTTGATCCCGCATGCCCTGGGAGAAAATTGACACTTAGGAATCTAAAACGAGATCACCTACGGGTAGAGAAGGTTTAGGGGGCCAATTTTGCAATGTATTGCGCTCAGGCACAGTTATTCTGAAGCGAGACCTGTCTTTGTTGCCTTGAAATTGAAAAAAGCTTGGGGGAGCTGGGAAAAGCAGACTCTAAACCTTCAAGAGCTTTCACTTTTACAGGTACAGTGTTAAGAGGGCAAAATCGCCTTCCTAAGCGATGCCAGCCGGGAACAGTAGCGTGGCGTATGTTCTGTGTGTCACGTAGTGTGACGTCGACGCCACTGGACACACGCGGGTGATTTTCACTCAAATGGATCGGGAAAGTGCAGGCCCTCGCTTCCCACCGACCCACTATCCACATCGTTGCCCCCCGCCCACTTCTGCATAAAAATGATAGTGAAGAGAGTAACGGTGAATTTCCCACCCTTGCGCCAACTCTACTGTGTGCTCAGGGCCCCGCCACGGTGGTCTAGTGGCTATGGTACTCGGCTGCTGATCCGAGGGTCGCGGGATCGAATCCCGGCCGCGGCGGCTTCATTTCTATGGAGGCGAAATGTTGAGGACCGCGTGCTCTGCGATGTCAGTGTACGTTAAAAGAACCCCAGATGGTCGAAATTTCCGGAGACCTCCAGTACGGCGTCTCCCATAGTCAGAGCTGGTTTTGGGATGTTAAACTCCACAAATGAAATCCTCAATCACTGTGTGCTCCGGTTTCACAGGGGTGCATCTGGCTCTGTTTCTGTATATATGGGTTGTTTTCTCCCCTTCTTGGTTGCTTTCGTAAGTGCTGTCGTTCTTTCCCTTTCATTTCTTTTTTTCTTTCGTTCTATTCCTTCTTTCTGTGATTCCTCCCCTCCTTCCTACTTTTAACATCCTGCTTCTTTTTTTCCTTTCTTTCCTCCTTTGCTAGAAAATCAAAGGCACTAACTCCCCTTTCGTGCACGAGAAAAACATTTCAAAAGGTAGAGTAACTTATCTCCAAATTGGGATATTGGGCAAGTTAAGACATTTTAATAATAGATGCACACGTTGAAAATAAGAACAGAACTGTTTGACACTGAGAATGGACAGGCACGTATG
The DNA here is from genome assembly GCA_013339685.2 of Hyalomma asiaticum. Taxonomy (NCBI): domain Eukaryota; kingdom Metazoa; phylum Arthropoda; class Arachnida; order Ixodida; family Ixodidae; genus Hyalomma; species Hyalomma asiaticum. The sequence goes on along the minus strand of CM023481.1, from coordinate 11,438,248 downwards.
TGCCGGCTGGGCTTTCGTTCCAGTGACTTGCTGCAGTAACATATGCATTGAAAGCAGATTTGGGACCTTCAGGACTCAGTACGCCATATTCAAGAGACCCCTTTTGAAATATGATTTTACGTGCTGTTCAAAGGACCCTAGCACCCTTAAAAATGCGTGAAATATTTTGGCGTCCTCAGTAATTTCGTGCGTTTTATCGTTCAGGGATGAGTCAAGCTTTTAGTCAAAGGTTCTGAGTCAGCAAGTCGAGAATTCTGCTAGTCTTAGATGCATATTCGAAGCGGCCACTTGAACACCAAACAGGGCCGACTGACATGACAGCTTGCTCTTACATTTTCTTATGACATTGGCACAGCTTACGAGGACGCTGTTACTATGGCAGCCAACACCATGCTATAATGGTAGTGTTCACTGGATTTCTATCTCCATGTGTACAATGGCTTCTGCAATAGTGAGAGCCACCACTGATGGCTCCTTGGCTGTCCGTGCCACTATTGCTAGGCCCTTACCACAATGCCATTCAGGTTTTCTCGACAATGTCTTATATGCTAGAGCCATGCTAACCTATCTGCCATCAGGGGGCACAATCCATGGCTTTTTGGCCAGGGAATTGCGGCTTAAGGGAAACATCCAAGCTTGTAGTTCTAAGAAAGCATGCCTACATCGGCAGCACGAGCTGTAGGATTTCGAAGGGCACAAAACAAGCACATCGCTGAACTGAAAACGGAAGGTTTATTTGAAACGTTAGTAATTTTAAGAACACACATGACTCATAAGCTATCAATCAGTGCAGGCCGCTGTGATGTTACAATGGTTGCAGTGCTTGACTGTTGGCCTGAAAGGCTCGGGCTCGGTCCAACCTATGGTAGTCGACTTTTCGTGGAGGCAGATCGCCGCCGTTCCTGCTACTATACAATATCAGTGCATGTTAAAGAACCCGAGCGGTTGAAATTTGTGAAGCGTGCCACTACAGCATGCTTCAACCATCTTTGTTTTGGTATGCAAAACATCGGCATTATTAAAATCTGTGTTACATTTACTACTCAGATGATTAAAATTTTTCTATCAGAACAGTGGAGTTACCTAACATATTCTGCCAGCACTGGCAGACCATACTCAAAATTAAAAAAAAATGCTCCTTCTATAATGATGGCATCAAGTAGACCGCTTCTGCAAGCTTTGAAAAACAAAACGAACGGCAGCCTCTGTGAGTAACCCTAGCGTTTAGGCAGATTCCTAGCTGCACCCAGGAGAAATTATCTGTGCCATTCGTTCAGGATTAGTCCCCCCCCCAGCTTGAGACCAACTTAGCTTTCTTTCTTTGACAAGCTCAATGATGGCAACGGTCAAGAATTTTCTAAGGCAAATTTTGTAGGAGAAAAAGTTATGGTGTGCAGGGGATGTAGGCAAATCGTTCTCAATAGCCTCTCAACAGCCGTTGAGCTGGCTCTTGTAAGTTTAACATGCGTTAGAAATCTACGATACACTCACTGTCACAGAGGAAATAGGTATTATGGCTCTCACGCGAGGAAGATCGGCATGATCAATAGTCATACTATCGACATCCGAAGCACTTCATTCAATCATCATCATCACCATAATAATAACCATTATTATTATTATTATTATTATTATTATCCTGTCTACGTCCAATGCAGCGCAAAAGCCTCTCCTATAGATCTCCAATTATCTCTGTCCTGTGCTAAGTGTGCCCAATTTATCCCCGCAAGCTTCCTGATCCCATCTGCCCGCATAAATTCCTGCCGCCCCCTGCCACGCTTGCCTTCTCTAGGGATCCACTCTGTTACCATTAATCACCAACTTTTGTCTTGTCTTCGCATTAGATGGCCGGCCCACGTTCATTCCTTCTTGTTCATTTCTATTAATATGTCGTTAAAACGCGTTTGTTTCCGAACCCATTCCACTCTCTTGTGCCTTAATGTTACACCGATCATTTTCCGTTCATTGCTCGCTGCGTCGTTCTCAATCTAAGCTGAACCCTCTTAGTTATCTTCCCCAGTTTCTAACAGGTAGATAAGTACCGGTAAGATTGCGGCTGTTATATACTGGTCCCCTTGAGAGACAATGGTAAGCTGCCATTGGTTGTCTGAGAATGCTTGCCGAATGCACTCCGCCCTATTCTTATCCTAATTATCCCAGCCTCATGGTTCGGATCAGGGGGTCAATACCTGTCCTAAGTACACATATTCACTTAGCACTTCCAATGCTTTGCTCCCTATCTCAAACCACTGCGATCGCCCAAGGCTAGTGAACATTACTTCAGTTCTCTGCGTAATAATTATCAGGCCCGCCGTTCTAACTCGCCTTTTTAGGTCAGTAATCATGCTTTGTAGTTCATCTCCCGTGTTACTTAGAAAGGCAATATCATCGGCAAATTGAGGTTACTCAGGTCATCATCATCATCAGCAGCAGCAACAGCAGCAGCCTGTTTAGGTCCACTCCAGGACGAAGGCCCTTTCCCAACAATTTCCAATCCAGCCTATCCTGAGCGAGTTGGTTCTACTTTATGCCCGCAAACTTTTTAATTTCATTGCTCCATCTAACCTTTTGCCTGCCTCTGTTGCGTTTTCCCTCTCTTGGTATCCATTCTGTCGTTCTTACTGTCCATCTGTTATCTTTCCTCCTCATGACATCTCCTGCCCAGGTCCACTTCTTTCTTTTAATTGATATAATAATATCGGCTACTCCTGCTTCTTCTCTGATCCATTCTGCTCGTTTTTCTATCTCTTAGCGTTACCCCTATAATTTCTCTTTCCATTGCACGTTGCGCGCTCCTATGTTTCATATCTACTTTTTCGTTATCCTCCACGTTTCTGCACCGTACGTTAGTACTGGGAGAATGCAGTGATTGAATACTTTTCGCTTTAGTGAGAGCGGTAAGTTTCCAGTAATGATTTCGTAATGCCTTCCGAATGCCCTCCAGCCCATCCTTATTCTACGGAGAATTTTTTTTTACTGAGGAACAGTAGCGTGGCGTATGTTCTGTGTGTCACGTAGTGTGACGTCGACGCCACTGGACACACGCGGGTGATTTTCACTCAAATGGATCGGGAAAGTGCAGGCCCTCGCTTCCCACCGACCCACTATCCACATCGTTGCCCCCCGCCCACTTCTGCATAAAAATGATAGTGAAGAGAGTAACGGTGAATTTCCCACCCTTGCGCCAACTCTACTGTGTGCTCAGGGCCCCGCCACGGTGGTCTAGTGGCTATGGTACTCGGCTGCTGATCCGAGGGTCGCGGGATCGAATCCCGGCCGCGGCGGCTTCATTTCTATGGAGGCGAAATGTTGAGGACCGCGTGCTCTGCGATGTCAGTGTACGTTAAAAGAACCCAGATGGTCGAAATTTCCGGAGACCTCCAGTACGGCGTCTCCCATAGTCAGAGCTGGTTTTGGGATGTTAAACTCCACAAATGAAATCCTCAATCACTGTGTGCTCCGGTTTTCACAGGGGTGCATCTGGCTCTGTTTCTGTATATATGGGTTGTTTTCTCCCCTTCTTGGTTGCTTTCGTAAGTGCTGTCGTTCTTTCCCTTTCATTTCTTTTTTTCTTTCGTTCTATTCCTTCTTTCTGTGATTCCTCCCTCCTTCCTACTTTTAACATCCTGCTTCTTTTTTTCCTTTCTTTCCTCCTTTGCTAGAAAATCAAAGGCACTAACTCCCCTTTCGTGCACGAGAAAACATTTCAAAAGGTAGAGTAACTTATCTCCAAATTGGGATATTGGGCAAGTTAAGACATTTTAATAATAGATGCACACGTTGAAAATAAGAACAGAACTGTTTGACACTGAGAAGGGACAGGCACGTATGTGCGGCTGGGCTTTCGTTCCAGTGACTTGCTGCAGTAACATATGCATTGAAAGCAGATTTGGGACCTTCAGGACTCAGTACGCCATATTCAAGAGACCCCTTTTGAAATATGATTTTACGTGCTGTTCAAAGGACCCTAGCACCCTTAAAAATGCGTGAAATATTTTGGCGTCCTCAGTAATTTCGTGCGTTTTATCGTTCAGGGATGAGTCAAGCTTTTAGTCAAGGTTCTGAGTCAGCAAGTCGAGAATTCTGCTAGTCTTAGATGCATATTCGAAGCGGCCACTTGAACACCAAACAGGGCCGACTGACATGACAGCTTGCTCTTACATTTCTTATGACATTGGCACAGCTTACGAGGACGCTGTTACTATGGCAGCCAACACCATGCTCTAATGGTAGTGTTCACTGGATTTCTATCTCCATGTGTACAATGGCTTCTGCAATAGTGAGAGCCACCACTGATGGCTCCTTGGCTGTCCGTTGCCACTATTGCTAGGCCCTTACCACAATGCCATTCGGTTTTCTCGACAATGTCTTATATGCTAGAGCCATGCTAACCTATCTGCCATCAGGGGGCACAATCCATGGCTTTTTGGCCAGGGAATTGCGGCTTAAGGGAAACATCCAAGCTTGTAGTTCTAAGAAAGCATGGCTACATCGGCAGCACGAGCTATACGACTTCGAAAGGCACAAAACAAACACAGCGCTGAACTGAAAACCGAAGGTTTATTTGAAACGTTAGTAATTTAAGAAACACATGACTCATAAGCTATCAATCAGTGCAGGCCGCTGTGATGTTACAATGGTTGCAGTGCTTGACTGTTGGCCTGAAAGGCTCGGGCTCGGTCCAGCCTATGGTAGTCGCCTTTTCGTGGAGGCAGATCGCTGCCGTTCCAGCTACTATACAATATCAGTGCATGTTAAAGACCCTGAGCGGCTGAAATTTGTGAAGTATGCCACTACAGCATGCTTCAACCATCTTTGTTTTGGTAGCAAAACATCGGCATTATTAAAATCTGTGTACATTTACTACTCAGATGATTAAATTTTTCTATCAGAACAGTGGAGTTACCTAACATATTCTGCCAGCACTGGCAGACCATACTCAAAATTAAAAAAAATGCTCCTTCTATAATGATGGCATCAAGTAGACCGCTTCTGCAAGCTTTGAAAAACAAAACGAACGGCAGCCTCTGTGAGTAACCCTAGCGTTTAGGCAGATTCCTAGCTGCACCCAGGAGAAATTATCTGTGCCATTCGTTCAGGATTAGTCCCCCCCCCAGCTTGAGACCAACTTAGCTTTCTTTCTTTGACAAGCTCAATGATGGCAACGGTCAAGAATTTCTAAGGCAAATTTTGTAGGAGAAAAAGTTATGGTGTGCAGGGGATGTAGGCAAATCGTTCTCAATAGCCTCTCAACAGCCGTTGAGCTGGCTCTTGTAAGTTTAACATGCGTTAGAAATCTACGATACACTCACTGTCACAGAGGAAATAGGTATTATGGCTCTCACGCGAGGAAGATCGGCTGTTCCCAATCCAATGTTCTAAATGCCTGTTGTAAACATGCTGAAAATAACATTAGAGAGATTGTGTGCCTTTGCGCCCTTGCTTATAGGTATTTTGCAGCTTTTCTTATGGATGACTGTGGTGGCTGTGGAGCCATTGTAGATGTGTTCCAGTAGTGCTGGAACACAATGCTGCTAATATTGCTGACCCTCAAGATACTGCTAATGCTTTCGGTGATCATTTCTGTATTACAGGCACCCATCAGCCTAAATCAACGTTAGTTAGTCTTCCGCGATGTTTTCATTCCTTTTACTTATTCCCAACAACGCCGCAAGAAGTATGTAATATGATCAAATCTCTTAAAACAACTGGTCCAGGTCTTGACCTTATACACCCATCAAGCATTAAGCTCGTGTGTAAAGAAATCTCTCCTGCATTAGCACATGTAATAAACAAATTATTTAAAGATGGGATCTTTCCTAATAGCCTTAAAATAGGAAAAGTTATTCCTGTGTTTAAAAAAGGTGAGCATAAGTGCATGAATAATTATCGTCCTATCTGCATTTTGTCTTTCTTTAGTAAAGTGATCGAAAAGCTCATCTGCAATCGTCTAAGTAAATACCTGTCCAAATTCAATCTTTTAACTCATGATCAATTTGGTTTTCGCGAGAATCTCTCTACTGAACTAGCGCTTATTACTTTTGCTGAAAGGGTTAAATTGGCCATCGACCAAAGCCTTTTAGTCGGTGCTATTTTTATTGATTTCACCAAGGCATTTGACTCCATCGATCATCGCATTCTTTTAAGCAAACTTCAATCTTACGGCATTTCCGGGCCGCCTTTAGAATTAATTCGTAGCTATTTAACAGACAGATCATATAGAGTCCAAGTTGATGGTGTTCTTTCTTCATCAAAAATTATAAATATAGGTGTTCCTCAAGGATCAATACTGGGGCCGCTTTTATTTCTCATTTTCATCAATGATTTGCCGCAAATATTAACACATGCGCATTGTCTTCTTTATGCTGATGACACCACCATTTTCACATCCGATAAAAGTTCTGGTGCACTGCAGGATAAACTTAACGCAGACTTAGCAAATGTTCATTCCTGGTTCGTAAAGAATAAGCTAACAATCAATCCATCTAAGACAAAGTTTATGATATTCCATTCCTCAAAAACATTGCTCATTCATTCTGTTGCTGTATCCTTAAATAATGATGTAATTGCGAGATCCCCGTGTACTAAATTTCCTGGTGTTCTTCTGGATGAGAAATTAAAGTTCCACTGCCATACTCAGTCGCTTATTAAAAAAATCTCATTTGGTATTCACATCATCATAAAAACTCGCTCTTACTTTCATCGAAATATCCTTATGTCTTATATTACGCGTACATACACAGTCACATTTCATATTGCCTTTCAGCTTGGGGTAATACATATGACACACATCTTCATCAGCTTGAAATTTTACAAAAGCAGGCATTACGATTAATTACATTTCAACCACATACATCCCCATCTGCTCCCATATTCAGTTCCCTAAATGTTCTGCCTTTGCACATGTTGTTCAATCATGTTGTTCAACTAATGTTTCGCCTTATAAATACCGAACTTAATATTCCGGGTTCTTTTTTTTCACTCCAGCCTCGTTAATAACAATAATACAAGATTTTCTAAACAACTTAATCTACTTCTTCCTAAAGTCAGAACAAATTATGGGAAATATACCATTGCATTTTCAGGCATTTCACTTTCGAATTCATTACCATCAGATATCAAGTCATCTTCATTTTTATCATTCAAACGTAGAACTAAGGAGCATTACATTAGCATTCTGTCACACGCATAGAATTCATTACGTTTTCTTATAGCACACTTTGAAAATGTACTTTTGCCTATTTGTTTAAGTGTTTGAATTCTGCCTTTATTTGACACTTGTTTGCATTGCTGGTTGCATGTGACATTTATCCATGTTTTAATTTATGTGAATTGTAATTTATTTCATTTGACCTTTAAATATCTCATTTTATCATTTGTATTTATTCTTCCCTTGTATTGCGGACACACTAGAAATTATATAAAATATATAATTTCATTGTTTGCCGAGATTCTGTAATCCCCCATTTAGTTTTTGTTAGGAGGTCCCCCCGACAGTTTCTACTTCGGGACCTCCGAATGTGCAACTATATCGTCTATGTTCTTTTATTTTATTTCGTCAAATAAAAGTTACAAAAGTTAAGTTAAAAAGTATTGCGTAGTGCTCGTTTACGGCCTGATTCCGCAGTGCCTGCATGACTGCTCAGGTATCGACAGAGTCAAATGCTTACTCGTAATCTATGAAGGCTATATATAGGGGCTGGTTATACTTTGCGCATTTATCTATCACCTGATAGTGAAATGAAGCAAGAAGTGGGAATAACCTTTATGGAACCGTGCCTGTTCTTTAGGTTGATTAAAATCTCAGGTGGCACGGATTATGTTAGTGATTACCTTGGTTAATACCTTGTATATGAGTGAGAGTAAGTAATCTGTGAAGTCCTTTGTGTGGCCTTTCTCATAGATTAGGATGGTATTCGCATTCCACCAAGGTTCCGGTATGCTCACAGTCACTATGCATTGCATATGCAGGCTTGCCTGTTTTCTAGTATAATCTGCCCACGATCCTTTAAGATATCTGCTGTTATCTCATCCTCGCTAGGTGCCTTTTCCGCTTGAATCTTTTTCGAAGCCTTGATTACTTCCTCTGTCGTTACTGGTGGAATGTCAACCTCTTCTGAACTACTGCCCCGTTCAAAATTATCTTGGTTATCGCGGCTACTGTAGAGATGTCTGTAAAACTCCTCAGCTATTACAAATATCTCATCCCTATTCATGCTCATGTTGCCTTGCCTGTCTCTTAGTGCATAAGCCTGATTTGTGCCTATGCCTAGACGTCTCTTCACCGCTTTCAGGCTCCCTCCGTTCTTTAGAGCTTGCCCAATCTTCTCCATATTATGCTTTTATATGTCGATTGTCTTACGCTTGTTAACTTCGAAAGCTCGGCTAGTTCTGTCAGTTTCATTACATATAATTATGCATTGCCGTTTCCTAATCAAGTCTTTCGTCTCCTCGGAAAGGTTGCTAGTAATCTGTCTAGTGATCTTACCTCCTAGTTATACTGCACACTCCGTGAAAATGCGTAGGAGATTGTGGCTGACTTCCTGAACGCTAATGTCTGCTTCCTTGGTTTGAGCTGAATATCTGTTTCGCTGAGGATATCTGGCTAGTGAAGCCTGACAGCGCACACCAAAAAACGCGGATATGTAATATAAAATCACACCTCGAAGATTTCTGACGAATCCTCCCTATATTGGGGCGGCGGCTAAGATGGCTTCTAGAACCGCTTTAAAAGCTGCACATGCCGGCGACGGCGCACAGAGGAGTGCTTCAATACACCACCAAGTCGGTCTGACGTGCTCCTCCGCTGTGCATGTACAATAGCGACGTGTAGTTCGGCAGGCTGTGCAAGCCTTAGGCACGTTTACGCTGAATTTTTAGAAAAGCAAAGCGTTGACTGTACGTGAGCGCTGCTTTCTAGAAATCTCACTGAAAAAATAAGTCATCCGCGCTCGTTGCCATGTTGAACCTGACCGATGGCTGATAACGATCTTCTTCGCCTAGTTGCGGAGGTCCAAGTGGGCGTATCTTCTCTCAGTTGTTGTTATGTGGGGTTTAACGTCCCAAAACCAGCTCTGATTATGAGAGACGCCGTAGTGGAGGGCTCCGGAAATTTTGACCACCTGGGGTTCTTCAACGTGCACTGACATCGCACAGTACACGGGCCTCAACATTTCGCCTCATAGAAATGCAGCCGTCGCGGCCGGGATTCGATCCGGCGACCCTCGGATCAGAAGCCGAGTACCATAGCCTCTAGACCACCGTGGCGGGGCGTATCTTCTCTCAGACGCGCCAGCATTACTCGGGGGGGGGGGGGGGGGGTGGAGGGGGCGGAAAGCAATCGATATCTTCCTTTCCCTGCAACAATTTCGCATGCTCGATGATAAGGGAAAGTAACGGATTGACCCCATTTTACGCCTTCTCCTGGGGGTTTTTAATTTGCGATAAATGTGTGAAAGGGCAAGTGAGCTGCTAAATGTAGCCATCTCGGCAAGTTCTTGTTTATAGCTCACATAGCATGTTAAGTGTGTTTTCAACACACAAGAACTTAGCTGTGCAGCATAGCTCTTGAAGGAAATAAGGGAACATTGCGCAACTGTGCTGTACGATCGTATACACGAACATGGCTCCATGGCTGGCCTCACTTAGTCCAGCCATGGAGCCGCAGGTCTATGTTACTCTCGTAGCACTAGTCATAATTTAGTATCAGCGAGCGGATATTGTCATTTGCGTAACAAAAACTCCAGCTTTGTAACCTTTAAGGCGTGGTAGTGGCGCACAGTCGATTTCCTGCGTTTTATACGCTCCTTCGCCATTTCTCCGCTCTGTTTTATCGCACATTGCTGTGTATGCGAAATTGGACACACTCGTGTTATCTGCTCCCCCCTCCACAATCTCCGCTTCCTAAGAGCAGTCGGCAGCTCCGCGTGGCTTATCATCCTCTCGCGATAGTATAACGTTGGGAGCTCTTCCTGATTCGCTAGGGTTTAGGTTCAAAGCCTAGGTGCGGTGTGTGCACTGTAATTGGAGGCTTTTCTGTTTTTTTTGACTTTTTAGATACTACATATGTTTTTTAGCGGCTAAACTTACTCATAATTTCAGCTTGACAGTATATCTCATATGGTGTGACGACCGAGCTGCGGTTGGTTTCGCAAAGTGCCTCCGCCGGGTAGACCTAAGAGTGAATGCTGTGGCAGCAGGATGCGTACCGCTTACACGGTTTTCTTGCTCCTATTCTTGGAATTACCAAGTAAGTACATATTCCAGTGAAAGCTAATGTTCTGCCTTCTTTGTTAGTGACAGCCCTTTTGAAATCGATGTATTAGTATATAATAAATACCGCTGCAGGCCATGCAACGTAAATATGACAGCCCACTTTGCCCGTTCGTCTTCAATTTTCACATCGCCATATGCATGGTATTGGATCAACATGGCGGCGGATTGAACTTGCCAGAATTGAGAGGCCACTCGTTTTGTTTCTATGCTTTCAACACGCTTCGCTAATGCTAGTGAGCGTATGACGTACGAAAATCGCAGGTTTATTCATTTGTAGTGTTCACGTTCAGAAATCGCGTGTCTGGTGACGTTACTGCGCTGACGATTGAGGAATTATGCGCGAAATATTGTTTGAGCGCTGTAGATTATTGCTACAAGTGGTACCATGGGCACCTTTGTTCGAGTCTATCAGGTTATCTTGGGTATTTACTCGGCGAAATCCAAAAAAAAACTATTAGTCGTGGGTCTGCTTCGAAGACACCAATGACCCGTAGAACTAGAGGCGCTTAGCAATATATAGGAAAGTTAAGCAAAGGAGAAGCGATTTTTTAGGATAAAGACAACTAATTTTCTTGCATTGTATACGCCCCCTCTTTCTTTTTCTGCTGTTTACATGGCATCGCGTGCGTTACAGTCTGTCGTGTCAGTCGTCTTCACATTCTCTACTGTCTTGTTCGTTTCCTTCTTCGTACTGTAGCTGTACGATCACTATCACTTATAACACAACTTTCATGATATCATGATTTCACAATCACGCAGAAACAAAATTACCTTATCGCTATTATATAGCAGTGCCGATAGGCTGAGGGAAATGACGTGGGTAGCGGTCAAGGGCAAGAGCGGGTGTGCTTCTCCTTTCTGCGAACGATGGAAAGTTCTAAGAGCTCAGCGGTAATAATATTAAATAATATCCGTGGAGCCGAGCGCGCGCATACTCCGCTCAACGTGTTCAATAATTAAGAACATGGGTGCCGACGTAGGCTCCCTGCGAGAAGGGGCGGGAGAGGAGGCAGTTTTCGCTACAAAGAAAAAAACCTGGAAACCTATACACTCTGGTCATCAGTGGCGGAGCCGGTCGCGGGGGGGGAGTTGTTTCGGTCTCAGAAAACATCCCGTAATTTTCTTCGCGCTGCCTAACCACCGTTTGCCCCCACTTTCCATCCATTTTCGGCCCGTAGTATTTGGAAACCGCATCGTATGACACGCACCGATAAATAATTCCGGCAACACCAGAGGTTGTCATTTTCACATAAAAGTAAGCGTGCAAAAGTAAGCATGCTCGGTCTCCGCTTATTGCCGTTGTCCGGTCCTGCGTATATCAGACGGAAAGTTCTCGCTCACATTGCATTTTGGCACGGACGTGCCTGCCCGTAAGAAATCTGAAGGGACGGCAGGGGATAATTGCCAGTGCATTGTTTCTTCCAGCGTTTTACGGATATGAAGAAAAAGAGTTCCAATGTCTGCCCATGAGCCTCAGTCTTCCATCTACGTTCATTTGCAATGGCTTTCTGGACTGCGCTTGGCCGACTGATGATGGCAGTATCGAGGACTTCGCCGACGAGAGCACGGAGATTTGCGGTGAGCTTCACGTAGTCGCTCTTGTTTGTATCAGGATTCAGGTGCACTCACTACTTATATGCTGTGATGATCCGTGCATGGAGATGCTTTGGAATATGCGTAATAACTGCGCTTTGTAAATAACGTCGCATTCTTTTCTATCCCTTGTCGCAACCGTGTCACAGCACTCTTCCATCTCGTCAAATAAAAAAAAAACGTATAGTGCACAGAGCATGTGCTAAATTTAGTATTGGCATTACTTTAGCATAAGAACTTGTTTAAAATACGTATCGGTGGTTTTAAGTGCCGATATTGTAATGAAACGCGAAAGAAGTGTTTTATAAAATATGCGCTTAAGTGAGAACACCTTGCAAACAGTGCTGCTCTCATGCAGCAAAACTGACGTATTTTGTCTTCCATTTGCCAATATACTAGAAAGGCAGTGAGCAACCGCTTCCTGTCTTCTCTTCATGAGTGTCTCGTTACCGGTACGATTTACTTAAGAAAATTCTTGGAGCGAAAGAGCGAGGATATGCTTCATATTAATGATTAATATAGATAGCATTACCAGTTATCCTGAATTACATATACTGGAGCGACCTGCGAATATCCAGTGGGAATCTGACAATATTTGTGCCTGCTTAATGAGGGCCAAACTTATTCACGACGTCTGCATTATTTCGTTGTGCTTCTCCTAACTACAAAGCTCTTGTAACTCATCCTTGCACAGATAAAACTATCTCTGTGCGAGTTGTATGCGCATGTGTTTGTTTATTCGTGCCTGTGTTTTGCTTACAGTAACATACTTTCATGTCGATAAAGTGCAAATGCAATGCACGTTTGCTTAAGCGGCCACGGTCGGTTGGTGGTTAGTCTGTACTAATCACGTGGTCCTGTTGCAGCTCCTGCGTCTTTTTTGCTCGAGGACATCGGGCTCCAAATAAGTGACGTCACAAGCACGTCCGTGCAGCTAACCTGGTCAAAGGATATAACACGCATCTCAGACCATTCGCTGAAACTGGCCGGCTACTTTGTGACAGGAAAGTCTGAGCCTCACTCGTTCCAAAACAGTATATCAGGACGCCTGCAGTCGTACCTGGCTCAATGGTTGAAGCCATGGACAGATTACACCTTCATTGTCAGACCATTTTACACGGATCGTGGAGTGCCTCGAACTTCCTACAAGCTTGGCAGAGCAGCTTCCGTGAGCGTCCGGACACTGCCTTCTGGTGAGTATGTCGAGGTAATCGTTGTATGCGTTGTATGCCAGATGTATTCAATACTGAATAGTGAAACTGATAAGCCAATTGTTCGCGCGGAAGAGAGAGAGAGACGAGGAAGAGAAATGGCGGGGAGGTTCGGCAGGCATGAATGAGGTTTGCTACCATAGATATGTAAAGGGGCACAGGGAATAAAAGAAGCAATAAAAGAACAAGAACTGTGCAGCGCGTGGAAGGAAAGTCTGGTAATGGGCACACAATACATTACGTACCAGGCGGTCATTTGGCACCATATTCCTCAGCTACACAGGGTCTCTTTTTTTAGCTGCAACGCATTTTTTAAATCAGAAAAACATAAATCGCGGGAATGTCTTGTGTACCATTCGAGTTTACGGGTTGGCGGCCTCTAGATACAGAAAAATTACCGCACTTGTATGCAAAATTAGCGAAATTACGCTAATTAACTTTTTAATTATCAGCAATTGGTGGCTATAGTAAATGAGTACTTTGGAGCCCGTCCTCGACACTACCTATCCCAACGATCAAATTTTGAACAGCGGAGTGCATGTCGGAGCTACGCGAACAATTAGTTCCCCGTGGCAGGCCCCTTGAAACCGAAATCGGCCGGGAAATGAGCGTCTGTGACGTCGATGTCACCGCCCCCACGGATTTCGTCACTCGCCCGCGGCGACCACCGCCGCAGATAAGAAGGAGATAACACAAGCTGCTTGCGCGGCCGGAGCGGCGGTGACCACGGGCGAGTGGCGAGTGACGAAAGCCGTGGGGGCGGCGACAATGACGTCACAGACGCTCTTTTCCCGGCCGATTTCGGTTTCAAGGAGCCTGCCACGGGGAACTAATTGTTCGCGTAGCTCCGACATGCACTCCCCTATTCAAAATTTGATCGTTGGGATAAGTAGTGTCGAGGACGGGCTCCAAAGTACTCATTTACTATAGCCCCCAATTGCTGATAATTAAAAAGTTAATTAGCGTAATTTCGCTAATTATAGTACTCGGCTGCTGATCCGAGAGTCGCGGGATCGAATCCCGGCTGCGGCGGCTGCATTTCGATGGAGGCGAAATGTTGAGGCCCGTGTGCTGCGCGATGTCAGTGCACGTTAAAGAACCCCAGGTGGTTGAAATTTCCGGAGCCCTCCACTACGGCGTCTCTCATAATCAGAGCTGGTTTTGGGACGTTAAACCCCACAAAACAACAACAGAAAAACCACTTCCTAAAGAGGGGAGGGGTGGAGAAGAGGGGGGGAGATGGTGCTCGCATATAACGCACGTCGTCTGCGTTACTTCCACTCTTCGGTCCATTTCTTTTAGGTCCTCTATCGTTCCTGTGCTTTTTCTGTTATCTTCTTATTCTCTCTATATTATTTTCTTTCTTCACTTTTTTAAGGAATAGTTCTCAGAGACAAGTATAAATAGTACGAGCCGAGTGTTTAAGAGGTGAGTTTATCGGAGGCTGCGAGCCGAACAACAGGATGGAGCGAGGCCAGGGAATGAACTCTTCTTCTTCCTCTTCTTCTTTCTACACCTGCTTTCCACAAGTGCCGTGACATTTCTCCCCGCGCAGACGAAGCCCGCCGGGCGAGTCAGTTGGCGCCTCGTGGGGTGTATGGTTTAAGCCGGGCGACATGCGTTACTGGGTTCGGGCCGAACGTCGGCCAGTAGCGTGAGGCGTGCGATCGTGTAGTTCACCTCACTCAGGCGGTCAATAATCACAAAAGGACCATCATAAGTTGCCAAAAGTTCGTGCATAGACCGCGTTTCCGCACAGGGGTCCACAACAACACGAGGTCACCAGCTACATAGGTAACGGGGCGGTGTCGGCAGTCGTATCTGGCCTTTGATGAGTCTTGAGCAGCGAGGTGTCCGTAGACGAGCAAGCCGACGAGCCTCTTCGGCACGACAGAGAATCTCTGCTATGGAACAGTCATCAGCAGACGAGAAAGAAAGGATGGTGTCTAGCGTATGACGTGGTGTACGGGCGTAGAGGAGAAAGAAGGGACTGTAGCAAGTCGTCTCGTGCCTCGCTGTGTTGAACGCATACGTTATAAACGGTAGAATCTCATCCCAGTTTTTGTGGTCTGATGCAATGTACATCGCAAGCATGTTGGTAAATGTACGGTTGGTACGCTCTGTGAGGCCATTCGTTTGCGGGTGGTATGGAGTGGAATGCCGGAAGGTACAAGCACATAAGCGTAGGAGCTGCTCTACCACGTCCGCAGTGAACTGACGTCCACGGACGCTGATGATGACTCGAGGTGGTCCGTGCCTAAGAATAACAGAACGCAGCAAGAAGAGGGAGACGGCGGCGGCCGTGGCAGATGGAATAGCGGCCGTCTCGCAGTACCGGGTGAGATGGTCAACGCACACGACTATCCAACGGTTTCCCGCAGTCGATCGTGGGAAAGGACCTAGCAGATCAATACCAACTTGCTCAAAGGGGGAGCTTGGAGGTGATACAGGCTGGAGTTGACCGACGGGAGCTTTCGTGGGATGCTTATAACGCTGACAAGTGGGGCAGCTGGCGACGTACTGATCGGTGGTTTGACGCATTCTCGGCCAATAAAAACGTTCCTTGGTTCGGTACAGTGTCCTTGTTGATCCCAGATGACCTGAAGTAGGGTCATCATGCATGGCTAGCAGGACAGAAGTGCGGAGGCTTTCCGGAACCACCAGCAGGAGTTGTGCACCAGTTGCTGTGTAGTTCTTCTTGTACAATAAACCATCGCGAACACAAAAACGACGAGGTGGCGTAGAATTTTCGGCGGCTTGAAAGCATGACTGCAAGCTGGGGTCCTTGCGCTGCTCAGCTTTGAACTTGTCTAGGTCGGGAAAAGCAGGTGTGAGGGCAGCCAGGTAGTTGTCAAAATTGTCTGCATCGCAGTCTGTGGACGGCAGTGGCATCCTCGAAAGACAATCTGCATCAGCGTGACGCCGACCAGTCTTGTACGATACAGCGAAGTCGTACTCTTGTAGTCTGAGGGCCCAGCGTGCAAGTCGGCCAGATGGATCGCGCAGATTTACAAGCCAGCAGAGGGAGTGGTGGTCCGTAACAATCTTGAAGTGTCGACCGTATAAGTAAGAACGAAACCTCTGAACTGCAAAGACGACGGCAAGGCATTCCTGCTCTGTTACGGTGTAGTTACACTCAGGCTTGCTTAGTGAGCGGCTTGCATAAGCGATGACGTGTTCTTTCTCAGCGTGTCGCTGGACGAGTACGGCACCGATACCCACACCGCTAGCATCTGTGTGAACTTCGGTCGGTGCTGACGAGTCAAAGTGCCGTAGAAGTGGTTGTGACGTCAAAAGGAACTTGAGTTGCCGAAAAGAAGCGTCGCACTCTGGAGTCCAGTGGAATGGTGCATCTTTTCGCAGAAGGCATGTCAGTGGGTAAGCAACGTCAGCAAACCGATTAATAAAGCGGCGGAAGTATGAACACAGTCCCAAGAAACTGCGCAGCTGCTTCACAGAACGCGGTCGTTGGAACGCCTCGACTGCCTTCGTCTTCTGTGGATCAGGTCGTATACCGTCTTTATCCACGAGGTGACCTAAAACTAAAGCTTGCCGCTCACCGAAATGGCATTTTTTTGAATTCAAGACTAATCCAGCGTTCTTGACACAGGTAAGGACAACATCCAGACGCATATTGTGTTCGCTGAATGTGCGACCGAAAATGACGACATCGTCGAGGTAGCACATACAAATTTCCCACTTCATGCTGCGCAGAATCGTGTCCATGAACCGTTCGAACGTTGCGGGTGCGTTGCAAAGCCCGAATGGCATTACATTAAACTCGTAGAGTCCATCAGGGGTCACAAACGCCGTTTTTTCTTTGTCCGCCGGGTCCATCGGTATCTGCCAATATCCCGACCGCAAATCCACCGACGAAAAATACGATGCTGAGTGCAGGCAGTCGATGGCGTCGTCAATACGAGGAAGCGGATAGACGTCCTTTTTAGTGACCGCATTGAGGCGTCGATAGTCCACGCAGAACCTCCATGTCCCATCTTTCTTCTTCACGAGTATAACTGGCGCCGCCCAAGGACTACTCGATTCCTGAATGACTCCTTTTTCTAACATTTCGTGAACCTGCTCATTAATAATCCTTCTTTCCGACGGAGAAACCCGATAAGGCTTTTGCCTGATCGGTTGTGCTGTGCCCGTATTGATCCTGTGGCACGTGCGAGACGCTGGGATCGTCGAAGCATTGGCGTTTTGCGCGAAGTCGAACACAGGTAGGTGCCTTGAAAGCACACTGGCCAAAGCATTGCGCTCACTGGTGCTAAGCGATTGACTAATCATTCGAACAACACGCGGATCAGTAGGCCCAATGCTTGTCTCTTTACTGGGAGCAGCTTCATCTGTAACCGTGGCCACCGCGAGAAATTCATCTTGTCTGAAGGTGGCGAGTTTCAACCCGCCAGGAAGTATCGCAGGTTCCGCAGAGTAGTTCACTGTCCACAAACCAGCGTGCCCGTGTTCCACTGGGACAAGGCAGTGGGGAACGATGATGTTCTTTTTAGCGCAGGTTAAATGAATGGGCTCCACTGTGGCTTCAAACATTTCCGTTAGAAAGCTGGTGCAAGCAACTGGAACACAGACAGCTGATAAGGCAGGCACGACGGTATCTTCACAAACAGAAAAGCTACTCTCGTGATAGGGATCGCTGTTCTCCAAAATTCCAGAAGGAAGGTCGCCGCGTACTAAAATTCACCACTTTGGCAATCAACTGTGACTCCACACTGCTTCAGAATGTCAATACCTAAGATCACGTCGTGCGTGCATCGAGAGATGACCACGAATTCCGTAGCAAAATGTCGACCACCCAAGAGTACATCAAAAGTACACGTGCCAACGGGACACAGTGATTCACCACCGACTCCTACAAACATTCCCGCCTGATCCCACCGAAACATTACTTTGCGACGTAGTGCCTGTTTAAAGACGAGACTCATCACAGAAACAGTCGCACCAGTGTCTACTAAAGCCATTGTGGGCACCCCATCAACAAGCACACGCACCTTGTTCTTTATCATAAAAACGGGAGGAGGTATATCTTCGTGCAGCGAATTCCCAGCGGCCTCACCCCCATCGGCCGCCCTTGTTAGTTTCCCGGAGGTGGCGACGGCAGGCGCCGCCGTGGGGACGGTGAGCGGCGTGACCGAGGCGCTGACGGTGGAGTCAAGCTTCGATCGGAGGCGGGTGAAACGTTGCGCGAACTTCTTTGCCAGTAGTTACTGTCCGGTGTCGCGTGGGCTGGCCATCGTGCTCCGGGGTCCCGTCGGTCATTTCGCCAAAATCCACTAGCAGGCCGCACCTCCACCAAGATGTTACGAGGCCGAAGTCGTTTAAGAGGTGACGTTTATTCCGGAGGCTGCGAGCCGAACAACAGGATGGAGCGAGGCCAGGGAATGAACTCTTCTTCTTCCTCTTCTTCTTTCTACACCTTGCTTTCCACAAGTGCCGTGACAATATATATATATATATATATATATATATATATATATATATATATATATATATATATATATATGTTGTGACGTGGTCGTGACACACGCAGCAGACACGCAGTCG
Organism: Hyalomma asiaticum; assembly: GCA_013339685.2. NCBI lineage: Eukaryota > Metazoa > Arthropoda > Arachnida > Ixodida > Ixodidae > Hyalomma > Hyalomma asiaticum. The sequence goes on along the minus strand of CM023481.1, from coordinate 11,419,607 downwards.
TCCGCCGACGGAGAGTGAAAAAAAGTAAAAAAGTAACAATGCGAAGAGCGCCGAAGCGCCTAGCTGGATTTACGCTCAAACACTACTTTATATATATATATATATATATATATATATATATATATATATATATAATTATCATTGCAGTCATTTCACCGTCACCGAATTTGGCGAATCAGTTGTGAGGTTAAACACATTTTATAAATATGTTTCTAAAATTGAACATTGAGGAAGACACGTTTATGTGACATCATCACACTGCTTATATTTCATATTTAATGGCTATCATATGTTTCCCTGCAACCTGTCGAAATAGCGCAGTGAACATTAATTATTGTCACGAACGCTGTATATTTCTTTTTCTTCGAGCTACAGCCTTAGATGAAACGTAGACCACACGGGCTTGTGCTGCAACGCGACAGTGCTTAGCGCTGCAGCAGACACCCGGAACAGGAAGCTGAAGTGCAGCAAAAAATGATTCGCTATTCAGACCAATTTCGACAGCAGGCGCTTTGCTTACTGCAAGGCTATCATGTGACCGCAACGCTTTATTTCGCTGTCGTATAATATGCTATCGTCTTTCCGCCTTGCCCTCAATGTTGCCGAATAGGTTAAATGCTTACCACCACTACCGCATTCCCTCTCGCTAAGAGATTTCGTAGCTAAGATTTTCTTACGTAAGAGAAAGCTTTGCGAATTCGGCCCCAGGAGTTTCCGTATGAGATGAAGGGTTCGGAAGACCTGATTACACCTATCGTAGGGATCTGCGGCAATTAATTTCGATCCGAATCAGAGAAATCGTCAAGGGCTCTCCACACAGAAACAACGCATTCGGTATCGAGGCCAAGTAGCGCCAACTCCCTCACCTTCTTTTGTGCCATATCACGTGGTACCACGGAACGCACGCTACCTAGCTTCTCTGGCATGCTGGTGAAAAGTGCGCGCAGTAAAAGACTCGCAGCGGAAGGATGGAAACTTTTTGCCGCGTTCGCCAGTTAGCAACGTGCGCTATGTTTACCACACAAAAAGAGGGCGGCGGGGTGGGGGGGGCGATCATACTGAAGCATACATACCAGTTTTGGCAAATGAGTTCTGCAGAAACCTGTAAGGTGGAGTAACGTTTATCAATGGGATAACTATCATCCGCCCGTTTTGTAGTACAAGGCTGCAAGGAAATCCATACGGATTTCTCAGAAATGACCTTCTGCTGCAAAACGGGTGGATGCTAATTTTCCCTTTCGCATACCAGATTTATTGAGTAAGTAATGACCACAATTAACGCAATAGCCCTTATAAGCCCGTGTGACTTTGATGTCGCAGGGGGCGTTCGTCCTGAGAGAACAATTTTCACGATAGCGCAGAATCAAGGAGGTTGAATAATTTTCAAAGACGCGCCAAGTGTCTCATCCTACGCGGACGTAAAAAAATGCACATTTGTACTTAGATATACGTATTACTTTTAGTCGTGATGCGACAGTAATGCAGGCCTTCAGGTTGGGAGACGATCAGGCATTCTGAGCTGCGCTGGTTCAAGCTGAACCTGCGGTTTGTTCAGCTTGAACAAACCTGCGGTTTGTTCAAGCTGAACAAAGGCGCTCCACTGCTTCCTCCTCTAGCGCGGTGCCTCCTCCTCTACGCACTCGAAACATTGTGTTTACGCGCATTACGGTAAGAGAGCCCGTCACCCGCTATTTCATTATTTATATGGTTCTTTAGCCGTGGTGCCTTAATGTACTTTCTGTACAGTAGCACTGTATCGTCGTGGCCGTCACGTAGCTCGGAAACACTTGTGCTACCAGCCCCATGCGTACAGTAGCGTGCTGAAAGGTTAAGAGTACCTGATACAGCTCCTTCGGACGGAGATAAGCATGCGCCAACAAGGAGGAAACTGTATTAATGTACTATTGTATGGGGATCCTCCTCTGCTACACAGTCCATTATTACTTTAATGGGAAATGTGTTTTAAACATTCCGCGCCTCAGCGGGTATTGCGATGCCTTCGCGAAGGGCCCATCTTTTTTCTTTTTTTTCAGCGGAGCAACAGTAAGAAAAATCCCAAGCAACTAGTGGCTAACAGGCTCGTTCTGAAATGGCCCGACGTCGTCGGTTAGTGGCTCTGAGTTGGCTTGCAATGCTTGATTTCACGGAATCCAATACCAACCACGGCGTAAGCGTTTCGATAAAGGGGGCATTCAAAAAAAAGCAACGAAAAACCGTGTATTTAGACTTACTTGCACCTTAACGAGCCCCAGGTGGCCAAAATTACTCCGTAGCCCTCCACTCTGGGCATGCCTCATAGTCATATCGTGGTTTGGCACGTAAAGTTTTATTAGGTCATCGCGTTATCTGTGCTGCTGCAGGTGCCCGGTGTATGAAGGCGTTGAGCTGAAAAGCCTGGCTCCAATAAACGAGGGGAGCTGCATGTCTGCACTTTTACACAAAAGCAGGGCTGTTACGAAGGGGCTCGCCCATTACTAATCCTCTTTCTACTCTGATTTCAAGGATTCTATATGCCCGTGGATCTCAGTTTACTACGAGATAAAATCGAGCTCTCGCTGAAAACTTCAGGCACTATTTTATTGGTACCGCAAGCGCATGTGGATATAGAAGGGTACAATACAATTCAAATGAATTTGATTTTTTTGCATATTTGTTACTAATTTGACTCATCCCGACTCGTGTTCGTGGACGTCAACCTCCAGCAAAACCTAGAAAGCACTACCTACAATCCAAGAAAATAATCCTACGACTTTGTATAAACTGTCTTTCGCGACACTTTTCTTCGTACAGGTAATACAGTTATTAACCGTTAAACAGTATATCAGAATTTCTAAGCAAAGTTGGTGGTTAAAAAGTGGATATGCACAGTAACAAGTGGTGAAATTTTTTTTTTACTTTCAATTTGCGCGCTTCGTGATTCCCAATGTCGATTCATTGATTTCCGGGGTTTTACGTCCCAAAACCGCGGCATAATTACGAGAGATGCCGTAGTGGTAGGCGTCGGAAATTTCGAGCACTTGAGGATCTGTAACATGCACTGACATCGCACAGCTCACGAACCTCAAGCGTTGCGCCTCCACCGAAACGCAGCCGCCGCCGGGATTTGCTCCCGCGGCCTTAGGATCAGCATCCTAGTGTCATAGCAACAAGACCACCGTGGAAAGGCGTTCCCAACATCGAGTACAAGCACAAGCAAGGAATGGAACACGTATTTCCGAGTTATTGCGTTTCACTAAACTGATAACTTTTCCAGGAACATAACTTACTCAGCGGTATCTGTTAGTGCTGCCGGTCGCATATGGATTCTCACGCGCTAACAAAGTAGCCTTTCTGATACAAAAGCCTTTCAAAATCAATAATTTTCCTGATGACGATCTTAATATTACTGGTGTTCTCCTATACGTAGTGGACATGAAACGCTAGCGAAGGAGAAAACGCCTTTAGGTAAGCGAAATTTTCGCTGTGCAGTCGCTCTTGATGACACTGCATGGTAGTTACATATGTATTTGGGATTTTTGTGGCGCTTTCAGTGGTCGCCATCCATAGAGGAATGTTCTCATATTTCGGGGCCTGTGCGCAGAACCAGAGGCGCCCGAACTGGTATCCTTGCTGTCAGCGCAGCAGCGCAACGTTGTGCTCAACATAGTCGGGCCATCATCATGGAACAGCGTCCCCATTGGTTTCCACGTGCATTGGGAAGCAATCGGTGATTCTCGTGGGCCACAAGGAGAGCTTGAAGTGCCATTGCCGGCGGACTGGTCACCCTCAGGAAGCGCGTTGAACATCACGCTACCTCTGCAAGGGGGATATGACTACCGCGTCTCTGTGCGCGCCCGCGGTGGGCCCATCATTGGCGACGAGAGCTTGGGTCCAGCCTATGACGTCGACGTCAACGTGCCCCTCGGTGAGTCATTGGACAGTCCTGTGAAACGTAAATATGGACAATATCTGCGTCATCTAAAAGTAGCGTTGAAATGTGTTGCATACTTCACCCGTAGCAAACACGAGGATCTCGACGATCCCTTATGAAAAGCATTGGGAAACTAGAGCGCCGTGACGTCAAAGCATAAAAACGTGGAGAACACATATGCAAGATCGCTGCGTGGTTATGAAAAAAGAAACCACGAACACCGGAAGTGCTCTCTGTGAGCGCTGGCATGTTGCTCCGTGCTATTTTGTCGAAACTATACGTGTATTTATAACTACAGCATATGCGGTGTTTCAGCGAACACGTTGAAAAATTCCATAAGGCAGGTTCATCGAGACCAAAGTGATTTTCCTAAGGTGCAATCTGTCAGGTCTGCAGGAGGTCTCTAGTTGTATGGAACATGAGAAAAGCGCACGTAATTAACCGATATGTCTAATGAATTAGCCGAGTTTCTACAATCTTCGCAAATGGCCAGTGTTTAGTGACAGGGACGAAGATGCCGTACGAGTTTGTAAAATGAGAGAAAATATTCATTCTTTGAAGCCCTGCTGCCCGCGAAAATCTTGTCTTTTCCGAGTGAAACCGAAATTCACCAGCACAGGAGTGGCCGAACTGACGTGTAAACGCAACGCCCGCTCGTAACGTGTTCCACGTATACGTACATACGGAACAAAGGCATATATACGGAATGTATGCACATATGCGGAATATCTGCATATATACGGATTCTCAAAACTTGCGGCCGTGTATATAGTTTGCGATGATAAGTACCCGCTTTCTTGAGCTCAGCGAATAAGCGACTGAAGCATAACGGTGGCGGCTGCCTATGCTGAATGTCGAGGCATCATAGCTATAGGAAGATAGCACACTGTACATTTAAAATTGGCCGCTGCAATCTTTGCAACATGTCACTAGCGGAGGCGGCATTAGCGACGCTATTAATTGAGGCAGTTTTGTTTCGGTGCGGTAAAAAGTCCCGGTTTCCTCGCGCTGCATGTCTTTGGTCCGTGACGTTTCCTTTGTCCAATACCGATGTGACATCGTCGCCTGCGTTGTGCAAACACGCCATTAGCGATAATTCCCTTCTGAAGAGATCTTGTTTTCCTCAGAAGGGCTACGTGGAGGAATTCCTAAGAGGGTTGGCTGAAATATTGATTGATAGATGAAATCGTGGGGTTTTACGTCCCAAAACCAACATATAATCATGAGGCACGCCGTAGTGGAGGGCCGCAGAAATTTCGACCACCAGGGGCTCTTGACGTGTACTGACATTGCACAGTACACGGGCCTCAACATTTCGCCTTCATTGAAATGCAGCTGCCGCGGCCGGGATTCTATACAGCGACCATGGAACCAGCAGCCGAGTGCCATAGCCGCTAGACAACCTTTGCGGGGTTAAGGAAAGGTGGAAGTAGGTTGAATGCAAGCATTCGAAATTAGGGTTTGCGGCATTAGGACTTGCTCGGGAACCTAGACGAAGTAAATCTATCGGTCCTGGTGGTCTTTCCCCGCGAGTTCTAAAACAGTGTGCTCAGCCCATTTCGCTCTGCCTTTATCTAATCTTCGAAAAATCATTAGGTGCTAGTCAGTTACCACAAGACTTCAAAGTTCCAAATGTAGTCCCGATTCACAAAGGAGGTTCCAAGAAAGAAGTGACGAAGTATAGACCGATTTTACTTACACGAACATCATGTAAGACTATGGAGCACATAATATACAAGGCTATAATGAAGCATTTATTAGATTAGGAGTTATTAACGAAGGTTGAACACGGTTTTGTAAAGGCTTTTCATGTACGACCCCACTTCTTGAGTTCTATAACGACCTGGTATCCGTCGTTTGTTTAGGCGGACAAACAGACGGCATCTTTTTAGATTTCAGGAAAGCCTTCGAAACCATTTCTCATCTCCTACTCCTTGAAAAATCCTGAAAAATTGCGAATATATCTCAAAGAATTCTTAATTGGATCGAGAGCTGCCTGTCACAACGCCTCCAATGTGCTGTCCTGAATGTCATTAAGTCGGACTTTCTTGAGGTTATCAGGCGTCCTACAGAGATCTGTCTTAGGGCCTCTGCTATTCCGAATTTTTAATAATGATATTAACGCAAACAGCAGCTCAAATATATGGCCTTTTGCGGATGATTGCGCTACCTACAGAAAAAATCTATAATGAGCAGTATGTCCACGATTACAGACGGATCTTCAACGTATTCATCAATGGTGTCCTAAGTGGCAACTTGATTTAAACACAAATAAGCGTGTGCATGTGCGTTTTACAACGAAGAAAAACTTGATTCAAATAATCATTTAAGCCGAAATAATTTAGATAAAAAAGCACGTACAAATATTTGGGAGTGTTACTGTCGCACGGTTGTTCCTCGAATGCGCATTGGAGTACGTGGTTTCGAAAGCCGCAGTATCATTTAATTATATGCAAAGGAACTTGAGATATATGTGCAGATTCTCAGCTTTAAGCGCGGCTTACCTCACTTTATTCTACTAATTTTAGAATATGCCTGCACTCTTTCGGACGCATCACATGCAGGTTTGACGAGTAAATTACAAAAAAAAAAATAGATACAGAGGGAGGCAGGGGTTGTGTTGGGTCGGTATGGAGTAATTACAGTTGTACAGAAATGAATAAGGATTTAACGTGGGAGTCACTGTGATCCAGTCGTCAAAAAGTGCGCTTCAAGATTTTACATCATATATTTTATAACAAACGGAAATTAACACTGACATTTACCTAAAACAACCAGATTATATACCTGAACGATTAGATCACAAATACAAACTAAGGCCATGCCGGGACAGGACGAACCTGTATGCAAATTCATTTTTCTTGTTAAACCTATTAATGAATGGAATTGTTGCGGCGTCAATGAAGATATATTTTTTTCAACTTTGTAACGTCCCTCCTGTAACGCCTCTGTCAAAGCGGGGTTATGTATGCATATAGAATCAAGAGGCAGAAAAGTAGAAGCCGACAAAAGGAAGGCAACGATAACGAAGAAAAAAAGGAAGGTGAAGGCGAAAAAGAACGAGGAAGAATAGAAGGTCGCGGGCAAGCAGGAAGAGAATACCGAAAGAGAAGCATGAAAGATAACGCGGGAATGGCGAGCTTAACGCTGGCGCTGCAAGGCCCCCTCTGCGCAGGCCGGGTAGTTCCTTCTGATACGAAAGCGGCGGAAAAGATTAGATGTTTCATTAAGCAGGCTATGTGCATGGTGCACCGCATTCCACAGATTAGAATAAAAACTCATATGTAGGTGGCTGCAAGCTGGAAGTAAGTTTTCATTTATATTTCATTTAGCGAAGTATTTGCTCGGCATTCACTGCCACAGCACTTCATGTAGTGCGATATGGCAGGAACGGGCGAGATGGATGAAAAATTAAGGGAGCGCAAAGTTGTGAAAGTTCGTCTATGACAACCGGCTCTTCGTCTCGACGGTGTATTCTCGCTTGGCTATGTTACTTTATTAGAGGGACCGACAAGAGAAATTGCGGTTAAATGAAACGTGGCGTAGCCTGTCGGTGAAGCCTTGGTACTGCTTTCTGGAGTCTATGAATTGCTATATGTCGCCGGCTGCTGTTCGTACGACCATAAGTAGGTCTTAAAATAGTCGTCAATACATCGAAACGCATCCCACTGTTATTATTAGCTTTCTATGCAGCAAAAGGAGTCGACGCTGACAAGCGTCGCTTCCCTCACGGCAGCCAAAATCTGCTATTAACCGCGGCGCATGCGGGCAGCGTCTCCGAGGCGTTGCGCGCATGCGCTCTGTCGGGGCAGAACCCGGTGCAAACACACACGACAGGTGTCTGCCACTGGTTGCAACATCTGTTGCGTTAAGACGCCATAAGCAAGAAATCCTGATAAAAAATTACTTACCGCGATTTCCCCATTGTCATTGCATGATTGGATAATCTGACTGGTAAGCTTTCGGTTCAAATAAAGAAACCAGGTAACATGGTACTTTAAAAATTGCTTGTCGGTCTCTTTAAGTTCATGATTTCCATTCTCCTGTTTGCATGCAGTTATTGCTAGCGATTACAGAAGGTGTGGACACCAGGTGTCTGTCCGAGCGACGGGCACATGCAAGCGCTAACAGGCTAACGCGGCCTCTTGTGTTTTTTGAAGAGTTTATGGACAAGTTGGTCGCTGATTTCGGGGATACAACAACACAGGTTTGGGAGCAGCGTGACGCCTGCAGAAATCGGCAAAGCAAAATATCATCATGACAATAGTGGAGGAGGAAAACAATCTCGAGCTGTCTTGGATTGATGTGATTCACTCAGGAAGGCAAAATTGATGGTAATACAAGCTAACGCCATAAACCTCAGCTTCTTTTAGCTATTCAAAGAAGCACGCATATTTTACGGCTTTCACGTCGACTAAATGGTGCCGCACTGAGAAATCTGCTACCGTGTGCTATTCTCATAAACAACATACAGTGTTTGTTAAAAAAAAATCTGGCTCAATTCGTAACCTGACTTTCATATGCTGGAACTGAGATTTATTGGCCAGAAAAATCGCCGTCAAGCACGAGCACTGCTCCTTTAGAGAACTAACGATACTAACGTTATCCTTTTAAAGACGATAGTCTTTCTTGGGGAACTTCAACGCAAACAGTTTGGTCTGTCTGTGTGTGTGTCTGTCCTGCTGCGAAAGGTTAACCCCATCCTAAACGACCGCCCATCTTGCGACCACCCAGTTGCGTTCATAGTTGTGATCACATTCGACCAAAAAGCAAATATTACGCATATCTGAGGCGCAACATCAATACGTAAGTATTAGGCGGTGTGTTCCTTTAGTAGAAAATACATAGATGCGCAACTCTAAAGACCCTAGTGCTTGTTAGCGGACGTTTCCTACGCAGTTCTGCGTACTAGGCAAGCTTCTTGCGTTTCCCGAAACCATGGCCAGATGGCGCCCTTACCTCACGCTCGTGCCGAACGGAAGGCAGCGGAACGGCCGCCCGCCACTCCGGCCGGTCCCTTTCTCTCCTCGCGTCTCTTCGTTTTCCCTCTCGCTTGCGCAACTCCTCGGGGAAATAGAAACACGCGAACCGGGACTCATGCAGTACGGCCGGTAGAAGGCTATCGTCTTTCGACGACATTTGCAGCGAAGCACGGAGATACGCGGCCAATTTTTTTTAATCGCGCCATCACAAGGCTTGGGAAACAGGCGTATGTAACAGCAGCAGCTAACCAAACGAGGTAGTGCACTGCCCGTCTGAACGCACCAGAACAAGCGCAACCGCGGAGGCAACAGCCATAGCCTTGACAATCAGAGAATGACAAAGAAGGGGATGCCCAGTGTATAAATTCTGGCAGATTCACACGCTGCCTCTCGCTTATATCTTAGAGGGACATTTCTAAGATGCGTAGTTGATACTTAGGGGCCCATATTGACGGAGATGCAAGACGTTGCTTGGTGCGGGCTTGAGGGCGAATGCGGAGGCAAACTGCCTTCCTCGAGTACTTGCTGGCCGAACCTCAGGACCCCATATGCCACTATGAAGAACCAAATATCTCAAAAAGGCAGACATTGGTATCCCGCTGCCTCATAAGACGGAAGTGAGCCCATCCGCGTCCCACTTTATGCAGCCAACAAGGCAGCCATGGCGGCGACTCGAAACGAGGATACTAACCCGCAAATACCAAGACTACAAGCGGTTTTACCGCTGGTGCAGCGACAAAACAGCCGCCCTTACTCCACACGCGTGTTTGTCACACGCCGGCGGCGTCTCTTATTTCTCTCTGACGACATGAGCTGAACGTTTGACCTTTGACAAAACCTGAAAAAGAAAATTTTGAGCTCGGTGTCGACAGCATATTAAAGGGCCACTAAACAGGCTCCTACTTTTTTTCAAAGCCGCCCAAACAAGCAAACTCAATCACAGAGAAGGTTGCGGCGATCACATTCCGCGAATATGACAGCGCTGCGCGCCACACAGACGCCGTATTTCAAAAAACAATTCCCGCGCTTCTTTCCGGCGACTGACCAGTCGCGCTCGCATCCTAGGTGTCGTCATGTTCCACCGCGAACAACCTTGCGTAGTTGTGTCTCGCTGATTGGTCGAAACGTCTACTGTCAGATCCCCTAGCCATCCCACCGGCGTGAGCGCAGGAGCAACCCAACGTTTCTAGAACTGGAGCAACCGGTACTGCAGCGCAAGCGTCAATGACGTCAAATGATCACGTCAGGTCACCTGTCAAAAGTGGGCGGAGTCTCAACGGCGCGCCGCCCCTACCCTCTCCTCGGCAGAGAAGGGTGGGGAGGCCGACCGAGGAAACGAAACCGACGCAAGCGGCCACTTAAACCCGTGTAACTACTTTATTATTGCAGCTATTCGCAAAATTCTTGCGGGAGCATGTTCACATCGCACAGGAGTGCAGTTATATCTTTAAAACAAATTTTACACCTCGGGGTTGTTTAGGGGCCCTTTAAGGCTTGAGGCCAACACCGCCAATGTAATTCAGAGCGTGATTAAGGCGTGTCAGTTTCACGCGACCTTGAAAAATAAACTCAAAGCAGTTTCTCGGCACCATTCGTAGCCGGAAGCAAAAGTAGCGGTTGTTGATCGTACCCCTTCCACTAAAATCAATGAAACCCTCCGTACCATAATGACCTGCACGTCCAACGTTGTGAAGCCCAAGTATCATGGGGCGTCACGGTTGCCACGGCCGTAAACAGCTCGGAATTCAAAACAAAGTGGACGATCTGGAGGACCGCTCACGTCGGGGCAACTTATTGTTTCTTGAAATTTCTAATACCAATAAACCTAAAAAAAGGGAAGCTTCCGAGCAACTTGTGCTGAATTCTGCTTTATAAATTTAGACATAGCTGTTTCTTCCTTTCCGAGAACTCATCGGTTAGGGCACCCTAATGGCAAAACCGGACCTAGAATTACAAAAATTCATCAATGAGAAGGAAATTCAGACAGTGTTAAGCCGTGGAAACAAGTTGAAAAACACTGCGTTCGTCGTTTTACGCGACTTTACAGTAGCTGTACGTGTGAAACAGCGGAAACGCTTGTAGTTTTCCAAAGCGCTAGAAGAGATAGCAATAGGGTCCGTGCGGCATTCAACGAGCTTTGCATCGAGAGTGATGTTTACTACTGGGAATTGGAAGTCGATCGGTACAACACGTGTAGGACGGTCCAATAACGACTGATCCGCACAAAATGCTAATTGTTCTGTTGTTCTACCCTGACTGCATCAATTAAAGGCAAACACACACGTGAATACAACAGTGACTTCTTATTTACCAATATCAGAAGTACGCTGCTTAAATCTAGTACTTTATCAGCTATTTCTGAATTACGATCAGCGTAATTAGTCGTATTTACTGAGACTCGGCTGGAAGAAACAGTGTCTGACGCGCACATTTTTAACAGTTCGTCCTCCTTTACAAAATGGAATACCAGCCACGGCGGCTGCATTGAGATGGGGGCGAAATGCTGAGGCTCGTGCTTTGTGTGATTTCAGTGCACGTTAAGAAAATACAGGTGGTTATAATTTGCGGAGCGTTACACTATGGCGACTCCCATAATCATGTCGTGATTTTGCGATGTGAAACCCCGGAAATCGATTTCCGTCTTACTAAGAAAGGTGACGTTACTAACTAGTGTATACGATGTTACAAGAAAGCCAACTTCGACATAATCAAGCGAGAGCGATTAGTTCCTTCTTAGGAATTCCTAGGCATTTATTTCATTTATTTCAAGCATCCAACCAAAGAAACTTGATGCGGTAAAAAACTGGTTATTCAAAGTGGATCCGTACACAAGTCTTGTCGCAAAAAAAGCCTCTCCCAACTCTTTCGCCCGGCACAGTGGTTCTACGATTGGATTCGATTCCCCAACTCAACTACTGCCTAATCTCTTTAAAGGGGTCCCGAACCCCTCCCCTCCAGGCCTGGTGAAGAACACATCCTACAGCTAGCCTACGCTGTAATGACCATCGGAGCCAAATGCGGTAGTCATCCGAGAAGCGTAGCGTTCACAAGGGGAGCACAAAGTTTCCCCTTCTTCAGAAGCCCTAAACTCAAAAAATGACAGCATATCCACGGGGTGAATGATGATGAGTGGGCGAAGCTCCGGAGGGAATCATCGGTAAACCGTGAATCTTTCGCGTAAATCGCCCAGTCGATCATCATGTAAAGGCGTGAGAAACACTGTATTCGTACGCTGGGATCTCGCGTTTAAGGGGGATATGCTGTGCTAGAGCCAGGCCTGCGCGGAACTGCAGGACAGTGACAGCGTAAGCAGGAGGAGCTACTTTCTTAGAGGCCACTTTAAACGCTTGAGGAAACTAGTGCAAGTAGAAGTGGTAGGTATCTCCTGCGCCATAACTTATCATTTTGCCAAGTAGGGAAGTACCCACTACGCCATAATTACCAGTGCCTCCGTAATGGGTTCAAAGCTACAAAGCACGCAGCTCTGTGTTCTTTCAAATGATGCCTCGAACTCATTATACAATCCATTTTCGCGTCGTGTAGCGGTGTATTACTATTTTTCAACGTAACATTACGTTTATTAATGCGATTCCGCGGGAGACATTATACCTGTTTAGGTCTTTTAGCGATAATTTTTCAACCACAGGCGTAGCTCAGTTTAAAAAAAAAAAAAAAAACAGGCGTAGCTCAGTGGTAGAACGCTCGACTGCCACGCCCAGAGCCTGGGTTCGAATCCAGGCAGAGGACACAACTTTCGGAATTTTTTTTTTCATAAAAGTAGACGTGGCTACGTACATCACCAACAACAAACACCATGGGATGTACAGACCCACGCCCTAAGGAGCTTCGCCCCTAAAAGGCGCTTGCCCTCACGCTCATTGTATATGCTTCCTTTCGTCATAGAGCATATACAAGGAGCATCGCTGCTATTGGCTGATGGCAGGCACGCCCGCCGCTGCCGTGTGCTAGTCCTTCGCAGCGCGCATTTTTTAAAAGCGAAAGCGTGCGCGTGCCGTGCGCTCGCTTTCCTTTGCATTGTGTGTGCCTAGGCATAATGGTTGCTAGACATATGCAAAAATGTATTGGTTAATCCGCAAATTTTATAAATGCCATCAGAAGGTGTCCGTAAACTACCTCGATGTCGACGCGAACGGCGCGGTGCTAAATTCACCATATAGTTTCCCAAGAAACGAACAAATGCATGCCAGCAGCCTCTAAGAAATCATTACTGATCCCCAAGCTTTAATGAATCGTTGTGGACGGATTGTAAGTGGGTTTATACGCCATAGGACTCCAAAGAGCCTTCTTCTGGACTTGAACAAAATGACATGACAGGAGTAGAACCCAAAATCTTTCGTCGATAACGTGCATTCAAGGAGAAGGACGGATTATGATGGATTTGGGCGGATTAGAGCTGATTAAGCGCATTATATTGAATTAAGACAGATTCAGCTGCATTAATGTGGACTATGCCATATTAGAGCAGATTACGGTAGATTAAGAGAGATTGGGATGGACTAAGGTGAATTAGTGTGGAATAGAATCTGTTACACCAATAATGCTTGGCTTAATTAGGCGTACCTTAACAGTATGAGCTTTATTCCGATTTATTTAGTCTTAACCTAATAAAACGTGGCCTGATAATTTGAGAGCAGCTAGGCTCAGTCTAATTAACCGGCATGACTTAATGGGCAGGGCTACATTATTCATGCCGCAATTATGCTTATATTATTCAATCCTACCATAATTAAACCAGTCCTGAGCAGTGTAGGCCTAGTTATGCTATACTTTATTATGTTAGCTTATTAATCGTCACCTAATAAGTATTAGTTTAATGAGGCCCGATTTTATTAATACTACCATATTTGGTTCTGAAAGAGTTAGCCTCAGCTTAATTAGGCATAACATTGTTAGTCTCGCATAATTACCTTGGTTAATTAGTCGTACGTTACGTACATATTGTCAAATTCATAAGACTTAGTACTAGTTTAATTAAACTCGAGCTAAGTAGTTTGACCTACTTATGCTAAACTTGTCATATGGGCTTCAACGGGCTTTGCGCACTTTACTTTATTATTAGATGTTGAATTACTATTATATCTTAAATACTCATAAACGAATAGTTCCTGCTTAATTAGGTTGTCTTAGTTGTCATAGCCTAATTAAGATTGAATTAGTTCAGTTTTGCTTGGTTCAGTTAGTCTTGTTTGAACTCTTCACTTAATTAGTTTTAATTTGGCTCCTTCGCTTTAGTCATCTAATTAGGCATCACCTAACTAGTGTTAGGAGGGTTTAATTGGTTTTACTATAGCTTGGCATGGTTATGCTAGCACTACATAACTTAGCGATGTTTCCTGGAAATTTCACAGTTTCACCAATAGCTTAAACAACTTTGCTGCTGAAAGTGAACTTAATTGAATTTAAATTATACCTTCCGTCTTACCGCATCTGAACGCATCTTATTCCACATTAATATCGCGACGGCGGTTCCAGTCATGAAGGTGTTACTTTCCATTCATAGTAGCCACGTGTTCCAGCCCGACAGAATGCTTAACCCGTCTGCAATCAATAATCAACCAGGGAGAAACTTGGGGTTATCCAGGACAAGGGGAAGTAACATTGGCAGTTGCACAGTTTATCCTGATACTGACGCATGCGCTACATTGAAGACAAACAGCACACTGACAAAGCAAGCGAACACACCTGCGTTCCGAAATATGTGTGCTGGACGAAAACAAAGCTTCGGATTATCGAAAAAATGCTGAGATCGCCAGGGCACGAGACCAGAGCCCAGGCGTGGACTGATCAGGGAGCCACAAGAGCGTGCTGCCAAGAATGCCCTGCAGTCAGCGCGCTTTCAATAAACCACTCTGATACGTCGTTGAAACCTGTTTACGTAACGCGGTGGGCGGCGAACCTCCTGCTACACCGCGAACGAAAGCTGTATTATGAGCTCTTTTCCGCAGAGTTGAGATACAACTGAAAAGGAAAGCTTTCCTGTCGCAATATCGTTCCTCGTGACAAACCTTTTTGAAAAATTCTTAGGCTTGGAATACCCCCCCTCCTCCCCGAGAGACTTTCAATAAACACACCCAACCGTTTTCAAAAGCAAGCCCGAGGGGTGGTGTAGGGCCCCTTTAACTAATCCAATCGGCAAACTATTGTAACAGCTTATCTACACTCAAGTCATCAACTATCTTTAGGAGCAAAGTGTCACCTTTAAGGAAGAACATAATTTCCGAAAAGGATACTTATGGGGCACTCAGCTCGCTGGTTTTGTACATGACTTGCATTCAGCACTCGATTCTGGTTTACAAGCTAGGGCTATCTTTCTGGATAATTCAAATGCTTTCGATCGCGTTCCCCACCACAGGCTCATAGTAAATCTAACCCAGCTTAACGTACATCCTAATGTTATCACATGGATTTAAACATTCGTTTCACACAGAGCACAGTAACACAGTCGTTAATGACTCTCATTCTACTTATGTGAGTGTAACGTGAGGTGTCCCTCATATTAGTGTTTAGGACGTGGCTTTTCCTTATATATGTGACTGGCAAAATTGTGTGTCCTCCCGTATTAGGCTATTCGCGGTGAATGCTTATTGTGCGGCAATATATCCAGTAAGAGCGATCGTGAACTAAGAGCCGACCTTCTCGGCTTTAATACTTGCTGTTGTACATAGTCAATGACAATACATGAATCCAAACCAAAGTTAAAGTCATTTGCTCATCATAGTGCACGTATACCGACGGTGTACTATCCAAATCATGTCGAAATAAAACTTTCTACTGCGTATGAATGTCTTGGTCTCCACTCTCGAAATGATCTTTGTTGGCATTTCATAATGATGTCATCCTTGCTGCAGCTGGTCGTTCAATCGGACTTAACATTCTGTAAAAATGTCCCTCGTCATACGAATGCTCGCTTACGTTACACTTCCGCGTTTGAGAATTGAACACGCTTCAGCTATTTGACCCCAACTTCAAGCCTACCTTATCTATAATATTAAACACCTGCAAAACGTGCTCTGCGCTACATATTTTTTCAGAATGATAGCATGATTCTAGCACCACCGTATCAACAGATAGCGCTGAAATAGAAACCTTATGGTATCGTCGCCAAGCAGTTCACCTTTCAAGGCAGGTGATTTCACAACCACTCACAACGCGGTCTTGGGAGGCACGGGTGCCCGAAGTGGCACTGCGTAGCCCCCTGGTGATCATAAACATGGCCCGGGAAGCCATCACGGAGAGTGAGACTCCACAAGAGGGCATCGCCCGAGAATAACAACGGTTCAGAAATTGTACACATCTTCCCGTAGAGGGAACTCTGAGTGGCATACGAAGCAGCTCATGGGTCGACTTAAAGTTCCGTAACGAGTGTCATGCAGGTTCTAGTGTGGATATTGCTTAGATGGAGACAAAGCCTCGAGTCAGGAACAGCGAAGCCATTTTTTGTACACAACAAAAAAAAAAACAACAAACTAATATGGAGTTTAAGATAAACAGAGAAAGGGAAAAATGAAAAAGTAACCGAAACAGAGTTAAACTAATAATATGTTCACAACACTGAGAGCGGCGGCTGGCTAAACGCGGACCGTTCAAAAAGAAAGAAAAGCACTTTCACCAGCTGCGGCGACGCTTGAGTAGAGTGGAGCGGTGGAGTCGTTGGCAGGTGGTTGCTTTGGCGGCGAGGCTGCTCGCCGAGTGGACGAGCCGACGAGTCGGCGCACGGTTGTAGAAGGCGGCGCCCTCAGGCACAGCAGGTCGGCGACCTCCCTGCACACGTACACAGCGTGGAGGATGGCGGTAGGCGCTTGGGCTCGTCCCGTGGCTGACACTCCGCAGTAGCACTCCGATCGCCACCCGAGGTGGCGAAGTTTGCTTCCCGCCGACGTTCAGCAGCCCGGACCCTTGGAGCGTCTCGTCCCCACGATCACCTGCTTCCGAGGACGTCTGGAAGCTTAGCCACTGCCGGCTAAAGCCCCTCTACCTACGGAAAAGTACCTCCATCTCTTGTACAACGCCGCTTCCTCCTCTCCTCACCTCCGATAGGGCGGCTGAGGTCACGTGGTAGCGCGCTCACTTTTTTCTTGGTATTTTGTTTTCTCGCCGCTCGGCGCCATGTTGGATGCGCCAAAGTGCCACTGCGCTGTGTGTTCGCCGGTCGCAAGTGCACGACGTGCGGAGTGCACGTGTACGTCTGGCTAGTTTTGTCGCGATGCCGGGTTGCTGTGCCTTTTCCTGCATACCTGTTTTTCATGTAAGAGCATTTCCCTGAAAAGGGGTTACAACTTCGGTTTTAAAGATGATCGCGGCTGTTCGCAAGCGCAGCCCGTTTCTTCAACAGCCTGCATGCCGCGCGTGCTTATTTTGGAATGAGCCGTTCGCAGTTAAAAAAAAACTGTATGGCAATACATATGACGAAGTGCCGAAATTTTTCATCGCATCGAGGTCACGCTGTGAAGTGTGTTCAGAGTATACATCGCTTGAAATGGGCGACACCCTCTCCAACAGCGAGCGGTAATTTCGGTAGTAGTAGTGACGTGAATGCGTTCGTCTACTTCTACATTCACAACGCACCAGCGCGGTCTTCTAGCAATTAGAAATAGTTTCCGTGCGTAAGGGCGATATTGGTCACCTACATCGGCAACACCCACGCAGGCATGCAAAACCTCACGACAACGTGTTCAAACTGCGCCGCACAGGCCAAACATCCCAGAACGGCGTACTGCGTGCACAAGTCATCGGGCAGGCAGAGGATGGCAGGACGTGCGAAACTTCATGAAGTTTTGAGTGTGTGCCTCCAAGGGCATTGTTGGCGTTGCTGCAGTTACAGACGACCGAGATAGTTTATACGCACGGGAACTATCCCTTCCCAAACGTGGCTTGACACCACAGCTGCGGTTTAAATATTTCTTGCTGATGCAATAAATAGCATGCTGTGTTTGCGGAATTTCATTTCAACCTTTTCCAAGTAAACATAGTTATGGTTATCCGCGCCAGATACACAAGGAAGCACTACGCTCCGAAAGAAAGCTTAAACGACGTTCGCTTTCGCTACAAATTGCGCATGGTTTGCAGCAGCTCTTCTGAGGCGATATTTCATTAGGTAAACCGGATGGTGAGCACACCCACTCCTGCTTAGGAAATCAACGCAGTAGAGTGAATCATTATATCAAACCGTACGCGAGGCACGGCCACGGCTGGACGGCGGCAGCGGCGGCGCGCGTCCAGCTCGAAAGCTAACCGAAAGCTCGTGGCGCTTTCCAGGTGGCGCCGCAGTCGCGAGCGGAGAGGAGGTGGCGGTGGGGAGAGTAGATGGCGGTACTTTTACGAAGTAGAGGGGCTTAACTGCCGGCCCCTTCGTGCTCGAGTCCGCAACCCGACGACACGGACCCTGACACCAGCGTCCCTTCTCTCGAGCTCTCAGAGTCCGACTGCCCGCATTCTACTCTTCGTCATCCTCTTTTTCTTCGTTTCCTACCGTGTCATCTCTTAATTGGTCGTGTTGGTATTTTTCCATTCACCGCGCCCACGTGCCATGTCCCGCCGACGTCTTCCCTTTTCATGCGCCGCACGTGTCCGTTGCGCGGTGTCTCGCTCGCGTCACGCCACAGCGTTTGCATCACTGGCCACACCAACACTACCACACAGCATCGAGCACACCGCACATGCACTTGTCGCGCACTCACTCATCACAATGAGTTGCCGTCAAAGTTTCTCTTTATTTGCTCATCATCACCGTAGATGACTTTGAGTTCTGGGTTGCCTTTCCGCTTGAGTATGATGGCCTTGTGGTCCGTAAAGTGTATAGTTGAGGGAGGGTTGTCTTGCTGATGTTACTGCAGGGGATGTAGCTTGAAGTTGCAGACGAGGTCTAGGCGCGTTCCCCTGACTGTAGTACGGTGTTTACGATCGTACAAAATACACCGGAGAGCGTAACGGGACACCATGTGCTGAGCTAGCCAGTCGTCATTCATAATGTCAACGTTAGTCCCCGGTGAGTACTAAGGGGTTGTCGCCTTTGGATCGGCTTGCCGACGTTTCCGTGCCGCTGCAGCTTCGCGAGTCCTGGGCTCCGGGTCGGCTTGCCGGCGCTGCTCTTTCGCGGCAGCTTCCGCTTGTCTGCGTTGTTGCAGCACAGCCGCGCTGCGAGCCACCGTATCTTCGTTCATACCGAAGTGCACTCCATGATGTTGAGCGCTTTTATTAGCTCGTGAACTACAGCGCCGCTAGCGGTCTCCACTCAAACTAGAGCACGCGCCGGAGTAGAGCGAGGGTTCTCCGCTGCGCCATCTAACGGGCGCTCCAAGTACTAGCGGGGCACTGGCTACGCCGGCGCCTACGCCCAGGGACCGGCCCCCCTCCTTCATAAGCTGCTTCGCATCTAAAAGAATGCAGTAACGTTTATTACCGTTCTTCTTGTCCCGTTGGGAATTTCGGGAAACTACGTCCACAGCGAGTTGCTGCAAATGCCGTCTGTGACATCCGAGAACGCTACAGTGTGATTTCTACAGAGAACCGAGTGGACGCATTGTATTAACATTTGTATTATTTATATGACGCGATCCAAAGCGACATAGCAGTCGATGAGATGCCGTAGTTTGCAAGGGGTAACAGCCGCGACTGTTCTGCGCTGTCCCGACAACGACGCGCCTGCTGGCGCTTAGGAGCTAACATTGCGCCCGGGACTTCGATGTTCAACGTGCCCCTAAAAGGCTCACGCGAAAATATACGGCATGTCGTGGAAGCATTTCCCTATTTCTGTAGCACAGAAGGTAGAAATTATTGCACATAGACAAATTTCTTTCTTGTGAGGAAGTGCAGACCACATATTCACGTTTTTGGGTACACTTCTTGTCCAAGAAGCAGTCAAGGTCCCACCATCTTTACTGCCGACGCGATGAATCTGGGTTCAAGATCGGCCGCGGCATTCGTATTTTGGTGAAGGCGAAAGGACAGTGGCGCGTATATAGTGCGTCATCTGCGCATGTAGTTAAACGGGTCTGGAATCACCCCTCGCACTTGGTTTGGAAAACGGCATGGCTCTTTTGGAGGCATCTCAGAAATACTCGGCAGAAAAATATTTCCGGAAAGATTTATGGAAACAAAGGTAGTGCGACCGGAAAATCTGCCCTGCCGTACTTTCTCAACCCGGCAGAAAAGGGCTCTGTTGGGCGGCCGTGAGCGAGGTGGCCTGCCAACCGCGTTACCTGAGCGGGTTTCAACGTCTTAAAAGCGTGGTTGATTAGGCGCACTGCTTGGCGGGGCTCCCGGATCTAGAGTTAATGCCTACAATAAATGTGCCCCCGAATTTACGAAGGCCTGCCTACAGGCGCGGCGAGCTGCAGCGAGTAGATAAGTTTATGTTATATATCAGCCAAGTTTATATTATACATTAGGACAAGAAGAGAGCGGAGTGGTTTAGGGAACAAACGCGGGTTAGGGACATATTAATAGAACTTAAGAAGAAGAAATGTGCGTGGGCGGGCTATGTAATGCGAAGACGAGACAACCGTTGGTCATTAAGGCAGCAAAGTGGATTTCTAGAGAAGGCAAGCGTGGCAGGGGGTGGCAAAAGGTTAGGTGGGCAGATGAGATCAGGAAGTTTGCAGGGATAAATTGGGCCCAGTTAGCACAGGACAGGGATAATTGGAGATATATGGGAGAGGCGTTTGCCCTGCAGTGGGCGTAGACAGCCTGATGATATATCAGCCAATAGCAGCAAATCGGCTCTATAGCGAAACAGAGTACCTACAAGGAGAGTAAGGAGTAGCCTCTCTTTGAAAGGAAGCATCTTGGGTAAGTTGCAGCTCTGTGGCCCGCTTGTCGGCGATATGCGCCGCGCATGACTGCAGAATTTGGCTGAGCAGAACCTTGCAGCGTACGCCGGCCGTAGAATGCTTTTCTTTTACCAAGCCTTGGGGGTGATTCACTACCCCTTTAAAGAGCCCAAGGTGGCCGGAACTTTCCGGCGTCTTCTTCCACGGCGCGCCTCATGATAGTATGCTGATTCTGGCACTTAAAACACCAAAAATTATAAACGCGATAGCGCTAAGGGGCTCGTATCGCAGAAAAATCTTCTGTTGGGTTGTCGTCGGCATAGGTGTCTGCGACTGAAATAATCATCTTGAGCTACTGCCGTGTGTTTCCTGAGCACTATATCACGCAAGCCCCGCGCTGTGGCATAGGTGCGTTAGTCAGCAAAGTTAAAATTTTCAAACTAGCGGTAGTCGAAAATCGTAATCTACAACTGAACCCTACACGCTTGGTAGCTTCGACTATAATTTGAATGTACGAGGAAACATAATTTTGTTACAAGGGGGCCTTGCGAATGACGCCGATGCGAGTCGGTCGAAGGAGTCAATGACGTCACAGCATTCTCTCTTAAAGGCAAAGCTTAAGCGTCCTCTAACCTTTATTTTCCTTGGAAATTCTCAAGAAAGTGTCTTTCACTGCATCATTTGCAAGGCGCACTAGGTCCAAGTTTCCATGTTCTAAGATCGCAGACGCTCCCTTTGCCTAACACTTGGCATATCACATTTTTTTGGCGTAAAGTGGATATCAATAATATGCCATCTGCAAGTGCCTCTGGACTTGCTTTGGTGACGGTGTGTCGTGATACCAGAGTAAACATTGGACTGTTTCCTAGTTAGGGACGCGTTGTTTGAAAATGGTGTCCGATTCCTCTGTTGTTATGTCAGTGGGCTTTATAGCAATGTAACAGGGAGTGTTCATGTACACGCAAAAGCTCGAATGTACCACATGCAGTTGAAGATAAAGATACGTGTGTCTATATGTCAAATTTTCTATCTTGTGCGTGTTTCCAACGAGGGAAAGGTCTCTGAAACACCCGTACTACCCCACACACTTTGGTAGAGTTCAAGCTGAGGGTAAGGCGGGATCACCATGGAAGCTTCACAGGGAACATCGTCGTATCATTGACAAAATAGGTCATAGTGTTTTATTTGAACATCCCGCCAAGCTTCGTTAAAAATATGATCTTTAAGTGTTTTCTTTACTTGGTGCCATACTTGTCTTTCGAAGTTTTCAGTGTTTCCTTTCCTTCTCAATGTACAAATTTCTTTTTTCGCCGCTTCTATGTAGTTTCTCCTATGCCGTATTTATTTTCATTTTCTTTACCCCTCTACTCAATGCTCCTCTGGAGCACGTAGAGTAACACGAATCGATGAATAAATAATAAAAAGAGCTAACTGCCAGAGCAAATCCGCTTTTGAGGTCATTATTGCATATTGTCGTCGTGAAATTGAAGTACACTGCCGTGGTTTGTTTCGCCACCTGCTTAAAATTCTTCATGCAGTAAATTTGGAAGAGCGTTAAGTAAATGGAGTATTTATATTTTTCCTTTATCTGCGGAATCAGGACAACAACGTTCGCTGAATAATACGGCGTTGCCTATTAAGCGAAAGCACGTAATAGCTGTGCAATATATATCGAGTGGTCTCCCTGATAAGAAGTTCTGTAGGGGCGCTTTTCACTCAAAATTGTGCGATAAATAATAATACGCTTAGAAAATGTATTTTGGAGAGCGTTCAGGATTCTTGGTCCCGAATTTTTACTGAAGTGGACCCACGTGATTGCATAGAGTACAATGAAATGGCATGGCTAAGTTTTGCAAAAGCAACATCATGACATAGCATTATTAATTAAAAAGCATTATTTACATTTTCCCACAGATTCTTATGAGGTGTCAGCAAACGTTCTTGACCACTCCACGGTGGCAATCTCATGGCGAGCCTCGGAGCCAGTGGACATCTTTAAGGTAACTTTTACATTGCAGGCTTGCACTGGTTTAATTGAATATTTCAATAATGTCGTAGTGCGGTCAGTTACTGTTTTTGTATCACGAAATCTGATGTCGGTGACTGAAGTGAACATTTGGGTGTTATACGCCAGCCCGATTGACACTTTCGTGTATGTATGTATGTATGTATGTATGTATGTATGTATGTATGTATGTATGTATGTATGTATGTATGTATGTATGTGTGCGTGTGTGCGCGCTATTCCTGATTTTTAAATAGTTCTGTGTGGGCACTTAATAAGCACCGTGTGTCGTTTCCTTGGAGTAAGCATAGTGGTCCACATCATGATGATCGATAATGATGCCAAAGGAATGGGTCTAAATACGGGCAAAATATTCCAGATGCCCACTTTGTCATCCTTCATTGCTTTCCGTGAATGAGTAAGTGGTCTCAGACTTGGTAAGCCTAGGATCCTATATACGCAATAACATAATCTCAAAAGTGAGATTTACCTGTCCTGGTGGAGCATTATGTCTAGGCAGCACCTATTTGCAACGAGGCGGAGACATTATTACACAAGGCTAACAGATCCAGTCTCGTACCTTGTGGTTCATGGCTCAAATGTAATTCGTTTGCTTAAATATAGAGTACGGCGGTGTGAATTGTGCTAACGTGAAGATTCCAAGTTTTAGGTATTTTGAAGCCCGACAAAGTTAGCACGACCATTATGCGGGTAACATGTATAGTACCCTCGGCTTTCCGCAGAAGAAATACATTGAAGCTGTACAATGTTGGCTACGTTCTGTGGCTTTTCTACGCATTAAATCCTGCACCATTCCGAGTCATGAATGTCCTGCACCATTCCGAGTCATGTATGTACGAACTTCATCTCACTTTGGGTGCTTGCTTTCCTTTCACAGGTTGTTTTGTTTTTGTAGTCGGGTTGTACAGAAATTTTGTGCCAACTTCCAAATCTGACGCTGATTTGAGGAACCGTCTGAAAATGTACCCCGCCGCTGTGCAGCCGTACTTTTATTCTTTCTTAACTAAACGCATAGATGGCAATGTGTTTTTTTAATTTTGTAGTCAGCCGGGCATTTAAACGGCCTGTTGCTCCATCCTGCGACTACACAGGCTGAACAGACGTAATGGGCAGAGTGCGCGCTGGGAAGGGACGGGGGCGACATGAATTCTTTCGCCTGTATTCGCTCATGTTGTGGCCTGGGTTACTCATGCATTATAGGATTTCTCAAGGAAGACGGCAATATTTTTGGGCGTGGTCTGTTTTACTTGTTTTGTGTTTCGCTTCGTCGGGCGAGAGACGAGCGCAGTAAAGCACGGTAATTTTTTTCGTTTTTATTTTACAGCAATGTCCGAAAAGGCAATTGTAGTTTATTTTTTTCTCTAAACTTACAAGCATGACTTCTACATCGGCCTGACATATAGAAGTGCAGTTCACATTGCCAGACAATGCAGCGGTTGAATGTATTCGTTGAGTATTTTAAGAAAGGTTTATTTGATTATTCAGTTGTGGTGTTTTACTTGCCACAAGCACGACATGATTGTGAGACACGCCTTAGTTGAGGTCTCCGCATATTTCGGCCACCTGGGGCTCTTTAACGCACGCTGGCATCGCACAGCACACGGACTTTAATGTCGCCAGTCATCGGCTGCTGTTTCGTCGACGAAGGCGAGTGAAAGCAAGAGGAGGAAGAAAACATGAAGAGGAAGATGACACCGTTGAAAAAAAGTAGGAAGAGAGTAAGAAGACGACGATTACGAAGAAGAGTCAGAATACGGCAAGAAACGGAAGAGCAAGAAAAAGAACAGATGGCAAAAACAAAGAAATGACAACAAAACAGAAGAGTATGGCGAGGACAACGGCAAAGAGGTAACAAAAACGAAGAGCAGTACACCTTCAAAAATAATACTACTTGAGGCGACCTAGAAACTAAAAATGGCATATGCAGGTGTACAGTTTCATCGTTGGCACTACTCTCTGACAGCATATACCTACCTTTGCTCTCATGCTCCCTGAACGAGTGCACCGAACATGCAGAGAACGTTACTGTAGCACCTCAGAGAATAATCCTGTAAATAATCGCCAGGAGCACACGGGAAATACGTCATAACCACATGATGCGTAAGACTAATCGCTGAGTAGGCGGAGGGAAGGGGGCATGCAAGGAGAACTCTGTTCGCGATTACGAGAAAACAGAACAGCGCTGAGCAGCAGGACGAAGGAAGGCCACAGACAACGCCTATGACTAAGAACCAAATTTGTTTATTGCAGCAGTCATCATACCTTACGACAACACCACTATCAAAGGGAAATGACACAAAATGAAAATCAGCTTGCGCAATGGCTCAACTGATTACGTGCACAGGTACACTCTCCACATCGAAAGAAGGAAACGGAGGGGAGGATTACGCATACCTCTTACTAGTGTGCATGTGGCAGACATCGGAGACAAGGCGAGCGCCTTCATCCTTGTATTTTGACAAGAAGGTCAAATCACTGAAAGGCGCCTGGCAACCGCAATCGTTACAGTGCAGTGACAGTTGAGTATATGTAGCGTTTTTTGAACTTTGGTGAAGTGCTCGCGAATGCGGACATTGACGCCCCGGCTCGTTTGAACAATACCAAAAGATATACTAGAATAGGGCATCTTGTACCCAAGCCATCACAGTAATATAGGTGCATCTTCAATGCCATTTACAACGTTTTATGATCTTGGTCTTCCGACTGACTAGTTGACGCAGGCTACCTAATTTGTTTCAGGATGTGGACAGAAGCCTAATACGTCCTGTATGCTGACCATTTTTTAAACATTCTGAGCGGCCTTCTGTATGTCTAGGATCATTGAAACCGTTTGCTGTCAGTGAACCTCAAGTTGAGGTGTTGTAGGGTCCTCTTTAGGCTGTTTAAAAGGCTTTCGGTAATGCTAGACAACACCACTCCTTGGAATTCCACAAGCTTAAGGCTCGGTACTTGAGATTCAATGCTAGCCTGTACTTGATGGTACTAAGACTTGGAAATGCCGCCTTTATTCAAACTTTTATGATGCGGCATTGCACAGTCTTGGAGTGTACAGATGAAAGGGGAAGAAGGTCCATGGTGTGGCCGGGAAGCATATCCCCAACAAAGAGAAATCCAGCCCCAAGCCTGAAAAGACGGACGCTCTGTAGCAAATAAAAATGACTTAATTCAGTGTGGAACACGTAAAAAAATTGCAGAAGCCGCCGTGGAAATGTCAGCAGGGTTAGTGGTACGAAATCACGAAAAACTTTTTATGTATCGTATCGCTTTTACAGTTGGCGTCTGGCTGAGCTTCCTTACAATATTACGTCCATAGCTGCCTAGTCAAAGATCACTTGCAACCGGCGCGATGCATGAGCCGATATATGCGCCTTTGCCTTGTAGAAAGAGTTTATCGTCAATAATGAAAGTGAATTGCGTGTAAAAGTTGAAAAGCTCCGAAACGTGTCATCAGATAATCCGCATGTACTCTGGAACCTAATACCGTATCTGCCAATGCTATTGCCAATATCCGCACAGAAACGATCTTGACGTAAAGAGTAACACGTCCTTGAGTACCATGGAAAATCATGTGCGAGAAATAGGCAATCATCTTGAATAAAGGTGATTATCTGTGTTGTTATAAGGACGCGGTTGTAGACACCAAGAAGGCCGCAAAACTTATTGTGGAAACACTCCGACTTGCCACGGTCAAGCTTCACGCTAAGGAACAGCGCTGAATCAACAAAGTTGTTTGTGGATTTTTTCATACTTGGAACTCCCCTTGTCAGCAAGAAACGTTTGTTGGCACCATATTCCCGGTCATACAAGGGCCCAATTCCCTTCTCCTTTGTGCACTCTAAGAATGTGAAGCGCGGCATTGCGGAAGTATGAATGAGGGCGGCACTTGCCAGGTCTTATTACAACCAAGCATGGGCAAGTTCCGAGCCGCACGTAGCACGGCTTAAGCTAGCGGGGTTCCCAGAAATGGTGTTGCTCAGCATTGCTGAAAGTCGTGCAACGGGCTTAAAAAACGAGCACCCGACAGAAGCTCGACCTGAGGTTCACTCGCAGCGAACGGTTGCAGCTCTCCCTTGTGCACACAAGGTCGCTGATAATCTCAAAATAATGGTCAGCATGGAGCAGATGTTAGATTGTTCTGCACTGCCCGAAACACGCTAGGTAGCCTACGTCTCTCAGGACACTATGAACACAAGAATGGTAACTTCGGTAGACGTATGTAGACTGTTGTCACGCCATTGCTTACATGATGTCCCTTTGTTTTGGCGCTTCTTAGATCAAACGGCCGGTGCATCAATGTCCACATGCCTGAGTAGTCGAATAAAGCTAAAAAGGAGACTACAGAGAGCCAACTATAACTGCATTCTAACGAACACGGCTGTCAGCAGTCTAGAAGTTATATGACTTCTTTGTGAAAATACCGTGATGAGCGCGGTTGTCTTGTCTCCGAAGCCATAGTAGTGCAGAGGTATGTGTAACCCTCCCATCTATTTCCCTCCTTCAGAAGGAGATAGCGTCCCTGCAGTTGGTGATATCAGTTTTGCCTCGCCCCGCCGCGGTGGCCTAGTGGTTATGGGACTCGGCTGCTGATTCGAAGGTCGCGGTATCGAATCCCAGCCGCGGCGGCTGCATTTCGATGGAGGCGAAATGTTGAGGCCCGTGTGCTTTGCGATGTCAGTACATGTTAAAGAACCCCAGGTGGTCGAAATTTCCGGAGCCCTCCGCTGCGGCGTCTCTGATAATCAGAGCTGGTTTTGGGACGTTAAGCCTCACAAATCACCATCAGTTTTGCCTCTGCGCATGCTTATTCGCATTCTCTTGTCATTTCTCTGTGATAGTAGTGGTGTACTGCTGTACGACGACTGAAACAATAAATACATTCTGCCGTTGGCCAACGCCGTTATCAGAGCTCTCCCTGTTCAGAGTTGTGCCTACTAAGAAGAGCTACAGCATGCCAAACACCGTGTTGCTGTTTACGGTGAAATATCACTGCGTAAAACAGACATACATGGTGAAGTGGACAATATGACTATATCAACTGCTATTATGAGCAATAGGATTTCACGATACAATATGATCAAGTAGCGAAGCTGCAGCGTGGTCCTTCTGACTTACTTCAGCGTGCGCTCCTGCGCTGCGTCCAAAGTTTGATGCGAAAGATACATTCAGTCATTTCTGAAGGCACCACAACAGCTTTTTTTAAAAAAATAGCAAGGCAAGAAAATGTTACAGGACATTTTTGCTGGTTCCTATGAACATGTCGGCCAAATATTATTCCACTGCATGCAGTAGAGAATATGCATTTTGATAGAAAAAAATACGCTATTAAAAGGCCAAGTCCTTTTCGATAAACCAATTCAAGAGACGTGCATGGCCTGCGTAGGTGGAAGAACAAACTTTGGTTCATTCACGACCGCGGATGCTGTGGAGCCACGCCGCCTCTTTGCATTGACTCTGGCGGCGCGGGTGTCGTGATTGCGGAAGCGAGAGTTTGTTCAAGGAAATGAGAACACAAAATATCGAAGATCATGAGGCGCGCTGA
This sequence comes from Hyalomma asiaticum, assembly GCA_013339685.2. Lineage (NCBI taxonomy): Eukaryota > Metazoa > Arthropoda > Arachnida > Ixodida > Ixodidae > Hyalomma > Hyalomma asiaticum. Next base: position 11,391,361 of record CM023481.1, on the reverse strand, counting down.
CATATCTGCTTGCCCTTTATCGCCTCCTCTGGGTAGCCTCCAGCATCCTGATCAGGAGGACTGAAAAGTGAGCACGGTCGGACAGCGGAAACCCCGCCATACTTGGCGCTGCAACTCCGCTAATACCTATGCAGTACTAATAATTTTTACATTGTGAGATACTAAAGCAATGAGATCCTTAAGTCGTATCACTCGAGAAGTACTTGGAAAAGTGTTGCAGGACCACTTTACTAGTTTTTCAAGAGCAATGGTGAAGGTCTGTGTCGCTTCGTCCGTCTTGATGATTGTGTTGGACACCAAGCACTTCGGTAGTCCGGGTACTACGAAGAGCATTAATGCCACACACATACTAGAGACTGGCAGAAGAGTACTATACAAGCACACACAGACAATGGCAAGTATCACGCTGCCATTCAGTCAATAATCACGCTGAAGGTGCCCCAGGAATGTCAGCAGTTAAAAGATGGTTTTCATTCCCCGCAAAGCAAGCGAATGTTCATTTCGAGCAAAGGCATGAGCAAGGAGGAAAACTGAAATCGATAATAATCGACAACCGGAGATCGAGGTTAAGCCCTACAAAACTTTTGCTCACCCGGGGTCATTCAAACTCGGATTCACTCGCGAGCGGGTTTCAGTGTGAGTGAGTCCTTGTCGATTCATGAGGGATTTTACCGGCTTATGGTGCTAAGGGTCACAATCGCTAGCACGGTTGGTCCTGAGAGCTCTTGGGACGTGGCTTTAGCCGTGAAGACACATTGTAGGTATGGTATCATTGCCAGAGGGGACACCAAACAAGAAGGTTCCTCCTCCTTTGCCGTAATGGTGACGGGAATGGCCGACGTTAGGGCAGGGAAGCGGTGAGGCTGCCGTTCTCGCCTTCGATTCCAACCAAAATCGGGAAGGGCTCCATGGCGACGCTGCACTTATCTTCGCGAGTATTCACTATTCGGCAGTGATGGTCCTTCTAACCAAGCCTGCAGCAGGCCACATGACCGCCCCCGGAGCAGTGATTCGACAGTAAGCTCGAAGCGAGGCACGGATGTTGAGGTGGCCTAACTTTTGAGCTGTGATCAAGGGGCATGTCATTCAGGCAAACTCCTAGCACATGAGGACAGCAGCCGACTTTTTCAAGCAAGACAGAACTGCTGAAATACCTTCACTGTAGTGCACAACTTCACTGGCACAACAATACACAGAAGGGTTGTTACGACGAGGACCTCTATTTTTAAGTAAGACAGCAAGTGTCAGGATTAGCTCATGGGGCCTCAGAATTAGAACTAACCAAGGCAACAGTTAGTGCGTTCATTCATACATTGAACGTTTACTCTGTGTTATGCTAGCATCTGGTGGTTTATTCACACGATAACACGATAACCGAAGTCTTCGTGGGCCCTTTATGTAAGGGCCTACGAAGACTTCGGTAATGTAATTTCTGTCACGGAAATGACGTCGTAAAAATGCACTTCAACAAACTACGAAGGAAGACTACCCAGAATTACCAGATTTCGAACTCTCCACGTCCCGACATGCAATGATAGGTGCTGCATCTAATGCACCACCAAAACATATACACGATGTGGAACAAGCGGTCCTAATAGCTTCACAGCGCCCTTTACCATTTGATCCAGCCTGTGTTCGGGTTCAGAAAAAGGCGTGTAGCAAGCAAAATCACCCTAAAGCTAACGTCTCCTACCTTTGAATACCCCTTTAGTTCACCGCAGTGGTACCGCCGTCTAGGAGCGATGGAGAGAAATTGGACATTGATGCCAAAGAGCACCGAGGAGTAATCGCGTCGATAGTCTCAGAGCAGTGGACTGCTGTTCATGAAGTTCTGTTACGTGCTTTTTGTTTTGGAATACCTTATGGCACTCCTTTGCCTATAGTGCCGTTTGCACATGCATGAGCGCTGTTTGCACGCCGTCTTATCTTTCGTGTATGATGGCATCGTATGGAAAACGGCTGCCCTAAACGTCGCAAAAAGATAACGACATCGACGTCTGGATGTCGCGCAGGTAAATGCTTTCGTTTAGCAAGAGTCACATGCAAGCTGGAAATGGAATGTATTCGCCCATTTACGGCTGAAACTCCGAAAACTCACTCTCGCATTCCAAGAGCTGAGCGCGTCGCAACACGAGGTACCGTACACACTACGCGACAGGACAAATGGTTGTACCTTACCCAAGCAACGCGCCGATAGGATGCTGATCGCCTGGCACGCTGAAAAGACGCCCACCAATCAAGCAAATCAGGCGCCTCTCGCTCCAGCGGACTGCAAGTTCACAGAACGATCCGCTGACGGCCGATTTCGTTTTGCTTGCACAATTTAACCATTTGCGAACGCCTCTGGCCTATGGCAGGTTTGCACAGGGCTTCAATGAGTTCAGCGCAGTGCCCCAGGACAAATTTGAGCCCTTCGACGACTTTCGCTTTTGTGGAACTTGTCGACGATCCCTGTCGAGGTGTCGCTGATGACTACTCGCAACGGGTTCACATTTCCAGACTACCCAAGACACTTCCTGCCTTGGATTCGTCAGATTGCCGATTATGCATTCAACAGCTGCATGAAGGCGCATTAACGTTACAGTTATACTGACACCTATGACAGAAGGATCAATCACATTTGTCGCCTTCCTTTTAAGTTTCATACATCTCTTCTTTGCCGTGCCAGCCATGACTGTCCATGTCCACTCTCTGAACTTCAGCCCCCCGCCCCCCCGCCCCTTCGCCTCTAGATTCGTGGTACCTCAATATCTATACATCTGGTTATCGGACCTGTTTGAGAAACCTACACCAAGCCATAGGCCGCAAAAAGCGCTCTCCGATCGCGGAAGTGTTGAAGGCATCTGAAGTCCGTGTGACGCATGTAGGTGGTGAAGGCAAGCGCGTTGAAAACCAGGCATGCTCCACGTCGATTCTGCGGCAGAACATGCGAGCGAGCAGACATTCGTCGCTGCGTCAGTTCTCGACAGCAAATAAAGGTCGCTGTTTTGCATTGGCAGTAAGGGCCTGTAGTAAGCAGCCTGTTGAAAATAACCTGGAAACCACCAGGAATAAATAAATGAAAAATTCGTTCCAAATGCAACTGAAACGAGTTGCCACTTCATGGAGTGTGTTTTATGACGCCACAACCTCCCTTTTGTCAAATATTTTTCATTTAAATGTGAATACATCGGAAGGCAGGCTACGTAAGAGCCAGCCACCGCAACGTCATAATTATTTCAAAGAATAAGCGCGCATAGAGAGAGAGATAACAGTTGTGCGGAAAGCAGTGAGGTGAACTATAATGACACTCCAGTTTGCTACCCTACACTGGGGGAGGGAGGGGAGAGAGAACGGTTAGAGAGATGAAAGAGAGAGAAAGGTAAACAGTTAAAAACACACACATAAAGAATATGGAGGTACAGTCGTTCAACGAGGCCCGTTTCACGTAAAACTTCAGCAATGCCTTCATGGCTTTCGCTCTCGAAAATCATTTGTTCCGCCATTCCAACACTCATTAGTGCACAGGGGCCGGTCTTCGAGACGCGATTGTTCCATTGCGAGGAACTGTCACTGGAAACTGTACTGAGGACCGTCACAGAGGAAGTGTACAATAGATTACCTCTCTGCCGCGATGGTCGCAAGCAGCACTGTCTGCCATTCCGATGCGGTAAGCAAAGCTGTTTGTGAAGATTGCACCTAGCCACATGCGGCAAAGAATGGTCGTCTCCGGTCGTGGATGTCTTGAAGGGATCTGAAGTCGGTGAAACGGATCAAGGTGGTGAAGGCAGGTGCGTTGAAAACCAGGCGCGTTCCACGTAGTTTCTGCGACAGAACATGCGAGGGAACGGAGATGGTCACTACGTTAGTTCTGGAAAGTGTAATGGCTTCCTGCGCGTTAATTTTGTGAGCATTCTTAGCTGCAGCATCGGGATATTCATTTCTCATGATGGCACAGTGATCTGTGACACATTGAAATGGCCTTGTTCTCTTCATTGATGATATATTTGTCTCATTTCCAGCAATCCCTGATCTTGTGAATCACGACGTAGTGCGGTTAACAGAGACTGCAGGGCAGGCTTAGAATAAGTAAATATTGTTACAGGGAGTATTTATCGTGCGAGAGACAGCCTACAGTTGTTCTGGCAAAACTACACAGAGCGCACCAGCTGTAAGGGCACCTCGAGCCTGTGCCCCACATCAACGTCTCGTCGTCGTCGTCGTCGTAGCTATGCTGTGACATGACCCCAACCGGTGATGCACCGTCCGGGTGGTGGCGTGTATTAAAATGGCGCATCAGAATTGTACGGCTTGAGGCGCGAAACATGCACGATGTCACTGCGTGCTGTACAGGAGTCACCTGGCTTAGGACGCGGCAAGGTCCGACGTAGCGTGACATGACCTTTTCGCAGAGACCAACACGACGAGATGGGAGCCACAGGAGTACTAGGGAGCCAGAAGGAAAATCGATGTCTCGGTGCCGACGATCGTAGAGGGCTTTCTGCCTCGTCTGGAAGAACGAGAGTCTAGCGCGGGCTAATGTACGTGCGATGATCGCACGGGTGATGGCATGATGAGCGTAGGAGGTGGTGGAAGCCGGATCAGAAGGCAGGAGGGTGTCGAAAGACAGTAAGGGACTGCGACCGTAGAGAAGGTAAAAGGGCGAGTGGCCGGCAGTTTCATGACGCGAGGAGTTGTAAGCGAAAGTGACGAATGGCACAGCAATGTCCCAGTCTTTGTGGTCATCGGAAACATACATCGAAAGCATGTCAGTCAGTGTGCGGTTGAGTCGTTCGGTAAGTCCGTTAGTCTGAGGGTGGTATGAGGTGGAGAAGTTATGCCGAGTAGGGCATGATCGCAGGAGGTCGTCTACCACGCGAAAGAGGAAGCAGCGGCAACGGTCTGTCAGTATGTGGTGAGGAGCACCATGCTGGAGGATGATGTCATATAGCGAGAAATCGGCTACGTCGGTTGCACAGCTGGTCGGCAGAGCTCGCGCAATTGCGTATCGTGTGGTGTAGCCAGTAGCAACTGCAATCCATTTGTTTCCTTGCGTGGAAGTTGGGAAAGGGCCAAGTCAAGTCCTGTTCGATGGAACGGCTCGGATTGAACTTGAATAAACTGAAGGAGACTAGCAGGTTAAGTCGTACGTTGACAATATTCTATATTTTAGAGGTGGTTCTCGCTGGTTCCTGCCAAGTGCACTGTGGAGTGCTGCAAGTTCCACAGCAGTAGACGGGGTCGCGTGAGATGTTCTACGCTGAATTTCTCCTGCTGCTGTGGGGAATATAAGAGCTCCGGCAGATCCTCTAGCGTATGTCGAGCCATCAGTATAAATCTTGAGACGGTCCTTGTATTCCTCTCGTAGCATTTGCACCCATAGGTGCTTTAAAGATGGTGACGAGAGTTAGGCCTTCGTCGGAATCCCTGGAACTGTTAGTCGGACGTTCTATCTATGTAGACGCCAAAGAGACATGGGTAGTCTCGCAGGAGGCGTGTAACTTGTTGGAAGGAACTTACGGACAAGCCGTATCCTCTTTTCAAAAAGGAGCACCGGGTCGGTCTTGTGGAAGCGAGGCGAGGTGGTAGGCTGGAGAACGAGCTACGTGTCTGGTGTGCGCTCTAAGCACTTCCAACGTCATGTGCATCTTGGTAGGATGATCCTTCGAAATTGCAGTGGTGTCCACTGTTGACCTGCAGCGTGGTGATCCAAGATAAACTCTGAGTGCACGGCCCTGAGCATGTTAGATTGCACGTGTGTTGCTCTTGCAGGTGTTCGTCAGCACCAGTAAGCTATGCCGCACGTGCCCAATGAACAAAGCCCTGTATAATTGCAAGATCGCGTGCACTGATGTTCCCCACGTTTATCCTTCGAGGAAACATGTGAGGTTGCAGTTGGGTGCCATACGGCATAAGGAACAACGAGAAAGATTAAAAACATAACAAAATGACAAAATATCGTAATGTGTGCGTGCAAACTGTTGGAATAATTATGACAGGCGTCCAGTGTGTGCAGGGTGATCCCGCAACTTCCGCTGATGCAGTCCGCATAAATAGCTTCCACGTACTTGCATGCCAAATGACTGTGCGATGTGTCCAAATCAACACATAATTATAGGGAGACAAATGTCAGTTACAGACGGCTCCCTAGGTTTGCGTTGTTTAAAACAACTCGAAGGGCGCTCACTGTGTGTCTTTGTCAGGGTGTTGCCAAGGTCCAAGCATTTTACTCAGTTTGAGAGGTCGTTTATCGAGGCAGTGCAAAGCAATCTCTTAAGTGAACCCTCTGCTGTTCGTGTTGCGGGCACGCGTGATGACACGCTCCACTGTTGTGTCGGGATTATCGCAGTTATCGCTTTGCGGGGATATTCTCCTTTTTCAAAGCTACATTTGAACTTCTTATTCGGCGTAAACCGGAGAAATGTGTCCACTTTGTACTGGAGACAAGACCTTGCATGGTAACAAAACCTTGCATCCTTGCATAATCTCCAGCGCACGGTGGATTGTTCTAGGAATGTGGGGCTAGATCCGAGGTCTTTGTTCGGGACAGGACGCGTTCGCTCGCTGCAATGTCAAGAATTGGGGGTGCGGTTCCCGCTATGAGCGCTGTATTTTGGCGCCATTAAGTGAGCCGCTGATGTGCAGGATTGGTACATCTGTTTTGTTCGAGTGGATGTACTTTTTTGAGATGGTGACCCGTAAAATATTCGAGAAAGGCAGGGTGAGAGCAGGGAGTCGGGTAGCGGTTAAGACTCCGTAAGTGAGCAGCAGTTTCTAATATCTTCGTGTGGCCAAAACAAAATCTTGTTTTATCAGTGAATAAGTTTTTCATGAAAACAAAGAAAGTTCTTCTGAGCTTAATCACTTGTCATACAGACGAAACATGATCATTCAAAAACGTGGCCACGGCCCTCGGCTTGCGACCCTGACGCGGTCCAGGCCAATGACGTGCGGCGAAGACCGAAAAAAAATCCAAACACGCTCGCAAACAAGTGCGCGATCTCGCCCCTGAATTGGAAACGATCACGGTTGTCAAGGTACTTTCTGTATGCGCTGCAGTGGCTAATTTGTCCGGCACCCCACTTCCTAACACTATGGAGCTGGTGCCAGAAAAAAGGCAGTGACGATATCATCCGACGGCACGTCATGCTGTGCCAGATTTTCTGAACTTGAGAGCGACGATTTGAAAGATTGTGGGTTTACCGTTGTGCTTTTGACCACGTGCCTGCTGGGGTAGCCAACTACATAGGCAATGACGTCAAAACACAGGGTGGCCGGCTAAAAACCTTCAATATTCGGTCCTAACAGAACTAAATAACTAGCAACCTCCTCGCTTGGCATATATTCTGAAAGAACCAGAGAACTTGTGCTAAAAATGCACAAGAGCCGTGGACATCAGAAAATAAAGCAGTAGCCCTTTAAGCTTCTTTGAATGTCTGAAATAGAATACGATGCAATGAAGCTGAGAGAAGGTTTTTAGAAATCCCGTCGTTCAATCTCTTATTCGTGAAAGTGGTTCGCCGGAGTCGAAAAGCATAAATAAATCTCTTGGGCATGCAACTCCAGAGGCCATTAACTAATCTCAAGCAGTCTTAATGATTGAAATATTATCCATGGCGGCCAGCAAACAAAAAAGGCCACTCATGAAAGCTTCCGTAATGTGCGCTATGATATAGGAATTTTCTCGAACCTGTTCCTCTCACCCACCCTATTCTTTGTTAGATGCCAGGCTGCAGTCTCATTTCCAATAAACAGAAAATCTTATATACGGTACTCATCTCAGCGTTGTAGGAAAAGCATTGAAAAAGCAATGACTTTAGCAGCGACATTACCTTTACTTATTTTATGCTTACCTCTTTCTTTTCCTTACAGTCTTTTTACAGATATTTAGGTATAGTTTTATGAGGCGCTTCGTGCGTTAATCCTAGTACGTAAAAGATTCTTTATACTAATCAGCACTTTTGTTTTCATTTTCAGCTGTCTGTATATATTGATTCGGTGAGTACACTTTCATGATACTCAATGCAGTAGACGTGCTAGATGTTTGAGAGTTGCTTTGCCGTGTAACCATTTTAACCACCCGAATGAGGTATTTTGTGTGTGTGTGCTTGAGATAATCCATTGGGTTATTCCTCACGACATCCACGATAAGCGTGGTTCTTTTGCTCCAGACAAGAAGTCATGGTAACAGGCAGGTAGTCCTGTAAATGCCGGATTGTCTGACAAAGAATTACTCTCGAAACAACTAGCATGACAATTTATAATCCATGCTTCGCTTCAGTGGGCGGTACACCAAGCAGCTGATGTAGCACATCTACCAGCGTGCCCGTATTTGCAAATTGTCGTTGCACACTAGTCCATGCGCGAGAAAGTTGTTAGATTTCTCTGTCGCAACGTAACTACCTGCGAAGAATTTCTGTAACAGTGTACACGTTTGTACAGGGACCTTATACGAGTCGTAATGCTTAACGCCAACACTGAATACGAATGGGCTCAAGAAGTATGAAACAATAACCGTAAGCATCAAGAAACTACAGTATCCTGCTCATTGAGGTTCCTTTGTGCTTTACAGAGATACATAGGGCCATGACTACTTTTGCGCTTTGCGAAAGCCGCTATAGTTTGACTTAGGCGGCGTAGCACAATAGCGAAACAGTTATAGAAGCTTGAACTCCGCATTTCATTGGCATCTATAAGGCAGCAAACGTCCGTGCTTCAATTAGGCTAACAAGCACGGAATTGTGCTTGTAAAGGTGAACACTAAAGGTTCTGTCTTGATGACCGCGAACCTATGCTTCAGTATGTTGGCGTGATGAACCGCACCAAAATAATTGAAAGAAGTTATCATACTTGCTCTAGCAGTTCTGGGAAAATTCCTACTGTTATGTCACATTTGCGGACGCAGCTCACGCGATCACATAGATCAGCTCACTTATTCCTCAGAGGCATTTCAGTTGACTTGCACGATGGGGGACGCACCCTTTTACGACCATGAGAGCCTGGATGCACTGGCGAGGGTTAAATCCACACTATTGTTTGCGGGGCTGTTATGTCGCTTTCCACATGAGGGACCATGCACCCTCCTTCTGGACTGTTGCACAGGTGTAGAAAAGCTTACGTGATTGCCTTGGCACTGGATACACGCATATTTACAACAGTGCAGTGGGGATTATAGCAGCAACGAGCAGCCTTCTTTGGAAAGGTCTATCTATACCGGGTGACAGCTTTCTGTGGCAGCACAGCCAAGGCTACGAGCGCGGAACTTCCGCACTTGTGTAAATTCGCCGAAATTGCGTTCGCGGGCGATTGCAATTGTTGTTTTCAAGCACATTCAGTATGTGTTTCTGAGGTGGAAGTTTCTGTATGAACCCCGCTTACCAGCTTATGATATGACAAGCGAATTAGCCGTGCAGAAGATTGGTTATCGCTAACAGACCCCCCCCCCCCCCCCCGAAGTCAGATTACTTTTTTCAAAAGCAAACGAAATACTGAATAACTTGAAAAGCATGCAGGAAGTGGCAAAAATAAGCCATCAAGAAAAATTCCCTAACAATACACGAAAACCAATCACGCACCATTCACAGAAGTGAGCGTTACGACCAGTACCCGTAATTATGCTCAGCGCGTTCAAAGGAAAACGTCACCCGTCGATGCGCTCGTCAACGAGGGCAGCGGACACATTTGCTTGCGATGGCAGTTGGTAATGCGGACGAGGGTGACGACAACCCTACCCGTCATCTGAGTCAGCAGCTTGTGAGCAGCCGGCAGGCGACCTCTAATCAGATCGGGGAGATCTCACGGCTCGTGTGCCTAGTGCACACGAGCCGTGATAGAGCCCGGATGTAACCGGTCTCTATTCCGTGGCTTGGGCTTACCGGGATTCCCTCCAAGCACCTTGCCGCCCAACTCCATCGTCTGCCGAGCAGTCACGAATGGGACCGCTACAGTCCCTCAGGAACGCGTCGTCTCAGACACTGCTGGCGGCTCCCAGTACGTCCGGGAAGTCCTGCATCGATCGGGAGTCTCGTTTTCGAGTACGAAACTGTAGGACACGGCCCGCAGCTCCCGTGACTTGCAGTCTGCTTCCGAACCAGAGTTCTTCTCCGGGTCCCAAACCTCGGTTCCTATTCTGCTCGCGCGCGCTTTCTGCCACCTTCTCATTGGTCCCTCGCCAGCCAACGTAGCCTTGCCACCGCCCACCATCCTTGTCTTCCTTTCTTTGACGCATGGCCTCTTTAGTGACGCTGCGGACGGTATTTGGACTTTCGACGTCGTCGTTCACTGTGCTTCGACCACCGCACGGGCGAACTATGTTTTCAGATGCACTCACTGATCCCAAAACTAACGAAGAAGGTGCCGGTCAGACTGCAGGTGTGGTTTGATTGTCCAATATTTTATGTTCATTTCTGAATTTATATCGCGTAATTTTATCTACGTTACAGCAAATGCTTTGTTCAGCGCCATGACATTCGGGTAAGATGGCATGGCGCTCCAGTTTTGCGTGATATTTTTCTTGCATCATTTGAAACAGGCTTGCATTCCTAATTGACTGCGCAACTGTTATAATGATATTTATAATGTAACTATTCTCAGTAATATTAGGCAAGCGCATTTTGCTCATAATAAAAAATCACAGCGGCCATTTTCAAAAGTTCACGCAGGATGTCAAAAGGTTCTGGTTGATGAGCGAGTTTCCGGAAAGAAATTGTCTTTGTCTTTAGACTTCTACGTGAAGGTCGGAAAAATGTGTATGTCAATGCTGTCGTCGTATAGCTGAGAAACGTTTTTTCCCTTTCACTTGGTTCAGTCTAAAACTGTCAAAGGGCTATCACGACTCCCTCGCTGGAATAGGCAGTCCTCATGTTGTGCCGTCTGATGATGTAGGCTACCCTCAAAGGAGATATGGCCAGACTGTGTAAAGTCGGGTTCCATGCCCACGTATCTAGTCCTATCTGAGCCACAACTGCAGAAAATCAAGTAGAGACCAAAAGCCTCATTATGAGACCGTGGCAGCTCCAACCACTGGTTATACTTGACATGCATAAAGGTGTCGTGTAATCGAAAGAAAGGCTCGCAACAACTACGATGTCCCACCGCCTTCTCTGCCCCCTAGGAATTCGGGAAGAGTTCCGCAAATCCCCAGTGATGGCTATGTGATCCTGGCTCTGCAACAAAAAACACAAAGCCGTGCGTGCTGTGTGCCGCGGGCTGTTAACATGCTCCCTCTACCACGTGGCAAAGTTTTTGTTCTTCCAAATGGGCGCTGCATCATCGAATGCGGAAGAAAAACGAAAGATGGACATCGTTTCATCATCTGCTCGCCCATCGTAAAGGTGCAGAAGATATGAGCTATTGCTTTACGAAATTAAACTTCTAAGGAGTAGTAACGAGAAATTAAATCGCGAACATTTTTGTGCTAGAGGAGCGACACATACTTCATCCATGTCGGTTTATTGAGAATCTTAGCACAAACGTTGATAATTTGCAGTCAGCTCACCACAGGAGGAGGAGGAACAGCAAGGCAGGGACGTTAACCAGAAAGCGCCCGGTTGGCTACCCTCCGCTGCGGATTGGGGAAAGAGGAATAGAAATATGAAAAAGTAGAGCTCACCGCAATCTATAGTACTCTTATGATAGCGCATGCGTTCACTGCCTGCAATTGTGGTAAATATAAATGTAGTTGTTTAAGGAACACAGTTCCAGTCTGCACTCCTTCTTTCATTTCCTTCTCTGGCCTCGCCAAAAAGTAGCCCTGGATTATTTTAAAAAAAGCCAAAGCATCACTACTACCTCGGAAACATGTTTGCGATGCTTCCAGTGCAGTTCTAACTCAATTTGTGGGCTCGGCATTTGTATGTCCTTTCGATGTTTAATTGGGCATTGATTAGGTGCGTTTTGTGTGAATATTTTTTCTTATATCACTCGCAGTCCCCGACCTACAAGTCACCCAGAAAGCCTACACTGAAGATTCTTTTGGAACCTTTTTCTACGTTGGAGGTGCTTCAATGGCAGTCTAGAATACTTCCAGGTAATGTCACTCACCCAGAGGTAAAACAGATCTGTCCATTATACGGCAGAGCTGCAAAAAATGAAAGCATGCGGATTGCTAAAGAGCCCCCGCAGCTCTGGCGTTCTCGGGGCCGTTTTTGCAACAGATTTCCTGGGCCTCGCTGGAACTCACAACATTTATTAACAATGTTAAGCAGGTTAGGTCGCAAGATCCCCCCCCCCCCAAAAAAAAACAACACTAGTGGGGCACTACCCTGACCCGGCGGGTGCCTCCCCCCGTCCACGGGTACTCTTCGCGCCAAAGTGACGACCATTGGCCCCCTGCTCGCAGACCACCGCTTTTAAAGCACATAAGTACACCACGCAGGTCACCACTGCGCATCACGTGGTGTTATAAAGCCTCTTGAGTTATGCGCATGGCTCCTGCAAAGGTCAACCAAAACTCATCGTGGTCCGGTATGCGATTTGAGGCTTCTACCACTCCCTTTACCATGTTACTTAAGCGGCAGCCTAGTAGATGGCGCTGTGAAGAGTGGTCGATCGACAACTCCAGCAGGGGGACACCTAAAAAGAGCACTGCGCAAGCCCGCAAGGAATGTTTATAGAGGTCCGCGAAAAGTGGTGGAGGACGCTGTTGCTGCGCTTTAAGGGTGTAATGCTGTGCCACAATTGGGCCCCTTTAGCATTTTTTTCTCTCATGACTGATATCCGTCGACCCTTTTTGAAGTTTGTCCCTATTTATGTAACAACCGAAAGAATCTTTAATAGTACCATATATATGACCGCCAGATGAAACTATGCATTAAAATTGGAGCCTTCTCTAGAATGCTGGAATTCATGGAGTTTCCTCTCAGCTCAGTTAAGTTTTCTCGGACAATCAAATTACACTCCGAGCTATCATGCGTATAGGTTTTCGCGAAGTCGTTATTTACATTTTTCCCACCCTTTCACTTTGATAAATTCAAGCTTGTTCATTATGTATGCCAGCGGGATTGCGTGGTAGGATGCTTCGGGTTGCTACCGCGGTTATTTGACATGATTATTTTCGACGGGGACACATGCACAGCAAATGCATCGGCCGCGGCAAGAGTTATCTAATGCTGTCGCGTTAAAACATACTGCCAGCCGTTCCTAATCTGAAGCGAAGGAACAATTAAGCATTTCTCCAAACGAAACCCTACCAGGCGCTGAAATATTTGTCCCGGCCAACGATTCAAAACGACCGTGTAAGCTTACGCGAATCGAAGGAAATTAATTCGTTAAAGTAGTTAAACGGAAGCAAATTCGTAACCGTATGGTTTAAAGTCTTGTTATACCTGCTGTCGTTAGTTCGCGTGATACCGAATATTAACTCAAGAGTGCACACGTGATTGCTTAAGAAAAGAAATCCTAAAGTGCACAATTTTTTGGGAGACTAGAAAGGTACATCAGGGCGTCACTTCTGAATCACGAATAGAATCCCCATATATTCATGGCGCTTACAAGGAGCCTGAACGCTTCGAATAACTTCTTCGACTGCACGTTTTCTGCGGCATGAACTGCATACTCCGAAGTATCACTGTTTTGCTGATTTAAATGAAATGAGAGACCATTTCACTGGCCACCTGAGTTTGACAAAGACATTCCGCTTGGCGCCCGTTCAGGATTTTAAAACGTCAGTGTTTATGGCGGAGTCCACCAAGAAATCATTGATGTACTGCCATAACGGAAGTGGGTCTCTCAAAACGTGAACATACATTCACGATGAAAATGTTCCACCCAGTAGGATTCGAACACACCTTCACCAGGAATTTCACGAGAGGAGCTGGGAGCTCTGTCGATACAGCGCTGCAACATCGATCGTACAAGGAACAGATGTACCTTATATGTTCACTACAGTGCTTTACAAGTTTCATTTAATTGTTGGCCGGTGAAAGGTCTTTAGTACAGTGAACTATAATTTTTAACAAGCAACATTACTCTTGAATTAACATCGTCTCCCTTATACTGCACTTTCGTTCGCTTAGGTTCACTGCGATGGTACCGCCATAGGAACGACAGATAGGGCGAATCAGATTGCATCCTAATCCGCGCAAGTATTCAGCCATTCGCTAGTCTTCGCGCCTCGACCGCAGGGGCAGCTAGGGATGTGGCGGTGTCGTGACGGTGCGTTCCTCGGTGAAGTACGAACGCAGCAGCTAGAAAATTTGTCTTGCGTGGCTAGGTGGGCTTAGTTGCGACGCGCACGGCTCCAGGAAGGCAAGGACGAACGTCGGCAAGCAAATAAGAGGCCTTTCATTGGATAGGGCCGTGTTTTCACAAAATGATCCGGTTTAGCTTGCAAGTGTCGTTGTTTGCGGACGCTCCTTGTTTATGGCAGCTTTGCACAGGACACTGGCGCGTGAAATTCACCATTTCCGGAGCAATGGGAGTCGTTCGAGAAGTTCCCTCATGTAAAGCTATCAAGGGTCCCTGTGCCGTGTCGAGAAGCCGCTGATTTTTACGTGTAACGAGTTCACATGTCACAGTACCCAAGCCATCTCCCGCCCCTAGATTCAGCAGATTGCCGCTTATGCATTCCACAAATTCGCGAAGACAGGTTTCACTTTGGTGTTATACAAATTCCTATGGCAGCACGATCAACCACACCTTTTTTTAAAGAGTGGAGCTAAACAGCTCGTAATGTGCGAAAAGAAAAGAACAGAAAAAGAAAATTTGGGAGCAGGGAAAGAATGATAGAACCCACGAGCAGTGGGAATCAAGGAAATGCGAAGCACCCATCAGGAATGTAAAATGGATCTGCAATGCTACCTAGCTGTACCAATTTTAGTACATATGAAGTTACCGAAACGGCCGCAAGAGGACAAAGAGTGTAGCATGTGAACCATGCCGCTCATTACACGCATGTCATGATTGTATTGTTATGACGAGCATTGACGTTCGTCATGCAGTCGTGATATGCCATAGCAATTTTCGTATACATCCCATTAAAGGAACGCGTGGCATGTAAATCATGCCGCTCATGACATGAATCGCATGATTTTCATGAGCTTAGAACATGTCACCCATTGGTCATCGGATATTGCTTTCTCGCCATTCCGATTTTGGTAAATGTAAGTTAAGGAAACGGGCGCAAGAGCACAAAGACCGTGCATATGGTGTCACAATTTCCACGTCATGACTTGTCATTTATGATCGTGCCCCACCACGGCGGTATAGTGGTTATGGCAATCGGCTGCAGATCCGAAGGTCGCGGATCGAGTCCCGGCGGCAGCGACTGCATTTCGATGGAGGCGAGATGCTGAGGCCCGTGCGCTGTGCGATGTCAGTGCGCGTTCAAGAACCCCTGGTGGTCGAAATTTCCGGAGACCTCCACTACGGCATCTCTCACAATAAATGCTGTTTTTTGGGACGTTAAACCCCACAAATCAATCAATTTATTATCGTCATGCGGTCATGCTGTGCCATTCCAGTTTCGTATACATCCCTGGAACAAAACGGGCACGAGAGCACCAAGACCGGTGGCATGTAAATCATGCCGCTGATGACACGCATATCAAGATTTTCTTGTTATGACATGTCATTTGTGTTCGCCATGCAGTCATGTTCGGGATACCAATTTCCGTATACATCCCATTAACGAAACGGCCGGGAGAGCACGAAGATCATGGTATGTAAATCACGCCGCTCATGACATTCATATCATAATTGTCGGGTTATGTCCTGTCATTTATATTTGTCCTGCAGTCATTATATGGCGTACCAATTTTTCTATAATCCCAATAACGAAACGGCCAGCAGAGCAGCAAGACCAAGGCATGTATATCATGCCGCTCATGACTTTCATATCCGAATTTCGTGGTAGTCCTGTCATTTATGTTTGCATGCAGTCATGTTGTGGCATGTCAATTTTTGTATAGATCACATTAACGAAACGGCCAGGAGAGCAAGAAGAACATGGCATCAAAATCATGCCGCTCATGACATTCATATCATGATTTTCGTGTTATGACCTGTCATTTGTGTTCGTTATGCAGTCATGTTGTGGCATACCAATTCCCGTATACATACCATTAACGAAACGATCAGGAGAGCACCAACACCGTAGCATGTAAATCAGGCTAGGCTACGGTGTTGGTCTCCTAGAACACTGGCTGAAAGGCGAAGCGCACCTCGACTCTTGTGCAGATAACTCGAAGTTGTGATTCATGAAGAAAGCGGCCACTGTTAAGTGCTTTATATGCGGATCTACTACTGTCTTAATTCATATCGATTGCTGATCGTTTCAATGCGAGGAACTGGTCGTTGGAAGGCTCTTCAGCCATATCAGCTCGGGGATTACGTATTTCAAATACATTCGGCAAAATGCAGGTTTATTCCGTGCGAGAAAAAACGACGATTGCTAACTTGTCCCGAAGGAAAATTTCCGTGTGCGCATGAAATAGCGATCGGCGTATGAGCAAGTCTCAAGACGTCGCTTCAGAATCTTGCGAGACTACTGAAGAATCTGAAAAGATATCATTAGAAAGCAGAGCGGATATTTCGTTCTTTGGACAGTGCCTACTTATTCGTAACACAGGAAGAAAAAAATGCTATCCTGTCGACCACGAGGAGGCAAGAGCTCGCCTTGCAATACCCGTCTAAGTCCTTGCAGTGCAGCACGCTCAACTCGAACGCCATGGAAGCGACCAGTTCAGCATGACGCTACTGCCACGAAACGTTGGACACGGCTGGTTTGCGGCAGCTGACGAGAGATGGAGTGCGGCTTGATTTCGCCGGTCAATTTGTTCTTGTTGTTTTGTGGGGTTTAACGTCCCAAAACCAGTTCTGATTATGAGAGACGCCATATTGGAGGTCTCCGGAAATTTCGACCACCTGGGGTTCTTTAACGTGCACTGACATCGCACAGTACACGGGCCTCAACATTTCGCCTCCATAGAAATGCAGCCACCGCTGCCGGATTCGATCCCGCGACCGTCGGATCAGCAGCCGAGTACCATAGCCACTAGACCACCGTGGCGGGGCGGTCAATTTGTTTATCAGTCCTGCCTGACCATCAGTCGGGTGCACCCAATTGACCGATCCGCTTTGCCAAGTTTCACCCATAGCTGCAGTCCCATGTACGCACAGAAAGTTCGTTGCAGTATGCATTTATATGCGCCAACATAACGTTGTGAGCGCGCGACAGCACGCTCGCCTTTCGAGCATGACCTCCAAGTTGGCGCTTTTAGAAATCACGTATCGTAAAATAGAGCGAACACAAGGTTGTGACCTTGTAAATGTTACAAAATCAATAAATATGCATATACGGTGGTGTAGTTACTCATGCTTTCCTTCATTAATTATCGGCAGCGATCATCGGAGTGGTCTCGCAGGTTAATAACTGGAAGCGTGTTTAGCTCACGACGCGTTGAATATGTATTGCCGGGGCGTAAGATCTCCGCGTATCATATGCAGCTAAGACGGATAAGTGCGCTGCAAAGGAGCCTTTTCGGGCATCGTCACTAGCGAAACGCGAAGTCGAATTTTGTCGCATAAGAAACTGACTCTTAAGGTAAAGGGAAAGGCTGTGTGCACATATGTAATACATCGAAAGGGCACCTAGAGCGCATAATATGACTCGCAGCGACATTACCGCTCCAGTGCACCATGAACTAAACTGGAAACCATACCTCAACCTTGCAGAACACTACGATGCTCGCGGTCTCAGCCAGCGCATTTTAAGATTTATAGGATGTAAATCCGTTACAAACCATCCCCAGAAACCTGCTTTTGCTTTCATTTTTCAATATCTCATTCCTTTTTCTGCCAGCTCTGACGTCAACACGATTCGCGCGTGAACAGTCGCGCGCAGCTTTTCAATGCCGAGATAACCATAGGGAACTGAGCCTTAAGGGTGCTCAAAGAACACTGCCACGTGCAAAAAGTGGCACTAAGCTGTTAAGTGGGAGACTCGAGCTGCCGGTCAGGCAGAAGAAGCCAAATAGAAATTGACGAGTGAAATCAAGACGCCATGGAGAAAGTAAGAAATGTATGAGAGGCCCTGACGTAACAGTAATGAAGCCTAATCATGAAAATTTAAAGGAGACAGTCATATGAAATGGGAACCAGTCACGTCGTAGCCAGGCTGTAGAACAGCGCACGTTGAAGGGCCAGTGAAGGTTACCGCGTCCAAACAACCGGGAGCATGCGGAAAATATGTGGGGCCTAATCCCACTGTAGACGCATCGGGCAATTACGTCCGAGGAGGTCGGCGTGCCGAGGTTAGCGAAATCGCGTAAGGCGAAGCGCCTTAGGGCGTGGGTCTGTCCTTCCTCCGATGTAGTATGTAGCCACCTGTAGTTTTATGAAGTGCTCACTAGATGGCGTCATGGCGCCGCGGTGCTCGTTTCATTCAGATGTATGGGAACGCGCAGCATGGTAGTCTGTTTGTCTGTCTTCGTCCGTCCGTCCGTCCGTCCCTGAAAACAAGGTTAAATACATGTTCGTGCTAGGAAAACCTCAACAAGCTGTCGCCTCCAGCTCTGCTACTACTATTAAAGACTTCAGTTGCCCTATATGCGTAAAAGCATCAAACTCGACGTACTGACTGACGAAAAATTCAACTCGTCAGAGCAGCCAACTGTGTAAGGAGCGTTTGCTATTTCCTGAGTGACACCAATGGAGCTCTGAACATCAAACCCATTGCTCTCTGTAAAAGCTACGTGCTCCTCTTCCCGTACGCGTGTTGTTCATGGAAATTCGGCAGTATGTTATGTAAAATTTGCATTGTTATTTCACGATGCAGTACGAGACAGTGACACAGGCCCCTTAAATTTTCTGCGAGGCTGCTCCTTCCTGGAAACGACGCATATATTACCTGAACAATTCACACAGTATGTGAATGTCAACATCACGTTTTACAGCATTTATGCAAAAAGGCGATGGGTGCAGTGCTTTGTCAACTTATCTTCCAGTTTGCGCGGAACCTGTGCGTACACACTGCAGTCCACCGAAACTTAAAAGGACGCAAAATTTGTTCCGTTCAGCCGAAAGTTTAATGGTAAAAACAGAATACCGCGAAAAATTACTTCATTCAGAAAAGAATCCGAGCAATTTATCAATTTATAATTACTGTGAAAGCTTACTGCTACCTCTCTTTTTTGTATGGTACATTTTTTTTCGACAAAGCTCCCTATTCGCAAGAAAGGACTCTCCGTCCTCGCCTTCATAAGAGCCACATGAACGTGGATTTTCAGTGGCGTAGATAACCGGCAAAGACTACGCTCGGGAAACTCACATCAATAAGGAAAGCAATGGCTGATAGGGCGGCACTGTTTTGCAAGCATAACCGTCTGTCTCATTTGGAAGCGGATGAAGATGGGTTCTTCGTCATTTTGCCATCCAGACATGACCACAAAAATTGAAAGCGAGAAAACTAAACCTACTTTTTGCATTTTGCAGTAATGCAGCCCGCGACACTTTGCAAGGGTAAGGCAGAGGCCTTCTGTAAATCCGTGCAACTTCAGAGCCTGGCCAGAAATATTGTTGACTCCGAAGTGAACGTCTTGGCCGTGTTCTTTGCTCTTAGGACACATAAATGTAGCGCACCTTTCTGGACGACAGTTCGTTAACTATGTACTGTAGCGTCGTTTATGAAAGGGAACATGCCAACGGGTTGCATGCGCGATCCAGCAGCTGCTTGCAGTGTCTTCAAGAGAGAGCGAGAGGAACCACAGACTCCTTTCGCGTCATCTAGCGGCGAGCAAAACAAACGTTTATAGGTTATGAAGGCCTGGGATGATATGCAGGCGCCTGCAACATTACAATCCCCTCCACCTTTAAGGCGATTACGCAACAGCAAGGCCCAGCAGCGTGACGTCTGGGGCTTGTAAACTGTGCTGGCACGTGAGCGCACCCGAAACACTGAAGCTCTGCTACTTGGCTTTCACGACGGTTCAGCTGATTTATAGTGATTCAAGCGACAGCGGCGCAGTCAGGTACACTTGTTGGTGATTTGCCATTAGAATTTCTCGTCAAGTGGTGGTGGAAAACCTTCTTCTCCACAGGCCCCCACTTAGCCGAGATTGTATTGCCTACCACACGCGCGCACCCGTGGCCGCATGCATCCGTGGCCGCACGCACCCGTGTTCTCTTTCATAACGACGCTACTGTGCGGGGCAGCAGAACACAATTCTTTTCTTTCCTTCCTTGGACACGTGTTTAAGTAACTCGGAAACATCTAGCTGTTTGCCACAGGAAGCTTTCTGGATGTTGCCAGCATCAGAATCCCTTTATTACCTTTCGACAGTGGAAAGAAGTTGTCGTGAAATGTACGATTCGTGTTGTTGAGTACTATTCAGGGTAAAATACTCTGCATTGGCAGAGACCCCCCCCCCCCCCCCCCCCGAAGTCAGATTACTTTTTTCAAAAGCAAACGAAATACTGAATAACTTGAAAAGCATGCAGGAAGTGGCAAAAATAAGCCATCAAGAAAAATTCCCTAACAATACACGAAAACCAATCACGCACCATTCACAGAAGTGAGCGTTACGACCAGTACCCGTAATTATTGCTCAGCGTTCAAAGGAAAACGTCACCCGTCGATGCGCTCGTCAACGAGGGCAGCGGACACATTTGCTTGCGATGGCAGGTTGGTAATGCGGACGAGGGTGACGACAAACCCTACCCGTCATCTGAGTCAGCAGCTTGTGAGCAGCCGGCAGGCGACCTCTAAATCAGATCGGGGAGATCTCACGGCTCGTGTGCCTAGTGCACACGAGCCGTGATAGAGCCCGGATGTAACCGGTCTCTATTCCGTGGCTTGGGCTTACCGGGATTCCCTCCAAGCACCTTGCCGCCCAACTCCATCGTCTGCCGAGCAGTTCACGAATGGGACCGCTACAGTCCCTCAGGAACGCGTCGTCCTCAGACACTGCTGGCGGCTCCCAGTACGTCCGGGAAGTCCTGCATCGATCGGGAGTCTCGTGTTCGAGTACGAAACTGTAGGACACGGCCCGCAGCTCCCGTGACTTGCAGTCTGCTTCCGAACCAGAGTTCTTCTCCGGGTCCCAAACCTCGGTTCCTATTCTGCTCGCGCGCGCTTTCTGCCACCTTCTCATTGGTCCCTCGCCAGCCAACGTAGCCTTGCCACCGCCCACCATCCTTGTCTTCCTTTCTTTGACGCATGGGCCTCTTTAGTGACGCTGCGGACGGTATTTGGACTTTCGACGTCGTCGTTCACTGTGCCTTCGACCACCGCACGGGCGAACTATGTTTTCAGATGCACTCACTGATCCCAAAACTAAACGAAGAAGGTGCCGGTCAGACTGCAGGTGTGGTTTGATTGTCCAATATTTTATGTTCATTTCTGAATTTTATATCGCGTAATTTTATCTACGTTAACAGCAAATGCTTTGTTCAGCGCCATGACATTCGGGTAAGATGGCATGGCGCTCCAGTTTTGCGTGATATTTTTCTTGCATCATTTGAGAACAGGCTTGCATTCCTAATTGACTGCGCAACTGTTATAATGATATTTATATATGTAACTATTCTCAGTAATATTAGGCAAGCGCATTTTGCTCATAATAAAAAAATCACAGCGGCCATTTTTCAAAAGTTCACGCAGGATGTCAAAAGGTTCTGGTTGATGAGCGAGTTTCCGGAAAGAAATTGTCTTTGATCTTTAGACTTCTACGTGAAGGTCGGAAAAATGTGTATGTCAATGCTGTCGTCGTATAGCTGAGAAACGTTTTTTCCCTTTCACTTGGTTCAGTCTAAAACTGTCAAAAGGGCTATCACGACTCCCTCGCTGGAATAGGCAGTCCTCATGTTGTGCCGTCTGATGATGTAGGCTACCCTCAAAGGAGATATGGCCAGACTGTGTAAAGTCGGGTTCCATGCCCACGTATTCTTAGTCCTATCTGAGCCACAACTGCAGAAAATCAAGTAGAGACCAAAAAGCCTCATTATGAGACCGTGGCAGCTCCAAACCACTGGTTATACTTGACATGCATAAAGGGTGTCGTGTAATCGAAAGAAAGGCTCGCAACAACTACGATGTCACCACCGCCTTCTCTGCCCCCTAGGAATTCGGGAAGAGTTCCGCAAAATCCCCAGTGATGGCTATGTGACTCCTGGCTCTGCAACAAAAAACACAAAGCCGTGCGTGCTGTGTGCCGCGGGCTGTTAACATGCTCCCTCTACCACGTGGCAAAGTTTTTGTTCTTCCAAATGGGCGCTGCATCATCGAATGCGGAAGAAAATACGAAAGATGGACATCGTTTCATCATCTGCTCGCCCATCGTAAAGGTGCAGAAGATATGAGCTATTGCTTTACGAAATTAAACTTCTAAGGAGTAGTAACGAGAAATTAAATCGCGAACATTTTTGTGATCTAGAGGAGCGACACATACTTCATCCATGTCGGTTTATTGAGAATCTTAGCACAAACGTTGATAATTTGCAGTCAGCTCACCACAGGAGGAGGAAGGAAACAGCAAGGCAGGGACGTTAACCAGAAAGCGCCCGGTTGGCTACCCTCCGCTGCGGGATTGGGGAAAGAGGAATAGAAATATGAAAAAAGTAGAGCTCACCGCAATCTATAGTACTCTTATGATAGCGCATGCGTTCACTGCCTGCAATTGTGGTAAATATAAATGTAGTTGTTTAAGGAACACAGTTCCAGTCTGCACTCCTTCTTTCATTTCCTTCTCTGGCCTCGCCAAAAAGTAGCCCTGGATTATTTTAAAAAAAGCCAAAGCATCACTAGCTACCTCGGAAACATGTTTTGCGATGCTTCCAGTGCAGTTCTAACTCAATTTGTGGGCTCGGCATTTGTATGTCCTTTCGATGTTTAATTGGGCATTGATTAGGTGCGTTTTGTGTGAATATTTTTTCTTATATCACTCGCAGTCCCCGACCTACAAGTCACCCAGAAAGCCTACACTGAAGATTCTTTTGGAACCTTTTTTCTACGTTGGAGGTGCTTCAATGGCAGTCTAGAATACTTCCAGGTAATGTCACTCACCCAGAGGTAAAAACAGATCTGTCCATTATACGGCAGAGCTGCAAAAAATGAAAGCATGCGGATTGCTAAAGAGCAGCCCCGCAGCTCTGGCGTTCTCGGGGCCGTTTTTGCAACAGATTTCCTGGGCCTCGCTGGAACTCACAACATTTATTAACAATGTTTAAGCAGGTTAGGTCGCAAGATCCCCCCCCCCCCAAAAAAAAAACAACACTAGTGGGGCACTACCCCTGGACCCGGCGGGGTGCCTCCCCCGTCCACGGGTACTCTTCGCGCCAAAGTGACGACCATTGGCCCCCTGCTCGCAGACCACCGCTTTTAAAGCACATAAGTACACCACGCAGGTCACCACTGCGCATCACGTGGTGTTATAAAGCCTCTTGAGTTATGCGCATGGCTCCTGCAAAGGTCAACCAAAACTCATCGTGGTCCGGTATGCGATTTGAGGCTTCTACCACTCCCTTTACCATGTTACTTAAGCGGCAGCCTAGTAGATGGCGCTGTGAAGAGTGGTCGATCGACAACTCCAGCAGGGGGACACCTAAAAAGAGCACTGCGCAAGCCCGCAAGGAATGTTTATAGAGGTCCGCGAAAAGTGGTGGAGGACGCTGTTGCTGCGCTTTAAGGGTGTAATGCTGTGCCACAATTGGGCCCCTTTAGCATTTTTTTCTCTCATGACTGATATCCGTCGACCCTTTTTGAAGTTTGTCCCTATTTATGTAACAACCGAAAGAATCTTTAATAGTACCATATATGATGACCGCCAGATGAAACTATGCATTAAAATTGGAGCCTTCTCTATAGAATGCTGGAATTCATGGAGTTTCCTCTCAGCTCAGTTAAGTTTTCTCGGACAATCAAATTACACTCCGAGCTATCATGCGTATAGGTTTTCGCGAAGTCGTTATTTACAATTTTTCCCACCCATTTCACTTTGATAAATTCAAGCTTGTTCATTATGTATGCCAGCGGGATTGCGTGGTAGGATGCTTCGGGTTGCTACCGCGGTTATTTGACATGATTATTTTCGACGGGGACACATGCACAGCAAATGCATCGGCCGCGGCAAGAGTTATCTAATGCTGTCGCGTTAAAACATACTGCCCAGCCGTTCCTAATCTGAAGCGAAGGAACAATTAAGCATTTCTCCAAACGAAACCCTACCAGGCGCTGAAATATTTGTCCCGGCCAACGATTCAAAACGACCGTGTAAGCTTACGCGAAATCGAAGGGAATTAATTCGTTAAAGCAGTTAAACGGAAGCAAATTCGTAACCGTATGGTTTAACGTCTTGTTATACCCTGCTGTCGTTAGTTCGCGTCATACCGAATATTAACTCAAGAGTGCACACGTGAATGCTTAAGACAAAGAAATCCTAAAGTGCACAATTTTTTGCGAGATTAGGAAAAGTACATCAGGGCGTCACTTCTGAATCACGAATAGAATCCCCATATAATTCATGGCGCTTACAAGGAGCCTGAACGCTTCGAATAACTTCTTCGACTGCACGTTTTCTGCGGCATGAACTGCATACTCCGAAGTATCACTGTTTTGCTGATTTAAATGAAATGAGAGACCATTTCACTGGCCACCTGAGTTTGACAAAGACATTCCGCTTGGCGCCCGTTCAGGATTTTAAAACGTCAGTGTTTTATGGCGGAGTCCACCAAGAAATCATTGATGTACTGCCATAACGGAAGTGGGTCTCTCAAAACGTGAACATACATTCACGATGAAAATGTTTCAACCAGTCGGATTCGAACACACCTTCACCAGGGATTTCACGAGAGGAGCTGGAAGCTCTGTCGATACAGCGCTGCAACATCGATCGTACAAGGAACAGATGTACCTTATATGTTCACTACAGTGCTTTACAAGTTTCATTTAATTGTTGGCCGGTGAAAGGTCTTTAGTACAGTGAACTATAATTTTTAACAAGCAACATTACTCTTGAATTAACATCGTCTCCCTTATACTGCACTTTTCGTTCGCTTAGGTTCACTGCGATGGTACCGCCATATAGGAACGACAGATAGGGCGAATCAGATTGCATCCTAATCCGCGCAAGTATTCAGCCATTCGCTAGTCTTCGCGCCTCGACCGCAGGGGCAGCTAGGGATGTGGCGGTGTCGTGACGGTGCGTTCCTCGGGTGAAGTACGAACGCAGCAGCTAGAAAATTTGTCTTGCGTGGCTAGGTGGGCTTAGTTGCGACGCGCACGGCTCCAGGAAGGCAAGGACGAACGTCGGCAAGCAAATAAGAGGCCTTTCATTGGATAGGGCCGTGTTTTCACAAAATGATCCGGTTTAGCTTGCAAGTGTCGTTGTTTGCGGACGCTCCTTGTTTATGGCAGCTTTGCACAGGACACTGGCGCGTGAAATTCACCATTTCCGGAGCAATGGGAGTCGTTCGAGAAGTTTCCCTCATGTAAAGCTATCAAGGGTCCCTGTGCCGTGTCGAGAAGCCGCTGATGTTTACGTGTAACGTGTTCACATGTTCACAGTACCCAAGCCATCTCCCGCCCCTAGATTCACCAGATTGCCGCTTATGCATTCCACAAATTCGCGAAGAGAGGTTTCACTTTCGTGTTATACGAATTCCTATGGCAGCACGATCAACCACACCTTTTTTTAAAGAGTGGAGCTAAACAGCTCGTAATGTGCGAAAAGAAAAGAAGAGAAAGAGAAAATTTGGGAGCAGGGAAGGAATGATAGAACCCACGAGCAGTGGGAATCAAGGAAATGCGAAGCACCCATCACGAATGTAAAATGGATCTGCAATGCTACCTAGCTGTACCAATTTTGGTACATATGAAGTTACCGAAACGGCCGCAAGAGCACAAAGAGTGTAGCATGTGAACCATGCCGCTCATTACACGCATGTCATGATTGTATTGTTATGACGAGCATTGACGTTCGTCATGCAGTCGTGATATACCATAGCAATTTTCGTATACATCCCATTAAAGGAACGCGTCGCATGTAAATCATGCCGCTCATGATATGAATCGCATGATTTTCATGAGCTTAGAACATGTCACCCATTGGTCATCGGATATTGCTTTCTCGCCATTCCGATTTTGGTAAATGTAAAGTTAAGGAAACGGGCGCAAGAGCACAAAGACCGTGCATATGGGTGTCAGAATTTCCACGTCATGACTTGTCATTTATGATCGTGCCCCACCACGGCGGTATAGTGGTTATGGCAATCGGCTGCAGATCCGAAGGTCGCGGGATCGAGTCCCGGCGGCAGCGACTGCATTTCGATGGAGGCGAGATGCTGAGGCCCGTGCGCTGTGCGATGTCAGCGCGCGTTAAAGAACCCCTGGTGGTCGAAACTTCCGGAGACCTCCACTACGGCATCTCTCACAATAAGTGATGTTTTTGGGACGTTAAACCCCACAAATCAATCAATTTATTATCCTCATGCGGTCATGCTGTGCCATTCCAGTTTTCGTATACATCCCTGGAACAAAACGGGCACGAGAGCACCAAGACCGTGGCATGTAAATCATGACGCTGATGACACGCATATCAAGATTTTCTTGTTATGACATGTCATTTGTGTTCGCCATGCAGTCATGTTGGGGATACCAATTTCCGTATACATCCCATTAACGAAACGGCCGGGAGAGCACGAAGATCATGGTATGTATATCACGCCGCTCATGACATTCATATCATAATTGTCGGGTTATGTCCTGTCATTTATATTTGTCCTGCAGTCATTATATGGCGTACCAATTTTTCTATAATCCCAATAACGAAACGGCCAGCAGAGCAGCAAGACCAAGGCATGTATATCATGCCGCTCATGACTTTCATATCCGAATTTTCGTGGTATGTCCTGTCATTTATGTTTGCATGCAGTCATGTTGTGGCATGTCAATTTTTGTATAGATCACATTAACGAAACGGCCAGGAGAGCAAGAAGAACATGGCATCAAAATCATGCCGCTCATGACATTCATATCATGATTTTCGTGTTATGACCTGTCATTTGTGTTCGTTATGCAGTCATGTTGTGGCATACCAATTCCCGTATACATACCATTAACGAAACGATCAGGAGAGCACCAACACCGTAGCATGTAAATCAGGCTAGGCTACGGTGTTGGTCTCCTAGAACACTGGCTGAAAGGCGAAGCGCACCTCGACTCTTGTGCAGATAACTCGAAGTTGTGATTCATGAAGAAAGCGGCCACTGTTAAGTGCTTTATATGCGGATCTACTACTGTCTTAATTCATATCGATTGCTGATCGTTTCAATGCGAGGAACTGGTCGTTGGAAGGCTCTTCAGCCATATCAGCTCGGGGATTACGTATTTCAAATACATTCGGCAAAATGCAGGTTTATTCCGTGCGAGAAAAAACGACGATTGCTAACTTGTCCCGAAGGAAAATTTCCGTGTGCGCATGAAATATCAGCGATCGGCGTATGAGCAAGTCTCAAGACGTCGCTTCAGAATCTTGCGAGACTACTGAAGAATCTGAAAAGATATCATTAGAAAGCAAGAGCGGATATTTCGTTCTTTGGACAGTGCCTACTTATTCGTAACACAGGAAGAAAAAAATGCTATCCTGTCGACCACGAGGAGGCAAGAGCTCGCCTTGCAATACCCGTCTAAGTCCTTGCAGTGCAGCACGCTCAACTCGAACGCCATGGAAGCGACCACTTCACAATGACGCTACTGCCACGAAACGTTGGACACGGCTGGTTTGCGGCAGCTGACGAGAGATGGAGTGCGGCTTGATTTCGCCGGTCAATTTGTTGTTGTTGTTTTGTGGGGTTTAACGTCCGAAAACCAGTTCTGATTATGAGAGACGCCGTATTGGAGGTCTCCGGAAATTTCGACCACCTGGGGTTCTTTAACGTGCACTGACATCGCACACCACACGGGCCTCAACATTTCGCCTCCATAGAAATGCAGCCGCCACCGCCGGGATTCGATCCCGCGACCGTCGGGTCAGCAGCCGAGTACCATAGCCACTAGACCATAGTGGCGGGGCGGTCAATTTGTTTATCAGTTCTGCCTGACCATCAGTCGGGTGCACCCAATTGACCGATCCGCTTTGCCAAGTTTCACCCATAGCTGCAGTCCCATGTACGCACAGAAAGTTCGTTGCAGTATGCATTTATATGTCGCCAATATAACGTTGTGAGCGCGCGACAGCACGCTCGCCTTTCGAGCATGACCATCAAGTTGGCGCTTTTAAGAAATCACGTATCGTAAAAATAGAGCGAACACAAGGTTGTGACCTTTGTAAATGTTACAAAATCAATAAATATGCATATACGGTGGTGTAGTTACTCATGCTTTCCTTCATTAATTATCGGCAGCGATCATCGGAGTGGTCTCGCAGGTTAATAACTGGAAGCGTGTTTAGCTCACGACGCGTTGAATATGTATTGCCGGGGCGTAAGATCTCCGCGTATCATAAGCAGCGAAGACGGATAAGTGCGCTGCAAAGGAGCCTTTTCGGGCATCGTCACTAGCGAAACGCGAAGTCGAATTTTGTCGCATAAGAAACTGACTCTTAAGGTAAAGGGAAAGGCTGTGTGCACATACGTAATACATCGAAAGGGCACCTAGAGCGCATAATATGACTCGCAGCGACATTACCGCTCCAGTGCACCATGAACTAAACTGGAAACCATACCTCAACCTTGCAGAACACTACGATGCTCGCGGTCTCAGCCAGCGCATTTTAAGATTTATAGGATGTAAATCCGTTACAAACCATCCCCAGAAACCTGCTTTTGCTTTCATTTTTCAATATCTCATTTCCTTTTTCTGCCAGCTCTGACGTCATCGCGCGCAGCTTTTCAATGCCGAGATAACCATAGGGAACTGAGCCTTAAGGGTGCTCAAAGAACACTGCCACGTGCAAAAAGTGGCACTAAGCTGTTAAGTGGGAGACTCGAGCTGCCGGTCAGGCAGAAGAAGCCAAATAGAAATTGACGAGTGAAATCAAGACGCCATGGAGAAAGTAAGAAATGTATGAGAGGCCCTGACGTAACAATAATGAAGCCTAATCATGAAAATTTAAAGGAGACAGTCATATGAAATGGGAACCAGTCACGTCGTAGCCAGGCTGTAGAACAGCGCACGTTGAAGGGCCAGTGAAGGTTACCGCGTCCAAACAACCGGAGCATGCGGAAAATATGTGGGGCCTAATCCCACTGTAGACGCATCGGGCAATTACGTCCGAGGAGGTCGGCGTGCCGAGGTTAGCGGAATCGGGTAAGGAGAAGCGCCTTAGGGCGTGGGTCTGTCCTTCCTCCGATGTAGTACGTAGCCACCTGTAGTTTTATGAAGTGCTCACTAGATGGCGTCATCGTGCCGCGGTGCTCGTTTCATTCAGATACATGGGAACGCGCAGCATGGTAGTCTGTCTGTCTGTCTTCGTCCGTCCGTCCGTCCGTCCGTCTGTCTGTCTGTCCGTCCATCCGCCCGCCCGTCCGTCTATCCGTCTGTCTGTCTGTCCGTCCGTCCGTCCGTCCGTCCGTCCGTCCGAGCACTGCGGTGCTGCTTAGCTAGTACGTTAATTGATCAACAGATGGCGCGGAGGCGCTTGGTGCGTGCCCTAGTGTGATAGGAGGGCGCTAGATGGCGGCACACAGTGTTTGTCACGTCTTTGATGATGTACTGCGCAAGATTCACGGAACATTCAGGGTTTTTACCGATGAACTTGCGGAGCTTCGCCCACTCATCATCATTCACTCCGTGGATATGCGTGGATTTTTTTTCCTCCATGCAGCCGCGACCCATCTCTTCTCAGCCGCCGCAATTATATCGCCGCCAACATTTCGCACCGCTGGCTTCAGTCCAAGGTGGTCGAAGTCACGCTGCGGAGCGCTCGAGTTCAGAGTGCTGTTATCTTTGCATAGAAGCCCAGCAAGCGTTAAAGGATAACTCCGGCGCCTTTACCACCATATTCTAATATTGCTGTTTTACAATAGTACTGATAGCCTTGAAGTAGCAAGGGTCATTCGGTTTGCCCAAAAACTCACCTATAATTTAAAACAACCAAACGAACGATGTGTTCAAACAGAAACGGGGACAGGCAGCGTATGCTCTGACGTGATCGCAGCGTATGCGATCATGTCAGAGCATCTCCGCCATCGAAAGGGTAGATGTACCAGAAATATGAAACTGGCGGTTCCGTCCAACGATGTGCTGAACTCTTCTGAAGCTGACAGGGACGATTTGAGCACTTAAGTATAGCCGTTTTGCTTCAGACAGCCCACCTTGGTGGGTAGTGTTGCAGGTAGGGACGTCAAAACAGTGTTGCTAGCGTGGGAATCCGCTAAAGATTTTAATAGTTCATTTTTATAAAAACTAATTGACTTGCATAGCTGGGCATAAGTTATTACAGTACTGGAGAGAACATATTCTAAAAATTTTACTGAGATCAGTGGACATCAAAAAATCGCCTGAGTTGCCATTTAAGGCCTTCATTCTGTTTTTATTTTTTTTGGCATTGTCATCACGCTTCCGCGCAGATAAGTTTGAACTTCAAAAGCAAATTACGAAAATTGTGCACGTGAATCAGTGAAAACAGCTGCTGCAGACGGACAGAATGGCAGCCCAAGCGATGACAGCGAACATGCCGCCAGTTGGCGCAACGAACGCTTCGAAGCGCCTAAGTAAAAACATATTGTATCAGAACAAGTAAGCTGCGATAAAAAAATTATCAGTACACATAATTGCATCACTTACTTCATTGCCATAAGGGTTTACAACATACAACCACTTATGCAAAGCTTAATTTTTTTTCCCCGAGAAAATCATGGCAACATTTTTTTCGAATACCCAAACTCGCACAGGTGTCCCATTTTTGGCTGTAGTACGAGCTGACCACTCTCATGGTAATGTAATAAACAACACATATATACTGGATCACTCATGGTGATTTTGTCCAGCTTCGCTTGGCTCCGCGGAAATACTACGATGAACGACACTTGTGATAAGCATATCAGCGCACCGAAACGTGCATTTCTTTTCGATAAAACAGGTTTCTGCGCACTACCGTGAGTGTCGACGGGAGATAGTGCCATTGGGTGTCTTTTTCGGACATGCCTGGCTAGGCCATGTCATGCGTAAAGCTACTCAAGTTGAACAATGATGTTTATCCAACTCTTAAAGGGGCGCTGAAACAGGTTTGATCATTTCGTACAAATGCATTGCGCCCGTAGCTCAAGTCCTTGTGATCATGAGAAGACCAAACGAGCTGTCTGCCGACCGTGATCTGTGATCATGAGAAGACCAAACGAGTGCCATTTACTACGAGGTTCAAATACACGCATCGATAACAATGTATGACATTCAACCTGAAGTGCTTTGAACAGTCCCGTCCCATGGGTCTTGCAACGCGCAAGAAACCTGTGTTGCGATTGGCTTTCGCGAAGAAGGACTTGAGCACCGGAGGGCCGGCTACCTACGCCACTGATATTACCGTAGCACCTGGCGAAGCAACTATCGTCGCCGGTGGACCCAGTACTGGTCGCCACGCAGTAATAAGTCGGTATTCTAGCCAAGGCAGCACTATTAAGGCCAAGGGGCCTCAATAGCGACAGGTTGTGCCATGTCGCTTCCGAGGCTTCGGCACTAAGGCTGCCGCGGGAGGCACAGCCATCGCTGAAGTGCACCACGCAACGAAATGGGTTGAAAAGATGTAACCGCATGGAGGAAACGCACGCAAAGATACATATTTGGCTCGATGCAAGATACTTCGCTTTATTTATTATGTGAATGATTTGATAAGGATAAAGCCTAATCAGTGGCATAATGTAAAGAAGTGAGTGTGGTTGACCCCTCTGTCATAGGAGTCGGTGTAACAAGAAAGTGAAACCTGCCTTCGCACATAAGCGGCAATCTGGTTGAATCGAGGGGCGTGTCTATCAAATGCGTGTTTATTTTTTTTCAGACATCTACTTTCGTTCCGGAAGTACGTCACAGATTTCTTTACGGACCCCGTTATAAAACACTTTCATGTTTAAAAAATACGTTTCAGGGACCCTTTAAGACTTCGGCGAATGCCGCAGAATTCGGCACAGTCCACTTGATTCTGCTTCGCATGAAATCACTTCTCGGCGCGCGGGTCTTCTGCCTGATTTTTTCACGTCTGAGCCTAGTATAAATTTCGCTGGCTCGTTGCCGAATTTTGTTAAAACACCTCTCTGCTGAAAAATAGTCGTGGTGGCCGAAACTGAACCCACGACGTTAACACCAAAGCGTCGCAGCCACCGAGTCATGGGAGCAGTCATGGGCACGTTACCAGTAAAAAGTAACAGTGTTACAGTTACAGTTACCGAAGTCAGAAAAGTAACTATGTTACAGTTACAGTTACTCACCTTCCAAAAGTAACTTGTTACAGTTACAGTTACTGCTAAAAAGTAACGTCGTTACTTTTCCGTAACTATACAAGATTAATATACCGCAAACGAAATTATGTAGTTCTTTCAACGGAAACATATAAAGGCGTGCTGTTAGTCGAAATTGCTCATAGGAAAGCGCCAGATAAAGGAATGGAATGGGGCTCACTCAAAAGCCTAACACCAGCAATCATTGCGTACGCCTCATTTTCTGCAACAACTTTTTTATTGATTGTCGGGAATTTATTTACAAAAAAAAATGGCAGATCCCACGTGCAGTGGGAATCAACGAAATGCGAAGCATGCATCAGAAACGTAACATGGAACTGCACTGTTGTCTCGCTATACCGATTTTGGTACATATGAAGTTAACAAAAAGGCCAGGAGATCACCAAGACTGGTATGTAAACCATGCCGCTTATGACACACATGTCATGATTGTAATGTTATGGCCTGTCATTTACGTTTGTCATGCAGTCGTGCATCGTACCATAGCAATTTTGGTGTACATTCCATTAATGAAACGCGTGGCATGTAAATCATGCCGCTCATAACATGCATGTCACGATTTTCATGTTCTTAGAACGTCTCACCCATGGTATTGTTGTCTCGCCATACCAATTTTGGTATATATCAAGTTAACGAAGCGGCCGCAAGGGCACCAAGACCGTGGCACGTAAATCATGCCGCTTATGATATGCATATTATGATTCTTATGTTATGACCTGTCATTTACGTTCGTCATGCAGTCGTGTTGCGCGATACAAATTTTAGCTTACATCCCATTAACGAAAAGGCCAGGAAAGCACCAAGACCGTGGCACGTATATCATGCCGCTCATAAAATGCACGTCATGATTTTCATGTTATGACCTGTCATTTATGTACGTCATGCAGTCATGCTGTTGCATAACAATTTTCGTATACATCCCATTAACAAAACGGCCAGGAGAGCACAAAGTTATAGGCGGCTAGATAGATGGATACGTTCAAGGTCGCCGAAGTTCGCCAAGAAATGCTTCGCATTTAATACATTGGAACAGCCTGGTGCCAAGAAGGACTGCTACACGCTCGTAAATGAAATGGGAGCTCATCCTAAGACGCGAGAAAGAGGCCAGGCCCCTTCGAGTCATTGCTGCTGGCACTTTGGGATGTGCTTTTTGGAAGTACCGCTGCTTTGAGAACTGAACGTGTGCTAGGCATTGAAAAGCGTCTATTTCTAGGTGGTTTCCGCGCGGGTGGTCATGAAGAAATGGATGGCCACGCAAAAAAAAAATTAGGGATACTGCACCGGCCTTTGAACAACAGTGACTTTTGTCACGTAGGCCGACCATACTGCGGTGTTGCGCACCTTTCTCTGCATGGGGGCAGGGATAAGAACCCTTCCCCGCCTTTTTTGTCGCCGACTGGCGGAGCTTTGCTTGCCTTCATAGGAAAAAAATTCTTCATTTCCGCCCTGGGAACACACATCCAAAAAAAAGAGAGCATAGAGATGTCCGTGTCCTGCACAGCATCGCGATACAAACGATAAATCGTAAAAACATTCCACTAGTGAATACAAATACATTTTGCGAATTTACCTAGGTACAGAGGTACACATAGTCATAAATATTTAAGAGAAACATCGGGATAGTCTTGTATCGCGATACTGCCGAGCCCTGCTTTTAAGAAGTGTTGCTGCTGGATATTTTTTTAAAGGAAGTAACTGTAACGGTATTTACAGTTACAGTTACCGGGTAAAAAGTAACAGTGTTACAGTTACAAGTTCCTCTAAATTAAAAGTAACTAGTTACAGTTATAAGTTACTGAGAAACGTAACTAGTTACCGGTAACGCGTTACTAGTAACTAGTTACTGCCCAAGACTGCATGGGAGTAGGTAGGATCTAACCGAAAAACACCTTAAGATAACATTGCTGAAGAAAGGTAAGTGTACAATGTCTAGTCATATCGAGAACCAATTTGCATAACAGCATTGTGAGCTCAGTAATTCTTTGTTTGCATATGTATTGTACTAGCTGTCCTGGATTATATACGCCCCGCCACGGTGGTCTACTGGTTATGGCACTCGGCTGCAGATCCGAAGGTCGCGGGATCGAATCCCGGCCGCGGCGGCTGCATTTAGATGGAGGCAAAATGTTGAGGCCCGTGTGCTGTGCGATGTCAGTGCACGTTAAAGAACCCCGGGTGGTCGAAATTTCCGGAGCCCTCCACTACGGCGTCTCTCATAATCAGAGCTGGTTTTGGGACGTTAAACCCCACAAATCAATCAATCTGAATTATATACAAGAAAACGTAATAGGTGAGACTCGCACAGGAACTCTCGCAGTCGGTCCCCATCTATGATTCCTCTTAAGCTAATATGTCTCTGGATATGCGCTCCTTATTGGAGCTTGTACGATTATTAAATGGTGGCGTCGCTTAGCGATCATATCAATAGTAATGAAATACTGCCCTAGGATGGGTTCCAAACAAACGTAGCCCACTATGACTGTTGTATGAGTATGGCTGTGTCAGGCTCGCTCATGGAGCCTAACAGACATCTTTAGAACAACCGGCATAGGTGGTGCTTCTTAGATGGTACGGCTTGAATAATTCTTATCTTTGTTTAAAAAAGGGCAAATTTAGCATTACGCTCATTCGTATCGTTGCCATGCATGCTACATATAACATCGAATAAGTCTCCCTTTTCGCGCGTTTTAATATTGAATTTGTGTTATTATACTCCTAACGGTAACGTAAAAATTAGCCACAGGCAAGGCGATGTCTTTCAACTTCATTCCGCTGCATGAATAAGCAATGTAAACGTGGGTTTTCTTCTTTTTTCAGTACTGGACACAGGGTGAAAAAAACTGGACAAACTGTACGGATTCGTCTGACTGTGATGTCACCGTTAATGATGGGCGAACGGCCGCATTCTCCAGTGGATACATACGGTTGACTCCCCAAGTGCCTCCTCATGACTTGAAAATTCAGTGTCCGCGGTTGCAATCTCCATGGATGCGGACAAGTACAATCCTTTTCTGGTAACTCACGTGCAAAAGGTACTACTTTTCGCTCCTTCCTTGCCGGTGTTATCAAACATAATGCTGATTACACTACGCGCGTTCCTTTGTCTACATCACAGACAGTGATGCCGGTACGTGGTGCTGTTAATTTCTGGACCACGTCACATGCACCTTTCGCGAGGGCCTTAGTGAACGTGCTCGAAATCCCTGAACAATTGGGCAAGTGGGCATTAGCTTATTTTCTCTAGATTGCCGTTAGACGGCTGTAGGAGCTTAAGGGGCAACTCCGGCGATTTTTCAGTGTCCACTGATCTCAATGAAATATTTATTATATATTCTCCTTGGTACTGTAATAATGTGTGCCAAGTCAGGCAGTTGTACGTCATTTAGTTCTCCTGTAAATGAACTTTAAAATGTTTTATCCGGATTCCCACGCGGGCCACCCTGTGTTTTTGATGTCATCACGTTCAAGGCTGCCTTCCCGAGCTAGCGGGCTATCAAGAGCAAAACGGCGGTACTTCAGCGCTCAGATCTTCACTGTCAAGTTCACTAAAGCTGGCATAACTCAGTACTTCGTCGGATGACCTCGCCATTGAGGTTTTGCTGTCACCATCTCCATATTTCTGATGGCGAGGAAGCTGTGACGTCATCGCATGCACTGCGCCAACCACCTAACAGTTTCGGTTTCGGTTTGAACACGCCTTTCATGTGGTTATTTAAAATTATTGGTCCGTTTCGGAGCATACTTAGTTACCCTGGCTGTTACAGGACTGTCAGTACCATTGGAAAACATTGACATCAGAACATCGTGAAAATACCGCCGGAGTTGCCCTTTAAAAGTTAGTTGACATAATAATGGGCAAGTAATCCATGCATTAGGCTCGACATGACAACTTTAGGCTCACGAACTACGAAACTATGAACCGTCGCACGAAGCTTTCATAACCCATTTCCGACTGGCCCAGCAACCCAATCAGCTTGACTTCACAAATAACGCGCAACTTGAGTGCTAACAGAGGAGAAAACGTATACTGAGATAAAGAAAATAAATGTCCCTCCCTACAACCATTGTCCAATGAATCTTTCATATCTCAGCAAGTAGAATTCCTAAGAGAAGCGTAGGAGAAGATGGAGGCTTGAATCGGTTAACAGATCCCTAAAAACTACAGAGGGCAGGCAATGTCGCTAGAGCCAACGCTTCGATAAGTGGGCTTGCCTTCGTCAGGACGGCACCTGCTTTGTCGAGCATTCCTTCCTGGACGCCTTGCACGCTCTCCACCTTGCTCAGAAGAAGAGGAGGAGACTAGGAGCACGTGCAAGAAAAGAATGGGAGGGGTTGGGTGACATAGGTTGGCGTGACTAATATAACTGGAAAGATGTGACTAATATGTTTAACGCCGTTCTTTTCATCGAACTGCAATGGGGATGAGCACCAGAAAAGGGACATTAGGGAAGATACATGACTAGCTTTACTGTAGAAATACGTTAACCTTTAACCGCCATGGTCGTTAGCCCCCCACCGTATCTAATGGACTCAACGGCTCTCATTGAAATGTATAGGCTGGAATGTATTATCTAAAGCATATAGGCTGGAGGGCAATGAACTTGTAGCTGAGATACGAGCCTCCAGAGTGTATGCATAAACGTTTAAAAGGGAACCCTTCAATCCATATGGCACGGTGGGAGGCTAAAGACCGTGACGGTGAAATGTTAAGGTATTTCGGCTGTGCAAGCTAACCATGTTTGTTTTCGAAAACCCTTAGTCAGGTAATGATCCCCCAGCCAGTTTGACTAAAACCAAGGCGATAAATAGATTACTCACTGCTTTAGCAACATGCCAAGCTTCGTCCTTTTTGGTTACATCAGTGACGCCTGTGCCACCGAACTGCCCCCCCCCCTCTGATTTGCTTGCACGTGCTGCCCTTCTACTCTCCCTCTGACGACTGGGGAGAGTGTGCAAAGCATACAGAAAGGAACGCTTGTCAGCGCAGTTACTGTCCTGACGAAGGCAAGTCCACTTGTCGTACCATTAGCTCTAGTGACATTCACAGTTCTACAGCGTTTTTAGCGATTTCTTTATCTTATAATGGCAAAGTTGTAGCACGGCCGCTGGATGAAAGCGCACAGGTACGGCCAGCTGCGTGCGCCGGAGACGGCGGCAGAGGACTAGTTCGTTCGGCGGCCGCCGCAGCGCCACCAGTCAAGGATAGCGAGAGCGTCTGCACAGCGGTGTATGCGCGAAATCGTATGATGTTTCAGCGGCGCTCGCGGTACTGCATACGCACATGCCGAATTCGATACCCCCTCAGCGCATCGTTCTACGCTACGGCAGTACATTTTTCTCATAATAGCAAATGGTTTTCCTTTCCTGCAGGAGTCGAAGTGGCTTTGATTAAGCATGCCCGTCTTTGTGACAGACAATTCTGCACTTGTACTTAAAGCGTTTATGACAAGGTTTTCCCTTTTGTAGGACCAGTTTTATTATTACACCTTTGTTATGTTCTTTCACAAATGTACTGGCACATGCTTTCGGGGAATTCTTTTTTTTTCGCTTCTCGTTAAAAACGTGCTTGAATGGCTACCGTGACTTTATTTTGCGTTTCTCTACTAGAAGGGCAGTGAATACTTGAGGTTTTAGTTGATTCTAGTTTATTTTGCAGTTATTGTTACATAAAAAAACGTCTTGCGTGAATTCTGTTCGAAAGGTGATGAGAAAAAATTTGTGGTCTTGTCTGCGCATACAGAAATGAAAATACTAGGTGGACCTCAAAAATCAATAGTACGCTTCTTGAGCGAAGCTCTTTACCAGTACGTGTTTACTGGTGCAGTAAACAAATATCAGAGGTGTTTGCGCTCATCGCCCTCGAAGATGAAGAACTTTTCGGGAGAGGAGCTTGTGTGACAAACTCACCAGGCGTTGCACAATTGCATTTATATTTCCCGTCCAGTTAGCCAGCAACGGTCGCAACAGCTTCTTCAAAAAAACATTGCAGAGGTGGCTCGTGTGCTCAAGGGTGTTGAACCACACCGTAATGCTGGACAGGTTACGGAATGTGAGAGGAGGGCTGAATGAGGAAGTTTGCAGAGGTTTCCACTTCTTCGCGAACTTCTGCGTGCTTCAGCACCTCACTGAGAAAATTTCGTGTCAACTTGCAAATTTGTACGATCTCGTCCATATAGAATTTTTTCTTTATAAATTTTTTGCTGTGAACTCGTAAATGCCACCGCAAGGATTTGGGTCTTGCAGGAGAACCTTGCAAGCATGACAGGTCAACTTCAATTAATAAAATCAAGCCAAAGTAAAATATGAATCAAAAGCTCTATGTAACAGGAGTGTGCAGGATATTTCAATGGCTTACATCGCTCAGACAAACAAATTCAACATCTAAATTCCCTGAAAGAGCTGAAGCGGTAATTATGATAAATTATTTTGTCTTCGCCGATGTCGTTGTTTAGAACAAGTAGCGTGTTTGACTCCGAACCTTATGACAAATATTGTGAAAAATTGCAGTTCTTATGCAGGGAAGAGCTTCGTAATTATTATTGTATTGTACTGAAGAGCATGCCGGCTACATATAATGTGTTCTATTGTAATGATCTAGGCTGCTACACGCAGTGATTACCATTCGATAAATACGAGCAGCGTATATCTTCTGGCTCTAGTAAAAAAATTCAATTCGAGTCCCAGCAAAGAAATGTTTATCAACTAAGAAGCGGCTCATGGAAAGCAGGGAGGCGCATACCTCCTTAGCGTGTGTACTGAAAAATTTATATTAGGCGTATTGCCTTCAGTCAACACAGCGACCTGCACTTTATCAACTCAACTTCCTGTAACACAATTACTGCAACACTATGCAATACTTGAAGAGACGTAATTGGTCTGTAGTACCTCCCGACTTCCGGTTATTAGTGATGCGACGCGTTTCACCTGTTGTGTGCCCGACATACTTCTGAATTGTGGCACGACAAGGCAACTTAAGCAGGCCTCTCGTCCTCACTCGCTCTCGTCCTCAGTCGCTCGTAACCTTTGTTGGAGCAAGCTTTCCAAAGCACGTACTCCCTCAGAATTGGTTCACTGTACTCTGGCTTCCTTGAAACAAAAATTTGACACTTGGTTCTTGACAAACTGGCCGGTTTTATTGCCTGCGTTGGCTGATTTCAGCAAATTAAAAAAAGACGATATTTATTTGCTGCTTTCGAAAGGTGTCAGTCGTTCACGCGCTGTATCATACTTGCTTTGCAATGTCTGTAATGATTGCTTGAGACGAGATATTTTCTTCTGTAGGCGGTTATTTGTTCTCTTCGAATCCTCTATTACCCGCTTCACATCAAGGTCTGTTTGAGACATTTCATCTATCCGTGGCGCATACTCGCAGCAGGCAACCCACAATTCGACGTTGCCTCGGAATATTCGCCTGGTGCAGCGACCTGTTCTTAATCTCTGATGCCAGGCTCGAGTTCTTCATGCAGACTCTCATGAGCCACTTGGTGCGTTGTTGTTCGCTGAAGCTAAAGAAGCGTCATCTCCTACTTCCCGTCGAGGCCGCTTCCTTGTCCTTGGAGTGGTCTTGTAATCATTTTCAGTGAAGTGCAGCGAGCAAAGAGAAGAACGGTCGCTGGGCACCCTTTTCCTCCATATCATTGTCTGGCGATGTTGGTGAGCCAGGCTTATCAGCGTTCAGCATTGGAGGGAAATTCATCGTATCCCAAGCCGGGATTTTTCTTCGCGTTCGACGTGCACAGTGGAACGCAGCAGTTCTTAGGCGTACTGCTGCTCAAACAACATATTCAGGCTATGTTTGTGTTGTCAGGAGGAAGAACACACGGAATTCGGAACTACTAGCACTCCGCGCAACGCAAAAAAGGCGCGCTCGCCACAGCGCGCGGACTTCGGAGTATCACCTGCTACTAGCGCCCTCGGCTAAAGTTGCGGCCGAAACTGTCAACGCCGCTCTCCCTCCCTGGACAATGCGCGGCGGCTCCACGCAGCAGGCCGCACCTGTGCGCTTTCATCCAGCGGCCGTGGTTGTACACATAGCAATAGAGCTCATGTTCTGTCGAACGCTTTTGTTTCAGCGTGATACATTTCTAAGCAATGCCTGAACAACGCAACTTAACACATTTTATACGCTTTTCAATTTTCTCAACTTTTGGCAGATATAACGTAATAATATCAATATTTTCCGCTTTCTAGCTTTGATAGCATTCGTACAGATGATTCTAGCATGATTTAGCGTAAATTTAGTTTTTTTTACAATATATAATGCGAAGAAAACATGACAAGGTGGGCTTTCAAAGAGACAGCACATACGATGAGATATTTCGGCAACATTTATGTGCATTAAGGTTACTTTCATCGCTGTCGTCGGCGAGGGAGTTTCTTACTCTTGAAGAAAACTGGCAGGCGCAGCGAAAAATACCAGTACGACTTCACCGAAACACAGGAAAAGCGCTACTATTCATCTCAGGTCCACTATCATTGACGAATATGGGAAGAAATCGTCTTGAGAGACGTCGCCACAGTAGGTACGCCGAGCAACCGTGACGGTGTTAACGCTTCACACGGCTTCCATGAGTCATGACGATAGCACAACAGTGCCGACTTGGGCTGGTTCGGAGGTACTCTATTTAAACACGATTAAAACTCTGTGAAGGCGTTAAGAACAGAAATCCGAAAGAAGTGCTTCTATCTTATTTAGTTCTGTCTTGTATTGGTATTGGATTTAGAGTATTAAGATATGCTCAGCGCTGGTGATGAGCATAATTGACATTCCTTTTTAAATGGCGTGGCGAAAAATAAGCACTGAACATTGCAACGGTGACAAAGAACGCCGCTAATGAAAGAAGGAGAAGATCGGGCGAGAGAGAAGGAAGATAAGAAAGGGATTCATGTAAAGCGCGACTGTTTGGTTTTCCGGAAGTATAGTGTGCTTATCTCTGTGTTGTGTTTGTCCCGTTACATCTTGGTGGCAAGGAGTGGGATGACAACTCGAAGTGGGAAGTCTTCTGTAATTGGTTGTGCAATCTATGCTGGTACCTTCATTGAACCTTCAGCTCTTTCTGCAAGTGGAGCCTTTGATCAGCCACCGTTGCCACCGCCTCGAGCTTCCGGTACTCGTACGGTGCTTTCACATATTGACACAGACGCGTAAGACTGCTCAATATCAGCATACACCTGATTTATCGGTTGTCCTCATTACTTCTCATGCACG
The DNA here is from genome assembly GCA_013339685.2 of Hyalomma asiaticum. Taxonomy (NCBI): domain Eukaryota; kingdom Metazoa; phylum Arthropoda; class Arachnida; order Ixodida; family Ixodidae; genus Hyalomma; species Hyalomma asiaticum. The sequence goes on along the minus strand of CM023481.1, from coordinate 11,349,792 downwards.
CCTTGCCGACCGCCTGTTTGCGGTTGAGAACCGTTTAGTTCAGCGCTTGTCTTCTGCTGAAGGTCGCCTCTCCGACCTCCCCGAAACGTGTATTCATCCTCAGGTCGACCACTTCCACTACTCTTGCTGCTACTCTCTCTCGAGGCAATGCTGGACCTCCCTTCCTGCACTCCGCCACGACGCATTGCCAGGGATTCTAACACTGTCGACCCAACTTTTACGGGATAATGTGGTGGTCTGTTTTTCTTATGCAGTTTGGGTCTGCCGCGGCTCTGCGCACCTAGACTGATCAACATAATCCTCGAATCCTCGTTACTCAGCTTCGTTCTCCTCCCGGCGAATTTCTGAAGCACCTGCTAACATCCCACCGTTCATCTACGACAGCCTTGCCTCGGTACTCGAGTCCCGCTATGGTGACTTCTATTTTCGGCACTTACATCTCACAGAATTTTAGCGCGTGCAACAGGCCAACAACAGTCTGTAATTGCTTAGTGCTCATGCCGTGCGCTTGTCATGGAAAAACCCTCGCTGGTTGTCAAAACATTATCGCCGACTTTTTGTAATCAAAGCCTCCATATGCGCTATCAATAACGTCCGACGTTCAACGCTTCGCCTGCCTCGCTCGCTGACGTAATGTCCACACTGCCTTGTACCTGCATTGGAGTCTTTACGTTCTGGAACGCTCCACTGCGGTGCCACGCGCTCGCTCTTTTCCGAGCCCGCAAACAACAGCAAGTCAAGTCGGTTGGCCCGTCACATATGGCCGCGAACTTCAATAATGCGCTGTTATCAATGCAACGAGATGAATCTTTGCAGTCTAGTCGGTGAATGTCAGATACTTACGCCGCAAAACTTCACCGCGGGACGCCGAGGGCAGGACCCCACGTAAGTCATCAAGTCGCTCACCTGCTACTACGACAGTTTCCAGATATGCCGACTCTGCAAGTCTCGCTTGGAGACCCAAGAAAAATAATGTGGTCGATCCCTCTGTCATAGGAATCTGTATAACACGAAAGTGAAACATGTCTTCGCGAACTTGTGGCATGCATAAGCGGTAACTTGGCGAATCGAGGGGCGGGAGATGGCTTGGGTACTGTGAACATGTGAACACGTTAAATCTAGACATCAGCGGCACCTCGACACGGCACAGGGATTCTCGACAGTTGTGCACGAGAGAAAGTTTTCGAGCGACTCACATTCCTCTGGAAAAACTGAACTGCATGCTCCAGAGCCTTGCGCAAGCCTACCATACACCAGGATTGTCTGCAAATGGTGCCGCCTTGAAAGAGAAAACGAAAGGGTTATCAGAGGATCGTTTCGTGAAAAAAAACAGCCCACTGCCGCGAAAGGGCAATCATTTGCTTGTCTACGGCCATGTCTGCGATCCTGGTACAGTGCGCGTCGCAACTCAACACACCTCGCAGCGCAGAACAAGTTTTGTAGCGGCCGCATTCGTAATTTGCCCCTGGAACTCCCCATCACGACGCTGCCACGGCCGCAACTTCCTCGGCCGTGACACGTGTACACTACCGAAGCGCTGACTGCCGTCGCGAATCAGCACGACAGTCCGCTTCGCTCTATCTATCGTTCCTAGATGGCGGTTTCACCGCAGCGAATTTAAGCGAACCAAGAATGCAATGTAAGAAAGGCGATGCCAATTCAAGAGTAATTTTGCTTGTTAAACACTAGAGCTCGCTGTAGTAAACACCTTCGCTTCAACGAGACGATAATGAAATGCAACTTCTAAAGGCTTATGTGAAGATAGAAGGCGACAGACGACGCCAAGAGACTCTCAGATGTGCAGTTATACAGATTTGCACGTTACAATACCGCAGTAATTATAGTGTAGTGGGTACTTCCCCACATGGCGAAATAAGAGTTATGGCTCAGGGGATACCTTTCACCTCGGCACTAGCTTCCTCAAGCGTTTAAAATGGCCTCTACGGAGGTCGCTCCTCCAGCTTACGCTGTCACTGTCCTGCGGTACCGCGCAGGCCTGGCTCTTTTTTTCAAAGATCCACTTCCGTTACAGGAAGTACGTCTCTGAATAATGAGTAATAGCACGAAGTTGCGTGGGCCGCTACACACCATGCGTCCGCGACTACGCAGCCACGCGGTATGGATAGATGCGTTAACCACCGAGTTTCGGCCGAAAGCCCACAAAAAATTACACCATCTCTCGCTAAAGGGGACCATGAGGCGATGCGAAGCAGCACGGGGGGTGCACAACGCGTTTGCAACGGTTTGACTAGGTGTCGTGTTTGCATCGGTTTGAGGCTAGCAGACGCTGCCTGCGTCAGCGTTGTCTCTCGAGGGCGAGGGCGCGTTCTCGTTCCTTGCGAGCTGGGAAAGCGCTCATCGAAGATTTCCGTCAGGCGGCAGCTGCGGGCGCTGCGGCGAGCGCGCGGCAGGCGAGGAAGAGAGTGACGTCAGCGCGCACTGCGAGGGGAGCGTGACGTCAATGCGCAGCTGCGGCGTGACCTACTTGGCACCGCTCCAACACCTGCGGCGAGGGGAGCGCGTTGCGGTGCGTTCGTACGGATGGAGGGACAGCGTTACACAGGCTAGTCAAAGAGCTGCTTCGCATCTAAAATAAACTGGTCGCTCACAACCACTCCCTTCCCTCTGCTGGCAACATGTTCGGTAACTATACCGTTTCCTTCTGCTGCATGGATGATCATTAGTTGCGACGCGGACGAGGGCTTACATGACAATGTTTCTGATGACTGTGTTATCTGCTCGAGACTAGGCAGTCAACTTGCCATCCCGCGCGCCCTACTGCGTTCCCTGTGCTAGTATTCAACCTATGAGACAGCCGCTGTGCTTAAACTGTGGAACTGTGTTGGTATCTGGCGCAGCCCTTCAACCTTGCTCCGTTCTTGCAAAAGTTCAACACTGTACTCTCCGGAGAGTGGCGATGGCTCCTTCGACTAGAATGCATTCAGTAGGGCCCCAACATGGCGTCGTCCCAGAAGGCTGGCCTGGAAGGATTGCTGGTTAAATTTCCTTGGTGCTTGGTGTTGTCACCGACCAAACTTGGGTGTACTACTCTTGCCAGTCACAGAATAGGCATGGGTTCCCATGCACCTTCTCGACACAACTCTCGTGGTGTTTGTGCTTCTCAATTGGAAGATATGTTACAACTCAAGTGAAAGATGTGTTATTTCGCGGCATAATACCTAGCTCATACAGTCCTTGGTCATTGCCCGTCGTTCTCGCGAGAAAGGAGGATGGCGCTGCATGTTATTGCCTGGACTATCGCCACCTAAACGGCATCGCGAGAACCGATGTACACCTGCTTCCGCGCCTCGACGACGCCTTAGACAGACTTCACGGGGACAAATATTTGGCGATACTCGACCCCCTATCCCTATCTTGACCCTATCTTGAGGACTATCTTGACGAGAATGATGCGTAGCAGACTCCGTTTATGCCACCAGACGGCCTGTACCATTTCAACCGCGTTCAATTTGAACGCTCTAGTGGATCTGCCACGTTTCAACGACAATTGAAACAAGTACTTGGGCATTGAAGTGGTCAGTAGCGTAGGTGTACAATCGCTATATTATCGTTTACGCACCTACATTTTCCGAAGAACAATGGCAATTGGAGCTAGTCTTGTAAGCACTGGATGATGGTGGGCTCCGAATAAAACTATTCGTCGTTTTTCGTTGGTTATTCCGAGGTTGCATACTTGGGTCAAGTGATGAGCGCCTACAGAATCAGCACCTTCGCTTAAACGTTGAAACTTTGGAAGCATTCCGCCTCCACCAAAGGTAAAAAACATAAATATTTTGTGTTTCGTCTCATACTTCCGCCGTTTCGTTTCTGGCTTAACAACTAGTTCTGTACAACGAACTCATGAAGAAAAATCAGCAGTGCAATTGTGGTGCCGAACCGGAATCATCCTTCCCTGATGACTACATGGACACTTGCGCACTACCATGAGGACTCCCCCAGCGTCATCCACGCTGACATCAGCCGTGTTGTTATTGGGGCAGTTCTTCTTTAGCCGGAGTCTGAAAGGAACGAGAAGCCTGTTGCATATACCAGCGAACAACTCGGCGAACCAGAGAGTAGTTGCCACGCTTGAAATTTTCAGTTTCTCGGGGTAATCTGGGTCATTGAGAAGTTTCTTCCTTACGTCTACGGGAGGCATTTTACTGTCCTTGCTTACAACATTGCACTGCGCTGGCTGCAAGAAAAAGAATACCGCAGTGCCAAACTTGAGCCGTGGGCCCTCCAGCTTCAAGACTACAGTTTTACTGTCGTTCTTCGAAGCGGTTCACGCCACCAAGCCGTAGACTACCTTTCCCGCAACTGAGGTGTGACAAACTACCCAGCGCCGGCATTTGCAGTGCTCGATCTCCCAAGTGCACAAGCAAAGGATGGCGAATTTTGCGACCTTGCCAGATGCCTCTGGTAATACCAATGCACCTAAGCGCCGCCTCGAGAGACTCTCATGAGCGTTTGCCATCAAAAGGGACGCACTATATTTTAGCCCTACGCACTGTCTGTTACTGTCATATTCAGGGAGCTATCACTCCGTCAAGCTACTCATTGAGTAGCTTTTTTTGTGACGGCTCCTTTCTTTGAAAGATAAATAAATCTTGGATTGAATTGAACTGAATTGAATCCACCTGCCTGTGGTGCCTGTGGCGACGCGACTATCCATGCTCTTTTATATGCCACGACACCCCCTCCTCTGGCCAACTTCGTCAGCAGAAGACCCTGGCTCGCGTTAAGAAAAAGATTTGGTGGTCTTGCAAGTTCTCTAATGTTTACCTGCACATGCAATCCTGTACCATTTCGCCAGAGTTGGCCTTTAAACAAAAGCGGGGCAAATAAGGCAAAGTTTAATATCAGCGTTCATGTTATTGATGATTCATTTTTGGTGTTTCACGCCCCAAAGGCAGGATATGATGCAATGGTGGAAGACTCCGGAAATTTCGACCAGCTTGGTTTCTTCAACAGGCATTGAGCGCTCATGTGCGTCAGCAGTTCTTTTTTCATTCGCACTTGCCTTACCCTTTCTTTCAGCACGTAAACACTTGCAATTTTTTAACATTATAGCGGCCGTGCTGAGCGCCGGATATGGTAGAGTCTAATATTCTTGAGGGGCAAGGAGAGCTGTTCGAGATGCGGAAGCGCACAAAGCACTCTGAACTGCGAGCGTTGCCTGCTGCTCTGTTTACTTCAACTGGGGGGCGATTGGCGATGGTATTTTTGCGAACTCGTTCAAAATCGCTGCTCCGGTGTCATCAGCCGCGGAGCGTGCCCACAGAACACCTACCTATAACCAAATTAGAGAAGGGAAACTGTACCTTTGACAGTGCAACGAAAATAAAGGTAGCGGTGGCGTCCTAAACTAAAATACAGGGCCAAGAGATGGTGGTGCATGTACTACCATCATCATTGTTTAGATGCAATATGGCCGTTGTGTTCCTGGCGCCTACGCCTTCTTGGCCTTTTTGAGCACCCCTAGCAGGAAAATTGCAAACTAATAAATGGGGCTAGGTCAGTAGTTCCACTCTAAGCGCAACTTGATGGAACGCGCCGGGGTTGATTTTTTCGTCCCCTCTAGCGACTTGTGGAACGTCTAGCCTTCCGGGCCCCCAAGATTTTGGTGTCGTCAAATTGACATCAATTCGCTGTCAAATATTTTCAAACCGAGCGTGTCGTCCACTATGACGAGAACGATGCCCGAGGGCGCTCGCTCGGCGAACGGGTTATGAACGCTTTGCGAAAGGCCGTTCGCAAGCGCGGCAGCGGCTCCGCTTGGATTGAAACGGCGGCTGCGGAATGGTACGTCGCTGAAGAAAATGGTGGTCCCCTTGGGTGCTGCGTTCCTCGCATTGTCGTCGCTTAAGGATGGAGCGGAGCGGCTGGAGGTTAGCGATGCGTTTGAGGAGTTCACAGAAAGTGAATTCTGGTGTCACTTTCGTCCGTCAAAGCAAGAAGTTCGTTGGCTGTGCGCCGAACTCGATCCTGGAATTGAGTTCCAAAGAGCCAGAGGAATTTGGAAGGAGCGGGAAGTGCTGTGCTTGTTGACGTTCTTTGCTACTGGCAGTTTCCAGCGCACTGCCGGCGGTGAAGTGTTTGTGAGGCTATCACAGTCGGGATGCTGCTCCAAAAAAGCGAGAAGGAGCTCCCTCTACCTCTGAGACACCTGCGGGCCGAGATGCACATTTTTGAGCGAGGACATAGCAGTAGCAGACGAAGAGACAAAACTGTCAAATATGGCGCCATTTGCGCACTCTTCTTGTTTATCGCGCCCGCGACACCGCGAATGTGCTGAGAAAGCGCAATCGTAATACATGGTACTAATGAATCATATTGCTGCTTAAGAGCATGGTTATTCCTGGGAAGAAAGTATACTTTTTTTAAAAAGTAGCAGTTCTTTTTAATTTGCTGCGGGAAATATTTCGACTTTCAGAAGCAGACGACAAAGGGAGTGCTTCATCATCCGAGGAGGGCGCCGCTTCCCCACTGTCTGCGCCGGCCGCGCTCTTCTCCCGTTCTCACAGCTGCCGCCGACCAGCCACTTTTTGACATCAGCGTTCGGAAGCGTTATCCAGCGAACGGCCGAACTCCGATCGCCCCCCCCCCCCTGATTTTTCAGTAATCTTTAACGAAACACCGCCGTACGATGGATCATATGGGCGGAATGGTGAAGAGTATGATCATTATTGCGCAGCCTAGTGCAACTGCCATGCGGATTCACTTTCCAGCGTTACTCGCTCTTTGTTTTATTCTTTTATTTTTCATTTCTTACGAACGCCTTTCAAATATAATTGGCTAAGACCATGAGCAGCCTCAAAGTATCGGCAGGCGCCTACGGCTAAACAGAGTAGAAGACGACGCTCGCAGCTCAGTGTGCTTTGTGCGGCATCGTCAGCAGGTCTCGTTACCTTGAGAATATTAAAGGCTAGCGTGGTCCGCGCTCAGCGCTCGGCAGACAATATTGAACATTACAAGGTTGCTCATGCTTCTTATACGGATCATCCAAGAAATGTAGTCACCCAGGCCTCTATTTTAGGATAATCGCTTTAGGCGAGAACTATGCTTTTCGTGACGTAGAATCCTGCGTGTCCAATGACGAATCGACTGTTTGCTCTCCTTTTCTCTATGAGTATATGATGCACCCTGCGGGCGATACGATGGTGACTTCGCCAAAAAGGGTCATCTCGGAATATGGCGTGTAGTTTGGTTCTTCCGGTAAGGTTTGATTGACGACATCGCAGTTTGGCATCCGTAATTATTATACACGCAACATACCTCACTTCATATTCTCCTGACATCTTTGCGCCATTTTTGAAATAAACAAACAGCTAGCGGCAGGTATGTAACACGTCCAGAATCAGCATACTCCGAATGAAGAAGGTCAATTTCTGCTCTCCACTTGTTTCGTCCCTTGTGTGACGCGCTTCAACGAGAACCGCAACATAACATGTTATCGGAACTGGAATATTCGACAAAATGAAAACAACGTGGAAGGCAGTGGAAATTTCCAAGAAGCACGTAAAAGAGCTTGCAGAGCCTAATTTCGCCTTGCAAGCCCTACAAAAGCTCAAGCAGGGAACCCACGAAAACCAGCAGAAAAGAGGGAACGGCTATAAAAACCAGAACTGAAGACCAATCAAACGAATCCACGCTGTGAAACAACGCACAGACGGCGCGAATGGCCTGCCTACGGTTCCAACTTCTATAACTGTGGCAAATGCTGCCATTTTGTCAAATTGTCTACAGACAGTGCCAATGCCCTGCCTACGGTTCCAACTGCTATAACTGTGGCAAATGCTGCCATTTTGTCAAATTGTCTACAGACAGTGCCAATGCCCTGCCTACTGTTCCAACTGCTATAACTGTGGCAAATGCTGCCATTTTGTCAAATTGTCTACAGACAGTGCCAATGCCCTGCCTACGGTTCCAACTGCTATAACTGTGGCAAATGCTGCCATTTTGTCAAATTGTCTACAGACAGTGCCAATGCCCTGCCTACGGCTCCAACTGAGATAACTGTGGCAAATGCTGCCATTTCGTCAAGTTGTCTAGACATAGGTCATCTCTAATAGCAGCAGCAACAGTATCAGCAACAGTATTTTTTCTCTTGGAGACACAACATAGCAACCCCAGTGAATGTGCACGCTCAGAGTAAATTACTACTACGTCATTAACGACATTAACGTAATCACCCAAAATAAACTCAGCACATGGCCATCACAACCTGTATTGAAGCCAACGGCAGCACGAGTAAAAACCTATACGAGACAGCTACTTCCCAACGACGCTGAATGCGAGCTGCGCTGCTCAACTGGGGCAAACGAGTGCACCCTAAAACTGCTCGTCGTCAGCCAACCGTTTGAGCATATCTTGGGCGCTAAAGCGTCAAATGCCTTGAACCATGTTACGGGGAGGCAGCCGCAGCGAACGGCTGTTGCTGCGTTCCCAGTAAGGCAACAACTTGAAGAGGTGCTTAACAGCTTTCCTGATTTAATTGAACGCATAGAAAAACCGCCAGGAGATTATTCCATACGAATGCGGAAACGAGTAACTTCCCCAGTGTCAGCTCCACGTCGCCTACCCAGTGCATTAGCATAGAGCAGAACTGTAACAAATGCAACAAAATAGAATTATCACCGAAATCACTGATTGATTTGTGGAATTTCACGTCCCAAAAGCAGCTCTGATTATGGGAGACGCCGTAGTGGAGGTCTCCAGAAATTTCGACCACCTGGGGTTCTTTAACGTGCGCTGACATCACACAGCACACGGGCCTCAACATTTCGCCTCCATCGAAATGCAGCCGCCGCGGCCGGGATTCGATCCCGCGACCTTCGGATCAGTAGCCGAGTGCCATAACCACTAGACCACCGTGTTCGAAACGAAATCAATGAGACTTCAGAGTCCACCCGTTTGTTATCATCACAAAGAAAGATGGCTGTGTGCGACTGTGATTATATCCATCAAAAGGCAACATTACGAGGTCGCTGTGACGGCGGAGCTCTTTGCAAGCTTGAGTGGTACAAAGGTACTCTCCTTCTTTGAAGCAGAGTGCTTTTTACTAGCTTCTCTTTGATGAAGCGAATTCGCATTTGTGCACATTCACTGTACTCTGGGGAAGATATCGATATCTTTGCGCTACATGCGGGCTCGCAGCAGCTACCGAGCTACCCCAGAAAGCCGTCTACAGGGTCTTCGAATGGCGATTTACCGCGAAGCCCTACTTCGATGACTCTGAAGTTGCGTAAAAAAGATTGAGAAGCACACAAATACCTCGGAAATGTGCTCAGAGTAGTACGCACGAACGACCTGAAATTCCACGAAACCAAACTCCAACTGAAGCTTACGGCAATTATGTTCTTGTACCACCACTTTTCACATAAAAAGATCGGCGCAGACCCAGATGAAGTGAAGGCCATTAAAACCGTCCAAATGCAACAGAAGAAGCAAGAACTGCAAATATTTCGGGAATGACGACCTGCCTACTAAAGTTGCTCCAAATATCTGCGATGTGATGGGGGCTCTCCTCCAATAAAGACAGATGTCCGCTGGCCCTGGAGGCAGCAACATACTGGCACCGTGGAGGTCATTCAGTCGAAAATAAGGACGGCATGCGCGCTTCGCTATTTTGATCCCTCAAAGCTCATCATTCTCAACAGATGCCAGCTCCTATGTAATGGGCTCATTGCTGCTACAAGAAGGGAGTCCTGTGGCTTACGCAGCAGCGGCTTCACAACCACCCAGCAGCGGTACGCACAACCTGAAAAGCGTAGCTTCTGACCGCCGTGGTCGCATGCGAAACATTTCATTACTGCGCTGTTGCCCGACACGTCACAGTGCAACTGGATCATAAGCCACTGATTGTCATTCAGAATAAGAATGTCAACAAAACGCCACCAGGAATCCAGCGAATTCTCTTCGACTACAGAGGCACGAGAGTATGATGACCTACGTACTAGGCGTTGAGAGGAGCAGATGCTTTAATTGCGAACACCAGATTCATCTTGCCAGATTCAAACATAACGCAATGACCAATGATTTCTTGTATCAACTTTAATCTAGGTCACTCCCACGAGACAATGTCAAACTGCAGGAGGGACCGCGTAAGGGCCGACAAAATAAAAAGTCGCAAGGTACATATGGGATGAATTTCCTGAGAGACTTTGAAACGCCGGCAGTATGGTCAAGGCATTCTACCACATCAGCAGCGAAATTTACACAACACAAGACTTCGTCTGCTATGGTGAGAGGTTAGTCGTACTACGAGCTTGCTAACTGTAAAGCAGACGTTGTATCAAGCTCGTCAAGGAATCACTGTTTGCGAGAACTTGGCAAACCAGAGTGTGTGCTGGTCATCCTTAGCTTGCACATTCAAACCTTGGTAAACAGGTGTGACATGTGTAAGTCTGATCACAATGCTAACCTTCAGCTGCCACCGTTGGACAGGTTACTGCCTTAGCGCCCTTGGATGCAGCTTGCTATGAATTTCCTTCATCTTAAAGGCAAGACATACGTTCTAGAAGTGGACGGCTTCTCCAAGTATATAGATGTACAGAATATGATGGTAGTATCCCCTAATCCTGAAGCTTGTTCACAAGGGTGATTATACCAAATGTCATAATATCTGACCGAAGGCCACCGTTTCAAAGTGGAAAGCTTAGAAATTTTTTTTAGATAGGACATAAAACATACCTATTCCCCCCCCCCCCCTGTATCCGCCCAGCAATGGTAAAGCAGAGCGAACCTTACAAAGAGTCAAATCAATGATGACAAAGACACCAGAAGAAAGCAAGGGCATCGAAGCAGTACTGAAGAACTATCGCTGAACTCCAACATTGGTAGGAGAATCTCCAGCTGAGCTACTCATGTGCAGAAAGCTGTGCACGTGCCGCCAATGCCACCAATCCTCGAAGCGTACTGGAACCTAACTTCCCAATGGCGCCTTATCATATGCTTCTCCAGCAAATGGAAAAGGAGTAAAAAAAGCCATGGCGATAGCCAGAAAAGAAAGCTCGAGGCAAAAACGACGAAGAGCCATTGTGGCGAATGTCGGTCCAGAACCTCGAAGACGCACCGTAAAGACAGACACTGGAGTCATCTTTCTTAGAAATTACAGCAATTTACGATCAAGAACAAAACAGCTGACTGATTTAGTGGCTTCACCAGTGAACTACGACGTAGCTGAATCTCGTCTGCCAGTGACATAGCACAGCAAGTTGGGGGAACGGCCTTGTCCACCCGAAAGTTCACGCTCCTGAAGAAGGATTAAGCCTCTTGCACGATTTTCGAGCTTCAGAAGCGACTTGGCGTAAAGGGGTACTTCACGTAACAAGTTAATATTGCTTAAAATGGTTTGAAATTACTATAGTATTTTCATCGGCTTTGTATACGACCATATTATTTCTGTTATGTTATCGTCACCTAGAAATCCGATGCTCCTAAAGAAGGACGTGATATATATAGGCACAACAGACGTCGCTCCCTATTCTGCTGATATATGTGGACTGGCTGGACAGCTGGTGCAGCCCCGACAGCAGCTTGACTTGGCTCTTCGATATACCTGATGGCTCCTCCTCGTGAGGAGCGGACGACTGCTGGAGAAGCGAATCGCAGAGCTACGCGCACGGCTGCAGCAAGGCAACCTCGGGCACAACGGACAGATGCGCAGAGAGAAGCACAAACCGCAGCTCGCCGTCGACGCCGGACCGAGAGTTCGGTTCGTTCTCGGGAAAACGATGCCAAGAGACTCTCTTAGTGCCGCAGTAATTGCCGCAGTAATTATGCCGCAGTAATAATGGCGTAGTGGGTACTTCCCTACTTGCCGAAATGATGAGAGTTATAGCGCAGGGGATACCTACCACCTCTAGTTGCAGTAGTTTCCCCGAGTGTTTAAAATGGTATCTAAGAACATCGGTCCTCCAGCTTACGCTACCACTGTCCTGCGGTTCCGCGCAGGCCTGGCTCTTTTTTTGTGCCTTCGAACATAGAGCCACGTTAGACAAAATCGCCGTTCTTGCGCGAAGTTGTGCTGTATCATCGCTTTCTCAAGGCTAGTTTTCACTTGACTATCTCTCTGACGTTAAAACAAAGCGTGTTATATCCTTATCCACAATGTGACAATGTACTGCTTATTTTTTTAAAAAAGGACAAGGACACAACGTAATAAAGAAAATGTAGATACCACCCAGTGTAAAAACATGATTTCTCAAGCTGTATACTGGGACGTTGCCGGTGAAAACGTGGCTCGGAGAATGAGGGATTTTGTACCATTGTGAAGCAGGTGTTTCTGTGTAATAATCTAGAAACGATCTGACGTGTATTCACTAATTGCAACAATGCCATTTTTGGGGGGGGGGACATATTATAAAGTACCTCAAAGAACTATTTTGAATAAACACGCATGGCATTCATTTTCTGACCTCTGCAGTGAAGTGGAAGCAATAGGTGTTATCTTGTTGATTGGTCTACATGCAGTATAGCGCAGCCTCTTAGCATATAGACACTGTGGCTTAAAAGTTTTATCTGTACAAGAATGTTTTGTAGACATGGTTAACAGGGTGCGAAACGCATATAAGTGTAATGGTGAACAAAATATCATATTACTGCTCCATGCTTTAACACACTTGAAAGGTTTACGATGAGCTCATGTTAATGTCTTATGCCTTGATGTGTAGAAGGCTATGAAGAAAAAAATTGCACGCATATCCGCTGAGTGAATGATGATGAGTGGGCGAAGCTCCGGACGTTCATCGGTCGCGCATCGAACGATCTCGAACGATCGTTCCATCCAATGAGAATCGAGCTGAGATGCGCCTCTAGCGATATCCGATTAAACAAGAGCAATGCACCTCTATCCAATCAGATTCGAAAACAAAACGCCGCCATCTAGCACTCTCCTATCACACTAGAGCACGCAGCGAGCGCCTCCGCGCCATCTATTGATAAATTCACGTACTAGCTAAGCAGCACCGCAGCGCTCGGACGGACGGACGGACGGGCGGACAAACAGACAGACAGGCAGACAGGGGGGCTATCGGAGATGGCATTTTAGCGAGAGCGTTCGGAATCGCCGCACGCGATTGGCCAGCGCCGCTCCGCTGTCGTCGTCCGCGGGGCGTGCCCACGGTACACCTACCTATAACCACATTAGAGAAGAGAAACTGTACCGTTGACAGTGCAACGAAAAATAAAAGTAGCGGTGGCGTCCTAAACTAAGATACACGATCAAGAGAGGGCACCGCATGTACTATCATCATTATTCTTTAGATGCAACATGTTTGTTTTGTTTTTGACGCCTACGCCTTCTGGCCTTATTGAGAGCCCCTAGCAGGAAAATTTCAAACTAAAATATGGGGATAGGTTAGTAGTTCCACTCTACGCGCAACTTGATGGAACGTGCAGCGGCTAGCCGCGGCTAGAGTTACTGTATATTTATGCTACGGTAGTATATAGAGTAACTCTAGCCGCGGCTGGTTTTTTTCACCACCTGTAGCGACTTGTGGAACGTCGAACCTTCCGGGGCCCGAGATTTCGGTGTCGTCAAATTGACGTCAATTCCCTGTCAATCATTTTCAAACCGAGCGTGTCGTCTGCTACGCGGAGAAGGATTGCCGAGGCCGCTCGCTCAGCGAACGATTTACGAACACTTTGCGAACAGCGGCCGCGGCAGCGGCTCCGCTTGGATTGAAACGGCGGCTGCGGCTTCGCAATGTTGCGTCACAGACGGAAATGGCGGTCCACTTGGGCGCTGAGTCCTCGCATTGTCGTCGCTGAAATAGGACGCGGAGCAGCTGAAGGTTCGCGATGTATTTGAGGATTTGACAGGAAGTGAATTCCGGCGTCAATTTCGTCTGTCGAAGCGAACAGTACGTTGGCTGTGCGCCGAACTTGATCCCGAGAGAGAGAACAACTTTATTTTAGAAAAAAAAATCCTCGCCGCCACCTCCTCTGCTCGTCTGATAGCCTGGAGTTGTTTCTCCAGGCTTGAGTCGCTGTGAACGGTGTCCCACGCTCCTGGCGAGGGAATGGTCAAGAGATCGGAAATCGGGTTCCAAAGAGCCCGTGGAATGTCGACGGAGAGAAAATAGCTGCGCATGTTGATGTTCTTTAATTGCTCCTGGAAGTTTCCAGCGCGCTGTCGCTAGTGAAGAGTTTGTCGGGCTTTCACAGTTGGGGTGCACCTCCAAAAATGCGAGAAGGAGCTCCCTCTGCCTCTGAGCACCCGCGGGCCGAGATGCACGTTCTTTTTGTTTTTTTTTCGAGGACATGGCAGCAGCAGACGACGACACGAAATTTAGATATGACGCCACTTACGCACACGCTTCTTGTTTTTCGCGCCCGCGACACTGCTTAGCGAACCTGCAGAGAACGATATTGATGCTTAAAAGCGTGTTTACGTCTGAGAAGAAGAAAGCACCGTTTTTAAAAGGAGCAGATTTCTTAATTTCTCAGGAGAAACATTTTGGCTTTCAGAAGCAGACGACAAACGGAGTACGTCATCATCCGAGGAGCGCGCCGCTTCCCCATTGGCCGCGCCGGCCGCGCTCCTCCCATTCTCAAAGCATTGCTCAAAGCTATCGCGGACCACCCACTTTTTGACGTCAGTGTTCGGAAAGCGTTCTCGAGCGAACACCCGATCTCCGATAGCCCCCCAGACAGACGGACGGACGGACGGAAGCTTCGCCCCACTCATCATCATTCACTCCGTGGATATGCTGTTAATCCGCAGCCGCCATCCAGCGCTCGCCTATCACACTATGTTTTGTGGGGTTTTACGTCCCAAAACCAGTTCTGATTATGAGAGACGCCGTAGTGGAGGGCTCCGGAAATTTCGACCACCTGGGGTTCTTTAACGTGCACTGACATCGCACAGCCCACGGGCCTCAACATTTCGCCTCCATCGAAATGGAGCCGCCGCGGCCGGGATTCCATCCCGCGACCCTCGGATCAGCAGCCGAGTACCTTAGCCACTAGACCACCGTAGCGGGCATCCTATCACACTAGAGCACGCAGCGAGCGCCTCCGCGCCATCTATTGATCAATTCACGTACTAGCTAAGCAGCACCGCAACGCCATCTCGTGATCATTCTGAGACCTAAAGGTGGCTACTACGACAACGACGCCGGACAAGCCTATGCCCTAAGGAGCTTCGCCCCTAAAAACAAGTGGATGGCCGAGCATGTAGCGCATCGCGCTTCGGAGCGAGGCGTCCCAGATTAGATTCCCCGGCCGCCGAAGGTTCCTTTTTTTTTTGCATCAGCCTTGAATTTTCACTCACGGACAACGGTGATTTTTTTCGCTCACGACTAACGACCCAGACGCCGATGCTGACACAGGAATTGATGCGAAACGAGCTCTTAACGCTATCGAGCTAACAAAGAGGCACTAGAACACCCGAAGTCACCAGCATGAAAACTAGGCAAATCCACCCACTGCGCATCGTTCCTATGTTTGGCGATCGCCGTGCCAGAATTCCGTATGGTGCGTTTTTAAACGCGAAGCATTTCTTGGTGAACTTGAGTCACTTTGACCATATCTATCTATCTATCTATCTATCTATCTATCTATCTATCTATCTATCTATCTATCTATCTATCTAAATCTCGGTTTCCTCCTGGTGGTCTGGCTCGCCTGGCAGACACCGAAATTTAGATAGTAGGTTATATAAGCATGACGAACACGAATGACTGTTCTGTATGTTGCAAGTATGACATGCGTATCATACAAGGCACGATTGATGATACTACAGCCGCGTGTGGCTCATACCCGTATGCTAGGCCCAGGGTAAGCGGTATGCGGCACAGGTGTTTGAATTTATAGCGACTACGTCAGTCAAGGACCAACTAAACACGCATTTCGAATATCACTGCAACACACTCAAAAAGAAGAAAGACATGCCGTTTGTCGCTGCTTGAGAGTGGAACAGGGAAAGAAGCACACATACAAAAGGCATATGCGTAGTGATTACTCAAGACAGCCTGCAGACATGTATGCCGAGCCTTAGGGGGGTAGTAATCTGACCCTAGCCCCCGAGGTGCTAAGCAAGCGCGCTACCGCTGGCCTACGGTAGCTACTCACACACGGTACATATAGTAAACAAAACCTTCTCCACCGGTAGTTGTGATCATTGTGTTTCTTTATCGTCAAGTGCACTTTTAGTGTGTGTTAAGCGCCATCATTGGCGATCCAATAAAAAATACTTGTTTTAAGCCATCACACGCCATGCTTTCATCCAAATTTGCGCGGTTCTGCAGGAATACCTCCATGAAAAGCTCCCGTGATACGCACGTCAAATGGAATAAAGTTTGCACCAACCAACCAAACGCACGTCCAATCATCATTGGGTGCACCGCTCTTCGCCACAGCAGACTTCTGCGCACTAACCTTAATGCCATCTTTACGTCGTACCATGCCCTGCCATGCCGTCGCCATAATGCTGCCGACGTTCGTCGCGGCAGCGTGGCTTAGAACACTGTCTAAATTGTGTATACCCATTCGTGCACCTCAGACAGACATTAAAATTATTTGCAACACTTGGGTGAAAGCAATAATTTGTCATAAGCAATTTTCTCGCTTACTACTTGGCATGACGCCAATTCCTACTATCTGCAGGATCTGCAAGGCCAACTGTTTCACAGCCCTTTGCGCGCCACCACCGGGATATTGGTTGGTTTCTGGAGTTTCACGTCCCAAAACCACGATATGGTAATCAGCGACGCTGAAGTAGAGGATATCGGAAAATTGGACAAAGGGTGGTTTTTAACATGCACTGAAGTCGCCTAATACGCTGGCCTCTGGTATTTTGCCTCTCTCTAAATGCAGTCACTGAGAACTTCGACTCAAAAGCCAAGGGCCATATCCACTAGACCACGGTGGCGGCGCACGCGGGTGATATCAGCTACACAAAATGGTGTAACAAAGTTGGCGGGGGGAATCAAATGCGCAACCTGAAAGTTACGTTGCCGCGCCCCTAGCGTTATGGCCTCAAGCTTTTTATTTCTCTTTATTCACCTCTATTTTCTTTTTCTCTTTGTCGTTATTTTGAATGTGCTGGTCGCTACTTCTAGCTCAGGACTGAAGAACACTCACTTTACTCTTTGGAAATTCAGAGGTTAATTATTGCGCGAAAATATTGCGTTACGTCTCGCATTGATAACCCTAAGGTTGAAGAAATTTTACGCACCGTGCAAAAATGAAGTTCGCCGAGAGCTATGTTCCCCTGTAATATCCGCTATGATATTTTTAATGTTTGCAGAGAAATAATCTCGACTGTGTATATTTTAAAAAATCAATGCTTTTGGTAGAGAAGGTAGAGGTATGATTTTGAATCGTGCAAAAATGTGTGAGAGGGTTTACAATGCGCAAGTGATAAATTTTAAGTCATTGCCAAATACTTATTTATCAACCCCATTAATGGAAGCCACTTCTGATAGCCGAATTCCAGGGATTTGAGTCTTTTGTGAAACTGTTGTGCAAGCGCAAGAAATAGATGTAACTTGGTATGAAATAAACTTAATTCGATTAAGTTGCATATTGTTGTCCCGGCTACTACAGCTGCAGTGACAATCTACTACTGCTCTGTACGCAAATCGTTCGTCGATAGCAGTCAGTGAAATTAAGCTTTAACCACATCAATTTGGATTTGAACTGCGAGTTATGTAGCGCTGTGTGTAACTTCTTACTTCGCAATTTAGAGAGTGTTCAATGAAAATATGTTAGCGCCAACTTCCCAGGTTAGGCTACGGATGCGAATGCTCAATACTCTTGAGTGGATTAGTGCTATCGTAGGAGAAAATAACCCCGTTGTCATAAGCATGCTGGACATCATTTTGTCGCATTCTACCAATTTCAGATAACCCCTCACTTTCTGGAGCCACTGTAACAAGAAGAGAGCATGGAGCTACGATTAAGTGGACGTCGCCAAACTTTATACACGGCGGTGTTGAAGCTACCTGGCACTGTAACGAGAAGAGGACCCTCCATCGCCGAAGAGAACCACACAGGGATTATTATTACTCCTCCAATGTGTCAAGGGGAACGATAGGTGAGAGGCAACGTACGCTCGCAGTTAAAAAAACCCAAATCCTGTGAATATGTAACACGCCAACAATGAATATAGCGCTTGCTGAATGCTCGTATTTCCTTCGCATATTCGTTGGAGAAGGAAATAACGCCTGTACCGCAAGGAATAAATAAATTAAATGTTATTTAAAGTTCTCTAAAAGTGGCCACAATTTCAGTAGATCTATTGAAAGTGTCAACAGTTGGTACAGTTATCAGCAGTAGCGTCCCTCAAGTGCGAGCCTTATGTGACACTTCGTGCACATTTATGAATTTCATGGTCACCTTTGCGTACCTATGAATACAATGAAGCAGTATTCTAAATGGTAGACAAGGTTTGACATCAAGCAAACAATTTTAGTCATAATACCAGGTGTTTTCAAAACCAGCATGCCTCCTTCAGTAGCAATCGCGGTCGGTATTGTTGCGTTTCCGCATTTTGCTTCCGTCTCTCGTATGGATGGGCCGCGACACCATGAGTTCTTGTGGAATACAATGGAGACAAACTGGGAGTGACGCCGGTAGAAAATTCCCCTGGCCGGATTTCCTTGGCATGATTCCAACACGATTCGTCATCGGCAATTTCTTCACTGACTGCTTGGCATGATACCGATTCCCACAATGCCTGCATAACTTTTCAAGTTTATTATAAGATGGTATCTAACAAATTTATAAAATTATTTAAATAAACCGCACATACACAATTTAATATCCACCGTGTTTCAGTTTCCTCAGTTCGAAAAGTAAATGGTTATTGAGGCAATACGAAGAAACATGATGTTGTAGCTAAAGAACAAGTTAAACGACTTATAACTATAAAAAGAAAAGATCATGACCATGCATTTTGACGTGACAATTTGGGAGAACAGTAACAGAAAAAGTGATATAGTTGATCCCTCTGTTATAGAATGTGGTACAAAACTGCAATGCGTCTTCACAAAAATAGCTGACTATTTTGTTATCAGAATTAACGGCAGGGAAATCTGGGCGATCTGAGGCGCTCGGACACACAATCTAAGTGCAGAAAATGGGCTGGGTACTCCGGGAACTTAGAGCCATATCAACAAAACATGAGTGGCACTTGACACTTGACTGCACGCGGATCCCTGACAATCGGCACACAGGCGAAAGTTGTTCAACGACTCGCGGGTAGGATAACTTCTACGGAGACGTTGCATTGACTGCTCCGCAGAACTCCGCATATTTTCTTTCATTACACACGCGTTTGCCAACGGTGAAACAGTGCAATATAAACCGATCCAGTTGCCACACATGGTTTCGTGATGCCACGGTCTGCTGCAGTGAAACGCGCATGAGCTGCTCGTCGGCGGCCGTCTTGGGCTGCGGTCGGGGAGCACCGTCTTGTTGGCGAGCAGCTTCCTGCTGGAAGGTCGCTTCCGCGAAGGTGCAATCCTTCTGGTCACTGATATGTTGTCTGTATTTTATCAAGTTGAGTAGCGATGGCGCGCAGATCAGCCCAGCCTCAGCAACGCGAGAGGCAGAGTTCGAAGTTGGAGCCGTGAACGCTCAGAAGCGTTGCGCTTTCCACAGGGTTGTCTTGCTGCACCAAACATTTATTAGCGCGAAATTAGGCCGTCGACGGCGTTGCCTTTCTGCGATGCTTAGCGCAGCAAGTTTACATTATATGGCTTCACACAGGAACCACAAGACGGCGTAGAGACAGAGTTGGTGAATGTGGTGCATTGTCCTGCCGTCGTAGTGTCACACGCTGATGATAAGAAAGGCTAATAGTATGTTGTCGTCTCGTCTCAGCGGAAAGAATAAACCATCCACAATGAGAGGTTTGGGACGAGGCTGTTAGTGTGCAGCTGTTGCCTGCGAAGGGCAGCGCACGGCTGGAGCACACGGAGGAGTAGGCCGGGAAGCGTGTGAACAATCAGCCCTTCTTGTGCTTCGCCAGAGTGGTGGAGTGTTGATGGTGGCAAACGAAGTATAATGATGTGTGTGTGTATGTGTGTGTGCGGGGGGGGGGTAACTAGCCGTGGTTTCCTACCTCTTGAAAAACTGGACAGCCACCCGCCAAATAACCTCCCGCCCCTGGCTAGCGGGGAGTGTAAACAAGAGGAAAGAACGAAGAAATGCGAGAGCGTCTCTTCTCCTATAACACGTCCCGCGAGACGACTTCCTCCTTGTCTCGAACACGGGTGACCAAAGGTTTGTGCGAGCACAACAGAGCTCGAAAAGGCTCGTCGTAAGCCGATGTTAATGTCTTGGAGGTAGAAAACTTTTTCTCTTTAGCAGACGCGTGGTGGGGTAGATTGCAGGTACTCCATCCAGAAATGTTCCCTTTTCATATGTTGCGAAGCTGTTGGCTAGATGCATCTCTGTTCACTGAAAAAATCTCCCAGTATGCGGAATATCGATCTGTATAGCAATTCTGCGGCACTGACCCGCAGCTGTACTTTTACTGTGGTACACAATCCCAGAAGAACTAGAGGGAGCTTTTGCACCCAATGTGGACTATCGAACGCTCCTGTTGAAGACACCCTTAGCACTCGGTGTAGACGCCCCACCATTCGACTGCTCTCTGGGCTGTACGCCGCGGTGTATCGTTTCCGTGTTCCCAGAAGTCTTGTTAGCGCGGAGAACAGGTTGCTCTTGAACAGTTGGGTCAGTGATGCGCAATGGGCAGCCGTAGCGCGAGACCCACACTCTAAGAAAAAAGATGGTATACCTTACTCTTTTAGGAGAGTCAGGGCTTGCCACATATATGACTCTCTTTGAAGATACCCGTCAACTCTCTTTTCTGCAGGAGAGTCACGGCGCTGCGAGAGTGTAGACTGACCCTCTTGCGAAGGGTGGTAGGACTCTTGTCTAAGGGATCATGTGACCACTGCTGAGAGAGTCACTTGACTCTTGCGAAGAGTGCTAGGACTCTTGTCCAAAGGATCGTGTGACCACTGCTGAGAGAGTCACTTGCATCTCTTATGAAGAGTGCTAGGACTGTTTTCCAAAGGACTACACGACCACTGCTGAGAGTTACTCGACTCTTATAAAGACAGAGCAAGGTAGTCATACCAAATGGGTCAAACGACTCTGCAAAATAACTACTGTAACTGAGTCAAGAGACTCTTTATGTGTTGTCACAATACTGCTAACAGGGAGAGTCAGGTATTCATTTTAGGTAAGTCAAAGGACCCCATAGAGCCAACGTGTGCAAAAGAAAAGGCATTTGCATTTTCACCTTATATTCACGAAACAACTGAAGATTTACATGACTTTTAGAGCACAGTGAAATGACTGCAAAAGATTGTCTGCAGTTCCTTATTGAATGGTAGAAATATTTTCTCGGACACAAACAACAGCTTAAGAAAGAAATTTATTATACACATACATTATGGCACTTGTCGTAGGTAGTCTCATTCAACTGAAAGAAATGAAACAAGTACAAGAGCAATTCAATTTAACCCTACATATATGTGGAATAATGTCTGTTCATACATAGGAACATGAAATGGCATAACTAGAAGAGAGACTAATCCAATAAATGGAAATATGTTTATATGCAAAAGATCCATCTGCACTTTCAATATATTCAAAGTGCTGATCTACAGCACAACAACATCATTAGTAGCTTCTTTATTTACAAGTCTAACAATGCCTCAAGGAAATAAGACAACCTCAGTACACTGACATTGCAAACATAATAAATGAATTACTGATGTGGTACTAAAATGTGTTCCAGTCATTTATACATAAAAAGTGAATTTAATAGCACACAAGTGTTTTCACAAAAAGATAATGGTAAAATGAAGTTAATTAGCTTGTACACTTGGACGATTGCAAGGCCCCCTATTACTTTCAACCAAAAATAACGATATTCACACTAAACAATATGCCTACCATTATGAACATGCAATATGCATACCACATGCCAGTGTGAAAAAATTGTTCAGAAGATGCATACTTTAAATATGACAAACAACAAATCCTACAGGTCTCTTTCAAAGTTTAGAATGCATGGATAACTTACCACTGCTAAAGAGTGTAATGATATACTTAGAAAATGTACACTTAGCTGTCACCCGTGCAAATGCAGCGACGTAATTCACCCACATTACCACTTGTACGATAAAAGCTCTGTGAAAATATGCAGACTTCAACAGAGCTCTGACTTGGAACTTCAGAAGTTAAATATTTGGTCCATTATATCATGTAAACAAGGCAGTGGCAATAGGCAACAAAAAGTGCACATTGCAGATTGGTCATGGCAACACAGTGTCTAAGGCAGCTGCTGTGTATAATAGCAGTTTGTTAGCAACACACAGAAGGCACATTAAGCACCTTGCACTGATACTACGCCACGAGAAAATGCGGCGTCAACATATGCATCAAACAGAGCACAATGAGTATCGCTTATCTAGGTGTACACAGCTATCTCATGTGCATAAAAAAAATGAGGTGCAACAACAGGCACACTAAGCATCTTAAATGAATGCATTGCCACAGGAAAAAGTGACAAGGAGCATGAAACAGTTCCCTGTGAGCATCATGTGTTTTGGTGAAGCAGTTAGATTATCACATGCGAAAAGGAAAGGGTGCAATGAGAGGCACATATAAACCCCTACCTGAGCAGAAGTTACCAAAGGCAGTGCACTACAGCATAAAAAAACGTTGCCAGTTGTGACAAAAAAATTCACATTGAATGTTTACAAGGTTAGCAGCTGTGCTATACATTGCTATTTCATTTAGCCGCACAACAGTTCATGCTTTCAGAACACAAAAATGCAAGAGCCTTTTAGTGTTGACAACATGGTGTCACAACGTGCTCTGCCAGCAATCAAACTTCTGCTTCAAAATGAAGCGTCCATACTAGTCAAGAATGTTTCGAAGAACACTGTATTGTGAAAATTGCTACTTTTCTGCACTTTTTCCTAAGTTTCTGTGTACAGTAGTCCAGAGCAAAGTAAAAAAAGGGGAATACATCTCACTAACAGAAATTCTACACATGATACTACAGAATTTCCTTTAGAGTTGCTTTTATAGAAAACAAAGTATTCCTTCTACCCTTTCTCAATAACTACCTACTCCAAAGTAATCTTACTGCAAATATGGGCTGTTTCTCCTGTAACTCCTAAATGGCATCCTTTTCGGACAAATGGAGCATTTAGGGGAAACCAAAAAATAATTAAGAGCCTTGCATTTTGTGTGAACAATTTTATAAACATGTGGAGGTCCTGCACACAGATACATATTGCTGCAATGAGATGAGCTCGAAGAACGGATGCTGGTGACATACCAATAGCAACACTCAGCCCATAAGTCTGGACATTCTCCAACATGTTCATTTCTGGAGAGGACAGGATGCTTTTGGCAGTGAAGGCGGGTATCAGTGTGTATGCATCTTTCCATAAACCTAAAAAAGAGAGGAAAAAAACAAGCATTATTATGGCAGCCAAATGCCTACAGGTGCATCACACAGCTTTTCCACAATCGCAGTACTCAAGAGAAACTGAACACATTTCTTCAAACATTCAGTGCTGCGTTTGTGCTCTTCTGGAAGACCTTGTCCTTGGTTGTGCTGTAATTCATCATGCATAAGAAACTCACCCAAACTTTCACATTAATAAGCACATTTACTCAAACATATATGGTAGTGGCCCAACAGTAAACATCCATTGTTTGTTAAATGTGCTACAATTACACTATATCTGTCCATGAAATGCCTTTCCAGCGCGATGCCCAGCCATGAAGCATATAGTGAACCTATTTCGTGAACGTTATGACAGAGTATGCTGCTTTTTAACCCATAGAAGTTGTTATGATAAATCAGAAAATCCTGAAAGGCCACATCTGAATGCTTTTTCTCACCACAAGAAATGTTTACAATTCACATTGAAGCCCCCATCAAAAAAGAGAGAGAGATTGTTTCAGCGTAATGGCTCTTACCAGTGGTGCAGACATGTCAACCTTTTGCCCAATCAATAGGTATAGGAGATGAATGACGGTACCAACCCCACTGGTACCTATAAAAGAGTGAAATGCAACATTTAGGCAGGTCAGCTTTGCAAAACGAGTCAGCTCGCAACCTCAGTAACTTGCTTGCATGTAGTGCCTAAACATTTGAGACACTGATACTGAAACCATGAAATGCACAAAAATATTACACCGATTCCACAGCCAATGCTGTGGAATCTACGTGGAGTGAAATCTTAGTCAAATACTTTCATTCCAATGCTTGTCTGCCAGGTACCTGTTGAGCCTAGACACATATTTTAAACATTAGTGCCATGTAGAATACCTTATGATCCGAGTGAATCATATAACTTTCGATATCCAGCTCACCCCTTATGACAGCTCAAGTCAACAATGCATAATAACAATGTTGTCTTGAAATGCAAATGATAATTCGTTCACGACATCTTCATTGAACTGACACATTCATCGACCTACGATAACCGAGAACCATCTCGCTCGCTTCAAATCACGATTGCAGTTGCTGCAGTGTACATTTCGTAGCACTAGCATATAACATAAATGACTCATATATATTGCCTTCAAGCAACAAGCATGCTCAGCCACATTATTACCCTCACGACAAAGCAATTATGTTCAGTACTGACAAAAACGAATACACACTGTTTTGTAACGCAATCACCAGGATACACACGCTACTAAACGGAGTCGTCTGTGCTTGTGGCAGTGATATATGTTCTATCGGCGTCCCCGCCTCCTGCAATCTGGTTGTTTCGCACGTTATTACCGACGTTGCTGAAACGCTACTTTTGTTCCATCAACACCGTAAAAGGGCTACAGGACGACCAGCACGTCACACACACACGCCCCCCACGCACACACACACGCACGCACGCACACTCACAAGTACAGCGGGGGGGGCAGTCGCCTGACAGAACCACAAACATACCTGCTGTTCCTCTGACCACTCATCCTTGCTTTGTGAACACACCGCCCGGGCTGTCTTATGCGATTCCTGCGCACCAGCAGCAATTTCGCAATGAAGTAATCAAGTTACGTAATTCAGTGACTTCATTGCACTCACCAAGCCCCGGAGGCTTTCCCGTCGACAGTCTCATCAAATGGCTGAACTTTCTTCTCCAGAACCGCAGTCGTAGTTTATCACATCACTGGAAAGGGACTTTCTCAGAAGGTGCACTCGCTATTCGACCACGTACTTGCATAATCGACAAACTGGGCAAAACAGCTTCCTTGCGAGCACGCACAAGTTCCGCGTCGGTCGTGGCTGTCGCTGGGAAGAGGCGACTACGACGCTCCATCCGCCGGCGACCGCGTGCTGTACAACGCCCTAACATGTTAAATTTGTCCACTCGATGAGCGCCAACGATGATAAACGCACAATACCGCACGTAATATTAGTAAACACGTTGGAAACACGTGGACGAAATGCATCACACGCGCCGCAGTCAGCCTGTTGAACAAGACCTGTTCCAACGGCTCGCTCAGTGAGAAAATTTCATAGGGGGCAGTAGTGTTATGTTGTCATACCATATTTTTAAAAAAGTGTAATTTTGACCTTGGTAGGAGGTGCAAGCCGTGCTTGCAACGCGTACTGGTTCTTTATGCCTAGGCTTGAAAATGTATGTTTATTTTTGGTCAAATGAGAGAGGTTATATCTACATAATTTCTAAGCTCGCGCCGCAAGCGACGGTGAGATAAAAGCACAGCCTTAGAGATCCGTCTTTCGTACGGATCTCTAAGGCTGTGTAGCTGTAGCGCCTCATCGCTACAGCTGATGACCGAAGATCAGCAGACTTACTGTGTGGTAACAGAGGGGCGCATTCTTGCGCCTTAAAGGGGCAGTGAGGGGGGCCGTGGGAGTTTCGGCAACGTGTTTTAATGAGCGGAGGTAGATGAGGAAAAAAATGCTCATTATCCAAGTTTGTCTCCTGAGCCAGCGCTGCTACAGGGAGCAGAGGTGGGGGCATTGTGAAAGTTCCTCCTCGCATCTCCTTCCCCCACCCCTCTTTACCACCCTGAGTTTGTTTACAAGAAGGGGGGGAGGGCAGGGGGGGGGGGAGGCAGTGCCGTACTTAGACAACTTCGTCTTCGGTAAGGTCCACTTTCCTACTAATGCAATGAATTTATATAAAGTCCAGACAGTCTGAACGTAACCAAATAAAGGTAGTTACTTGCGCCAACACTTTTGTCATGCCTTTATTATCGTCGCATATAGACATATAATAGTCCTATGCGAACATCCAAATGCCGAGTGTAACAGTTTCTGCTTGTTCTGGAGTAGCTATATTCACTACGCGTAATACTTCGTTCCACTGCTAATATTATTTTATTCTGAATTTGTGTACAGATTCAGTAATTAAACATGTGCAGGAAATTGACCGCTGCAAGTGCATCGCGTTCATTGAAATTGTAGTTAACCCAGAAAATTTATTGCGCAAAGCTTTCCCACGTGCAGGTATAAGAATGGTCCACACACACACACACACACACACACACACACACACACACACACACACACACACAGACACGGTTATCTTTGGTATCTCTTGCAGGTGTCAGTTTACTCTCACGGTGACTCTTCTTACAAGAGTCGCGAGCCGTACGGAGTCAACTGACCCCCTCAGAAAAGTTTGACCCTCCTTGGTGGGTTTCTGCGACAGGCCAAGAGAGTCAGAGTGCAGTGACTCTCTTTTGACTCTTATTTTTCTTAGAGTGCAGTGTAAATGCCTGTGCGGCGGTTTCGGCGGATATGTCCGTAATCGGCATCGCTTCAGGCCACCGTGAGTATCGATGGACGCTCTTCAGCAGGCGCCTGCATCCCTGGTAAGAAGGAAGCAGTCCTACAAAGTCCAATTGAATGTGGTCGAAGCGATTATATAGTGGTTTAAATGACTGGAGTGGCGTGTGCGCGTGTGGAGTCCCTTTGAGGGATCGTCATGTCCGGCACATTTCTTCCCAGGCTCGAAGGTGCGCAATCATTCCTTGACAAACAAAGCGGTCTGTGATGATTCTCTGCTTGAGATTCCTGGGTGGCCGAGACCGTGAATGTTGTGGAAAACAGCACGCCGGAACAGGAAAGGGTCGAAGGGTCTTGGAGCTTTCTGAGATATGCCGCATGTAACATTTATCGTTGCGTATGGTGGTGGGGTATGCATGAGAGTGAATGTGGCCGCATCTCGGTTAGCTCTGGGACATGCTGCTTGGCGGCAGCTAATGCCTCAAAATCAGTGGACATGGAAGCAGTGGAAGAGGAAATGGCATCTCTGCGGGAGAGTGCGTCAGTTGCTTGATTATCGGTCCTTGAGATGCGGGGAATGTTCGTGGAAAATTCCGAAATAAAGGGAAGTTGTCACATTTCCTTTTCCGAATAGAAGAAGCTGTTGTTATTGAACAGAAATGTCAGAGGCTTGTGGTCAGTTAAGACGTTACAAGTGCGACCTTTAAGGAAGAAACGGAAATGCTTGACTGAGCAATATATGGCTAACATCTGTCTTCAAAAATTGCTGTAACGCGCTTCTGAATGTTTCAACTGTTTCGGAAAAAGAACGGTATCGGTTTGCAGCATGCGCCATCGTGTTACTGTTGCACTGCCCCCACTGTCGTAGTTGAACCACCAAACTTCGAGGCACTTTGGGAAGTGAGCAAGAGGGTGCAATAGAACCTTTGCGGAAGCATGCTGCATATCGACGTCTTGAAAGGTTTTTTCATGCTCCGCTGACCAGTGAAACTCGAGTGCTTCCTTGCCGTTCCGGCGCAGCAAGCCAGTAAGCGGCTGTATAACATGTGAGCAAGGGATGGGATGATGCGCCGAAGAAAGTTCACGAGCCCGACAAATTCGTGCAGCTTCCTGAAAAATGTAGGCTTGAACTCCGTGACTGCTTGTGCCCGCAATTCCAGTGGCAGGTTTCCTTGCGAGTTAATGCGGTGCCCGAGAAAATCCAGTACCTCAACACCAAAGAATCCTCTTTGGGAGTTTCAAGACGAGGTCGTGCTCCTCAAGCTGCTCGAAGGGGAGGCGCAGAAGATTTTCCTGGTCTCGCGGCATTTGCTTGGAAAAAACAAAATGTCGTCTAAGTAGAAGAAAACACACGGTAGCCCGCGGATCGCATAATTGATGAAGTGTTGGAATGTTTCTATGTTTATGCCGGGTTGTGTGGGCTGTCTGGCACGCGGAGAAATTCAAAGGCCGAAAGGCTGTCCCTCGGCTCCAGTGGGTTCTGATGATAAGCGGCCATCAGATCTAGCTTTGTAGAAGGTGGTCGCTATAATCATGAATGCGAGCTGAGCGCTATAATCATGGATGTGAGGAAGGGGATACTGATCCGTCATTGTTACTGCGTTGAAACCCCCGTACCACCACAAGGCCCTCAGTCGTCAGGTTATTGTTCTGGCTCCATGTGCAGCGGCGAAAACCAATAGCTGGAAGAAGGCAGGATAATGCCGAGCTGGAACGTATGTTAGAACTCAAGGTAGGCGGCGGCGTCGCTTTAAAGCCTCCGCGATTTGATGGCGATGGGTGCGCAGGTCTTGGCAATGTTATCCATCTCCTTGTTCTTGATTGGCAGTTCGACGTTCCGAGGTTTGGTGAGCGCAGAAATTTTCACCAGGATCTTCTGAAACCTTTACTCTGGGTATAAAGTGCGAATGCCGAAAGAAGACAGGTGAGACTTCAATCCAATAGTGGACATCGAAGTCACATTATCTTTAAGGCTATGTCCGCGAAGGCTGACGTCATGATTTAGGCGGCTCAGAAAATAGGCTATGAGAACAGTGAAATTGACACTGGCCGCAACGAAAATCCATCTGAACGTGTATTGAAGTCGGGTGTCTATCGTCAGTGACTGCACACATGCGAGTGTTATTTAATGCAATTAGGCTCGAAATAAACTTGCCGCGTTGGTGAATTTCGGCATTAGCACGGAGGCCACAGAGCTCGGCACCGGTGCCCACGAGGAAGTGCGTGCCGGAGATGCGGTCGACGACGAAGTGGGCTTGAGTGGTGGCCCGTGTCACACTCCGCCTTTAGTGATTGGCCAGTGCGTGTCTGCACCACGAACAGGGTTCAGTGCAGCTGGGGGCTTCCTCGCGGAAGCAATCGCGGTGCCAGCACACTCGCCGATCTGCCTCCCGTGATGAGCTGCAGGGCGGCAATTAGCTACCCCGGGGTGAGAAATAGTGTTGCGCAAAGCAATGGTCATTCTTGGATCGCTCGAGCTGTTGGGTGGCTGTCGCGAGCGTGGATTGAGCGGTTCTCTCGATTATGCTCTCCAATCAGTTGAACCGGTATGCCTCTTGGGGTGTTCTTGCTGCGGCAATGGACACTCGTGGTGGCGCGCAGTAGCCGGTAATGCGTTCGGCAAGCTGAGGCACGCGCTTGAGAGAAATGACGTCTAAGCTGGCAAATAACACGTGCGCTGCTTATGGCAGCCACTGGAGAAATATATCGCGGAGCACCAGTTCTGGGCTTTGTTCGGATGCCTCCAACACAGTAGCTGGCGCATTCGGTGCAGCACTTGCAGCGGGCGCTGGTCATCGAACTCTTCGTGCCTAAAGCTGCTGCAGCCTGCTCTGCTCTGACGCTTAAAATTACTGGAGGATGGTGCTCATCAGGTCGTCATAGGCGTTTTCATATTGAGTCGAAGCGAGGACATGGTTAACGGCATCAGCGGTGTCGGGTGGCAGTGTGGCGACGACTTCGAGGTACTTGGACTCCTGCGATTTTATGCGCGAAGATGGAACCGTGCTCCGATTTAGCTGAACCGTACCCAGAGGTCATTTGGCCAGAATTCGGATAGTTTCAACTTTGAGTCGTTGATTGCAGTTGAGCGTTGAGTTTCTTTAATGTCGGACATGTCTGCTGCTTTTTTTCGCCCCGCCACGGTGGTCTAGAGGCTATGGTACTCGGATGCTCATCCGACGATCTCCGGGATCGAATTCCGGCAGCGGCGGCTGCATTTCGGTGGAGGCGAAATGTCCTGGCTCGTATACTGTGCGACGTGAGTGCACGTTAAAAGGCCCCATGTGATCAAAATTTCCGGAGCCCTCCACTAAGGCGCCTCTGACAATCACAGATGATTTTGGAACGTAATACCCGAAAAATCAATCAACTGCTTTGGTTCGATTTGAGGGTGACCACTTTCTTCTCGCGCCGGCAAGAGGGGAAAGGAAAAACAACTCCTTTCTTTGACGTTTGGGAGAAGTTTGCTTTAGGATCTAAGCACCTTAGGGCCGAGCTTGCGGCGTACACCCGGCGTAGCCATCTAATTGCAGTTGCGCCCGTGATGGGGGGCAGCGTCTCGTGATAAAGAGTGAGCGGGGCGTGTTGACTATGAAAACGCCCTTTCTGCGATTAAAGGGGCCCTGCGACACAAATTGAGTAGGCCGTTGTTATCACTGATTCTAGAACTGTTGCACGCGGGGATGTCGCAGCGAGAGTAGAAACGCCGAAAGCAGAGTGGTTATAATTTTATTTCAGCGAACAAACCGCCCAAAAGCGCCTTCTGTTTGAACTGAGGCGACACATAACGGAGATTTTTGTTACAGGAAGTGACATAGAGTGACGACATAGGAGGGGCCAGGCCGGGCGTTCTGATTGGCTTGACGCTCCAAGGTGCTTGTTACACACGTGTGGTGTCTGCTTGATCACGCTATTCGGTACCAAAATGTACTAAAATAGTTTTTATGCTTCGTAAGATAGAGAGAAAGTATCTTACAGTACTTGCAAAACGACACTAGGTGTGTTGACGGCCGGACACTATCTGCGCGAGCGCGCTCTGCTCCCGGTGTGTTCCGGTGTCGCTCTATAAGACGCGCGTTGCTATTGGACGCCTCCACTGACGTCAGCGGGAGAGTGAAATACGAAAGGGAATATTGTTTTCATGCTGTCTGCTCGTGTTTTGAACTTCGAGGGCTAATAACTCCAGTTCTAGACCACCTATTTGCATAATTCTTTTTGCGTTCATCTCAGCATTCGATCCTACACACACTGCAGTACTGCAGACGGCAGTTGAAAAAGTGTCGCAGGGCCCCTTTAAAGCTTTACCAGCTCTGAAGGAACGAGAAGGCGCCCTCGCCCGTGAGAGACTATTATGAGGCCTCGGTTTGGTCGACGTTTATTCTCCGTAGCTCGGCAGGTCGCTCTACTAGCGAGTTTCTAGATTGAAAACTGACTGCTCGCGCTGCCCAACCGCTCACCGGCCACCCCATATATATAGGCACTGGATCTTGACCTGCAATGTAGGGTCGGTGGATGATCTCTCTTGTGCGTAGTTGAACCATAAGGATTCGCAGCGTGCCCATTAACTAAAAGGAATGCGGAACTCGGCGTGGTCTATGACGTGGGAGCGCGTGAACCTCATAAACTCCAGGAGCCTAATTTACATCGCGTGTGTAAATATACACACGCGTTGCCACTCATTTACACACACCAGTGGGCAATGTCACGGGTTATTTACGGTAAAAAACCTGAATAATTAACATGATGCACCCATTAGAAGAACCATTACCATTACTTTTCGCCGACCATAAATCCATTATACTCAAAGCAAAACGAAATGCCATGTTCTGCACAAATCGACGAAGCCCTTCTGCAATCGAACACATTGAAATAAACAACATTGTATATAGTTCACACTGGTTTATCATACATTGTATAATGTAATGTGGGCAATGTATGACGATTAACGGTTACCCGACGATCCCCAAGTGCTTTGCCCGCTCGTCATCATTCACTCCGTGGATATGCAGTGATTTTTTTTTATTGTATAGCTGCTTCCTGCTAGGGGCGGCCCATGGGGGAGAAGGCCGCGGAGCGCGTGAGCCAGCAGCCCTTTCTTCTCCCTTGCCAGAGTGGGCGGAGTGTCGGCGCTGGCAAGCGAAGTACTATGGGACACGTTTGTGGGAGGGCCGTAAGACGGAGTGCTTTTTTATGTCTTGGAAAAAGCAGATGCTGCCTCGGCGACCGCCAGAAGTATTTAGTTGGATGGAGTACTTCACCGCTCCCAGATTGCGGAACCATCCTTGCCAACGAAGACCAAAGTGAGAGATAAGGTTTTGATAGAGGAAATCAGACTTCTGTGCCGGGGCTTCGTTAAGACGTTTCGGTATTGCAAAGGGCGGAGCGCCCGGCACTTTTCGTCGAAAACCGTGGGCTTGCGGATCGATTTCACGCTAGCAGCAATCTCTGTATTGCTTTTCGGTGTACTCTAATGTGCAGAATGGCGGACGTTATTTCCGTGGCGGACCGGACATCAGCCAAGCCTTAGTGGGCGATGGTATAAAACTGCTTCGCCTTAATTTCACTATGCAAGAAATTAGTAAACCTGCCAGAATATACATAGTTCAATTCTGTGTCCACCGAATGAAAAATTGGGAATCTATTCGTGGTATTGCGCCAACACATTTAAACGTAAGCAATGTAAAAAGCTGAAATGCCACAAAACACCACTCATTACACTTACACATTTTTTGTATATTTATACAGCGATTCTTGTATTGAGTCTCAAAGTTCTTTTTCTTCATTGAAGAGCTGAGATAGTTTGTACGTTAAGCACTGCATCCCGTAATTAGTTC
This sequence comes from Hyalomma asiaticum, assembly GCA_013339685.2. Classification (NCBI taxonomy): domain Eukaryota; kingdom Metazoa; phylum Arthropoda; class Arachnida; order Ixodida; family Ixodidae; genus Hyalomma; species Hyalomma asiaticum. Next base: position 11,317,200 of record CM023481.1, on the reverse strand, counting down.
TACTATGAGGCAGGTTAAAGTTTCTCACCTGAAACTTGTAGTCTCTGGTCATTTTATGATAGACTGACTTAAAATTCGCCCACTTTTTCATTTGACAAAACTTACCGAGTTAGATCTCTCTAAAAAAATCGGTGCAACTTATGCATGCCTAACGTTTGTAGGGATGTGGTATCATTAAAGGGATGCTGACGCAAAAATTTTTGTCCGATGTCCTTTTTTTTCTGCTGCAGTATGTAAGGGGGGGCGGGACATGTCAGCCATAGCACGGCGCATCAATTGCTCCAGCACGCAACAGACAATTCCTTGCGGTCTGTTTTTACCGACTAGTTCAAGTTTCCGTTTGGCAAAGTTCCAAATATAAGAAACCATCGGGGGCAAATGGCACCACGTAGTGTTCGCAATGGCGTAAACAGTTTCGACGACGTCAATGCACAGAAATGCAACGCATTTCCGCACGACATGCAACGCGTGCTCATTTTCTTGCGTCGGCCACACGGCCTTCGCCTTGCTATCTTTTTCGCTATCATCGTCGTCACGTGGAAGCGACTTCCTCGAGGCATGATATTGCCGGAAGAGTACAAACGCAGGCGCGGCAAACAGGCATTGGTGGCTACGGCGTCATCATTTCTAGTTGCACTGCTCGGAGCTCGGCTGCAGTTGTCACTTTGGAGAAGTTGGCGGTCTCCTTGTGGTCACCCTTGGTGTTTTAGATGTCGTGAGATGCTGCGTGTAGCACTCGATTTGGCGCACAAACTTCAATAGTAGTTTAAATTTCCTTCCGAGCTTCGTTCGCTGTTGAGATTTGGTAGATGACATGTCCATGTCCAGAAAAATTGGTCCCACAGACTATCTTAGCAGCCAAAGTTTGGTTTCAGTGCGCCCTTTAGGTCAGAGGCGTTCAAGAAAGAGCACGATCATCCCTCTTTTGCGAAACTTGTAATGTACTTCAACTGGTTGTCATTGTAGGTCCCCTGCTCAGAACGCAGTATTGCCGTTGCGACCAAATTTAGGCGTTGTTGATGAAGACAAACAAGAAAACATGATTGATGACCTAAACTGGGAAAGTATTAAAATTGGACTAAAATGAATAGGCAAAAGACCAAACTTATGCTCAATAGCCTAGCTAAAGAACAGTAATATAAAAGTAACAGTGAACCCTTAGAATGGGTGAAAGGAATACGTATACCTGGGACAGTTACTAACAGGAGCCCCTGCCCATGAAAAAGAAATTCTCCGTAGAATAAGGATGGGCTGGAGTGCATTCGGAAGGCATTACGAAATCATGACTGGAAACATACCGCTGTCACTAAAGCGAAAAGTGTTCAGTCACTGAATTCTCCCAGTACTAAAGTACGGTGGAGAAACATTGAAGATAACGAAAAAAAACTAGAGATCAAACGAAGGACCACGGAACGTGCATTGGAAAGAAAAATATAGGTGTGACGCTAAGAGATAAAAACCAACGGAATGGGTCAGGGAACAGACAGGAGTAGCTGGTAATATTATATCAATTAAAAGAAAGAAGCGGATCTGCGCAGGACATGTCATGAGGAGGAAAGGTAGCAGACGGACAGTAAGATTGACAGAATGGGTACCAAGAGAAGGAAAACGCAACAGAGGCAGGCAAAAGGTTAGATGGAGCGATGAAATTAAAAAGTTTGCGGGCATAAAGTGGAACCAACTCGCTCAGGATAGGATGGGTTGAAAATCGTTGGGAGAGGCCTTCGTCCTGCAGTGCACCGAAAATAGGCTGATGATGTGATGACGATGATGACGTCGACGACGACGACGACGACGACATATCTGGCTTTGTCTAAGATTGAGGAACCTCTTTTACATACTGCTCCATTTATTTGAGATAGCTTGTTTTTGAGGCGACATATATGGTCATCGTAGAAAGTAGTGAATGTGAACAAGGAATAAAAACACTTCAAGAAAGAAAGCAAATTCCTCACGATCATAGCACGATAAACATTCCTGAAACACACTGCAAAATTTTTTTGCTGATCCGTTCAACCACTGCGTCTTCAATAACGCATCTCCATACTCGTATTTAAGGTGAGGTGTGAGCTTCATAGACGACATAATTTGTTTTGTTAGGGGAGAAGCTCCTTACGGTTTCGGTCTGTCCGTCCGTTGTTCCTATTAGCGCGTTACCTTCAAAGGAGTGAATGATGCTACGTGTTGGAGGCGTGCCCTCGGCGCGTGCGTCCGGGCGCGCGAGCTCTCTCACGTTGACTATGGAAACGCTCTTTCTTCGATGAACGCGCTACCAGCACGCAAAGAAGGAGAACGCGCCCTCACCCGCGAGAGACAAGCTTGACGCAGGCAGCGTCTTCTAGCGAGTTTCTTGATTGAACTTATAAACTGTTCCAAAACAAAAGCTGTTCTTTTTCGCTCCAAATAACCCCTTAATGAACTCACTGAATCCTACAATCTCATGTTAAATAACAGCATAATCGAATTCTCTTTTACCGTGAAATCTTTGGGCGTTGTTTTCCATGAGCGCATAAATGGGATTATCATACAGAATTTTTATACAACAAGTTTGCAAAGTCTTAGGTGTCTTGAGAAAATGTTTGGGTCTATTGCCAGTTTCTCAAAAACTTCTGATATTTCATGCGCTCTTTACATCACATCTGAGTTATTGCAACTTAATTTGGGGTAATGGAACAAAGCAATCTATAAGTAGTCTTATTATCTTACAGAAAAAAAGGTCTACGTTCTGTTGCTAACCTCCCTTTTAACGCCCATACTTCTCAAATATTCGTTAAACATAAAATAATCAAATTAAACCTGCTCTACGAATATTCCTTCGTAATCTCTTTTAGATCTGATACCATAAAACGTCGCAGCTCTATAGTAGTTTAGCTAACTTACAATTAAATCCTTCGACGCGCCTAAACCAACACTCTGAACATTGGCATGTGCCGAGGCCGCGCACAAATTATGGTTTTGAGGCATTGTGTTATTGCTTGCCAAATACACTGAATGAATTAAAAATTACTTGTGAAAATGTTCGTACGCTCTCTAATACTTCTATTTTAAATATGCTTTATTAGTTTATGTGCGTAGTATTATTTCTGTTTGTATAACTTCTTTCTTCCGATATATACCATGTGCGCAGTGGCGTAGCCAGAAATTTTTTTCGGGGGAGGCTAGTAGTTTTGGACGGACAGGATGGACGGAGCCTCACTGTATATATATATATATATATATATATATATATATATATATATATATATATATATATTGTAATGGCGAAAAGCTGCACAGGGGCTCGGACGCTCGCGCTTGCAAAGCGGGGCTAGAGAAGCAGAGGAAGACGACGTGGAGAATAGAACAGCCGGCCTGCAGCTAAGGCGCTGTGTCTACGTCTCTCTTCTTTACAATATATATATATATATATATATATATATATATATATATATATATATATTGTAATAAAGAACGAGACGTAGACACTGTGTCTACGTAGGCGCTGTGTCTACGTCTCTCTTCTTTACAATATATATATATATATATATATATATATATATATATATATATATATATATATATTGTAATAAAGAACGAGACGTAGACACAGCGCCTTAGCTACAGGCCGGCTGTTCTATTCTCCACGTCGTCTTCCTCTGCTTCTCTTACGCTGCGCTCTTCTAGCGCGAGCGTCTTATGCATGGCGAGCTCTCTGTTTTTATACATTACACTCGGCCACGACTGCGAGTGACAGTAACGGGCGAAACTGTCTCTGGAGGGCGGCACTGACTGTGTCGCGCTGGACTGTCTCGGCCTCGCCCCGACTTGGGTTTGAGCAACGGAAACCTCTGGTGGCCGGCACTGAGTGTGCCTATGTAGCCGTTACCGGAATTGGTCCCGGTGCGTGGTGGCTTGCCGTGGTCTGTCGTTTTCTGTCTTGCTGTGGTTTGTCCGGGTCTGTCCTGGAGAATTCGGAAGGAATCCTCAGGGGGCCTGCACTGGCTGTGTCGCGGTGGTCGTTGCAGGAATTGCCGATGCTGTGATTTGACTCGCGGGGCCACCAAGGGCACATTCAGCAGGCGACATTTACTATGCAATGGTGGTCGAAGGTCTTTACCATGCTGCGACTTCCCCTGGCAAGCTGCCAGACGTGTCTCTGGGAGGGAGTGTCGCGCGCAATGTCGCAGCGGGAGTTTTTTTCGCCTGGTGCTTTTCCGTCGCAGATCAGTAGACAGAGCAGCGTGCTTTCCGTAGTTGGCCGCCAGGTGTAGCATACCTTGAGCTGCAGTAACTTGGAGCCCTATCGTAGGCTCCCACGACGAACGCTGCCGTTTTGTAGGGCGACGCCACTTGCAGTTCGATGGCGTCGGCTGTGTAGAGTTCTCTATGCATCTCGAATTAACGGGCCTGGCCCGGCCTTGTGAAGCAAACCGTCCTCCGTTTTTCTGTTTAACAACTCCATGAATGGCAGGTTGCACAAGCTTGTCTTGGACGACTGCGGCGATCTTCAGCGAGGTGTTGCTCAGCAAACAAGGAATGTCTGTACAGTCGTTAAGCGAGGGTACTGAAGACAGAGCTGGCTCAGCCTTTTCAGGGGACGTATTGCCAGTACAAACGGACATGTCCTGTTCATCATGGTTCTTGTCGTCAAGATCGTTGTCGGTCTCGAGAGATGGTGATAGTTCCTGAAGTCGCGGAATATCCAGCCCTACCGGAGTCGGCACACCCATGCGCCTGGACACTGGCATTCATGAGGACCGTATCCCAGGCTGCTCTCTAGTATTTGGAAAACTTGCTCCACCGCCACTCACCGACGCAGAACTCGAGCCGCACAAAGAGAGGCAGCTGGCCTCCGTACCAGGGCAGTCCACGATTTTTTCTGCTGAAGAGCTCCTGGGTGCACCAGCAGAGTCGTTGTGTGTTATCTGGTCGTTCGTGGCGGAGAGACGTCTGGCATGGTGGCACACATGGGGAAGCGGGCCGAAAGCAGCTAAGAACTTGGCTAAGAACTTACAATATATATATATATATATATATATATATATATATATATTTGTTTTTTTCGGAACGAAAATGTGCACGCGGCGCATTTGCGCGGACCGTCGCCCAATAAGTATACATTCGTTCAGCATCTGCGAACTACTTCAGCCTTCAGTTGTCATATCAACTGGGTCCCGAAATAACGATACTCTCGCCCATTCAAAACATTTACAGAATGCAATGTATCGACGAAATCTAGTAGAAAGACATTTATTTCCCCGCCACCGCGAAGATTCGTCACTTGCGCACGCTACTACCTTTGTGATAATTTCAAAATAAAGTATAATTATCGATGTACACATAGGCATGAAATGCTGTAAAGAATTCGTGATAGCAGGCGCAGCCGGGAACAGCGGGCAGCATACCTGAGGTAGGTAAGCTGAAAATGACGCTATAACAAACACATTTTTTGAAACACTTTATAAATTGATCGTGGCGTTGTCCTGATAAATTCCGGAAGACTCTCTCCAACTTAACAGGCTAGTAGACATACAGGACGACATTTTGGTATATATTTCGTTTTATGGATTTCTCACCGAAACTTACCTGTTCGCTACATTATACAGGCGCTTCTTTTACCAAATTTTCGATACATTTGCAGGAAGAACAGAGATTCGCCTGCGATTGTGATTATAAGCCGCTCCAGATCTATCTGTCGTGAACATATTACCACTTCTTTTTTAAAAGAATTAAGTCTATTGCGTTACAGAAAAATGCCGTCCTCATTAACATTGTAGGCCTCCCAAAACATGGCTTTGTCTCCACTAAACTCACAAACACCACCATCCTGGCCCTTTCAAGAATAATTACTGACACATTTGTTAAGCTGAAAAACGTGCTAAAATATCTCTTAATATTTAAAAAGCTTCCTATGTGATTTGTCATTTCACACTTCTAGCCAGATAAATTAAAAATCCCATGGTGCTACTGGGACTAACGCCAGTTTAATCCTACATTTACTTCGAGGCATGCGGAATGCAAGTTGCAATCAATAAATCTGATTTGGAACTCACTGAGGTGAACTCCGGAATGTTGAGATGTCCCTACTTCGCGCAAAGGGGGAGGGGGTTCTAAGCCGCAACAATTCACAAGTACCACAACTACGCTACGACTCCGTTCGAAATGCTTCACGCAATCACCCCCTCTGGCCACACACCTCCACAACCATTTAACCAAACCGGATTCGTGCTGGGGCCGGGAAGAGGAAACAGTCTTAATTAAGCCATCAAAACATGGAATTTAATATGTGAACATGATCGAAGTATACACTTAACAATTAGTAGCGAACGTAATGATGCAAGGCAAACAAAGAGCAACGTAAACGCATAGTGCAGCACAGGAATTAACAGCGGAAACAAACTCATCAATGAACGGCAGATACAATGGGTAAAACAGCTCATAAACTAACGGCGCAATGTCTTAAGTGCGCTTGCTGCCGCCAACGAAGACAACGCTTATCTGGGTGGGCTCCATCGGCGCATAGGTGTCGTCGCCGGCCTGTGGACTGGTCGTTGGGTGCTCTCGAAGGCGCCGTGGCTCACGGATTCTCCCCGATCATTGCTGCTCGCATCGTGCTCTCGCAGACTACATCGTCTCTCCGAGATTGGAGAGCCGAACGGCCAGGCTTGCACGAGAGATAGCAAACGAAGCTTACTTCTTCACACGACAGAGGGCCTTTCTTCGAGTCTCCCGAATCTCCAAAATTCCACCCTGTCCTCTGTCCCGAGACGAGTTTTTCTCTCCGACAGCCCGCCTCACCAGGGCGTCTATCTAATGGTTGTCTACGCAACGTCGCCGGTAGAAATCGCACCAGTCCAACCCGCCATGCGACCATTGTTTGGGACTCGCCTCCACAGTGTAACGCAGTACCAGCTCCTCTCCAAAAATATAAAAAGCAAAATATAAACATACACAAAACTCGACATTCGGACAGGACATCGGACAGCCTAACCGGCGACACTTGTGTACAGATTATCGTAACGAGCGTTAGCTACCATCGCTTCCATTCCGAAGCACTCCAGGTGCAAGCAATTTGGCACCGTCTAGGCGCCCACAGGCTGGAAGTGCCTGGTGAAAAGACGCGCCTGTAGGCAGTCCCTCCTTTGTGGCCGGTCAGATGTGCGCGTACGAGAAGCAGTTCTACTTACTGCATTGCTCGGTGATCGAAGCATACCGGGGATGCTCCGATGGCTTTATTCAAGCACTTATGAGCGCGCTGGGTTCGCTTTGGCGTCGACATTCTGTTTCTTCAAAATCGCCGACTAATTCACACTCTCATCTGGGGCCGCCGCGCAAACGTCAGCTCCGCTGTCAAAGCGAGGTTGCCGCAGAACTCGCGGGTAACGAAGCCCCAGCGATTCTCTGACCGCAGCGGCAGTCGAAAAATAGGATTGTGTCTCGCCCGTGTCTCGGCCCGCCGACGCGCCTCGGGGAGCCACAATGGCACAAGGGTCGGTATTAGGCCCAATATTTCCTGTATCAATTACGTTCGCCGTAAGCTTCTAACTTGCGAAGTTCACAAATGTACTCACTTGATGCAGCACTAGCATCGACAAATACTAGATTATCAACTACTACTAGCCGTATCTCACTGGTTTTGCAAACTGAAAGGTCATGTGTTTAACCTTACGAGATCGCTTGCTACACTGAGTTGACAATATTACATCCATAGCGCTCGATTTAGACACGTCAAGGTTAAAGAGAAGTTTGTAAAAGAAAGCTTTCTTATGGTTCTTACACGCCCTATGACCTTCATCGGACTTTGTACGTTCTTACTTTCTTATTTCGCTGTCACTTAGGTTGCTGTTGAAAAACATGGGGGCTGATGTAAACAACTTCTTTCGCTCCGTTACTACGCGAGGTCACATATAATCACATATAATCCACATCTCGTAGGCACGTTAAAAAGCCACTGTATTGTCAGAGGATATAAGGTATCATGTAAGTACAAATCAGTTGAAGAAAATGACTTAGCATTCGAGGTCTCGCTCATTTGTTGGCGCTGCGAAGATGAGCTTCGCCAGAAAACGGAGAGCTACTGCAGTCCTTGAGACATATTGCCGCGAAAGCGACGATACGAATATGGTCACCCCTTCTTGAATGAATGTCGCGACCACCGCCTGCTGGTAGCGGAGTTGTTGACCCTTGTGCACGCTCGGCGATGAACCGCAGCGCGGTCTTTTTGTCGACTCGTTATTCCGTAGTTTACTAGCTTGTGGATAGCACTGCAAAGCAGTGCTGTCCACTCGGAAGGTTGGTTGAAATTTTCTCTCTCTGGGGCATCGTTCTCGCAAGGGGACACGCGTGAGCGCACGTTGCTACCATGTGTAAGTCGTCAAGAAAAATGACGAAAGCGAAGCTGTATTGGGCCACCCATGTAGGGGCACTGCTCAAAAAGAAAAAAAAGACGCATTCACTGTACGCCACATTCCCCACGCGACCGCATACAACGTACCAAAAGCGTCAGCGCCCCACAGAAACAGGAATAAGAGGGGAAGAAGGATCGGGCGGCACAGAAGGCGTTGCACAGGGAACAGCGGCGTACTTTGCTTTGTGTTTGGTTCGCTAGCTCGATGACCTTGGCCTACGAACGTTTCACCCGCAACAAAACCACGCATGTTTCCGGGTACGCAGACTCGCAATGTTCTTCCATCACCGCAGAGAGCTAATTGTCAACACATTGCAGAAGCGTCTGCCTGCCGCAGTGCTGTGCTGCAAAGACTGCAAGCTCCCCTTTCAGTCTCTTATCGCCGCATCCTTTGCCAATAAATGACATGCCCCTCGTTTGCCAGCACCGTCCCCTGCAGACAAGCTACAACTTTCCCCGCCATAGAGTGATAACTTCCTTTGCAAGTTGAAAGAGACGCGTTCTTCGTTTTTAAGCCCACCACAAAGACGCGAATGCCCGTAGCCGCACCTTCGCCGAGTGGACACCTTTGTTCGTATATGTGATGGGCCAGCATAGATAGGCAGTGGGGCACCGGCCGGAAAAATTTCGGGGGGGGGCTTCAGCCCGGTCAGCCCATGCCTGCCTACGCCACTGCATGTGCGTTGCTGTTTTGTATAACTTTGTATAACTTCTTTGCTCCGATGTAAAGCATGGGCATTGCTGGTGTAAATTGTCTTGTGGTTTACTTGGCTTTTGTCATTTTGTTGTCACAGTGAACATGGGGATGTGGGGCATTTTTCAAGCTGTTTCATGCAGCTTTTTTTCCCTGTCCCAACCACTTACTGTACAACTGTACGTGGTAAATAAACTCCACTCAACTAAAAAATACCGACTGCTCGCGCTGGAGAACCGTTCACCGGCCACCTATATATATATATATATATATATATATATATATATATATATATATATATATATATATATATATATATATATATATATATATATATATATATATATATATATAGGCACTGTATCTTGACTTGCAATGAAGTTCCGGTGGGAGATTTCACTTGTGCATAGTTGAACCATAAGGATTCGTAGCGTGCGCGTTAACTAAAATAATCCGGAACTCTGCACGATCTACGATGAACCTCCAGAGCTTCGCCTACTCATCATCATTCACTCCGTGGATATGCTGTGATTTTTTTTGTATTCAGCTGTAAATCATTCCTATTTTTTTCTTTTTTCATGTGGCAGCACTTGATGCGCCAAGAGATAGCGTTTGGAATATCAATGAGGACTACGTTACACGTGGCAACAGTAGCGGAGTCCAGTTCATAAAAACGCAAGAAAAAGCGTCGTGCTGCTGACGAGAAGAAGGGCGCCTTATGGAAATGATAAAAGAGATAATATATGATCCCATTCATGAGGGCGAAGAAGAATCAAATAAATAACCGAACAAGAATATTAACATAGTGATTCTTTTGAATTACAGAAAATTGGATGCAAGTCGCTCGTAGTCGCTGCAAAGCAATGAGCATTCTTCCTACGACAGCGACAGTAGCCAAGGAATGCCCTGGGCGATTTCTCGTACCGTATTTCACGCTTAAATGCACTCTTTAGTGACAAAGTAGAGCGCCATATTTTGGTTTTATATTCGTATACAGAATCAGCTTGAATTTTATGTGAAGCAGACTGCTCGCACATCCATCCTTTTCTGCGGATTTTCTCGTCAATCATCAGTATCGAAGTCATTTGCTACAGTCAAAACGTGGGATCTAGCACTGTAATTACATTAGCTCTCTTTAGAGATATCCAATTTCGATCGCTATGTTTCCATTGTACTATAATCTCTTAGGAGAATATTAATAAGGGCTGAAGCTGCAACACGATCACTAAAGAAAGTTTCTTTTTCTATTTTACAGGTGTTGCTGCCAACGCCACGCAGTGTAAGTTCGTGATCCGGGCGTATAAGGAGATGCGCGGAATACTCTATTACGGTCCACCGATAGAACCTACTCTTGAATAAAGTGACGTCGATGACAGCACTGTGGTATCCTCTTTCAAATATTGAGAGGGCCAGGGCCGTCACTTACGAGTTAATAATCTGGGGAAATAAATGTCATACGTGCGGTTTGCTGGCCATGTAAATGTGCTATCTTAAAAATACGTAGCGTCACAATTTTCTACAGGGGTCTCACTTTCTTCAATGTCACCTAGTTTCTATTACGAGCTCGGAGCACTTGCGCCCATATATATACAGTACATATCTGGTACTAACAACGCCATGAAATGAAAAATTGTGAAATTCACTGTATTGGAGCACTTGCCTCTCTCAATAGGATGACTACTGCGTTAGCTCTATGGCACATCCGAATGGTATGTCACGCCTGAAAGATATTGAACACGTTTAGGAAGTAAAAAGACCGCGCTCTTCGGTGTAGCTTTGGTGTGGAAGAGCTGAACATAGGCTTGGAATAAGGGCTAGCAATTGCCAGAAAGAGCTCATCAAACGCTGCTAGTCTCCCAATTTCCCAATAGGATTGAATTTCCAAGTACGCTGAGCTTTTGCCATTACTGTTGTTTTCAAATTGCTTCCAGATCAAGTACGCCTTTACAGCTGGAGTTTCATAGGATACCCTCGTCAAGAAACTTGAATCAGTAAACAATCGTGTTCACTTTATTTACCAATTATATCCCCTTTGCAGGATAAATGATGCCAACCTTGACTGACAGGATTTTTATAAAACGTCATTATGTAGACAATCGCTCGAGATTCAGTTTCATCGAAGAAAAGGTATGAACAGTGAGCAGTTCGCACAGCAACAAAAGTGGCTGTATAGCTATGCACAAAATATTTTATAGAATATCTGCTATTGGTATGCCGCCTTGGCTCCCATTGGCTCCATTTGACTTGACATGAGCGAAGGGCTAAAAATTAACCCGTGTGTTACAAATTTCATCATAAGGAAGCGGGAACAGACAGTGTGCAATCAGATATTTTTCCTTAAAAAACATGCTTGTTTGGCACATATATCTGAAAACATAAGTGCTTTGCGATAACATTCACGTGTTTTTAATAGAGCGTCGCGCAAGCGTAATTAGCTTATATCACCACAAAAAAATTAAGAAAGCATTACGAAAGGCCCAAGAAGCCACAGAAGCTTTAAAAGAACCGCGTGTATATCTGGTCGGCAATGATAACGACAAACTACTCTCAACAAAATCTTTAGAAACAGCGGTGAGCGTATTACGTTTGTCCTTGCAGTGACCTCCTAGCTCCCACCCTCGCTGTATCTAGAGTCTGTGTAGTGCATCGGAAGCTTCGGGATGTTACCTGGCCGCCACTTTCGTTTAACTCCCCAGACCTGAATGAAACTCGCTACGGTTTACCTTTTTCTTGCGCATCGCTGTTGGTACCTGTTTCATAAGAAACATCCAATAAGGAATACTGCTAAGCTTTACCTGAGAAACAAGCTTTCTAAAAACTTGCACATACCAAACAACTCTTTCATAACAATGCCGAACAATCGGCCCGATAACTGGGCAGAAGTCTTTCTTCACCATTCCTCATTTTTGACGCCTCCACCTGGGCAGGCCAACCGCACTCACTGCCTCTCTGACGCCCAGGAAACTGGCACAACTTCCGCTTTTTGTCTTCCGCTTTCAAGATGTGTTTTATCTTTTCTGGCTCTGACATTGACGGGTTCACGCGCCTGCAAAGGTTGAGCACATCTTCGATGTAGCAGGTGTAATTCTCACCACTTTGCTGAGCCCGACCTCGCAAGCTCTGTTCGGCGCGTAGCTTGCGAAGCTCCGGCCGACCGAAAAGTTCCACGAATGCCGTTCTGAAGGCAGACCAGGTGTTGAGGTCAGACTCGTGGTTATGAAACCACAGACTGGCTACTTCGGTCAAATAAAATATGACGTTAGTGAGCTTGTGGATATCGTCCCATTTGTTGACCTTGCTCACCCGGTCGTATTCCTCGAGCCAGTCTTCTGCGTCCTTGTCATCGGCGCCACTGAAAAAAGGAGGGTCGCGTTGCCGAAGGGAGCCGGCACAGAGAATAGTTGGTGTTGTTGGCGTCGTGGGAGAAGGCTGCTGCTCGTCGTCGGATGCCATGGTAGAGACTGGAGGAGGTAACCTACGGCTTCGTAGTTCCAGGGTTTCCGATACCCAGCACTTCCACCAATTGAAACAGGGCGTTTAGTCAAAGGGTCTTGCTTGGCAAGATCGGCAGAAAAAAGTCGCGACAGAAGCCTTGGCAATCGCGGAGGCAGCACGCGCGTTGAGCTCTCCGAACGTCTTCTTCCTCCGCAAGTAGCGCGCCCTGTCTCTCTGACTAGCGTTGCTATTCTTCACTACAAAACAAACTCTCGTCTAAAGTAGAAAAGAAAGAAATAAAATCTTTAATTAACATGATGTCACCAGCAGCTAAACGTACATCAAGCATTATACGTAGCACCAACTACTTTCACATCGTATTACGTGCGCAAGGGTCCTAAATATACGAGCCCTTTTACACGAAGCCAAAGCAACATTTTTCCTCATTTTGAAGATCCATGACGAACAGTCTTCAGTATCTGCTTAGACGGCAGCCTACGTATTATAAAAATTTAAGCGTATATAAACAACAGCTTGACATATTTTATCGATGACCTACAAAACTAACAGAACTGCGCGGAGGACGCAGAACAGTTGCAGCGTTAAATCAGATTTGTTGCTGTTGTTGTCCTCAGTTCCAGCACATGAGATTTGTTGCGTGCCCTCATTCTTCTTTTTCAGTCTTATGTATCCCTCCTCTTCTTCTTCCGCTTCCATTTTCTGCTTTTCCTGCCTGCTCCTTTTCTTCTGCCTCGTCATCCGCGTCTTTTGTTTTGTTGCTGTCGCCGTCTCGTTGATGTCTTCTTCGTCGTCGCCGTCTTTTTTTTTCTTTTTCACCGTCTTCATTGACAAAACCACAGCTGTTGGCTTACAACATGTTTTCTGAAACACCTCTCTTACTTATCACAATCGTGGCTGAGAGCACAATGTGCCCAGCCATGTGCTGAGAGTCGGGTGTGTATGCCTCTCCTACCTAGCCACTTCTGCTACCAAATCAGAGCCTCGACTACTAATCTACAATGCCGAAGTGGCGAGATTCAGTAAGGCGTCTATGGCGCCACTCCTATTGAGCTGGGTAAAAATCAGCGCGGACATGGGGTTTTTAGATGCGAAGCATTTCGAGCTCGGACCAAGTTTACCGCGTATCAGAATACTATTATCATCATTGCTTCTGGTCCCCAAGAGTGCGCGTGCCGTTCTTTTATGCAGCGCTCAATATGCGGTGCAGTTGTCGCAGTTGTTGTCCTCAACTCTGGCACATACCCACCCTGGGTGATTGGCCAAGATGTAAGACCAAGATGCGGTGTACACAAACACGCTTCCTTTTTCTCTTGCGCAAACAATTTCAACTCACTACTGCACTGTCAAAAATGCGACTGACGGGCCGCTCGTGTCGTACGTGCAAGAAGTAGAAAAAGAAAAAGACAGTGTGCGTCGATTTTTCCGGAGCACAGCGTCCTGCAAAGATATGCGTTTATGCGTACATATAGGTTCGCACCACGAGACCATTTGTTCTCTCATGGGGCGAAGGTATACACAAACGGATAGCGTAGTCTAACAAAGGGACGAGACGGCGTCAAGCCAAGGCGACGCTGCCGCGTCGGCCACCGTTTGTGGTTCGACGCGAACGTCTTTATGCTTAGCAGGGTGCAAAACTCTGAGAAGCGTTCGCTGGCTCTCGCAGTGCTTTATGAAGCGTTTCACGAAGCCCCGGACAACGAGGAAAGGCGGGCGTGCTGGTGAAAAACCCTGACCAGCGAAGTCCCCATCAGCTTCGCTGCTTAGCTAGTCTTGCGCTGCTAATGCTAGCTTCACTAATTTTTCTCATTGAAGCTGATAGGGGTGCTTTGCGATAACATTCACATTTTTTTTTCTTGCGCGGCGCCTCGCACGCCCGCCCCCACGGTTGCTTCGCATGCTTTGTGTATACAGCTCGAAGCGTTCCGTGGGTATGCAACTCTCGTTGCGTCACCGCGGCACTGATAGAGAAAGCGCGCGCCGTCGTTTGGTCACTCACACCTCGTGAGCAGGAAATCCGTCGGTGGCCGTCGGCGTCGAAGCGTGCAGCGGCTGTCTCTGTTCTGTGCGCGTCGATTAATTTCGGCTCACTAAACGGCAGTCTCCTCGTCCGTGTAGGACCGATATCTCGCTGGCTTATTAAGAAGGAGAATGCAGCTGGCGGCGGTCGTTCTGTGTAAGACAATTAAGTTCGTTGCGCCAAATGATTGTACCCCCGAGTCTGGGAAGGGCTGTTCACCCAAAACAAAACACACCTCTCCGTGGCACATAGCCGGGGGCCTTTTGGGGCATGCGTATCGACTGAGCACGGGCTGAGAAGTAATGTGTGCTTTGGGACGGCGCGCCTCATGGCAGCGTAATCCCTTCCCCATATGACAAAGGCAGGTAGCCCAAAAAGGACTATCGCCTTTAAAAAAAGCAAAAGCAAACGCAGACGGGTGGGGAGAGATTAGCGAGTTTCATGGTTTCATCGGCACAGCACACAGAGGGTCCCATCGGGCGCAGTGGCCGGGTTGGTTGTGTGGTTGTGTGTGGCGGATGGAAGCTCAGCGGTCGCGGATATTCTAATATTGACCACTTGGCTCGGTGAACGCTGCACACTAATGAGTGCTCTTGAGTTGGCCGAGTGTGCGCGTTTTGTGTGGGCAGTTTTACTGTGTTCTCGTCACTGAACGCGAAAGTGTTGATGTGACGGCTCGGCAACATACCACGCTGCCAGAGGGATGGTTTCACCATGCCACGGCGTAAAATTAGGCAAGCTCGGCCCAGTCCGGTGCACGCATGGCAAGTGATGCATCTGTTTTCTTTGTTTATTGGTCTTTACCGCCGCTGAGGCATGTGTACATGGTGTTCTATGCAGTTCGTTTTCTGTAACGCGGAATAAAAGTAAAAAAGAGGTGTTACGTAGATACTGTAACGACGCGACAGAAATACGCGCTTAGGAACACACATGAACGCAGTGCAGGCGTCGCAAGGTCCGTTGATCGGCTCACAAAAGCGCCCTTTTATTAAAAAAATCTTGTGCAGTATTATTTTCTTACGAGAAAGCTTTAACTGAATTGCATGCGTTCGGGGAATGGAATGGAATGGAAAAACTTTATTTATGTCCTGCAGGGCGCGCTTAGCGCGCAGCGGGCATCTCCCACGTAGGGACCGACAGGGAGTATCTGGCGGCCGCTTCGTGGGCCTGCTGGACGGCCCATTGCTGGTCGGCGAGGAGCGAGCTTTTGAGGGACCTCTCCCACTTGTCTGAAGTAGAGTCGGGATGAACGTTTCTACACTCCCAGAGCATGTGCGCGAGTGTCGCCGTGTATCCACACGAGGGGCACGTGTCGCTGGGGTACGCGTCGGGATAGAAAACATGGAGCTTGGCGGGGTTTGGGTACGTCTGCGTTTGTAGTAAGCGCAGGGTTAGCGCCTGCGGTCTATTAAGTTTGGGGTGTGGGGGCGGGAAAATGCGGCGTCATAAACTTAACCGAAATGCTCGGGCTATTACGAACAATTATTTCTTGTGCAGTACTCGCCGACACCGCGATATGATAATGGAGGGACGCCGTAGCAGAGGGCTCCCGAAATGTTCAGTATCTGGTGGCCTTTTAACGTGCACTGATATCGCGCAGTATACGGGCCACTAGCATTTTAGCCTCCTTCGAAAATGCTACCGCCGCAACGAGGATGGAACCCTCGTCATTCGGGTCGGCAGCCTATGCGATTATCACGTCGTCATATGTTTATTCGTGAAATTTAAGCCAAATTTATAACATTCGCTTAGATCCGGTAATCAGTTAGCTCTTTTTGCCCTCAGCCTGGCAGTATGTCCACCTGTGCATATTTATGGCGCCTTCTTCAGGGATTACACCGGCGCGTGGGTGGGGAGTATCAACGCGATGGCTTTACGCCGCACTTGGTCGAACCATTATAAATATTTGATGGCCATAACCAATATCAACGACGGCGCCGAGGCATCGCATAATTGTGATGGCATCAGAAAACCGTCCAGGAACGAGGGGTGTGCCCGTTTGATCGCCGTATTCGGCCGAATGTACGCCCGCCGTTCCGCCACCGCCCCGTCCAACCTCAACTCTACCGAGTATAAAGCACACGAGGGGCGCCACCCGGACGGTGCAGCTGCGACTCTTCAGGAGAGAGTGGCGCGGACCGGCCGCTGTGTGCACACAGCTCAGGTGCTCTTCCCCGGAGCAAGTATCCGACTTTACGGTAGTGTCTGTCGTTCTGTACATTGCTGACGAAGACGACGCATTCCGTCGTATTTCACGTGCTCCCATGCCAGGAACTTGACATTCTAGCGGATAGCAGGAAACATGCTTTCCGACCCGATAGAGCCACCTCGTGGGGCATCAGTGCACTCATCAGCCGATTGCGGGGATAGCGACGAAGTGAAATCCGAAGACAATAAGCACCTTGTCGAAGACCTACTTCGAGCAGCCGTCATCGGTTGCCGCTGTCAATGGCTTTCAAATTCAGGCTTTCACCATCTATCATCAATGGAGTGATGGCGATTAACGTGAAGAAACCCGTTATTATTAGTGACCACTCCATGCAGCCCGAGGCCCGATTGATGACATGGCTTCCTATCTAGGCTTGCATGGCTTCCCCGACTCAGCCGAAGGTGGCACTATATCAATATCTGCTTCTTTCGCAATGGCTGGACCCCTTCTCCCGAATGGATGGCGGGTGCGAAAGTACGAGCTGAGTCGCATACCCTACCAAGTCTCTCCGTCTTGATTGTGACACACACGACACCACCACGCCGTCGCACTGAGACCAGTTGTGGCCTGAGTGACGCAGTCTGTTTCGTGCAACAGGGAAACCCCGTGCCATGGAAAAGTCGTAAGCAATATCTACGTTCATAAAAGCACAGGGATTGTAGCCCGCTGGACATATATTAGACAACTCCGCAAGAAAAATCGCAGTGTTACTGACAACGAGCACCACGACACACTGAATATCACCCGCCGCATATTTGCGGACGATCTCCGAGCCAAGCTTCGGTGTAGCCGAGGCGCACGGCTTCCACACGGCCTGGGCCACTCACAACAGCAAACCTACAGAAACGCCGCCCTGCATTGAGAATGTGGCGATGTGCGACCTCGTAGACCGACGAAGTCTCGACCTTATCATAAAGAACGCAAGCCCGACGCGTCCGCTATGATCCAGAGTACTTTACTGACTGAAATGGAACGCTAGCGCGCACAGGCCCGTGGCAGCAGCACCTGCCTCGTGCAAGAGCGAGCGTTTCGGTCATTTTCAATGCGACGCTGATGCTGCTGCCGCTAGCTGTCGCTACAGAGGGCTCCCCCCTAGAGAGGAGGAAAGTCCGACGAACGATCGGATGGTGAGGCCAATGGCAATGTTGCTTCGAAGTAGGCAGGCTTGAGACGTTCCAGAGCGATTGTGTCGGGCCGTCCGTTGACGTTGACAACGAATGTCGACGCACGATGCTCCAGAACTCGATACGGCCCGGAGTAGTGCGGCTGCAAAGGCTTCCGCACAGCAGTTTCGCACGAAAACATGTGTAGCAGAGGTGAGCTGCGGAGACACGTAAGGAGACCTCGGTTCGTGTGGTCGTGTAGGCACGGGACGTATTTGCTGGAAGATGTTTTGTAGTTCGGAGACGTAGTCTCCGGCTGGTGGCACAGGTGTTTTGGCTGGGGGATCGAAGAAGTCGCATGGCAGGCGTAGCGAAGTGCCGTAGACCAACTCGGCGCATGAGCAGCCCAGGTCGGTTTTGATGGCAGCTCTGATGCCAAGCAAGACGTGTGGTAGTTGGACGACCCACTTCTCCGGTGATCCATGTGCCATGAGGGAGGACTTGAGATGCCTGTGGAAACGCTCGACCAATCCATTTGTTTGCGGGTGGTATGAGGTCGTGCGGAGGCGCGTCGTTCCGAGAAGCTTGAAGAGTCGTTGAAGAGCGCCGAATCAAACTGCCGACCGCGATCAGTGACTACAGTAGATGGGCAGCCAAACCTTGGAATCCAAGTAGATACGAAGGCTGCTGAAACTGTCGGCGCTGATATGTCGGCGATGGGTGTAGCTTCTGGCCACCGTGTATAGCGGTCGATGCATGTCAATACGTAGCTGTAGACCTTGGAAGGTGGGAGAGGGCCGACGAGGTCCAAGTGCACGGAGTCAAAACGCGCGTCCGGTGGAAGGAAAGACTTCGTAGGGGGGACGGGATGGCGATGGATCTTGGAGCGTTGACACGGCAAACAGCAGCGCACCCAGTCGAGAACTTGTGCGTTTAGCTGAGGTCAAACGTAGCGACTGGAAATTAGCTTCTGTGTCGCGCGAATCCCGGGATGCGAAAGACTGTGTACCGCATCGAACAGGCGTCTGCGGAGTGGTGCCGGAATGAAAGGTGGGGGTGTGCCAGTAGAAGTATCACAGACTACCGAAGTACCATCGGAAGTCAAAACGACGTCCTCCAGTTGCAGAGACGTTGACGAATTTCGGAGGGTACGTAGCTCGGTGTCACGCTGGTGAGTGGCGAGTAGGCCAACGTCGATGCTGGAAGGCTCTACGGTTGGTGTGAAGACTGCATCGACGCGGCTCAGAACATCGGCAGGAATGTTGTCGGTGCCTTTTACATGACGGAACGTTGTTGTGAACTCCGAGATGTAAGACAGATGTCGACTCTCGCGAGGCGAGTAGCAAGACGCCGATCGGTTCATCGCGTGCACAAGGGGCTTATGGTCGGTCAAGACAGTAAACTGACGACCTTCTAGGAAGTGCCGAAAGTGACGGACAGCCAAGTACACGGCGAGTAGCTCGCGGCCGAAAACGCTGTAACGGGTCTGTGCAGGCTTCAATTTCTTGGAGAAGAAAGCGAGTGGATGCCATGTACCGTTGATCAATTGCTGCAAAACGGCGCCAACAGCGTTGTTCGAGGCGTCTGTCATGACAGCAGTCGGTGCGTCTGGTTTCGGATGTCTCAGCAGCGTTGCAGTGGCGAGGGCAGACTTGGCTCTTGTGAATGCGTTGGCGGCTTCTTCAGTCCACTGAAGCTCTTGCTTCCGTTTCGAGCTTAGCAGATCGTCTAGAGGGGCCACAAGTCGTGCACAATCGGGTATAAACCGTCGATAGAAATTGACGAACCCGAGAAATTGGCGAAGCTTGGTCATTGTAGTCGGCCGTGGAAAATCTTCGACTACGCGAATCTTGGACGGGAGTGGCCGAATGCCGTTCCCGTCGACTACGTGTCCAAGGAACTCGAGTTCCTGTCGACCAAATTCACTTTTGGCGGCGTTGATGACGATTCCTCGGCTGGCAAGGCGGGAGAACAACAACCGCTGGTGTTGAACATGTTCTTCAACCGAAGGGCTTGCGACAAGGAGGTCGTCGATGTAGGCAAAGACGAATGGTAAGCCTCGGGTGACGGAGTCGATGAAACGCTGGAACGATTGGCCAGCGTTTCGTAGGCCGAAGGGCATGCGGAGGAACTCAAAAAGACCGAAAGGTGTGGTGATAGCGGTCTTCGGAATGTCTTCCTCGGCGACTGGTAGCTGATGATAGGCGCGAACAACATCAATCTTGGAAAAGATCGTCGCGCCGTGCAGCGCTACCGTGAAGTCTTGGATGTTCGGAAGCGGGTAGCGATCAGGAACTGTGATGTTGTTGAGCGCGCGGTAATCGCCACGTGGACGCCAATCTCCAGTCTTCTTGTACCATGTGAAGCGGAGACGCCCAGTTGCTAGAAGAAGGTCGGATGATACCGAGTGCGAGCATGTGCTCGAACTCCGCGCGAGCAACCTTGAGTTTCTCAGGGGACAAACGCCGAGGTCGAAAATAGACCGGAGGGCCGGAGGTGACGATGTGGTGACAAACGTCGTGTTTGACCGGTTGCGTCCAGTCCGGCTGGCGTGTCAGAGTGGAAAACTCACGGATGAGTGGAAAACTCACGGATGAGGAAAACTCACGGATGAGCTCGGCGAATGGTTGTTCCAGCATAGAAGATATGGGCGCAATCGGCGATGTGGTTGTTGCAGGGGCGCCGGTAACGGTCAGGTGAGTGACAGTGTCGATAAGACGACGCTGTTTCACGTCGACAAGGAGTCCATAGTGGTGCAGGAAATCAGCTCCGATGAGGGCGCGTCGGACGTCTGCAACCAGGAAAATCCAGCGAAGCGCTCGTCGGAGGCCAAGATTGAGCATGACGGAGCGTGATGCGAAAACGGGAATCTTGGTACCGTTGACGGCTTGAAAAAACGACACAGGTGTCGCTTTTCGGTCGGAGCGTTGAGCAGGAAGGATGCTTACGTCTGCTCCTGTGTCGACTAGGAAACGTTGCCCAGTGGCTCTGTCTGTGAGGTAGAAGAGGCGACTTGTGTGCTGGGCCGGACCACTTGTCGCCGTCAGAGGTCGGCCGGCCTGTTTCCCTGCCACGCGCACGGGCGCCGGCAGTGACGAGCGTCGTTTCCAAAACGGCGATGGTAGTAGCAGACGCCAGGCTTTGGAGACGCGTGACGGCTGGTGGGTGTGCGTCTCGACTTGCTGGAACTTCGGTGGCGTGAAGAACGAGGTGACGCGCGGCGATGTTCAGCTGCAGAGACGATGCGTTCGAGACGCTCACACAGGGCGTCGAGCGGCGAATGTGGTGTCGAAGAAGACGGCAGCGTTCGCAGCGTGGTTACGCTCTCAGCAGTAGACGCTGTCGTGGCTGCGATGCTTGGGGCGGCTACTTCCATCACCTTGTCGGCCAACACGGCAAGTTCGGTGAGGTCCATGGTAGAAGCTGTCGCCAAAACCATCTGCACGTTAGCCGGTAGTCGTTGTAAAAACAACTCGCGTAACAGCGCGTCGTCGATGGATCTCGCGTTGTCTCCGAGCAGCTGCTTCATTCGGCGAAGAAGTTGACTGGGGCGTCTGTCGCCGAGTTCTTCAGCGGAAAGGAGATGCTGGATACGAGAACGCTGTGAAACTGCCGTGCGCTGTAGCAGGGTCGCCTTGAGATCGTCATAGGCGTTCGCAGACAGCGGGGTGCTCAAGAGATCCGCTACTTCGTCGATGGCGGTGGGCGAGAGCGCCGCAACAGCGTAGTGGAACTTCGTAGCTTGAGAGCGGATACCAGCAACTTGAAATTGTGATTCCGCCTGAAGAAACCACGCCGACGGGTGCTGGTCCCAGTACTGAGGAAGGCGGACAGCTATGGCTGAGCAGGAGGGCTCACCGCGTTGCTCGGGGAGGTGCTGGTCTCGAGAACTCGTACTGTTGGTCCGTTCCATGGTCGTTTCTGCCACGGAAACGTATGGCCACTATCACGTCCGGGTCACCAAACTGTGGCGATGTGCGACCTCGCAGACCGACGAAGTCTCGACCTTATCATAAAGAACGCATGCCCGACGCATCCACTGTGATCCAGAGTACTTTACTGACTGAAATGGAACGCTAGCGCGCGCAGGCCCGTGGCAGCGGCACCTGCCTCGTGCAAGAGCTAGCGTTTCGGTCATTTTCAATGCGACGCTGATGCTGCTGCCGCTAGCTGTCGCTACAAGAACTTCGACGGTACAAACTTGCGAGGCAGTTTCGACCCTCCCGCAAGAGCCAGTTTCGTCCACCAGAGTCGTCACCGGCAAAATTCAATGCCCGTTCATGTCGCGTCCAAGGTCAGCGACCGCTTCGACAGAGTCAGTGTCGTCCACCAGAGCTATCGTCGGCGGACTGACAAGGAAGGCCTCAACGCACTGATACCGACCGCTGTAGTGTATGCAACGCCGTCCACCAGAGGCATTTTGGCCAGTGCCCACGCTCACTGTCATGGCCGAGTATGGCGATCAAGAGTGACAACGGCCCTTTCTGCGAAAAACGCAGCAGTGGCTCTCTTGCATTGAGGACAGCGAAGCAGACCTCTACAAAAATGCTATATGTGGCCATATCAGGAATTAGGCAAATGTGGCTATATATGGCACGTGTCGTATGTGGTCGTATTTGCCTAAATCGTTTTAGAAACATATGTGGCAATGAAAGACACACGAGGGATGCCATGTACGACTCTAATGCGTATTGGGCAAATACGGACACGTAGGGACACGTGCCATATATAGCCAGATATGCATATATGGTCATATATGCATATCAGGCTATATATGGCACGTGTCCTTACGTGTCCGTATTTGCCCAATACGCATCATAGTCTTACATGCTATTCCTCGTGTGTGTCTTTCATTGCCACATATGTTTCTAAAACGATTTGGGCAAATACGGCCACATGCGGCCACATACGGGCACTTGCCGTATATAGCCACATTTGCCCAATTCCTGATATCGCCATATATGGCATTTTTGTAAGAGGAGGAACACGAAATCAGAAATAGAGAGACACGCTTATCATGATATATTAAATGTACGTGCGCCCTGTGTTGGAATTCGGGTGCGTCCTGTATTCGGGCGGTCGAAATTACAAATTACCGCCTCTAGTTCTTCTGGAAAGGCAGGCTCTTCGTCTATCCCTTGGATTACCAAAAACAGTTGCTACTAATGTTCTCTACCTAGAAGCTCGGTTGCCTTGGCTTCTGTGCAAATTCCGATTTCTTACTGTTCAGACGTTCCTGAGGGTCTACGAATACCCTATAAAACTCCAAATAGTTTTCGTGCATCAGCCTCAATTATTTTTTCAGTCTTATTGGCCTCGATTTCGTACTCCTCAGGTACGTGCAGGCACTTATTGGCCCCCTAGATGTGCGGTGATACGATGTTTCCCCAGTTGGTGAAAGAGACAACCTTGAAATTATCTTTGATAACATGTATCGGAACAACGCTAGACATCTGTCGCAGAATATATTAAACGGCTCATTACAAAATCATTTACATGACCTGTACATCAGAGATGTCATTGCTACAGATGCTTCACAAATAGACGAAAAATCTGGAATTGGCATTTAGTTCTGAAAGATTTAATAGGACATTTTCATTAAGACTTCCAGATTTCTTATCAGTATTTTTTTGCAGAATTTCTAGCAGTTGTTATGGCCCTACGAAAATTAGGTTCAGCTATCTCATCAGTCGTAATTGTCACAGATTCTTTTTCTGTATGTACAGCCCTCACTGCTAACAGTGATTCTCGAATCTTGCGTACTTTACATTCCATTGTCCCTAGTCATGTAACGGTAATTCGAGTGGCATGGGTGCCAGGTCACAAAGGAATTATAATGAACGAAATGGCGGACAGCTTGGCGAGGGCGTCTCTTAGTGGTCCAATTGTCCCACTACTTCCGGCATCAGCGCTCATAACTGCTGCAAGATTTAGGAGAAGGGCGATAGGGCAAGAATCCAGTAATTCCTTACTAACCATGTAAATGACTATCGACACCTTTTATTCCCTCGGAATAGAATCGCATTCCTCTCCAGAAAACTAGTAGTTACCTTTACACAATTACGTTGTCGCATTCCAAAACTAAACTTTTATTGAACAGAGCAGAAGTAAACTTTTATTGAACTAAACTTTTATTGAGTTGAGTTGACTTGAGTTGCCAAATGTTTATTAAAAAAAAAAGGAGGTTGGCGAAGCAGGTGGGTGGGGCCCCTAGTCCAGGGCTCCACTGGCCTCAGCAGCCCGCCGCGCCTGGTCGAGGAGTGCCACTTGGGCCTCCTTTTCCTCGCTGGCAAGCCAGGTCTCCCACTGCTCCGTTCGAAATTTTTGCGCCGAAATATGAGGCGTATTAATTTTAGATGGCCAGAGCTCGCATTCCCACGTGATGTGAGCGAGAGTTGACTGTCCTCCACACCACGGGCAAGTGGCGGCGTATGCGGTTGGGCGGATGGCATGTTTTAAACGCAGGTGCGGGTATGTGTTTGTCTGCAGAAGGCGCCATTCGTGCGCTTCCTTTACATTTAGCCGCGGGTGTGGTGTTGAATAGAGCCGTCGTTGTCGACGCTGGTGTTCTAAGATATCTCTGGGAGTGTGGGTGCGCACCTGGGGTATCAGACGAGTGCCTAGACGAGGAACAGTCGCTCGGTATGTAAGAGCTCGAGCTGCGCCGTCCGCTCTGTCGTTACCCGTCGCTTCGATGTGTGCCGGGCACCATATAATGCTGTGATCCTGGTCTAATGTTGCACCTAGCAGGTGGGCGACACACGCAGGAATACGGCCGCTAGTAAAATAGCGACACGCTATTTGAGAGTCTGTGAGGATATGAGATCCTTGCCTCAGTGATTCTTTGGTCTTGATGGCTAGAGCTACCGCAAGGGCTTCCGCCGTGTTTGCTGAGTTAGTCCTAGCTGAGGCACAGGTGAATAAGCCTGGCCTAGAGACCGAGCCAACAGCAGCTAGCGAGAACCCATGCGTGCCGCAGCGGGCTGCGTCCGTGTAAAGCGTGTCCGGGTCCGTTCCGTACTGTTTGGCGAGTTTTCTGGCTCTGGCGTCGCGACGAGCTCGGTGGTACACCGGACTCATGTTTTTCGGTAGAGGAGCGATATGAATTTGGGCAACGCACCTGAGCAGAAAGGGGCACAAGTTCCTCATCGCTGTATTGTGGTCGTACAGGATACCCTAGGCCACGTAGGACTTCCCTACCAGCGCTTGTGAGAGTCTTTCTCGTTGTGAAATTAGGACAGCGCCCCGAAGTTCCTCAAAAGTGTTGTATATCCCTAACGCTAGGAGTCGCTCCGTGGATGTTCCTCTTGGCAGACCAAGAGCGGCCTTGTAAGCGGTCCGAATCAAAATATCCGCTTGTTCAACCTCAGCCTTACTGAGTTCTAGGTAGGGGAGGCCGTACGTTAATCTGCTGATCACAAAGGCATTGATTATGCGGAGCGTGTCCGCCTCTCCAAAGCCTTTGCGATGGTAGGTCACTCTGTGTACCATGCGGGCAATTTGCTTAACTGTCGTGCGTAGGGTTTTAAGTGTTTGATCTGCGTGCCTATTGCTTTGGATCCACAGGCCAAGTATGCGTGCTTTTTCTACTTGGCGTATGCGATGGTCGCCTATTTTAAGTTCGAAGGGGTGTTCATTTCGGTAACCCCTGCCATGCACCCGAACGAGTTCCGATTTTTCCGGCGAGCAGCTCATACCACAACTTTCCGCAAGAAGGTGCACTGTCTGAGCTGCTTCTTGTAATGTGTTTTCCTTGTAGCCGAGAGAACCCCTGGTTACCCAGAGGGTAATATCATCGGCATACAGAGCATAGCCCAAGTCTGGTATGGATTCGAGCATGTCGGGCGAGGCGTGCCATACCAATATTAAAAAGTAAAGGCGATAATATAGCGCCTTGAGGCGTTCCTCTATTGGGCAGGCTAAATGTCGAGGACCTAATTTCTCCAATGCCAATCGTGGCAGTTCTATCAGTGAGGAACGAACGAACATAGTTGTATGTCCGTTCCCCACAGTTGGTGGCGCTGAGTTCCTGCAGGATGAGCTCGTGGCCCATAGTATCAAATGCGCTTCTTAGATCGAGGGCAACCAAGATGTGTTCTGCACCGGAGGGAACATCGCGGAGTACCTCATCCCGAAGGCGGAGGAAAACGTCCTGCGTGGAGAGATTGTGCCTGAAGCCGTACATATGAGTAGGGAAAAAGCCTCGATCCTCAAGGTAGTGTACTAGGCGGGTTTGAATGACCTTCTCGAAAAGCTTGTCGAGGCAGGAAGTTAGAGGTGGGTCTTTTGCCATGCTTGGGAATTAGTACGATCGAGGCCGCTTTCCATTCTGGCGGAAGGATTCCAGGTTCCCAGATGTGCTCGTTAAAGTGTGCTATTAATTCATCCAGGCAATCGTCACTAAGATTTCGCAGCATGGCGTTAGTAACGCGATCGGGACCCGGTGCGGTGTTGCGTTTTGCAGTTTGTGCCGCAGCGAAAGGCTCAGCTCTGGTAATCGGCGCATCCAGGTCTGCGTTCGACAAGCCCTCGTATTCAGTGGTGCATGGCAGGTCTACTGCGTCACCTACGTATTTCTTGCGGAGGATGTTCAGTAATTCTTCCTCCGTGCCGGTAAAGTCGGAGACCAATTTTCGGATCGTCCCGGACACCGTAGTTTTGGTGCTACCAGGGTCGAGCAAACTTCGTAAAATAGCCCATGTCTTAGCCGTACTTAACGTGTCCTTCATTGAGTCACAGAACTGGACCCAGCTTTCAGTTTCCAGTTTGTGAGCATATTCGTTAACTTTTATTGAACAGAGCAAAACTAAACTTTTATTGAACAGGTGGTATGTATCCCCTCCGCCATGAATCTTATCAATTCGCCAAGTAAAGAAGTACCCACTACTCCACAATTACTTCCGTATTGCAACCTGCAAATCTGTATAACTGCACATCTTAGAGCGTGTCTTGGCATCGTTTTCCCGAGAACAAGCCGAACTCTCGGCCCGGTGTCTACGGCGAGCTGCGGTTTCGGCTTCTCTCTGCACAGCTGTCTGTTGCCCACGACGTTGCTTTGCTGCAGCCGCGCGCGTAGCTCTGCGATTCGATTCTGGAGCAGCGGTCCCCACCTTACGAGGATGAGCCATCAGGTATATCGAAGAGCCAAGTCAGGTTTCTGTCGGGGCTGCGCACGTCGCCTACCGCGTGGCGCATGGCACGATACGACACGATAAAGGACAGCGCTTCGTCCTAATCACGGAGGAAAAGTTGAAGATTGTTTCACAATGATTATGTTGATGGTGCCTCTGTAATGGGTTCAGAGTTACAAAGCATGCAGCCCTGTGTTCTTTCAAGCGATTCCTCGAACTCGTTATGCAATCCCATTTCGGCGACGTGTAGTGGCGTATTATTATTCTGCCACTTAACATTACGTTTGTTAATGCGATTCCTCGGCAGACGTTATACCTGTTTAGGTCTTATAGCGATGATTTTTCAAGCACAGGCGTAGCTCAGTGATTGAATTCTCGACTACCACGCAGAGAGTGTGGATTTGAATCCTCCTCGGTCCTGGTTATTTTTTTTTCTAAAACTTGCGTGATAGCGGTTACGGACACCGGCGGCGGCGAATTATATAGTGGATGGGAGAACGACCGCCTTCATATCAAAGATAGTGGAGCATCGGTCACGTTATATGAAGGACGCAGGCTCAGTCCCTACTGAAGGCAGCGAGGTGTTTTCGTCCCCTGTGCTTTCCTTAGCTTCATTGTCTCCTGACTTGATGAAATTTTTTCTAACAAATAAGAAACGAGCCCTTGACCCATTCCTTTTCGCTCCAAAGACAGTGCGATAAAACGTGAGAAGGAATATAGCTCGATAATATTGAAATCTCTGTGAGTTGGTATAGATCGCCAAACCACGCAGAAGGAGCAGGGAACTTTGATGAGGACAGAAAAGTAGGCAGGACAAAACAAGAAAGAGACGCGACAATCACTGTGTCATCATTTTCTTGTCATCGTCAAGGTGCGCTTCTTCACCCATGCGGTATAAGACAAATATTATTCAAAGATCTTTGAAGTTAGGAGCAACAAAAAGGAAAAAAAGGACATTCAGTTGTGGCGCGACAGCGCATCACAAGTCGCGTATGTTGGCGCCGATGCACTCGATATAACGAAATTATTTCAAAATAACATTTACAGTAGCTTCCATGCAACAATGCTTGGTGGCGTGCTGTCGAATTCTCGTGTACTGCGACCTAAAGCTTACGGCATGTCGCGGAAACGCACTCGTATCTAAGGCTAAGCATCGAAAGCTAAGCTAAAACATTCATGCAGGTACGCAGTCAGTGGCTGCGAGCCCGTGCGATAGCTGTCCTGTGGCTTCATTGTGTCATGGTGCATTTAATTGTACAGGCATCCCACTACGAGGACATAGTTCACGGGGATTACTATCCGCAACTGCCTGCCTATCACGCAATAAGCTGGGGCTGTGCCTTCTGTTTACTCGCAAAATTATTATTTCAACATGAAAATCCTTACTTGGCTTGAAGAGTACTAGCATAAACGGCCGGCGTGGTAAGCACGACGGCTTGCTTGTGGTGTTTTCAGTCCAGCGCCCGGCGGCTGCATTTCGATGGAGGCGAAATGTTGAGGCCCGTGTGCTGTGCGATGTCAGTGCACGTTAAAGAACCCCAGGTGGTCTAAATTTCCGGAGATCTCCACTACGGCGTCTCTCATAATCAGAACTGGTTTTGGGACGTTAAACCCCACAAATCATCAAATCATCATCATCATCAGCCAAAGCTGTGATGAGCGCGGTTTGGCTGATCCCTCATAATAAGCAAAACGCTGCCGTTTGAGGGCGACACCTTAACTACTCGCTCCCAGTTCTCTTCAAATTGCACCACGCATCAACGCTGATGTCATTCATTTTTTGCCTTGTATTTTTTGTGAAGGGTTTCCATTCTTTTGCGAGCCACGTACGCTAGCCGAATTCAGTCAGAATAGCGTAACAATGACAAACCTGTGATCCAGAACACGAGATGTGATGCATTGAGTCTTTCAAACCCGTACAGAAAGCTTGAAAGGATATTTTTGTGAGAAACTGATGAATGTGGAGTTTCTGTATGAGTACACAATTGACAGCTTTGAAAGAATTTAGCCTGCCCGTGATGGTACCGTTTAACTCAACGTCGTGAATTACACGTTATGTGTCTAGAAATTGAACCTGCGTCCTACCTATGCATGAGAACCATACGAAGTACTCGGGATAGTTTCTGTGTGAGCAAAGTTTATGCTGGCACACGCACTGATAACGCTCTCTCATGACGCGTAAATTTCATGACCCTATAGGATGATCACCCAAAAGAAGACTGCAGAAGGCGCCCTCGCGTACACGCGCATTTTCTTGCACAACTGTTTGCGTCTGCGGTTAAATCGCACAAAAAGTGCCTTGATACTTTCCTTGCCTCCTGCAACGATTTTTGCAAAACCTACTGAGTAATTATTCTAGACACTCCATTACCTCCCGATAATCGTAATATCGTGGAAAAACATTCTACGTATCGTTACCCTTGGTACGTACTGCGCTAAAATGCGAAATAAGCTTTTCGGAGCACATTCACTTGTGAATAAAACTTTCCCAAATAGCGACCATCAAATAACGTTCCTCCGAAAACCAACAGAATTTCTTGCGAGCAAGAGCACTTGTTGATAATATTTTCTCTGTTTCATCTCTCATTGTTCTTTATGGACACGTTTGCGCATGCATAGTAAATGTAGGCGTTTTTCTCATCCTGCTTTCTAGCGCTGCGCACACAATGTATTTCCAAGATATGTACAACGAGCGGATTCTTTGGAAGCTTTCGCTCATGCCATTTATATTAATCACGCTACTACTGTCACCCAACTCCACCCCCCCCCTTTTTTTTGTTATTGTTCACACGTGCGGCTCTTCTTCTCTCTTTGTGAGGACGGGAGAGAGTGTGCAATAGCGTACATAAACGAAAGCTTGAGAAGGCAGTCGCCGCCCTACGAAGAAAAGTCCACTCGTCGAAACGTCGGCTTCTGCGACATTCCCTGTTCTAAATCGTATTTTGCGATGTGTTCATCGATTCAAGCATCCATCTTCCCCTGGGCTTCTCTTCTAGTTTAAATTTTAGGGTAGAGTGACAAGAAATGAGTAAACCGGTAGCAGCATAACACATGTGGAGTTTTGTTTTCTGTCTTAAGTACAGGGTCGTAGTACTGAGGCGAATTCGGAAACCGCTTTCAACCCATGGCGACGTAGGCTGTAACGTAGATCAATTTACGGACATGGAATTTATTACCACGGCGCTTCCCTGAATGCGAGCTAGGTTGCTGTGCAACCTTCCCCACTTCTTCCTTTGCGCCTCCCCCCCTTCGCCCCCAAAGCAAACCACCTTGCCGCGGTAAAAAGAAAGAGAAAACACGCATTCTCAAAACTACGCGGTATGGCAGGGCGAATACGGCAGAAACAGTCGCGACGCAGTCGAGACGGTTGGTTATGCTTTCCTGGACATTGTGAAATTCACCGCGTCACAGTTTGCCTGAGGAGGCAGGTTGAGTCTATTTGTGAACACATCGGCTAACCGGCCACCCATACGACTTGGCCACGCTTTTGCAGCAGACCAACGGGTCCCGAGTTCGAATCCTTGTGTGTGCGTGTTTTCCTTTTTGATTTCGCTCTTATTTGCTTCTTTGCTTCCCGTTTTTTTTCTTTTTCCTGCGTTCTTGCGGTATCTTCTGTTTTTTTTCTGCGTCCTGTTAACACTTATACCTTCAGCTCACTTAACCATAGACTGCCACACATCTGACAGTCAACTACCCCGACGGAGGATTTGGGCAAAACATGCATACGGGCTCTCACCACCACCATGCCTCATCTGCGTTACTCACCGCAGCACCACATGAGAAATTGGCCTCCCTGGTGCAACACGACGTCCAAGACGTTCCAAATTACCCAACCAAGCAAACCCTGTACCTACGACGACGGCAGCAATGGAACTTCTAGGCAAGGATGCGACCAGACTAGTACGGAAGCAGTAGGCTCAAAAAGCCTCTAGACTCAGAGAGGCCGCCATTCGAAATTAAACGTAGCGACCCTTAATACGCAAACAATTTCAAGCGAAGCCAAACTAGCTAAACCCCTATAAGAAGTAAAAGGTAATTATTAGGATATCATTGCCCTTCCCTTACAAAAACACCATATATGGCGATATCAGGAATTGGGCATATCTGGCTGTATATGGCTCGTATCCGTGTGTGGCCGTATTTGCCCATGTATTGATAGAGGCATATGTGGCAATAAAAGACCTACACGAAGAATGCCATGAATGATTGTGACGTGTATCGGGCAAATACGGCCACATATGGACATGTACCACCTATAGCCAGATATGCATGTGGCCATATACACATATCTGGCTATACATGGCACGTGTCAATATGTGGCCGTATTTTCCGGATACACGTCTCAATCTTTCGTTGGCATTCTTCGTGTAGGTCTTTTATTGCCACATATGTCTCTATCAGGACATGGGCAAATACGGCCACACACGGATACGAGCCATATACAGCGAGGTATGCCCAATTCCTGATATCGCTATACATGGCATTTTCGTAAGGGTTAGCGAGGTTAGGAAATCAGGGGAAGGATACTTATCGCTTAATGATGCGCATGTCCTCTGCTACCGATGTCTGCCAGAGAAGCGCGAATACAGCGTGGGATTACTTATGCACAAAGACATCGCAGGTAACATTGAAGAATTATATAGCCTCAATTTAAGGGTAGCAAGTGTCGTGATAAAACTAAGTAGGAGGTGCAAGCTTACTCTCGAACGACAAGCCACAAACACGAGGCTGTAGAACAGTTTTAAGAGGATCTGCAAACGGAAATGAGCAAGGTACACACCCAAAGCGCGATTTTTATGGGGGACTTCCATGCGGAAATAGAAAACAAACTAAGAGGAGAACACGCACTCCTGAACTGCGGGGAAGGTGATAGGAATAGCATAAGAGAGATGCTAGCGGAATTCGCAGAAAGAATTCACCTCCGTGTAATGAATGCCTTCTTTAAGAAACGTAAGAACCGGGAGTGGATATGGAAAAGCCCCAATGGAGAAATACAACGCGAAATAGATATCACAATATGCAGTGATCCAGGTATAGTAGAAGACGGAAAAGTTGTTATTAAAATCAAAATTAGTGACCCCAGACTAATAAGGGCGAAGTTAACCCATGTTTAAAGCGAACCAAAACTAAGTTGCTCGCGCGGAAACAGGCCAACCTCGATGTCGTCAGGGAAATAACAGATGAATTTCAAATTACACTTAAGAACAAGTATGAGGCTGCAGGACAGGAAGAGAATGGGGATGTAGAGAAGATGAACGAAAACATTACTAAGGGGATCACCGAAGCAGGAATCGAAGTTGGGGGGAGAAGCAAAGAGACAAGACGTGAATTAGCTCTCTCAAAACTTAAACATGTTATCAAACAACGCTAAGAGATGAGAATAACTAACTCAAGAGATAAGATAGAATTCGCCGAGCTGTCTAAGACTATCAAAGAAAGTAGAGTCGCGGACATACGCAACCACAACGTGAAAGAAATAGAAGCAGCCGCCAGAAAAGGACTCAGCATCAAAACAACTAAAAGGAAGCTTTGTGTGGAAAAGAACGTAATGCAATGCATGCAGTGAAAGATGGGCAGATCAACTTCGTTAATAACTCCAGTGATATCACCAAGGTGGAAGAAGACATCTATTTTGAACTATGCAGCTCAAATGTGATTCTTTCCACCACGAGTGTAATACACGCTGATAAGAACAGCGAAGTTCTATGGGTGACTGCAGACAAGGTTGGGAAAGCTGTTCAGGGCTTGTCCCGCGGAAAAGCGGCTGGAGCAGACGGCATAACCGCAGACTTGATCTGAGATGGAAGAGACTTGCTAACTAGAAAGCTCGCGACACTATGCACACAATGCCTGAAAATTTCAAGTGTACCAGTAAGCTGCAAAAAGGCAAATATTCTATTATTACACAAGAAGGGAGATGTAAAAGACTTGGAGAATTACAGGTCGATCATTCTCCTCTCAGCACCTTCCAAAAATTCGCAAAAATCATCTCAAACAAAATAAGGCCCACTCTAGAATTTAGTCGAACAAGAAGACAAGCAAGGTTCAGAGAAGGATACTCCACCATGGACCGCCTTCATGTGATTGGTAAAGTAATCGAGAAATCCGCTGTATACAAAAAACCCCTCTATGTGGCTTTCAAAGACTACGAAAGGGCTTTTGCCTCGGTAGAGATGCGAGTAGGTCTTCCGGCATTGCGCCGTAGAGGAATATGTGATATCTACGTAAACCATCTCGTAAACCAAATAGCCACCATCTACAAAGATTCTGCAGCCACCCTACGCCTCCTCAGGAAAAGAAGGAAAATCCCGATACAGAACGGTGTCAGAAAAGGAGATACAACATCTAAAATGCTATTCACTGTATGCTTGGAAGAAATCTTAAAACGATTAGACTGGGACGAAACAGGCATAATGATTAACGGCGAATATCTGAGTAACTTACGCTTTGCCGACGACATAGTACTCTAGCAATGATTGCGACGAAGTGCAGAAGATGATTGAATACTTAAGCGGGGAAAGCGCTAAGGTGGGATTAAGGATAGATATGTAGAAAACAAAGATAATGCTAAGTAGCACGATGAAAAAACGTGTCTTCACGATTGAAAACCAGACATTAGAAGTCATAGAGGAATACCTATATCTAGGGCAGCTACTGACAGGAGAACCCGCCCATATCAAAGAAATCCACCGTAGAATAAACAAGGGATGGTGCGCATACGGGAGACATTCCCAACTCATACACGGAAGCTTACCACTATCACTCCCGCGGAAACTATATAACTACTGCGTTTGGCCAGTACAGACATACGGTGGCAGAAACTTGGAGAATTACAAAAAAGCTAGAGAGGAAGCTAAAAGCCATGCAGCGGGTGGCTGAACGAAAAATGATAGGCGTAACATTAAGAGGTAGGAAGACAGCCGAGTGGGTCAGGGAACAGATGCGGGTCGCTGAGATAACAAGCGGCGCTAAGATAAAAATGGACATGGGCCGGCTATGTGATGGGAAGGCTAGATAACCGATGCACAGTTAGAAATACGGAATGCACAACAAAAGAGGCCAATCGTAGCCCTAGGACGACAGAGAGTAAGATGGGGGACGAATTTAAGAAATTTGCAGGCATCACGTGGAATCAGCTCGCGCAGGGCAGGAAAGGGTGGAGAGCATTGGGAGGAGTCTTACTCCTGCAGTGGAGATAAGATAGGATGATGATGATGATGATGATGATGATTTAGCCTCTTTGGAGTCAGTGAGGAGGATAGCAGGGACACAAGCGGTGCGTGGATATTGCACAGCCTCTAAAAGCCTCTGTAACTGTATAGATCAGCGGCGTGATCGGATGTCTTCGTTCGGAACACAACGTGTGTGCTAACTGAAACACCACGAAGTGGGAGCGCGGCTCTCGTGCATGCTGCGGATTTGGCCCGGAGGCTTTCCGGATCTGTCGCTGTTCATTGTTGCAGTGGGTGGTGTTGATGAGCGGATGAGCTATTAAACATGCGAGTATGGGATGGGGAGTGCAGCCAAAGGGCGAGCGGTGAGCATCCAATAAATTAACTTGCGTGTTTTGTTGTCTTCTTTTAGGCAGCATACTACAGAAGGAAACAACTTTACTCCTCAGATAAATAACACTGTTTAATGAAATCGAGGAACTTTTGTTTCGTGAGCTTAAACCATGACTTATAGCAAAAACTGGTAATACAAAAACGTAGTCGCGCCCCGCTGCTTATGAGGTATGTCCAGGCTCAATGACATGCAGTAAGAGCGAACAAAACCGCCCGCGTTCGCAAAGAACCATAATCGATTTCGCCCTAGGCGAGAGAACATCACTTATAAAGAAAACTGCTTCGCTCCTGACTCCGGAACGATTTAATTAATATCCCTTCGGAATACTAAGCATGTAATCTATTTCTAGGTAATTACTTTGGCTTAGGACACACTGCTAGGGCAACTGAGGAGAAATTTAAGGTTCAAAATCACTACGCTTTCACCTTCGCGTGCTACGTATGTTTTCTACACACGCAAAAAGGAGTTGCTTTCACGAAGACATACTCGGAATTGATTGAAGTGACCGATAATACCGCATGCGATGCCAGCGAGCCCGATGAAACAATTGACCAGCTACTATGTCAAGGCCCTCGAATTAACCGTAGAACGTCAAAAACTAACTCAGACATCTGAACGACCCAACAATCGGCCTATTTCAGTACAGATGCTACTGGAACACCATCCCCATCCCTCGTCGGCCCATAAGGCCGCGAAAGCACTGTTTTCTTTTTTGAGGACGACGTGCTTGTGTGAACGTCTTTGACTATGCAATAAACTGCGCGTCAGGACATTATCTGCCATGCCCTGCCACCGTTTTCCTTTCCTCTTCTTTCTCTCATCATTACATTCCCCTTTCCTATTCTCTCACTGCAGTGTAGCCAACCGGACACTTTCTGGTCTCCCTGACTTTCTGTTTCCTTCCTCAAGGTCCATAAGAAAAGTAGGTTGACCGCTCAGCTCATGACAGAAATGGTTGTTATGGGACCATATCCTGGTACACTACACTGTAGCATAGTCCAGCTCTGCCGTCGCAGTTATTCAATACTTACGCTCGCGGAAGCAGCTTAGTGTATATTAGTGTTCGCTGATTGTCATTTGTGCAAAGAACACTCTAACATTTAAGATACATGTTTTAGGTCTGTGGTGCTGGCACTCAGCCGACTTCCTGTGTGAATGCGACGACACTGGTTTAAAATATACGTTACTTCGCAACTTTTCAGCTCTGTCTAATCTCGCGGCTGCGTGTGTGAAATTCAAGACTCTCATATCATCCCTGCCTGCTTGGGCAGTAGTGGCATCCTCAAAGCGGTAGGCAGCATCACGTAGCTTTTCTCGTTTCTACGATAAGATTTGCGCAAGCGCCTCTTGCCAACTCGATAGAGTTTCGGTTCGGAGCCGTGTTGCGGCGTCGACCGTAAATGCGAGCTTTTTTTTTCTTTCGAAATACTATACCTACTTTTTATCGCCTCGAGCTTCTCATAGTTTCGGATGCACTGCATATCACGTGCGGTGTGAGAAACGAGCTGCGGTAATGTACGAGGACCGCCTCAGGCAGTAGACGTGAGAGTGACTACTGCAGCAGCACCATGCGAGCCCTTTTCACGGCTTCCATGTTCTTGCTCGTGGAATTGACAAGTAAGTATTTTCGTAAGCGAGAGCAAATTCTATGCGCTGTTTGTGAGTTACAGCAGCTGTTGAAATCCTTATATCACTGTACAGTAAATGCCGCTGCAGACCATGAGACGCGTATATGACAGCCCACCGTGCCTAGTTGTTTTTCTATTTTCACGTAGCGATATCCACGGAAGGAGCACGTGCCCGGTCGCAGCCGAACACGTGCACGTGTAAACGTGACTGAGAACTGAATTTGCCGTTAGGAGAACCTACTTGCTTTGCTTTTATTTGTTGAACTGGCTTTGTGAATGTTTTTCAGTGATTCACTCACAAAAGTCAGGTTGTTGTTTTATTTT
Source organism: Hyalomma asiaticum (assembly GCA_013339685.2). Classification (NCBI taxonomy): domain Eukaryota; kingdom Metazoa; phylum Arthropoda; class Arachnida; order Ixodida; family Ixodidae; genus Hyalomma; species Hyalomma asiaticum. The sequence goes on along the minus strand of CM023481.1, from coordinate 11,280,686 downwards.
TGTTCACCTTCAGAAATATCTATCTTGGTGGTAATGCCAGAATGACATTTGAGGAAATGCGTACCAACACCCTCAGAGGGATTTTCAGTTATTCGCAGAAGCAATAGAAAAGTCAACATAGTTTGAAGCTCTCAAAATATTTTCTTGTCCACTAGGCCAACTACAATAAATACAGTAAACTACTCTGCGGAAGGGCAGAAGCAAGACATATCCTTGAGCGCTAGTGCCTTGATCTAGATTATTCGGCTCATTCCGTTCAGTCAGCGTTACATTACCGACTAAATCAGGACTGAAGGCTAGAGAGAATGAAAGGTCAACCGCGGCGCGTCCCATCTTCAAGCGCGGGGAGTCGGCCCATTGCCATTCGCCCTATTGCACTTTCACGTAGGGGTACCGGAGTCAGCGTCAGATATCAATGCAAATTATTCTTGAAATAGGGAAGGCCTGTGGCGCGTTCGGGCAGTGACGCAAGCACGCGCTTTTTTTTCCTTCTGTAAATATGTCCTGAAACTTAAGAAATGCTGCTTTAAAGCCGTTGATGCCGGCCAAAAGACTGTTCTTCAATCTGGTGTGCTTTGGTTCGTTCAAATTACGCTCAACTGCTTCCGCCAAGCGTTTTCGTCTGCCTTCAGTGCAAAGAAGTTCTTTTGAAGCGCCAGAATGCGCGTACTGGTGAGTGAAAACCCATTGCTTCTACTTGCTACGGCTGGTTCTGTTTTTGTGCAAGAGGGAAGTGCCGCACAGCAACTTGAAAATTTTTAACCTCTCACATGCCTCCATTTTCAGAATCTACATTTTCTTATGTAGCATTGCTTCCCGTAGGAGCGAGTTCTCGCGTCAGTAGACGTGCATTTTGGAAGTTTTGACGGCATTGTGTGGACATGAATGAGGTCACCACTATGAAAGGGACGCATAGACGCCAGGAACTCCCTCCTGAATCACTGTAAAGGAACGTATAAAATTTGCGACAGTCCCGCTAAAAAGAGAAATAAACCAAACTCAGTTCCACCACTGTGAAATCTGAGTAAACAGCGGAGGCAGGGTAATCCTGTGTCCCCTTAGTGTTTATCTTGTGACGAGGGTTACACTTATAGGCTTGCGTTCATTTAGTGTCACAAAAAAAGCTTGCTTTTTAGCAATGGGCATACTCTTTTTCTTCAGGTCCTCCTGGCCGACGTCTTTCATGTATATTCTCCATCGGTTTATCTCTACACGATGGCCGAGGCACACACTAAGTTACAGCACTAGAAGCCTCACGAGGGATATTTTCATATACGCATAACGTGCTTCAGTTCACCCACTCGCTGTGTTTACTTCTAAAATATTCCGTCTTCATACAGTATTCTTCCCAATATACGTAATGAGCACATAACTAATCTTTTTTTTCACAAATTTGAAGCACCGTCAAATTAACTGCCCCCGAAAACAGCCTACGAGCACCGCGAAAAAATGCATATCTACGTCGAAGGTCACGTCAAATTTATGCTGGCGATGCTGTAATTTTTGGATGGTGGCATGTAATATAATGTTGAGAATGATTTCCCATAGGTGTCAGGTGCCGTCTGTTTCATATAAATAGTCTACACTGCAATAATGATGAAATTGAACGTAGGCTCTGTACAATACCTATACATCATGCCGCATTGCTAAGTCCGAGGACATGCATTGGATTGGATGTCATGATGGTCGCATTTCCATGGGTACTATATGAAAGAACACCATTTTTCATAGGTTTACGTGCGTCACAGTGACCCAATGACGCCATATGAGAGATGAATTTTTTGCTATTTAGTTCTGATTTAAGCACTGCAAATTGCACACAAATCCCGATGACAACACAAGGGAGCACACAGATGGTTATTCGTGGTGAATTAGTTATGCGTCGGATTGTCAACATTAATCCGAAATCCCCAGCTATGGCGTGTCTCATAATCATACCGTGGCCTAGGCACTAAAAATTGCTGATATTATTAACCATACTGCTGATAAACTTCAAGACAGTGAAGGGACATCGTTCGCACATTTAGCTATACTTTGCGAGATGGTATAAGAAGGTAGCGGGAAGCTTCTGGCACAACTGCATTAAACGGCAGAAATTTACAAAAAAGAGCTGCAGCTTCAACAAGCTTCTCGATTCAGTTAGCCTTTGGATATATATTTAAGCAGTTTATTACTACGTGCCGCTAAATAACAACACACATTAAGTTTCGCCAGCAGCAGCTGCAACTTAGGTAGCGTGAAGAATATTTGCAATATGGCTAACCTTGTATCCAAAGGACCTCCTAGTTTTCCCTTTATATAGTACAGAAATGGACATAATATCTGAGCATACCTAGTTCTGCTGTCTGCGATTCAACTAACGTCTCACCTTATTTGTGGTTTGCACTACCAAGCTGAACAGTCTGTGAAGGTGTGTACAATGTCGTGAACACACCCTAGGAAATATCAGGTGTCGTTAAGAAGATGCATACACGTATGACGCATGCGCAGCTACACCAAAGATTTTCCGTACTTGAATGTGGGGGTTATATAGTTAGCAAGAACGCCGTTTTTATTTTTCCAAGCACACATCAAAAAAGTGAATAACCCAACAATAACAAAGCCATGTGTAATAAAAGCATTACATGCATTTTTCCGGCATCGTCACAAGTTCTCACAATGCCCCACTCGTTCAATTGGCTTGGGTGTATGCGTGCGCGCGTGTGTATGTGTACGAGAGTACTAACGTCCATGCATCGCGGACGTTGCGCTTTCGGCTGTGCGCTCTTTTGCTGCGTACGCCAATCGAGATGTGCAGTGCATTCCTAAAGCCAATTTTCCCAGAATTGTACCAGTGAAATCAGCCTCCATTATCTTTGTATCATCATCCTTGCGTCTCTGTATTTCTATAGCCTTCGTATTTTCATCATCCTATGTAGAATACCTGCTGTTAGTCATACTGGCTTCAGAGCAACTTCATTTTAGGGGTGCGTTGCTGCTTGTGCCATGACATTTTAACTCTATAAGAGCTCTGTAACTGAGCTTCATTAAGCATCCAAACAAGCCGAAATTTTTGTTTCAGCAACACCTCCTGCATGCACTTTCCGCTGAGAATTGAAATGAGTGCCTATCCTGTTGGCTACAGAACATTTCCTGTTTGTAACACATCCGTTTGACTTCATAGAGTGGCAGAAATGCAGAATTCGCGATTGTTGAAGTAACTTAGCTAAACTAGTTCGGCGTTATCGTGACAACTATCTGTGAATATTCAGCATGCTTCCCACTCCGTATTCTGCTCTTACGCAAGCTTGCTGTCTTAACAGATACGCTAACCCAGTAATGCCAAAGGCAGCCTCACGTGGAGCGGTTTTGCCGACGTTTGCTGAAGTTGAGTTTCTTGGCGCCTTCACATAAGCGACGAGAGCGACGGCGATCAACCACACAACAAACGCACAGACCGGTGCCAGCCAAGCGTCGCGCAATGTGAACAGATGAAACTAACCCGTAGCAGGCTGAAAGCAGTGTGCAATGTACGCCAGTGACGCAACAAAACGTAGTCACTATTAGAGCTTGTATGCCTGACTTAGAGTTTTACAGTCAAAGAGATATTCATAACATTGCAAAAGACGCGCAGTGTCTGCAAAAGTTTCTTTTTTTTATTCCACGTCTGGCGCCACTATGGATAATAAACAGAGCGAGTGACCTCCAAATCTATAGACTCCGACATCACAGTGCAATGTAATCACGCCTGCGTTGCTGTCCGGGCATTTGTAGACAAACCTGAGTCAAAGACAAGCCCCGATAAAGATTATGCGGTCCGCATAATTCACGACGACGACTGAATATATTCCGGACGGACGACAACCGCTTTGGCAGCGGCGGAATTGCCGTTACGCCTGCGGACGCCACTGCGAGCACCGTGCTAATTGGTCTGAGCTCATCCAGTAGCTTCTCGCGTCGGTGCTGCAGCGCCGGCAAATAGGTGACCGATAAAACGAGCATTCGCAGGGTATTGTGGATCGCGCCGTCGTCTTGCATCCTCCCGACTCGTAAGGCACGTTTGGCCAATGTAAATTATCCTTCCTTGTGAGTCGTTCTTTTTTTTTTCCGTGCTCAGCGTTGATTGCCTAAGTTCCATCCGTGCTTCGCTTTTCCTCATAGCGACCGCGACAATAGTCAGTAATAGCTAAGTGGCTCAGCAGGCCCAGCGTAGGAGCGGAGGGGGCAGTGGATCACCAGAAGAAAAGAAGAGTAATATCTCAGCGACGCCCCACTTGTTTCAGCGGAGCGCATTGCTGCGCCACCAGTTGAACAAGGTTGAAGTTACTGTCGATCGAGCAGAGGCTCCACCTGCCGAATATAATTCAAGTTACTGTGAAATGGATATTGCAAAAGGCATTTTTTATTGGATCACCGGTGTTATGTGGAAACACAATAACCTCTATGTTTTTTATTACTTGGCATGGCGGCATGCCGTCGCCACTTGTGTAGGGGTACAGTGTACTAGAATATACTAGAATATACGGGTAGTGGGCTCAGAGAGCGGCCGGGAGTCACGCTTCTCACGTTGACGGCACGAGATGGCGCCAGTAGAGCATGGGCTGTACGCAGTACAAAGCTCGAGCAGGCTCGCGCACCATACTCGCGCTGTGCGTTACGTCGCAGCATGGAATTGTTGCTCCGCATTTCAGTGCCTGTCCCGTGAAATAGTTACTGCTGCACGCAAGAATCGCCGGGCTAAATGGCAAACGTAAATGAGATTGTGGCTTGTAAAACCGTACAGCATGCCTCGATGGGACTGGATTGGCTCAGAGGCGTTCAGTGTGTTTAAGTGTGCGCTGTCTCTAAACGACGATCTACTTACATAGAGAACATTACTATGATAAACTGTTTATCAACAGATTGAGAGCTGATTTTGGGAGCTCGGCGCGGTCTTGCTGCGTCAGCACATGAAAATTATTACTGGGCATACAAAGGAGAAATCGCTGCCATCCCTACCTAATAAGTTTCGTCCTTGCATCATTCCGTACGCAAAAAGTCGGTGTTGAAAAACTGAAAATTTCGAACCATCAATGACGTGAACGATTGTTCTCAGATTATACGTAACTTTCTAGAAATTTTCGGCCACGATTTGCAGAAGTCCGCCAAAAATAGGTGTTAGGTTGGCAGAACTAACTCGTAGCTTTTTCCGAATAGACCATTTTTATCATTCGATGCATCCTATTGTGTTTCCGGGTTCGCAAAGGACAGACCTGGTGGTGCGACCTTCTAGCTAATTCCAAAGTCCGGTGCTGTCATTGATTAATAGCGAGGTACCGTGGCTGCAGAGAGCTACTGAGCGGCTTTTGCATATAACTTCCTACCCTCCGATGAAACTAAAGCGTTGGTGAGTAACAAATAGCCACTTGCGTGTTCTATTAGGAGTGAAGTACAAGAAAGACTTGTTTTCATGACATACCCATTCTTTATTTACAACCGTGCAGGTGTTTTCTGTTCCCGAAAGTGCATAATTAATAGGGTGTTCCATCATGCACTAAATTTCTGAGAAAGGCAGAAGTTCTAGAAAAAAATTCTCAGCTAAATTCATCATACTTGCAGTAGTCGAGTGTACTTACAACGGCTACATTTTATCGCTAAGTGTCAGTTAATATTCCTTGTAATTAGTCGACTTAATAAATATTGCTTTAATCGCTAACAAGTCCGTGCAAAGTAGTAGCCCGCCTCAGATAACCCGGACATCAAGCATTTCGAAAAGAAACCAAAAAGCGCGAAATACGCGTTATAATTAAATAGACGCGTGCTTGCGCACTGCTGCTCCAGTGTCCCGAGTAATGATTCGGCAAATGTACGGCTGCATGCGTTGGTCGTCGCAGCGTACATGTCTTCGCCATGCAAGGAGATTCGAAAAGTGTCACGACTTAAATGGAAGCGAGTTAAGCGTAAGCGTGTTTCGAGATGCATCATGTAGCTATGTAACTGTCAAATATCGCTTGCAGCGCGCATTTATTTCGCATTCCACGTATACTTCAAGTCTGCTTGACTTTACAGGTAAAAAAAAAGAAATGTGACAAATTTCAGCATGAAGGGAATCATTCCCGGTTTATCTGAAGCGAGCTGTAACTTTCTAACTGAAATATATAAGGGATTAAAGCGATATTTAAAATTTTGAGTAGGTAAAAACTATGTAATGCATACTTACTGATAAAATAAATACTGGTTGAAAGCACACACCACTGCCCGCAAGGTATGTGAGACTATTTCGCTCCAGCGGTCAGATATTTTCGAATTCTTTGTACATGGTTGTTGAGACACGATCCCGTGGTGTTCTTTCAGAGAACTTAGGCCTTTGGTGTTTCCGGTGACACATTAAGACCTTTTACAAGAAAGTGAAGCCTTCTGGCGGCACCAAACTTAGCGATGCTGTATGTAAGCATCGGGGTTAAGCACTTCGGGGTTCTCGCTGCATCCTAAACAAGAAGGAGTCTGAGTTTTCCGCCACAGCATCACATCGACTGTGCTGTAGCTGAAGTACAGCGAAGGAAACGCGAGTTACTTCATTCTGCACACGAGGTAACGGAGAACAACAGCACGCAACACAGCGACGCAAACAAGACAGCAAGGAAAGCAAACGCAAGTCGCTGCTACTGCAGCAGGCGGGAGTGCTGAGGATATTGCTGAGCGCAGCCGCCGAGCGTACAGCCCACGCTACCGCAGCGCCACCGCATACATACTCCACCCGTCAACTCTCTGCTTCACGCAGGCGCATGGAGCATGCCCTCTCCTGAACCCACTACCCCTATTCTAGTACACTGTAGTAGGGGGCTGTAATCTTGGAAAACGCTCGCACGCTCGTCAGCTGCGCACGCTCCACTGAGCAGACGAAATGAGTGGGCGAGAGGCTTGAGAGGCTCGCTGTGTAAAGACGCTGACTGTCACAGTGTGCCGCGCATGTGCAGTTGGCGTCTCCGCTCGTTCGCAGGGCCCACTGGCCCGCGGAGCCGCTTAGCCATTACTCTCTAATAGCAAGCGTAAATGACGACAAGTCACGAAAAGTAACGCTACTCCCTGATTCGGGTGCAAAACTTACAGCCTTCGTTGCGTTTGACGCGCCTAAGTAGCTTAGCTAAGATGATCGCTTCGGCTGCTGCGTTTCGATCGATCCGCAATGTTAAGGCCCGTGTATACTGTGCGGTATCAGTACACGTTATGGAGCCTCAGGTTCTGCGTCTCTCATAATCATGTCCTTGTTTTTTAAATCAAATAAGCTGTACAAGGTTGTCCAAATGCTCGAGCACAATGTCAATAAATGTGTTTTTTTTTCAGCAGATCAACTGATGCAGAGAAGAGCTCTCGGTTTCTGATTAGCACATGTGGGAGACATTTTTTGAAAATCGAGTGCTGAAGCCATGAATGTGCGCCCCCATGGATTGTTGCCATAAGACGGCACGGTCGCTGGCTGTCAATCGTTTTGAAGTGCAGCTACACTGATTTGAAAGGTTACTCAATTATCTTCCGCACATTGAGGTTACTCGCAGCAAGTAGAGGTTGAAACTAGAGGCGCACTTTAAACGTGTAGTTGGCGAAGCTTTCGCGCTTGTCAAAAGTGTGGATTATTGTGTGCACGATTCGGCTGCGAACTACTGTTATCCATGCATCCGAGCATTAGGAGAGGTTATGCTTGCACGAGGCTAGAGCAAAGCTAGTGTTGATAAGACATATAGTAATTTTGCAGCCTCTCACGGGAAACAATAAAAAATATAATGAAAACATCCAAAAGAAAAAGAAAAACAAACGCATGGTATAGACAGACCGGCTAGATACATGTGTACTATTACAGTGTTCGAAGTGGCGCTGTGTATACAGTTTGTATCAGCTCTTGCGGAATCGTTCACAGTAGAGCTTTGCCTCTTTTTCTTCTCTTTCGTGACTGCTAAGTGTTTGCATTTGCAGTTTTGAAAGCGGTAGCCACGATTATGTTGCGCTGAATAAAGATGCATCTGATCTCTTTACCGCTGCTCTGATTTTCTTCCAGTTGAATTAGTAGATATAGTGCGCATACCTCTGATATCGTGGTCCACGTACCAGGGCCGTGCACGGCTTTCAATCAAGCTTTGCCAAACTTAAAGAACAATTTACGGATAATTATTTCCGAAGTATGAACCTTATTTTACAGACTGCGAAGACGCGCTCATTGCGCGACTGTTCTACGCAGTACGAGTTCGCCTTAAGGTGCGACGCCAGACAGTTGACTGGGTGGCCGCCTGGGTCAATCTTGTCAAGAAGTAACACGCCCGCACCATTTTAGACGAAACAACCTTCCATCTCACTCGCCGGGGCCAACCTTGAAACTTTATGTACCAGTGAAAGCAGATCGGTGTGCTAGTCTGCGGCGGAACGGCGAATTTTGGCTCCAGAGTTGGAGATCTGCTGAGGTGTTCCGGAAACGTAACTTGTTTTTCAGTAAATATCCTGTTCCCTTGTAGCCTTTTCTTCCTGCGACTCATCGATTGCATCTTTACATTTCATACTGTTCTTATCATCTGACCAAGTCTGTTGGCAGTACGAGCGTCGGGCAAGTAAACTGCTGCTACCTTATAATTATTCCCATTTAAAGCTCATCAAACGTAGCATTGCCAACATGTGCCTGCTGAATTTCTTTTTAAGAAATCCTGCTCGCATAAAGTTCTGGAAGGTTTTCTTACGCAAATCGGTCGTTTAGAAGAGGCAAGCTAGGCACAGGCTTTCCTAATATCTGTAGCCGAAACATTCCCCAAAAAGACGCGGAACCACCATTAAAAGATAAACTACTAAACGAGAAAGAAAACTTAGCCGTGATCTAATATGCTCCTTGCGTGCCCCACAATTTGAAAAAGATCTCAAAGCGGGTGGATGCAGAGGGGGTCCTCTCTGCCCCTTTGAAACCTTCAAAGCTCTGCAGTATGACCAAGACGTTTCCCCCCAGAACTAAGGCCTGAGCAGTTAACCACGAAGACAGATACGTCGATTATCAGGTGGGGGTGATTCATGAGATGCCGCTGTGGTGCGGTAAGAAGTGCGTGGAACAAAGTGAGCAATGCTTGAATGAGAGGCTCAGACAGCATAAATATAATGTCAGAAATGGCAGAGGGGATCACCTGGCTTTTCATTGCCGAGACTGCAAATGTACCCCGAATTTTCTCCTCTGCCCCTTAATCGCTAGAAGCCGTTATAAGTGGTTAAGACTGGTAAGTGAAGCCAAGAAGGTTATCGAAGCAGATCACAAATATGTTAGTGTCGCCTCCAGATCCTTATCGTGAAACGAATTGTTGTTTTTTAATGCGACTGCACGCTGACTATCCTGACAGTGTTTGGTACATATATGGTGCTTTTTCTGAACAAAAAATTGTTGGAAGTAGTGGCAGTGTGTGCACGTGTGGTTTCCCTACTTGTGTACTACTCGTCTTCTTAGCGCCTTGTTCTTTCTATCAAGCATAACCAATATGCCCAGTCTTTCATCCTCACAACGGCACTGTGTGTGTACTGAGCTGCAGTGCAGTCGTCTGCGTTGCAGAACAGGCGGCTCCTTCTAGCTTTTCAGTAGTACACCGACAACAAAAACTGCATTAGCCGAATTATGTGCTATATAATAGCACACGGACTTGGGAAATTCACAACAGTAATAAAGCTACATATAGCACGTTAACATAAGAGATGTCTTTGTTGGGTAAAAGTGCTTAAGCTGCACCGAGTGTAATTGAGCAATATGAAATAAACGTTGCCAGAAGAATGTAGTTGGTGTAGGCAGCAGGAAATAGCAAGCTTGAAAGACAAGCATAGCAAAAGATAGGGGTGGACAAATTTCCTTTCAATCTTCCAGGAAAAAAACATCTGTGGCTGCAGGTTAGTGCCAGTGTTCAACAGGCTCCAACCCTTGTAAAATCCTGTAGGCAGATCTGCTTCCTTCTGAACTGATCTGCTTGTTACAATAGTAATAAGAGATGGCAATACTATACAATTACGTAAGTTAAAGCATTTTGACAATATACAGCGAAAATTCGCCCAAAGGCTTGGGCGAGGCGACTTTATGCACATATCTGGCTCGCCGTCTTTCCGAAGTAGTATTCTTTCCCGATGTTGTTAGATGGAGGCGAAACATTGAGGCCCGTGTACTGTGCGATGTCACTGCTCGTTAAAGAACTCCACGTTGTGAAAATTTCCAGAGATCTTCATTACATTGTCTCTCATAATCATATCGTGGTTTTTGAGACGTAAAGGCAGAAATCAGTCATCAAAATCATTTCCTGCCCCGCCACGGTGGTCTAGTGGCTATGGTACTCGGCTACAGATCCGAGTGTCGCGCGATCGAATCCCAGCCGCGGCGGCTGCATTTCGATGGCGACGAAATGTTAAGGCCCGTGTGCTGTGCGTTGTCAAGTGCGCGCTAAAAAACCCCAGGTGGTCGACATTTCCGGAACCCTCCACTACGGCGTCTCTCATAATAAGAACTGGTTTTGGGACGTTAAACCCCACAAGAATAAAAGAAAATAAAATAAAAAAATTATTTGCCGATATTAAGAGCCACCGCGGAGGAAACGTGCACTATCGCGATTAGAGGCGGAGAAGGGCATTTGGCGACCCGCACTTTCAGGGGCGAAGCTCCTTAGGGCGTGGGTCTGTACATCCCATGGTGTTCGTTGTTGGTGATGTACGTAGCCACGTCTACTTTTATGAAAAAAAAAATTCCGAAAGTTGTGTCCTCTGCCTGGATTCGAACCCAGGCTCTCGGCGTGGCAGTCGAGCGTTCTACCACTGAGCTACGCCTGAAAAATTATCGCTAAAAGACCTAAACAGGTATAATGTCTCCCGCGGAATCGCATTAACAAACGTAATGTTACGTTGAAAAATAGTAATACACCGCTACACGACGCGAAAATGGATTGTATAACGAGGTCGAGGCATCATTTGAAAGAACACAGGGCTGCGTGCTTTGTAGCTTTGAACCCATTACGGAGGCACTGGTAATTATGGCGTAGTGGGTACTTCCCTACTTGGCAAAATGATAAGTTATGGCGCAGGAGATACCTACCACTTCTACTTGCACTAGTTTCCTCAAGCGTTTAAAGTGGCCTCTAAGAAAGTAGCTCCTCCTGCTTACGCTGTCACTGTCCTGCAGTTCCGCGCAGGCCTGGCTCTAGCACAGCATATCCCCCTTAAACGCGAGATCCCAGCGTACGAATACAGTGTTTCTCACGCCTTTACATGATGATCGACTGGGCGATTTACGCGAAAGATTCACGGTTTACCGATGATTCCCTCCGGAGCTTCGCCCACTCATCATCATTCACCCCGTGGATATGCTGTGATTTTTTTTAATGTTTGTTGCTTGCTTATTATTCTGTTTCCTTCACTGAGCGGCCGTGCCAATGTGAACATGCAAATACGCGTGTTTCGATGATGCCGATGATAATACTTGCCGCCTCATCTCCCTTCACCCTCTGCAGTTCACTACGCCGCAGCTGCGCTTACTTTCGCTTCACAGTGGGAGATACTGTTTCCGTTCTCTAATGTGCCCATATTCAGTCCTGCTAAGATACCTCTACTCGGCATCCAAGCTGTAAATATAATCACCCCACAATCGGTTGGCGAGCAGCAGCTGGTGCACTGAATTTCCCATATTGAACTTTGTACAATGAGTGCGCTCTGTTGATGAGGTGTTGTGCTGATCGCAGTGCGTTGGGTTCACTGCGGATTATCTTAGGCTGTGCGTATTTTGTGTACAAAGAGGAGTTGCAGAGAAAATGATGTAACTTGAGTGTATCACTCTGTCTTGTCTTTCTTGTGTTGGCTGGTTGGCTCTAAGAAGAATTTTTTTTATTTGACCTTACTGCAGGCCTTTCTCGGCCCATGCAGGAGTGGAGACAAAAGTACAAAAAATATACATATATTGTCAACGACTCATTATTCAAAATCAACACACTGTATGAGATTCATGAATGATTCAATGGTGTTAGAGCACACAATATGATTAGATAATCTATTCCAGTGGTAAATGGCTGACGGAAAAAGGGAATGTTTATGAGCATTAACACGACTTAAAGGTTGGTGGATTGCTTTATAATGGTTCAATCGCAATGAATGCTTAGGAGGGTCTTGCAAATAACGCGAACGTGATACGTGGAACTGACCATGATATAATTGGTAAAGAAATTTTAGTCGCGACATTATTTTACGTTGGGAAAGAGGTTTTAAGTTCGCCCGTGCTAGTAAGTCTGTAGAATTGGACTGCCTCGAGAAATCTGAATATACGAACCTTACTGGCAATTTTTGTATTCGTTCTATTTTACTAATGAGATGTTTTTGATGGGGACTCCAAATGAGATCGGCGTAGTGTAAACTTGGTCTAATTAGTGTTTTGTATGCATTCAATTTAAGATGAGATGGTGCCGCGCGCAATATTCTGCTCAGGAAGGACAATTTCTTTTCCGTTTTCTGACACATGGCCAAGATATGTGGTTCCCAATTAAAGTTCGGCGATAGAGTAATGCCTAGGTATTTTAGTTCGTTGATTTCGTTGATAATTGAGCTTCCTATTGTATGTGTAAAGTTAAGGGGGTTGTCTTATTTGTGAATGAAATGAAGTGGGTTTTTGATGTGTTTAATTTCATGCCCCAAGTGTTACACCAGGAATAAATTGTCTGCAGTGAACTGTTGAGTTTAACTTGGTCGTCCGAGTTGTGTACGACTGTACACAAGACACAGTCGTCCGCAAACAGTCGCACCTGAACAGGTTGCTCTGCGGAAAAGTGGATGTCGTTACTGAACATTAAAAACAACAAGGGTGCAAGAACCGATCCCTGAGGTACTCCAGAATAAACATCAAGTGGTTGCGATACATGGTTTTTGATTATGACGTTCTGGTTTCGTTTGTTTAAAAAGCCGTTTTTCCAGGATATAATTTTTTTATTAATACCAAAAGCTGATAGTTTTGTGATTAAGTCCTGGTGCAGGACAACGTCGAATGCTTTAGAAAAGTGTTAAAATATGGCATCTAATTGGCCGTTGTCGTTAATTGCGTTAGCTATTTCATTAGTTAATTCAGCTAATTGGGTTATAGTTGAGAGGCCTGATCTGAAACCATGCTGTTGCTTATAAAGCAGTTCGTTCGTTTCAAGGTGAGTTATTAAGGCCTTGAAAATTGCGGGTTCCATTATTTTGCAGCACGAGCTCGTTAGCGACACTGGGCGGTAGTTACTTATTCCTAGTTTTGAGCCTGATTTGTATTTAGGAACTACTACAGCGTTGCGCCAGTCGTCTGGTAATTCTGAAGGATCAAGAGATAAAGTGTATATTTTAAAGAGATACATAGATTTCCACGTAGCATATCGGCTTAAAAAAGTGTTAGTAATCTGATCAGGGCCCGCGGATTTCTTTAGATCAAGTTTGAGTAGGAGAGAAAGTATGCCCTCTTCATTTACAATTAAATCTTCCATGGCTACTTTCACCGTATAAGGGGGTAGTACTGTGTTAGCGGAATGTTTTGTAAAAACTGACTGGAAGAACTTATTCATCTCATTAGAAATATGCTTTGGATCTTTAATGACTTGTTCAGAATATTTAATTTGCGAGACTGAGTCTCGTTTTTTGGGGGAGAATTTTTGGGGAGAGTGCGTCATAAATGAAGGTAACGTGGTGTTAACCAAACGGGCTTTTGCTTCGAGCATTTTATGTTTTAAGGCTCCGATAAGATCACCTACATTGCTTTTGGTTCTTTTTTTCCGCCCTCGTTTGATTTTCCGTCTCAGTTGGATTATTTCACGCGTTATCCAAGGGTATTCTCGGTTGACACGTTTTTTTTTTATTCGGAATGAAGGTTTCTTCACAGTATTTAACAATGCTTTTAAAACGCCACCAGAGTCCTTTTACGTCTGTTAACTGAGTGAATTCGTGATACTGTTATTCTAGGAAACCTAGCACAGCAGGATCATTTGTACGCGCGTAATCTTTAAAGTAAGTAGCTGGAGGCTTCTTGTATTTCTGTGTATATGAAATGGGGCATGTTAAAGTAAGCGCTTTGTGATCGGAAATGCCACTCTCGATGGACACAGAGGAACCTTCTAATGTACTACTTACAAACACTAGGTCGACTAAAGAAGATGATGTTGAAGTGATCCGAGTATTCAGTTATAGTTGATTCAGTAAAAACGCAAATGCCACGTCCAGTAGTAATTGTGAGCTCGCGACGTCACGGCCATCACATGAACTATCGCTCCAGTTTATTCCGGGAAGATTAAAGTCCCCGGCAAGAATAAATTTTGACTTGGAATTCGTAAGCTTTGAAAGATGATCGTGCATCTTTTCTGTGTAGTCTGGTGCCGCATTTGGAGGCAGATGTACCCCTCCTACAGTTACACTTTTGTTACAATACGTTATTTAACACCAGATACTTTCATGGTCAGGAATGCCATCGAGTTCTAAAGATTCGATATTTTTTTAATTGCTACCGCGCATGGATGCGCATGACTGCCTTAGCATTTCGACACCCATCGAAGCTTGCTGGTAACACGTAAATAATTGATATGGTTGGTCACGTTCTGAACAGTATATACCGGAGTCTTATGGACATTAACCAAACAGGTTCAATGAATACCCACGATGCGGAGCTTACTACAGTAGCCATATCTTAAGTACATATGTCGTGCTCAGGGTTCAAATGTTGCTACCCACGTGCCTACTTAGCTTGGACCTGGCTAAGTGAGACAAATGAGTAGGGCAGCGTGACATAATTACCACTTTTGTTCTCTCTCCCTGTAGGTTATGGTTATGAAGAGAAAGATTTCCAGTGCCCGCACACGAACATCTCTGTTCCAAGCACTTTTGTTTGCAACGGCTTTACGGACTGCACTTTGCCGTCTAACGTTAGCAGTGGTGAAGACCTCTCCGACGAAGCCACGGAAATTTGCGGTGAGTTTAACGTTATCCTCCTTGGGCACAAAGCTATCCTGGTACACTCATTTGCCTGATCGCTATGGCGATCTGCGCATGGAGACATATTGCAGCATGCGTAATAACAGTACTTTGTTAACATTAGCGCGCCGTCTTCTACACTCTACGCAAACCTGGAGCAATAAATGTCTAGATCACCTGATAAAGAAATGAAGCATTTAATAAGCAGTGGACAGTATGTCCACTGTTTTCATTATCCACATTATTTTAACGTGTAACGCATTTACATCTGTCGAGGACTTTAAGTGTTTATATGGTTATGAGAAGCAAAATAAGTGACCTTTATGCATTATGCGCTAAACTGAGAAAATATTCAAATCGCGTTATTTTTGTAGTAATTATCCTAATTGTAATGATGAAACCACCTTCCCAGGCAGAATGCGAGCACCCCGACTCCCTACTACTACTACTACTACTACTACTAATAATAATAATAATAATGAATTTTCTCATCGAACGATAGCGCAGGCTGTGGGTAAAAGTCACTTGAAAGAAGTGACTTGAGTGAGAAAACCTGCTTTTCCATCTAAAAAACCCAGCGGTAGACTAACATTTAAAGAGTACCAAAGAACAACAGCTACAAAAATACTGAGAATATCGTCATACATGAGTAGCATAACAGTGCAGATAGAAAACAGTCAGATACAAAACTTAATGCACTTCAACACGAAACAGTGAGAAGACGCAAAAGAAGAAAAGGTGAACTAACAATAATTATTTATACGAGCAGGTATATTTAAAATATTTGCGTAGTGTTCGAAGGGAAGTCGTGTATAGGCCCATATATGCTTTATAAAGTGAATATAAAAGGGCTGGCAGTCTATGTGATATTTTCACGTTGAATTCTTTGGCCAGGAATCGATGCAGCGGCGTATGAATGTATTTCTGTTGAGATTAGATAACTCATTTCCTGTTTGAACACCACAGCCAACTTTTAGTTAAAAATATGAAATAGGCGGCTTACATTTGCATGCAAAAATAAATCGGAAGTATTGCCAACATGCAGTACATTGAAAAGTAAACGAACAAACGTTTTCTGTGGCACATGTATTCTTTCACGATTTGTACACATCATCGCACCCTAAACAAATAAAAATTAAGTAATGTCGACCAAATAGAGCATTAGAAGTAAGAGGCTTTATTTTCATTGGTATCATTGGTCCGTAGCACCTCCACACCAAACAGAATGGTCAACTTCCCTAAAACTGAGTCAATATTCTCAACCCAAGACATATTTTGTAAGACGTTAACGCTGAGTAGCTTCATGCTATTTACTATATCAACTGTATCGCGTGCATAGTGAAGGTAATGACATTGCAGTTTCCTTGCTTAGACTGAGCCCTGAAAATAATGGCTTTTGTCTTGTGTGCTGTAATTTGTAGCACGTTTGTGGGTGACCATTTTTGATAGCTTCATGAGCAGAGTCCGCTTTATTTTGAAGTCACTAGTTCCAGGGAATGAAAACATGTGCCAGCGTCATCAGAATATATCTATATTGCGTATTTAGAAATATTTACCAGATTATTTATGTACCTATAAAAATGAATATCTCAATAATAGGAAAGCTGGCATATGGGAAATTCGCATACGACATTCGTTGATGCAAAATCGGAATGATATGCTCTCATATTGAGGACGAATATCTATAGCATCACATATTTTATCCTGAATGATATCCACTGCAACGGCTTGAGAATTACCATCAGCGTCTGACTTTATTTGTGTCTTCATGTTTTTTTTCGAATGACTACCAACCTGGCACGAATTACAGTCTCCTATATTAGTTCATTTTTCTTCTTCTAAGTTGAAATTTCTAGTGAGTCATCATTGCACTGATGTACTTTCTCACTCTGTGTTTATGCGCGTTTACATGCTTGTTTTCTTTGTTCGGCTTCCATATATATGAAGTGCCGATATATCGCTTGTTTCGATGCCAAACGGGAATTGGGCGGTGTTCATTCCTGACTACCCACTGATTCCCAGTGTGGCCCTGTTTCAGCTCCTGTGGCTTTATTGCATGACGACATCCAGCTCCAAAGCAGTCACGTCACAAACACGTCCGTGCAGCTAACCTGGTCAAAGGCTACTACGCGAATCTCCAACCACAACCTGAAATTGGCTGGCTACTTTGTGACAGGAAAGTCAAACACTCACTCGTTCCAAAACAGTATATCAGGACGCCTGCAGTCGTACCTGGCTCAGTGGTTGAAGCCATGGACCGATTACACCTTAATTGTCAGACCATATTACACGGATCGTGGAGTGCCTCGAACTTCCTACAAGCTTGGCAGAGCAGCTGCCGTCAGCGTCCGGACATTGCCTTCTGGTGAGTGCGTCCACGTAATCAGCATTGCGGGTTAGAACCAGTAAGATGCTGACAACCTTTTAATGTTTTATGTCGCTTTTTCATACAAATGTTAACTTAGTCGAAAGGTAATGATCGTTCATCGCAGGTGTTAGTGTGAGTGATAAGAGACAATTCTAAGTGTGGAGGAGAGACAGATTTTTTGTTATGTATGTATTTATTATTCATGCGTTTTTTACTTGTTTGTTGCTCGTCTATATATTTATTTATTTATTGAAATGCTCATCAAAGGCCCAAGGGCATTCAGTAAGCTAAGTTACAAGGAGAATATGGAAAAAAGTTGTATTAACAAGATTACATGACAAGTCAAAAGAAAAATATAGAGCTAACAGAAAGAAAAAGAAAAAAATGGCAGGGAGATCAGCAAGACCTTAGTCAAGTTTACAATGCAGCAAACAAAAAGGGGGATAGCGGATAACAAATGAAGGCAAGACGAACCTTGCAACGAACAGTATGCGTGGATCAAACCTTCGTGAACATGTATGAGATGATGCCTAGTGGGGCCACAGTATTTTTTACCATGCTCTCATGTGGTACATGATTCCTCATCTATATATATATATATATATATATATATATATATATATATATATATATATATATATATATATATATATATATATATATAATTAGAAGGCATTAATATGTAACGAATCGCCGAAACGCCTGGCGTGCATTGTATTTGTAGGAAAAATCCTGTAGAGTCCATGAATTGTGGGAATTTCTGTCATGCGAGGCAGTCAGCAAGGCAAATGTCTATAATTCTTTTGCATTAGCCAAGTTTTGCAAGTAGTATCAAAGTTTTTGCACGAAGGGCATGGGTGGGTGTATGCTTAATGTGAGAAGCACATCAGCAGCACCGCAGCGTCTGAACTGTATGTCATCGTACGACGTAAAGCTGACGCTAACATTAGTGCGCAGCGCGGAAGTTTCTCTCGTACGGTCAAAATGCACGCTACGGTGTGCTAATGTGGGTATCATAAGCGTCGTTGGTTGACGCACTCCTATGGTTTCGAGCATATTTCAGCAAAAGCAAGCGGAATGAAAGTTGAACGTATGTATCGCTTTTTTTCACTTGGTATGGTAGTGCTCAACATGCATTAGAAACGCTATTCATGCTGCACAGGCACCATCATCACAAATGCCAGTGCAAGAGGTTTATTTACGACATATACAGTAAGGTCCGCGCTGCGGTAGGCTAGTGGTACCTTGCTTGGCATGTAGGGAGCCCGGGTTCCATACTCACCTACTGCTTCGTAGGCTGCGCATGTCCGTGTACTTGCTATGGCTGCACTTAAATCGCAAGCTGTGAAATGTGCTCTAATCATATGTGCTCTAATCATATGGTAAATGCTTATTTCCGTTGGCCCTTGATTCACGCAAGCTCTAAAATTCAAACACCTATGGCGCATACCCGAAAAGCACGGGTCATGGTGAGGAATACGGGTATGAGCTACACCTGATTGGAGTAACGTTAATCCTGACGTACAGCCTTCAGCACTGTTAACTCGAACGCTCCGCACCGCAGCCG
This sequence comes from Hyalomma asiaticum, assembly GCA_013339685.2. Classification (NCBI taxonomy): domain Eukaryota; kingdom Metazoa; phylum Arthropoda; class Arachnida; order Ixodida; family Ixodidae; genus Hyalomma; species Hyalomma asiaticum. The sequence continues at coordinate 11,261,829 of CM023481.1, read as the reverse complement.
CGATCGCCTTGGACTGACGCTAGTGCCACAAAGCGTTGGACGCGCTATGTTTGCGGCAGCTGTCGATAGATGGGTCGCGGCTCGATTGCACCGGTGAATTTCTGTTCCGCTTCTGCCTGACCGCTGGGTCGAGCGCACCCACTTAACAGGTACGTTTCGGCACATTTCGTCCAAGACTGTGGCATGGCGCGCGCCCAGGAAGTCCGTTGCCGTGTGCATATCTCGGCAATGAAAAGTGGCGCGGAACAACTAGGGCGCAATTGATGTTTGACCTTAAGGCTTGTGCTTGAATGAACTGGTATATTGGAAAAGCAGGACGTCAAACGTAGGTTTGTTGGATTTTTAAAGATAGGACAATAAATATATATGTAAATTCAGCAGTGCAGATCATCTTTTGCTTCAATTATTGGCGAAGAGCGTGGGTAGGAGGGTTATCGCAGGTTGATGTCTGGCTTCCTGTTTACTTAACGATGTATAGGAACCACTGTGTCGACGAGGGTTATGTGCGAAAGCTTCTGCCGTGCGATGTAATGTAGCTATGACCATTGTTTTTCTGTTTACGTAAAGAGTCATCTTCTTATGCCACAAGACACGACTTAACGCCTTTCGCAGGCAACTATGAAAAAAGGCATCGAATTATGCGTGTTTCTTTCTCGGGACAAGCGGAAATCTTACACCCCGTCACTAGACCTTCAAAGCACCATGAACTAAAGAAATCCAAACAGAGCGCGCACCCATGAAACCAGCGTCAGCGTCTCTTGAGCTGCTTCAAGTGTGTCTTCACTGGTGCCCGTGAGCAGCCTACCAGTGCACAGCGCACTCCGGCGCGCCTTTCACGGGTACCAGCGATACTCCAGCGATACAATGCCAGCGCTTCCGGCGCCCCATCGTGTACCCCCCGCGAAATATCATCGCGTTCAGCGCGTTTCCGGTGTTCTAGTATGGAAAACGTACTGGAAATGCACTAGGTGCGCTGGTTTTTGCAATCGGTTATGGTTATGTTCATGGTTATGTTCATGACATACAATATATTATAGGTCATGAAAAGACTGACACCGATCCCACGACGTATAAATCGTGAAGCTGTCCTGCTCATTTACTTACGCCAATCGCAATGTGCATACATTAGAAAAACTTGTATTACGAGACATGAGGTGAGACGATTGTAATGACATGTCATAACGAGAATGTCAAATGACATGTCACTACAGACACCTCTTACGCTGGGACATAGAATAGATGACATCAGAGGAATGTCACGGGGTAGTGATTGTCGCGTGGTAGTGACGATGAAAGACACAGCAGAACTGAAGGAGTTGTCAGTGGCACTGTTTATTGGGCGAACCTGTGCCTAGCAAAGCAAAGCAAATGAGACTGCAAGACGAGTACGGCGTGAACGGTCGTCGGTCGACGGTAAATACTCACGAGCGGTGAAGCGCGTCGGCTTTTACGAACAAGTCACAAAGCGATCTGGTATGATCTCTCAGAGTCTCAAAGGCGCTCAAATGTGCACGTGGGGCATGCAAAGTGTGTAGAACGGTCGATAACATTCTTGAAGCAGATTGCCAGATAAGCACGGCCTGCGCTGTGCGTCACAAGAAAGTGATAAGGGCGATCCCCGTAAACAAACAAAACAAGTGCAGTTGCACCTGCCTCCTTTGAAAAAGTATCATCCCTATGCAGAAAACAGACATTGAAAGTTAAACTTGCCTCGCAACAGTGGTCCAGTGGCTACAGGACGCGGCTGCCGATCCGAAGGTCGCGGGATCGAATCCCGGCCGCGGCGGCTGCGTTTCCATGGAGGCGAAATGTGGAGGCCCGTGTGCTGTGCGATATCAGTGCACGTTAAAGAACCCCAGGTGGTCGAAATTTGTGTAGACCTCCAATACAGTGTTTCTCATAATCAGAGCTGATTTTGGGACGTTAAACCCCACAAATCAATCACAGTTAAACCGCATGGAGTAAATAAAGTAAGCTAAGAAGGTGTCGCATTAAACTAGCGCGCGAAATAAGGTTTAAGGCGCGCCACGTGTACAACTTCGGGTCGCGTGCGGTGCTGCTGAGATAACGTTGAGCCATTGGGCACGACCTCATCTTCCAGTGCATTACAGCGTCGGATTATTTTGTAGGATCCATATTAGCGCCGCAAGAGCTAGACACGGGGGCCGGGTTGGTGTTCTGGGTGGCATCGTCGAAGATAGTAGTGACGGTTATCGAGCCCCTTCTGGTTCTTGATGCGCAAGCGGCAAAGTTGTCGCGTAGGAGCTTCTTCGTCACGTTGAAAGTAGCTAGAAACGCCGAGATCTTCGTCGGTGGCGACCGCTAGAATTTCGTGAAGCGTCGTCGCAGGGCACGTTCCGTAGGCAAACTTGTTTAGCGTCACCTTTTTCCGTCCTGCATGGCTGTTTGAGGCGGCGGTCATTCTGGAAGTATGGCGTCCCACGCCTTGTGTTCGAAGTCGAAGTATATGGTTATAATGTCGGCGATAGTATTATTTAGACGCTCTGTAAGGCCATTTTTCTGTGGGTGTTAGGAGGTGGTTCGAGGATGGGTTCTCTGGATGTACCTCAAGATCGCTTGAGTTAGGTGAGCCGTAAAGCCGTACCTCTATCGGTAATTAGGAAGTCTGGAACACCGTGACCCACGACATTGTTCTCAACGAAGCACTTGGCTACTTCCGCCGCACTACATTTGTGGAGGGCCCTTGTTACAGCGTAAAGGGTGAGGTAGTCAACAACTGCGACGATGTATTTTTTGGCAGAAGTCGACTTCGTTAGCGACCCGAGTAAATTCATACCGATCGGCAAGGAACAGTCGACGAGATAACTCGACGAGATGTACATGTCGGACGAGCCTAGTAGGTGGCGTCTTGCGTCGCTGATAATCACAGTATATCCTTACGCAATGGGCGACATCATCAGTGAGGTGAGGCCAGTATTCTCTTGTATTCTCGCGAGTGTACGGGGAAAACCAAGGTGTCAGGTCGGCAGGTCGTCGTGTGAAGCTTCCAAAACCTCCGGATCTAATGCTCTCTATATGTAATGACAAAGGAACTACGACGAGGTGGTCGGTTCGGATTCTCCAAAGTTCTTCAGGGGAACATCACTTTGCAGGAAGAGCGCAACCTCTCTTTGCCTGAATATCTAAGCCAAAATGACGGTATTACCGTTCAGGTAGTCGATGAGGGTCTTGAGCTCTGGCTGAGCTCATTGTCGTTCCGCAAAGTGTCGTCAGTACTTATGGTAACCAAGAAAGAGTCATCATCCTTGTCATCCTGTGGCAGCGGATCGACGGGGGCGCGAGACAAGCAGTCGGGGTCGGAATGCTTTCGTCCGCTCTTGTAGACGACGACGACGTCAAATTCGGGAAGTCTGGGACTCCATCGTGGGAAGCGTCCTGACAGACCTTGCAAGTTAACCAGCCAATACAAGACGTGGTGGTCACTCACGATTTTGAAGGGTCTGTCGTACAGGTAGGGGCGGAGCATTGCTGTAGTCCTGGTGATGGCAAGGTACTCCTTTTTTGTGATGGAATAATTCGCTTCTGTCTTGTAGAGTGACAGATTAGCGTAACTCGTGGGCCTTTCAAATTGGTCGGTCTTCTGCACAAGGATGGCGCCGAACCCTGCACTGATTGCGCCTGTATGGATTGGGTATCGGCATCTGCGTCGAAGTTTCCGAATATTTGTGTGTTTGCAGCCGTCACTTTAGTTCTTGAATTGCCTCAACTTGCGGCGTTTACTATTTGAATTCCACGTCAGCTTTCGTGAGGTGCGTCAGTGGCTCGGCTATCCATTAAAAGTCCTTGACGAAATGCCTGCAATGGTCGTAGCGTCCAAGAAATCGGCGTACTGTCTTGGCGGCTGCTGGGCGAAATCGAGCGATAGAGGCTCTTTTCTACGGATGGGGGCACACCCGCGACTTGTTCATAGCGTGACCGAGAATCAAGAGCTCATCGCATGCGAAGCAGCACTTCTCTGGTTTTGAGGTGTATCAAGGAGTCTTCATCAACTGAAAAAAATCCCGTAGTTGCCCCACGTGTTCATCGAAGCTGGAGGCAAATACGACGATATCATCCAAGTAGATGAGGCCAGTATACCACTACATGCATGCCAGTACTGTGTCCATAACACTTTGCAACGGCACAGGCGCCGAGCAAAGACCGACGGGCATTACCTTAAACACCAACCGCCCGTCAGATGTTACGATGGCAGTCTTTTCTCAGTCACTCTCGTCGACTTCGATCTGCCAGTAGCGGGTCTTGAGGTCTATCGACGAAAAATACTATGCGTTGCAAATTCGATCCACGGCGGCGTTTATCCGTGCAGATTATGCACGCCTTTCTTCTTATATTCTTCAGTGACGTAAATCGACGCATAAACGCAGGCCACGGGTCACTCCCACGGACTCGTAGACGACTGCATGATATCGTCGTGTAGCATTTCGTCGAACTTTTGCTTGATGGGCGCGCGTTCCCGTGCCAAAAGTTGGTAGGGGCTCTGACAGAAAGCGGGAGCATATTCTTTGTTGTTGTTGTTTTGTGGGGTTTAACGTCCCAAAACCAGTTCTGATTATGAGAGACGCCGTAGTGGAGGTCTCCGGAAATTTCGACCACCTGGGGTTCTTTAACGTGCACTGACATCGCACAGCACACGGGCCTCAACATTTCGCCTCCATCGAAATGCAGCCGCCGCGGCCGGGATTCGATCCCGCGACCCTCGGATCAGCAGCCGAGTACCTTAGCCACTAGACCACCGTGGCGGGGCGCATATTCTTTGGTTACGATGCGGTGTTTGACGAGATGGCAACTCATTGTATAGCTGGAGCAAAGCTTTTAGCTCCTGTTGTTGTTTCCGTGAAAGACCCCAATTGAAGTCGAAAGCTGCTTTGGTGGCTAAGGTAGTCGTTTCGGGTACCTGGGAAACCGTCAGAGAGAAGACATTGCTGGCTTCCACTAATTCACGTATGCACACGACCGTCGTACCCCTATTCAGGTGCCTGTATTCGTTGCTGACTTTTGCCATCACTACTTTCGCTTCGCCGCTAGGCACTTTTGCTATGCCTCTTGCGACGCACGTCTGACGGCTTAGGAGCAAGTGTTGTTGCCCTCGACAAGGCCTTGTAAGTTTGCAGGTTCCTCTGGGCTGGCGGAAGTTATAACGCTCGAGAGCGGCAGAGTGATCACCTGTTCTTTCGTTACGTCCAAGGCATAGCAAGTGACCTTGCTGTTTGGAGACGCCGCATTGTCCCTGAAAAACGCTATTGACCTCGATCTTAGGCCGACGATTGCACCGTGATGGCCCAGGAGATCCATGCCTAGGATAACTTCCTTCCAGCACTGTTGCGAGACCACAAAACTCGCCCAATATCTCTGGCCATCAATTGTGAGTGGCCGTGCAGATTCCAGTCAATGTTAAAAGGTGGCCCCCTGCTGTTCGGTTATCTGGTCCTTCCAAAACAGCCTTTACCTTCTTAAACTTGGCAGACTCGAGACCACTGACGATAGAGTAGTCGGCTGAGGCGGTGACGCTGTGGCCGTAGATATTAATGTCGAGGTCCGCGGTTTGTCGTCTGGCGTTGCAGTGAGGTCGGAGCGTGCTCACCACGGCTCCGTTGAATTGGTCCGCTGCTTCCAGTTCGCGTCGGCAAATCTTTTGGTGGTGAAGTACTGTCGCTAACGCTCTGGCCCGACGTGGTGCAGAGACAGCGTCGTGATGTCGTCGTCTTCGTCGTTTTGACATTGACGGTGCTGCACGACATTTCGTCGTGAGTCAAAGGCACTTCTATCGGTTGCTACATTGAGGACATCGGCACGGTTTGGACAGCTGTACTGACGAAGACATGGCGAGATGTAGCGGCAGGACGAAGGGGAAAGAGAGGGTCGTCTTCTTTGCCACGGCACTCCGGCAATGTATTCGGCGATGTCACGAGGTCGTGCACCTGACCGCAGTTGGGATCTGGGGTTGGAGTCGGTTCGTCGGTCCTGGGATTCCACGCTACCAGGTTGACGGTTCCACCATCCCGACTCCGAGGGGATGTTACCGAAGTACGGAGCCGACACGGAGACGATGACGTGAGAGAAGAAGAGACATGAGGTTTAGTTTACATGATGAGCGGAGCTGATTGAGCGCGGTTGCGCTCTTATTATATACAATACTATATACAAAGGCGTCCAATCAAGATGTCTCCGCCCTCGAAGGAAGGAGGTCACGCCCCGCCTTCGCTGTTTCTCTGCGGCAAGGGGTGACGGGACCCGAGTGGCAGCAGATCATGATTCCCGGAGACGGAATAAAAGGAACGGTCCGGCGAAGAGGCTTGCTGAAAATAAAAACTGCACAAATAAATGCACTCTTTCCGGCCCCGTCCTTTTTGACGACACGCTGGCACCTCCTAATGGGGCAGCCGTAGAGCCACCTGCTGGCAGCAGTCCTCAGTGTCCGGTGCGTTGATGCACCACTCCAGCTGCATTGCTGCGGCCGAGTTCTTGCCACAAAGGCGGCACAAACGCGCACACACACACCGCACGAGACACTGGCGGTGCATGCGGGCAGCTTTGAAGCTCGAAGCAAATGGCGAACATGGCTGTCGTGGCAGCATCCAAACAATGCACTTGTATCTTCGAGACGGCAGCCCTGCGATGTACATCCGTGGGAACACAGGCACACGCGCTCCCCACGTTACTTTTCCCCGAGAAGTGGATCCACCGGCCACCGCCGGCAGCCTCCCTCCACCACATACATGGGGGGGGGGGCACGCCGAACTTAACAGTCTCTCCGGCGCCAGGAAACTCTGGAATGGCCAGGAACGCAATTGCTGTCCATGAGAGAAATCTCGGGCTTGATGAAAACTGTGGACAAGCGGCTCGAACATCCCGCAAGGACGACCCGCAGCCAGAACAATCCAGGCGCCACAACGCTACACCACGCGCAAGCATTCAGAATCTGCTTCGGATCTACCAGGCTTATCAAAACCTCATTAAAACACCCCCAAAAAATTTCGGACTCTTTTTAAGCAAGTGACCATCCTCCCTCGCAAAGTTTTGCTCAAGACATACCTGGGGCGGCTATGGACGAGTTCCCACTCCAGGACTATCTAAGAATTGGTTCTACAAAATTTGTCAGGCAAAAGGTTAACGATGATGGCACCCACTTTTAAAATCAAACTCACCTACTGAGTCCGTATGCCGAGCGGTAAGGCGTTCTTGGAGGATCGGAACTCGTCGGAGCAAGCTTACATTCTTTTGAGGCATTTCGCCTAGCCCGATAAGCACACAGCGATCAATCTCGACAGCAAGATTCGCTTCGTGCACGCACCTGGCAATTCTCTCTGCCACCCATACGAAGCATGCACATTACTTAAGAAACGCGCTATATATCTCCTCTCACACTGTCAACTAGCTTACTATATTCAAGAAGAAATGGAATGTTCTCCGTCCTCTCCTTATTTTACTTGAAAAGACGCCCGATCCTCTGTCACTCGCGTCGTACTGAAGTACAACGTAACATTCTTAACCTTCAAATAAACACTTAGAATAAGAACTTCAACCCAAACAAAACTCACTTCAGAACTAATTTCACAAAAGCTCACTCCCTCTCATCAGCCGCAACTAGCCTGTGGTGCCCGAAGCCCACTCTCCGAAAATACACGTTCAGTAATCAGCGAATAACCTACCAACAAAATAACATTACATGCATACCTGACATTTTACGTAACTTGACAACAGACACTGCCTACAGTGTCATGAACATTTCCTCAAAGTAATGTACACTAGTTCCAACTGCAACGAGCTCTACGTAAATGAAAACAGCTTTAAGTCCATGCTAATATGTGTAGGTATCACGCAGCCATAATTCATTGCCCTCATCAATGACTTTCCCACTATGAAACATACTACGCGAGAAAATAGAACTCTGCGGCCCCAAAAAATTCTCAGATTTACCCAATGAGCTCTAAAATCACAAAAGAAATAGTTTCTGCATCATTGCCAGACATGGGTTAAATGACTCCAAGCGTCCGTCACTATTGTCGTTTAGTGGTCCCCTTAAATCGCACACGATGGGGTCGCACTCCAAACGCCTTTCGCCCTCGCCAGAGCCAAGAAAGAGCGCGAGTAAACAAATGCGCTTTGTTCTCCCCTTCCTTCGGCAATCAGGCATTTCTTTCTTGCCGGGAAGGCGATCCCGAGCACGTCGGGGGCAGGAGGACCCTTCCTTTGTGCACCTGTCAGCGCGGCGCCCAACTGTGGTCTTAAGATGCATCCACTGTCTATCCTGCCCCTTCGCTACGCTGACCACGTCTAATCTCCTAGACAGTCCAAGTTCGCTCGAATGGCGAGGCAAGAAGAAAAATTTGCGCTCATCACTGAACTGATTATTGCAGCTTAAACCAGCCTCGTCTTCGCCATTATCGGCTTGCTGCACGGCTCTTATTTCTAGTCCGTTGGTAGCGTTGCCCTCCGTATTCTTGACATCTGGGCATGCCGCATGTCCACAAGATCGCGAGCTTTCTGTCGTCATTACGCATGAAGTCACCCATCGCTCCATTTCGTCCGTAGAAGCACCTTCCTTCACGCAACACTCCCCTGACGGATCCACATGTTCTTCATTCGCACTTATGTCAGTTACTGACGCCGCTTCTCTTTCCTTGACAAATTAGTCAGTTTCTTTCTCAACTAGTTGAACTTTTTCCGGAGCTACCTCAAGTTCCTTTGAGTTCTCCCTTTCCTTACAGCTTCTGGCCACTTTGCCCCATTTCTCACAGTTGTAACTAACATCTGTCTGCTGCGGCTGAAATGCACCCACACTTTCATCGGTCGCCTTATAGTATTGCGCCACCTCAAGCACGATACCCTCAGTTTTGTCACTTATTGACAACGCCTAGCATTTACCGATGTTTTCTATTTCTTCCACAACTAGACCACTACCCTTAGAAGCTGCCTCGCTATGATAAGAGCACTCCGTTTTAAAGCTCCTGGCGACTTGGCCCCGCTTTTCGCTGTTGTGACGAACTGTGTGCTGCACATGAAATGAGCGCACATGTCATCGGTCGCCTTAAAATCTAGTGCCCTCTCAACGACACTCTCCTCTTTACCGATAACTTTCATTTCTTGCCCAATTCGTTCACAACCTTTGGAAGTTGTCTCGCTCTCATCATAATCTTTCTCTTTCTTACAGCCACTGGCTTGAATTTCTTTTTCTATATTTTCTTTCCGTACTTCATTTTCCTTATGTTTTCCGCTTGTCTCTTAGGAGTAACGCTTATTCCTCCTCGAATGGTTAACCGATCCTCTCAATTTTCAGCTCCAACAATTTCGTCTCCCTTTCTTTCTTCTCTTTTTCGTACAATTTCTTCATTTCCTCCTCTTTCATATTTTCCTGAACCAAATTCCAAGCGAATTCTATGTCTTCCTCACTGCTACCACTTTTCTCTATTAATTTCAATAGTTCACCCTAAGTCATCGATTCTTCCCAATCGAGTGCCAACTCGTCGCAAAGCTGCAACAACTCTGCCCTTCGCAACTCACTCAGGTCCATGGCCACTGCTTAAACGATGGGGCTTGCTTGCGAACAGATGCTTAAGCCCTTGCACTTTGCATCTGAATGCACACACACACATCCAGGAATTCAAACTGTTAACTAAGAATTTGAAGCCTGGTAAATCTCAAAGCAAAAACCAAACGCACACCGCAAATGCAGTGCCATGTCACCAGGTTCATCCCGCCTGCTGCCATCGAAATGTTGCGATCTGGGGTTGGAGCCGGTTCGTCGGTCCTGGGATTCCACGCTACCAGGTTGACAGTTCCACCATCCCGACTCCGAGGGGAGGTTGCCGGAGTACGGAGCCGACACGGAGACGATGACGTGAGAGAAGAAGAGAGATGAGGTTTATTTTACATGATGAACGGAGCTGATTGAGCGCGTTTGCGCTCTTATTATATACAATACTATATACAAAGGCGTCCAATCAAGATGTCGTCTCCGCCCTTGAAGAAGGAGGTCACGCCCCGCCTTCGCAGCTTCTCTGCGGCAAGGGGTGACGGGACCCGAGTGGCAGCAGATCATGATTCCCGGAGACGGAATAAAAGGTACGGTCCGGCGAAGAGGCTTGCTGAAAATAACTGCACAAATAAATGCACTCTTTCCGGCCCCGTCCTTTTTGAGGGCACGCTGGCACCTTCTCCTAATGGGGCAGCCGTAGAGCCACCTTTTGGCAGCAGTCCTCAGTGTCCGGTGCGTTGATGCACCACTCCAGCTGCGTTGCTGCGGCCGAGTTCTTGCCACAAAGGCGGCACAAACGCGCACACACACACCGCACGAGACACTGGCGGCCCATGCGGGCAGCTTTGAAGCTCGAAGCAAACAGCGAACATGGCTGTCGTGGCAGCCTTGAAACAATGCACTTGTATCTTCGAGACGGCAGCCCTGCGATGTACATACGTGGGAACGCAGGCACACGCGCTCCCCACGCTCCTTTTCCCCGAAAGGTGGATCCACCAGACACCGCCGGCAGCCTCCCTCCACCACAACCATGGAGGGCCCACGCCGATCTTAACACCGCGGAGGCGGCGCGGTCACGGCAAAACAACGGAGTTTCATCACATGGTACTCTCAGCAGCGGTAGGTATGGCCCTCTTGTCCACAGTCTCAGTAAAAAGACCCCGAAAGTAAAAAAAAAAAAACGTAATCTTCTCCTACGGGCAATCATGGTGGGATGCGAAAGCATCGCGGGATGTGCGCCACGCGTTTCCGTTTCGTTGTCTTGGCAACACACCCTAATGAAAGTGAGAGTGAAACATGTATTGCGAAGAGAGGAGACGTTCGTATGGGGTTGTTCCGTTTCTATTTAGAGATCGTACGTGATGCCTAGTGTCGGTGCTCGTGGTATCTTGAAAACGATGGCTTTGTGGTCGGTGAAGTGTAGCTTCAATGGGCCTTGCTCCAGAGTGTCGAGTTTGAAATTTGTGAAGACGAGGTTTATGCACGTTCCCCTCATGGTGGTGGGTTGCTTGTGGTCTTGGGAAATGCATCGCAAAGAGTATGCGCCCGTTGGCTGCCTCTGCAGCCAGCTTTCCGGATCCTGGTATGACCATCCGCGGAATGCAGGAGTCTCTGTGTGTTGCTGCATAACCACGGTCGCCGAAGACACTCCTGCCATTATCACTGATGCTGTTTCCGTCGTGCCTTGTTGTCTTTGTCGGGAAGCGGCTGGTATTTCGACTGTAGTCTTTGCTGCTTGCGGCTAGCTCAAAAGGTTGCAGTTATCCTCTTGACGGTGTGGGTTTGGCTCACGGCAGGACGGGGCGTGCGGTACATGGAACGGGAAGTACCTCTAAGTACCTCTAGTTACGTTCACGGATGCAGCAGAACTCAAGGCGTTGTAGTCGAACTGTTTATTGGATGAACCTGTGCCCAGCCGTGCAAAGCAAATCACACAGCAAGACGAAAGGACAATGAACAGTCGTCGGGCAACGGTAAAAACTGACGAGTGGTGGCTGTTATACATTCCTCGCTGCGCTTCCTGGTTTTATCAGTGATCTTCTGGAAGGCAATCAATAATGCGCGTCGGACATGAAAACTTCATATAATCGATTGATTTGTGGGGTTTAATATTCCAAACCCAGTTCTGATTATGAGAGACGCCGTAGTGGAGGTCTCGGGAAATTTCGACCACCAGGGTTTGTTTAACGTGCACTGACATCGCAGAGCATATGGGCCTCAACAGTTTGCCTGCATCAAAATGCTGCCTCCGCGGCCGGGATTCGATCCCGCGACCTTCGGATCTGCAGCCGAGTACCATAGCCACTAGACCACCGTGTCCGGGCAGAAAACTTCATATAACGGTCGGTACCATTCTCAAAGCAGCATGCAAGATAAGCACAGTCGGCGCTGCGCGTAACAAGAAAGTGATAACGCCCCCCCTTAAACAATACAAAAAATCGCGTGTCATTATATAAGCCATCTGATATGTGCGGCACTTATCATTTAAAGCGAATGCTCGTTAGCTAGATGGATAGTGTTGTCAAGGGTTGTCTTCTGTTGATTAAATTAGGCTATGGTGTGCTAACTTTCTGTTTGAATATTAATGTTGAATGGAGCAAACAAATCCTCATGGCTACGTCGCGTAACATCCGCTCCCACGGCGCGTGGGATCTGCTGAACTTTTTTCTGTTTTGTTTTCTTCTGATCAGATATCCCATTTATCGAATTTATGAGAGTTATGGACACTAAGCATACCTTTGCGCAGTCTTGGGCAGTAACTAGTTACTAGTAACGCGTTACCGGTAACTAGTTACTTTTTTCAGTAACTTATAACTGTAACTAGTTACTTTTAATTTAGAGGAACTTGTAACTGTAACACTGTTACTTTTTGCACGGTAACTGTAACTGTAAATACCGTTACAGTTACTTCCTTTAAGAAAAAATATCCACCAGCAACACTTCTTAAAAGCAGGGCTCGGCTGTATCGCGATACAAGACTATCGCGATGTTTCTCTTAAATATTTATGACTATGTGTACCTCTGTATCTAGATAAATTTGCAAAATGTATTTGTATCTCACTAGTGGAATGCTTTTACGATGTATCGTTTCTATCGCGGTGGTGTGCAGGACACGGGACACCTCATGGCTTTTTTTTAAGGGCGAAGCTCCTTATGCCATGTGTCGTTCCATCCTTTGATGTTGTCCTTCGTAGCCACCTCGCGCCGCCGGAAGGCTCGCGGTCGCCCTCGGCGCGTGCATCCCGGCGCGTGAGCTCGCTCACTCTTCCATCTGCTCTCTTGTGAGAGAGAGAGAGAGACAGAGAGAAAGAGAGAGCGAAAAGCGCACGTTGACTATGGAAACGCTCTTTCTTCGATGAACGCTCTACCAGCTCGCAAAGAAGGAGAACGCGCCCTCACTCGCGAGAGACAACGTTGACGCAGGCAGCGTCTTCTAGCGAGTTTCTTGACTGAAAAATGCCGACTGCTCGCGCTGGAGAACCCTTCACTGGCCACCCATACATATATATATAGGCACTGGATCTTGACTTGCAATGAAGTGCCGGTGGGAGATTTCACTTGTGCGTAGTTGAACCACAAGGATTCGTATCGTGCGCGTTAACTAAATTAATCCGGAACTCGGCACGATCTACGATGAACATCCGGATCTTCGCCCACTCATCATCATTCACTCCGTGGATATGCGAGGATTTTTTTTTTTTGGTGGATGTGCTGGGGTGTCCAGGGCGGAAAAACAGGGCGGGGAAGGGTTCTCCCCGCCGCCATGCAGAGAAAGATGCGCGGCACCGCAGTATGGTCTGCCTAAGTGACGAAAGTCACTGTTGTTCGGACGTCGGTGCAGCATCCTTAATTTTTTTTGCGTGGCCAGCTATTTCTTCATGACCACCAGCGCGGAAACCACCTAGAAACAGACGCTTTTCAATGCCTCGCACACGTTCAATTCTCAAAGCGGCTGTACTTCCAAAAAGCACTTCCCCAAGTGCCGGCAGCAATGGCTCGAAGGGGCCTATCCTCTTTGTCCTGTCTCAGGATGAGCTCCCATTTTTTTTACGAACGTGCAGCAGTGCTTCGTGGCACCAGGATGTCCCAACGTATTAAATGCGAGGCATTTCTTAGCGAACTTCGGCAAGTTTGCGCGTATCTATCTATCTAACCGCCTACGAATTTGTGCTCTCCTGGCCGTTTCGCTAATGGGATGTATACAAAACTTTGTATGCAACATGACTGCATGACAAACGTAAATCACAGGTCATAACATGAAATTCATGATGTGCTGGCCATGAGAGGCATCATTTACGTGCCACGGCCGGTCTTGGTGCACTCCTGGCCTTTCGCTAATGGAAGTATGCTAAAATTAGCATGGCTCAACACTGCATGACGAGCATAAATGACACGTCATCACACAAACATCATGACGCGCGTGTCATAAGCGGCATGATTTACGTGCCACGGTATTGATGCTGTTGCCGCCGTTTCTTTAACTTGATATATATACGAAAATTGGCGTATTCATGGAAGGTTGTGGCCGTTACTGCACCAGGGTGGCCAATCCTGCTCTGGTGAGGGAGTGCCGTGCCGGCTATGGTCGCCGGGATCCGGCCGCACACCAAGGCTCCTTATGCAGTTCGATCAACATCATGATCCGATCCGAATCATGAGGCTGAGGTGATTAGGAGGATTAGAATGGGGTGGAGTGCATTCGGCAAGCATTCTCAGATAATGAATGGTAGCTTACCATTGTCTCTGAAGAGGAAAGTGTATAACAGCTGCATCTTGCCGGTACTCACCTACGGGGCAGAAACTTGGAGGCTAACTAAGAGGGTTCAGCTTAAATTGAGGACGACGCAGCGAGCTATGGAACGAAAAATGGTAGGTGTGACCTTAAGGGACAAGTAGAGAGCGGTGTGGGTTAGGGAACAAACGCGTCTTAGGGACATAATAATAGAAATCAAGAAGAAATGGGCCTGGGCGGGCTATGTAATGCGAAGACAAGACAACCGTTGGTCATCAAGGGTAACAGAGTGGATTCCTAGAGTAGGCAAGCGTAGCAGGGGCCGGCAGAAAGTTAGGTGGGCAGATAACATCAGGAAGTTTGCGGGGATAAATTGGGCCCAGTTAGCACAGGACAGGGATAATTTGAGATCCATGGGAGAGGCCTTTGCCCTGAAGTGGGAGTAGACAGGATGATGATGATGATGATGATATACCAAGATTTTTATGGGGAGGCAACAATGTATGACGACCATGGGTGACACGTTCTAAGAGCATGAAAACCATGACATGTATGTTATGAGGGGCATGATTTACCTGCCACGCTTTTCGTTCATGGGATGTACACCAAAATTGCTATGGCACGTGCACGACTGCATGACGAACGTAAATGACAGGCCATAACATTACAATCATGACATGCGTGTCATGAGCGGCATGGTTTACATGCCACAGTCTTGCTGCTCTTGCGGCTGTTTCGTTAACTTCATATGTACCAAAATCGGTATAGCGAGACAACAATGCAGTACCATTTTACGTTCCTGATGCACGCTTCGCATTTCCCTGATTCCCGCTGCACGTGGGATCTGCCTTTTTTTTGTAAATAAATTCCCGACAGTCAATAAAAAAGTTGTTGCAGAAAGTGAAGCGTACGCAACGATTGTTGGTGTTGGGCTTTTGAGCGAGCCCAGTCCGTTCCTTTTATCTGGCAGTTTGCTGCGAGCAACTTCAACTAACCACACGCCTTGATACGTTTCCGTTAAAGGAACTACATAATTTTGTTTGCGGTGTATTAATCTTGTACAGTAACGGAAAAGTAACGAAGTTACTTTTTATCAGTAACTGTAACTGTAACAAGTTACTTTTGGAAGCTGAGTAACTGTAACTGTAACATAGTTACTTTTATGGCTTATATAACTGTAACTGTAACAGTGTTACTTTTTACTGGTAACGTGCCCATGACTGCCTTTGCGTAATCAACTCTAGTTTTCTACGTGCTGGCCGAGCTCCCAACTTTTTTTATGAAAACCTCCGCCTCTCAAAGGGGGCTGAGCCAGATGTGTCGTTCAACATCACTTTGCTCTTGCACGCCCACCTGGCCCACTGTGCGCAGGGTAGGCCTGCCCGGCTGTTCGCCTGCGTTCTTTTCCCATTAGTTAGGCGGATGAGATATTATATGCGGGGAGTGAACGAAAATGCCTTCATTCCTAAAGTACAATTAGAAACTCCTCTTGCCATCAACAAAACGCACAGAAGGCACACGTTCTAACGAAGAAGGAAAAATAAACAGCGGCGATCGGCTGTCCCGTCAAGTCCGCAACAGCCAGAAGTTTATGCGAGGAATGAATTTTCCTATCACAGAACTGCGCAAAGTTGAGTGTGTGCTGCTTGCACCGAGCATCTCTTTCACTGTTGCTCATCGGTGAAGCCGTAAATAGCGTAGCGACCATGTTGATAGATTAGGCTTCAAGTGCACTTCAAAGCGCACCAATGACGAAAAAAAAGCGCACGCACCGTACACACACCACAACACGTACGGAGAACTCCGCGGCAACAACTAACCCTAAGAAGGGTGGCGTTGTCCGGATGGAACGGAGACCGCTCTCCTGTTTGCAATTATACAGGAACCCGCCTTTCCCGGCTTGCGAGTTCGATAGCGCCGCTGTAAACGTGTACAGACCGCTTTCACGGAGCAAGAAAGAGCGGTATGGCAACGCGCACATGCTGCACGTGCAAGCAGAAAGAGAAGACATACTGTGCGCGTCGGTTCGTCCGGTGACACAGCGCCTCGCTTTGCGCATAGCTTCGCGCCTCAAGATCATGTGCCTTCTCGTGCCATCGAAACAGCTCCTAGATTAGCATTCGCGTGCGTAGCGTACTATAGCAATGGGCTGAGACGCGTCAACCCGAGGACACGCGTGCTGTGTCTGCCACCGTGTCTCCTTCGATGCGAACGCCTTTAGGTGAGCTCGGTGCGAAACTTTCAGAAAACGTTCGCAGGGCCTCGCAATGCTTGCCGAGGGGTTTCCCGAAGCGTGGGACTACGGCGAGAAGCGCACGTGCGGGAGACAAACCAGGACCAGCCAAGTGCCCATGAGCTTGGCTTCTTCGCAAGCCTTGCGCTACTCGTGCAAGCCGCAGAGGTGTTGTCGAGCCTTCGGACATTGGGCAACAGCTGCCCCTGGTAGTGATTTTAATGTGTGCGGTGCCTTCGCACTGGTTCGGCGCACGGCAGTCCAACTTTATAAGGTTGTTTCAAGCTAAAAGGGTGCCGCGATGATTTCTTGCCAAAGCTTCTGCCCCATAAGACGTTATGCGAAGCCAATACTTTTGCACGGGCAGGACAGTCACTGATAGTCCAGTTCAAATAAAGGATTTTGGCTATACGCGGTATCTTCATATGCGAGTCCAGCCTCGTTAGGGCGATGTCTCGTGACCTGTGAAAACAAAAGTGGGATTGGTGTGACCACGCAGCGTGTTCTAATCAACTTGCGCCAAGCTTTTAAAACAAAGCAAGTGCCCCGCCACGGTGGACTAGTGGTTATGGCACTCGGCTGCAGATCCGAAGGTCGCGGGATCGAATCCCGGCCGCGGCGGCTGCATTTCGATGGAGTCGAAATGTTGAGGCCCGTGTGCTGTGCGACGTCAGTGCACGTTAAAGAACCCCAGGTGGTCGAAATTTCCCGAGACCTCCACTACGGCGTCTCTCATAATCAGAGCTGGTTTTGGGACGTTCAACCCCACAAATCAATCAAAACAAAGGAAGTGCATATTATGAGAATCTTACTGTTGCTTACTCTTGTCTTCACCAACAGGTATTCTTTTCAAGGAGGCGCAGGTTAGTTATCTTATATAACTATTTTCCATCTATTAAACTGTTGCTTAAACGCAAAATCTTCAATAGTTGCAGAGCTGCCATGCTAATTGGTGCTTAGATTGCCGGCTCTCGTAGTAGGAAGTGCAGTGCCGTTAATTTTCACGGGCTGTAGAGGAAGCATTCACGTCGACTGACCGCTATCATTTACTGCAAGGGTGACAGAGTGGTAGCCCATTTGGAGTGCGCCTTCACGCTCCGAGTGCCTATTTTTCAATGCTCCACGTGTGAGGTTTTATCGCGTGTCTTGACGCTTCAATGTACTCTCTAATATAGCCGAAGCAATGTCAACATTCCTACGTCGTTGAGCTCCTATCGGTCTGTTAGTCGAACGAAAGTGCAGCACAACAGTTGTTGCTGTGAACATCAAATACGCGCAACTAAAGCTGCGAAAAATTTGCTCGTGATCGAAGTCTTTTTTTTTTGTCTACGCCATAGTATTTGTTGCGGGCCACATATGCCGAGTAATGAGCGAAAAGCCTGTGAGAACTGCGTGAATTTAGCTTGGAAGTCACAAGAAAACTCCCCGTGAATTTGTTCATTTCGCACTTAGAACAGCAAAAAAAAAAAAATGCTAGTGCTTAAATGTGTCGCGCCGTGAACTGTCACGTGAAGCGTTGAAATTTGAAGTCCTTTTGAAACTGCCTAAAATGGTTTCGTTTATTGTCTGTTTAGGGAAGATATATTTAACGACTTACCGGAAAAAAAAAACAAGAAAAGCTCTGACCACAATGCTAATAATTAAGCGAATTTTCTCTCTAATTATTTCATTTGTCTATTGTTGGCATCCTGTCATCCCTACGGCATGACGAATCATCATGCATTTGTGCTCCATACAAAAATATTTATCTGTTTTATACCTTAATTAACATTCAGTCTTTTACATTTTTATTCATAGCGGTTACTTATGCTAATATGCATAGTTAGTTTGATGCCGTAAAATCCACGAATGGTGCTTTTTTATTCCTTACTACTTTTAAGCACTGCGCTTGGTCACCCTTTTGATTGATTATTCTTGTTTTTGATGTTGAATGAATTTCAGACCTCCTTACTTTCATTCTATAAGAACGTGTTATCTCCAATATAACTCATTAGCAGAAGATGTTTAGCCTCCGTGGTTCTGCGGTAGCGAAATGAAATATTTTTGTTGCTCTACGTCATTTTCTTTCTGTTTTTTTTTGTGGAGAGTTTTACTGGGCTTTCACTCTACTGATGTCCGCCAACAGTCAACGCAGAATTTTCGCAGTCTTAAGTGAGCCTCCAAAATTGGCCAAGTTCAGTTACTTCCTTTGACAGAGGCAGCCCAAGACTGTCTGAGAATATAGCGCCACCCCGGAGAGAGCCGGCGAAACACACGGTCTACGTGGGAAGAATGGGAGCGCCGCCGAGGTGCCAGGCATCTCAAAGTAGAGACGGCACTGCTAAAATCTAAGAAAAAATACATGAAGACTGTTTTGAAGCACATTCCTGTGTTTTAATAATCATTGAAGCAGTATGTCTGAATCTGTGGCAGAAATTTATGGTGAAGAAGTCGTAACAACGGGACGGGCTCAATAATAAGTGCGATACCTTGTTGAATGGCAATTTGGGGGCCTCCTAAATTCCAATGGCATGATAACCACAAGGAAGGAATGGAACATTCCTGTCTGATCTTTTTACGTTTTATGAAACATGAAGACGTTTTGTAAGCGTAACTCAGCGGCACCTTATGATGCTGCAAACAATAGACAAGGACTCACACGCGGTAACAAAGAAAGCCTCCTGACATAGACCGGTCGTCTCCTCGATGACCCTTCTCCGCATCACACAGATTGTACTAACCTAGCGGGGTTGAGGGGCCAACGAATGAGGAAACGCCACTAGCGACGCGAATTTTTCTCGGTAGAGCCACTTTACCTGCATTTCCGTCTTTTTTGCATACCTGGCACATCGCTCTAGCAATTTCTAAGCGCACTGGGCAAGCCACTTAAAATTTCCCGCCTTTGCGCAGAACCGGAAGCACCAGAGTTGGTGTCCTTGCTCTCAGCGAAGCAGCGCAACGTTGTGCTCAACATTGTCG
This sequence comes from Hyalomma asiaticum, assembly GCA_013339685.2. Classification (NCBI taxonomy): domain Eukaryota; kingdom Metazoa; phylum Arthropoda; class Arachnida; order Ixodida; family Ixodidae; genus Hyalomma; species Hyalomma asiaticum. The sequence goes on along the minus strand of CM023481.1, from coordinate 11,242,410 downwards.
GACCTCCATCGTGGAATGGCATTCCTGGTGGCTTCCACGTGCTCTGGGAGGCGATCAGCGAGTCTCGTGGGCCACAAGGAAAGCTTGATGTGCCATTGTCAGCCGAGTGGGCGCCCTCAGTAAATGCGTTAAACATCACGCTTCCGCTGCCGGGGGGATATTCCTACCGAGTATCCGTGAGTGCACGGAGCATGTCCGAATCCGGCGACGAGTACCTGGGTTCCGAACACGACGTCGACGTCAGCGTGGCGCTCGGTAAGCCGTTGGATATCCCGATGAAACGTGAACATAGAATACTAATGTTTTTTTTTTGTTTTTGTGGGGTTTAACGTCCCAAAACCAGTTCTGATTATGAGAGACGGCGTAGTGGAGGGCTCCGGAAATTTAGACCACCTGGGGTTCTTTAACGTGCACTGACATCGCACAGCACACGGGCCTCAACATTTCGCCTCCATCGAAATGCAGCCGCCGCGGCCGGGATTCGATCCCGCGACCCTCGGATCAGCAGCCGAGAGAATACTAATGTGTCGTCTGGATGTTAACTTGCTTAAAACCTTCCCCATAGCCTCCACAAGGATTGCCACAATGTATTCTGCAGTTTATGGGCATGCTAAGGCGCCGAGAATGCGAAATATCAACACGTACACAAATTTTTTACACATCCCACGCACTGTGGGAGTGTCATATGAAGCAGCCAATGAGGAAATTGCCTATTAGGAATTGTTTAGTATTCAGTCGAACTGTTAGGATTAGGATCAAGGTATGTGTGCAAAGCGCATGCACCTACTCACGAGTTTGCGTAATATGGGCTAACAAGGAACGTCGATAGCACCTTGGCGACTGTGAAGTGTGTAGATTTGGGCTTGTTGGTAACACATGACTGAAGTGACTACAGCGCGCAAGACACAAGGACAAGAGAAGAGGACACACACAGCGCTGACTTTCCACAACGTTTTTTTGTGGAAACGCGCCCCATGTATAAGTAGTGATACGACATGCGTACAAGGGTTGATAGTAAACACGTGTAGTTGACAAAGGGATTACAGTTCATTTCCTTATATGCTGGTACAGCGCAAGCAAAGACAACGTTTTAATGATAACCTGTTCAAATATGATGTTTCTTTCCGCGATAGCGCTGCTGAAGGGGAACTCACACACGAGCTGCCTAATTTTCTTATGTGGAAGGCTTCGATAATTTCGCTTGTCAACTGCGATCGGTGCTTGCTCAGCACCGTGCAACGCCTAAAGAGAGGCACACATCCGCAGTCACGGCAATGGATCACATGGTGGCTCTGAACCGTGCCATGGTACATTATTATTGTGCTTCATTAACCGTTCGTTTAACGAACGTGTGCCTCATCAACGCCCTTAGGAGGTCATGCCCGCACTCGGTAGAAAAGAGTTTCCATGCGCTGGTCGAGGGCCTCTTAAGCGCCGGTTACCCTAAGGCCATGTTAGCTGCTGTAGCTGACAAGCTTCTTAAGCAGTTCAGGCAGGGTGCGCACGACCAACCTCAGGATGCGGCGATCCCTCGGAACCGTGTTGCAGTGCTTCCTTATTTGCACAACGTGTCTCACAGGCTGAAAAAAATCGGGCAACGAGCTGGCGTCAAAGTTGTCTTTTCATCTCCGGAGAAGCTGTCCAAGATTTGTAAGCTTGTGAATGGTCCTCCTTTAGGAAGACCTGAATGCCCAGTTCAGCACAGAGACCTCTTTGTGCCCTGCACCAAGAAAGCGGTGTACGTAGGGTAAACTGGACGCTGCCTAAACGAACGGTTAATGGAGCACGATAATAATGTGCATGGCACGGTTCAGGGCCACCATGTGATCCGTTGCCGTGACTGCGGATGTGTGCCTCTCTTTAGGCGTTGCACGGTGCTGAGCAAGCACCGATCGCAGTTGACACGCGAAATTATCGAAGCCTTCCACATAAGAAAATTAGGCAGCTCGTGTGTGAGTTCCCCTTCAGCAGCGCTATCGCAGAAAGAAACATCATATTTGAACGGTTATCATTAAAACGTTGTCTTTGCTTGCGCTGTACCAGCACATAAAGAAATGAACTGTAATCCCTTTGTCAACTACACGTGTTTACTATCAACCCTTGTACGCATGGGACGCGTTTCCGCAAATAAAGGTTGTTGAAAGTTAGAGCTGTGTGTATCTTCTCTTGTCGTTGTGTCTTGCGCGCTGTAGTCACTTCAGTCTTGGCGACTGAATGGTACTTCATGGTACGATGTAACGTTGGAAGACACGTTAGTCCGAATTGCAGACTCTGTTTTCTCGAAGAAAAATACACTAAGTGCTGCGTTGATGTGCCATCATAGGCGTCGTTTGTAGAGGTTTTTCTATGGGATCAATCAAACCTGCACAAAACATACCGAAGGGTAGCAGAAAATATGTATTGCTATGCTAGTGCTTATCACACACTGTAAGCGCAATTCACGTTATAGAAGAAGGATCATTAAAATTCTGGCGCAATAAGTTTATTTACTATATATAGCGAGTGGGAATAGCAGGAGTAGCCTAGTGGTAGCGTGCTTGCTTGGCACATCGAGAGCCGGTGTTCGATATCAACCTAAAGCTTGGCAGGCTGGAAGTGTTTCTGTGGATGTTACGTCTTGATTTCCATCTAAACCCATGATAAGCAGCGTGCTTTTCTTGTCGTTAGAGCGGAGATTCTTGACCCGGCCGTCGTGTGTCAACGGCGAACACATATTTGTGGGCGGATCCTGGAGGTTGTGCACCACTAGGGTGAAGTGCAGAAAACTTGTGGCTCCGCTCAAAGTTGCCAGTTCCATCTCTGCAGTCAAAGCGCTTCATGTGTCTATTTAACCGCGCCCCGGGGTTTCTTATGTCTATTTTATTTCGTCCTCGGTTGACATAGGTTGTATACGATTCAAACACCTGTGGCGCATACCCACATTCCACGATCCGAGCACTAACAGTATGAGCCACAAGTGATTGCAGTGTTGAATCACGGCACAGATCGCGATTAAATCACTTTGGCGGTGTAAAGATCAGTGATTCGTGTTCGTCAAGTGTTTGTGCCGTGCCATGCAAATATTTGGGCATGTCAGGTGAACCAGACCACCAGGAGAGCACCGACACGTAGGCAGATAGATAGATAGATAGATAGATAGATAGATAGATAGATAGATAGATAGATAGATAGATAGACAGACAGACAGACAGATAGATAGATAGATAGATAGATAGATAGATAGATAGATAGATACCGTCAAAGTGACTCAAGTTCACCGAGATATGCTTCGCATTTAATAAAACAAAAGCTCGAACACAAGTGACCACGTGCACGTGCCTTGCCGTTTTCTCCGAGCGCTCTAGTTTCTTAATATCTGATATACGTATCATGCTCAGGGGCTGGCTCAGCCTCGACCACGGACTCGCCATACTTCTTTTTTGTTCTGGGCCTGACGCATTCGGACCCGTACTCACCAAATATTTCGCGGGCCACACTCACTCGGACTAAATTGAAATGTACACATATGGGCTTTTACAGGCAGTCTTAGGAAGTCCGATAGACGACTCGGGTGGCACTCAGAGCCACCAGTGGTCCAGAGATACCATTGATTGATTTGTGGGGTTTAACGTCCCAAAACCAGTTCTGATTATGAGAGACGCCGTAGTGGAGGGCTCCGGAAATTTCGACCACCTGGGGTTCTTTAACGTGCACTGACATCGCACAGCACATGGGCCTCAACATTTCGCCTCCATCGAAATGCAGCCGCCGCGGCCGGGATTCGATCCCGCGACCTTCGGATCTGTAGCCGAGGGCCATAACCACTAGACCACCGTGGCGGGGCTCCAGAGATACCAGTGTCACCAATAGGCGTTCTTTGTCACCGACCATTACACGGCGTGTGATTTCTCCTGGACGTCGGTGCTGGGATGAGTGTAGTGCCGCCTCTGGCAGGAGAGCATCATGAGCCCAGGGCATCCGCCCTTTGGGCGGTCAATGATGACCCCTGTGTCACTTGAGGATAGCACTTCTTGAGGCTCAGTTTAGGCTGGAAAGAATATTTGGATAGGTTTTCCTTGTGCTCAAGGTGAAATTCGCCATACTGGGTGTCCGTCTTGTCGATGTGCCCAACAGACACATCGGCGTTCCAGAGACGCAAACGACCATGCAAGATAAGCCCTCAACAACGGAGAAAGACCTACTTGAATAGAGGAAACGGCTATGCCACGACAGTAGCGAGGCGGCGGCCCGTTAATGTAACGCTTGGGCGAGGATGATGTTGAGTTTTCTGCGCATCAAAACAGATGACGCTGCCGGCCTGTTCCCATCGTTTACATGTCTTCCCATGGGTGGGACGCATAACTATCGCGTTACCGTCTCATATATTGCAAATTTTCTCTGTTTTCACTCTCTAGCGTCAGTAAATAGGGCCGGAAGACATTTTAGCTCCAGTTAGCAATAAATGTTGAATTAATTACGTGCCGTACAGCGCTTGGAAAGAGCTGCATGCACTCACTCAGAGCAGACGACGCATGCCGCTGGAAGTCTTTCGCTGGCGTGTTGGGAGCATGCATGTGTAAATGGCCCTGGGAAGAAAGAGCGTGAGACCTGCGGCGTATTCTTTGTCATCTGCTGACTCTAGAACTTCAACGGGCTTTCGTAGCGCGACGTCGCGCCGCCACAGCCGATCGCGGAGGCCACGCGCATACGGCTCGACCCGCGCGTTTCTCTTTTCTCCCGACAGAGGGCGCGTCGGCGCCGTGCCCTACGCCGTGACTTTATCGGGACGCCCGAGCGAGCGCTGTTCATCCTCCTCAAGAATTCTTGCTTCGTGCACTCAACACACCCTAAGGTCAGTTCTACGCTGCTCGGGCCGGACGGTGACTATCGTTTCATTCGCATGCCCCATGGATTTCCTCAAATGAAGAGAGCCGGCTGTGCTGTATAGCACGACGCACGCCAATACATCGGTATCAACGGTCGACCCGAGCGCTGGCGGCCTTTTCCCCGGAGTTGAAAATGACCCAACAGGAATTAGAGCATATGTTAAGGACTATCAGAACCGTGACTATTGTTAAAGTGTTGGGATTCGTCAAGCTCGCCCCCCCCCCCCCCCCCCCCGAGAGTCTGAGCAAGTTCGTGCGACCTCAGACAGATACTGAGGGCCGCATTTTCATTATACCACATTGATACATGAGGGTGTCACCATCTTCTCGCAGATAGACCTAGTGCAGGCAACTATCGAAATCCCATTCTGCGGAGGATGCTGCGCACACCGTCATGTTGACTCCCTTTGCACTATACGAGCTTCTTCGGATGCTATTCGGCCTACTTGACCCCAGTACGAGGCTTCAGTTTCTGCCAGAAGAACACACCCGAAGAGCACACAAAACGCTCTGGCGTATTTTTTCCGTGACATACTTGAACACGGGGTAGACGGCCAAATGCGTACTCGATATACTTTGTGTGTCATTTTTGGGACGGATAATTTCTAACTAACAAGTTCAACCTCACCCCTACAAGATTGGCATAGGTTGAAGATTCGTGCAGCCCAACATAAAAGCGAGAATGTTAGGCTAAAGGCCTGACCACATGCCCTCGATATTCTAACGACAGCGACAAGCGATGTGACATAGAGCCACTGTCGCTCTGACTCGTCGCTAACTAGAGCAACCACGTGCAAGCTAAGATAGAAGGCAAAAAAAGAAAAGAAAGAACACACTGGTGGTATATATGGCCTCCGAGAGTTTCGCGCAGGTAGCATACACGCGCAGAAGTTTCGGGAGCTAGGGCCATATTTATGTCGTTTTATGAAGAAGTAGTCATACACCATTGTTTTTTGTGGGGTTTAACGTCCCAAAACCAGCTCTGATTATGAGACGCCGTAGTGGAGGTCTCCGGAAATTTCGACCACCTGGGGTTCTTTAACGTGCACTGACATCGCACAGCACACGGGCCTCATCATTTCGCCTCCATCGAAATGCAGCCGCCGCGGCCGGGATTCGATCCCGCGACCTTCGGATCTGCAGCCGAGTACCGTAGCCACTAGACCACCATGGCGGGGCCATACACCATTGAAAAATATTGGAAATATGCTGAGAAGTTAAGGTTCTCAACTTACTGCATTAATGCTAGAACAGATGCCCCGTAATTGCCACCAAAAACAGATCCCAAGCTGCTGGTGGGAAACGCTGCAAGTAGCGCCATCCTCCGTGTAAGAGTCCAACCACTTTTGGAGGTCACGGCAGCGACTTAGGCGTAACAGTATCAGAATCTGCCGGTTTTCTGAATAATCACTGCAAAACAACGCAAATCCTTTGTTCCTTTTAATATATGAGATTAATAGAAGGCTCATTTTGAGGTTTGTTTCATGCCTTCGGTACGAGGAGCAAGCAACTACTGCGAATTAGAATTCAAGCGGGGGCTTCGGTTGCGGCATACTGTTGCAAAATCGCTCGATGACACGCGCTTGTTTCTAGCTGGCCAGAAATTGGCGACACGACAGGCGGTGGCGACGGATGGCTCTTCAGCGACGGAAAGACAGGTCACTTTTCGCTGTCGCCTTTCGGGGTAGCTCGAAAATCGCGTGCATGTGGTTGCGCTTTAAGTGAATCTCGTCATCATTTCCTCCCATCCCCTGCGACCAAATTCTCGAACCTCTCCATGACCTGCCGCTCAGATTGCGAAACGCCTCAGACACTTTCGCCCGGCACTAAAATCCAATGGAAGCCTTGCAGAAGGTTAAGGACTCTCTCGCAAACACCGCGTTGCTTGCGTGCCCTAGACATTGCATGGTGGAGTGCGTGATAACTTGTGCCATCTTTGACGAATGGCAGCGCGCAACTACATATGTGCTCAAAGAAAGGCGAGGCAAGGACAGCAAGAAAGAAAAGGGGAACACATACGACCGCTGACTACAAACCATTTAGTTTTAATAAAACACAAAAGCCTTGTATACGCCGTGGAACAAGTGATCAAGCCCGGTGTCAGTAACATGTGTTACATACAGGAAAGTCATTTCACAAAACCGACCACAATAGGACGAGATGGAAGAAGTTGTTTGCGAACGAGTTTTTTTTTTTTGTTTCTCGTCGCATATTATCGGACTGGGTCTCGTTTACATCATAAGCCAAAGGGCACGACAATGTTTTTGCATGACCACATTTTCTTGCAGGTCGAGCGTTTAAACTCACGAAAAAAATGTCCTTTGCATGCATGAAACGGCAGCATTCGTTGTAGCATGAAATATTCACGCTACAGTTAGAAATGGACGAGGCAATAAGGAGAATACAGGAAGCGCCATTCCTGTGTTTTTTTACAGTCCTATCCGTGCCCAAAGAAAATTTGATTATTTCGTGCCGCAACGTGTGACCGACTAGCGCCGAAATGTTTTTTTTTTGTTAAGTGCCATTCATTATAACGAGAAAAACAACCTTTTGTAGTCTATTTTGTCCACAGGAAGACCGAAAAAAATATTCTTGTCAACTTCTGGCATGTTCGCCGCATGCCGAGTGGCTGCTCTGCCCTTGCAATTTTCCCATATTTTATGAACCATCCTATCAAAAAACATCACTCTCTATCAAACGAGAGCAACCAGCCCTCAAAACCAGCACGTCATTCGGCCGCGCCAAAACCGCAGCGCGTACAGCGAAAACTGAGCCCCAGTTCCTGACGTGGCAGCGAGCGAACGCGTTCTGTTACGAACAAAGATTTCCCATCGCAGCCTTGCGTTTTTAATGATTATCGCGATTGCGATATCTTCAAAAGGGCGAAGTGGATAGGTTTAAAAGTGCGAATGTCAGCGACGCAGCGGCTGGCTCAGTAATACACCAGCTCTTTGGTGGATTATGGAATCTGACTCTGGTTTTTCCGAGGGAGCTAACGCCACACGGAGCGCCGACAGTATACATTGAGGGAGAACTGATTGCCGTATACGTGGGCATCCGAGATTTTCTTCATTTTCCGGGAGGCGTAAAGTTTCTCGTGCTTTTCCACAAGCTGCTTACGTACGCCCTGCGCTTGCTGTGCTCGGACAATGGCCAGCACAAAGCATATCAATTGCCCGAAATGTCATGGATGTGCGAATTCACAACAGACATCCGCCAAGTCAACGGTGGGCGACAGTGAGGTGACAGACGCTTTTCTGCGAGACCCGATGAACGCCGTTGTGCCAGCACACTAGGGGCCGGATCCACAAAACTAACTAATGAACAAAATTGCGCGCAATAGAATTTTTTTAGCCTTATAGGAAGTACTTCTCCCGGTATAAGTTTCTCGATTGGCGTTAAACGTGAAACACGCGCTAAAAACGCACGCACACACGACAGGAACACAAGGACAAGGACGTGCGCCACTACCAACTAATTTATTGAAGTGGCACCCATCCAAATATATAGTTTAAAGCATATATTAGCCACGCCCTCTTTTTTATCAATTAGTGGATGAAAAAATTAGAAAAGCACAAACACAAACCTTAACAAAAAAACGAAGCACTGTGACCTTGAAACAGCAGAATTCATAACATCAAATTATGTCCTGTGGAAAGTCTCCGCCGCGGTGGTCTAGTGGCTATGGTACTCGGCCGCTGATCCGAGGGTCGCGGGATCGAATCCCGGCTGCGGCGGCTGCATTTCGATGGAGGCGAAATGTTGAGGCCCGTGTACTGTCCGATGTCAGTGCACGTTAAAGAACCCCAGGTGGTCGAAATTTCCGGAGCCCTCCGCTACGGCGTCTCTCATAATCAGTACTGGTTTTGGGACGTTAAACCCAATAACTCATCAAGTCCTGTGGAAAGGCAAGGCTGCTTCGCTTATGCATGCACCAGATGTCCGTTTTATAAAGAGAGGCTCCAAACTTATCCTCCCGTGTGGTTTGGCGATTTACCTAGGATGATGATCTTATAAAAGCGTGCCTCTCAACCAAAATCACAAATATGGGCAACCAAAATGAATTACATCAGCGCCATGGCGCACTTTTTTGTTATAGTGGCTTTTTTGCGCCCCTTGCAACCTCGTCTGCTCCTTCCGCAGATACGAGGGCAGAGCCCAGACAGTTTATCAGAGGTCGCGAGAACAACCACAACACCATTCCTGCTCGTTACTTTGTTCTAATTGGGCAAGATAATGTGCGCCTAGGACATGGGTAGTAATGGCCTCGCAGTGCGTCACTGAGACCCCGCCCTTACCTTTCTGGCTTTGTTCTTTACCTTGTGTAGGAGTGATTCAATGATAGCGGTCGTGCAGATTTTGCGGCCTGATGTATTTATTTATTTTGCTGCGTTTCAAAATAACCGTAATCTTCGTTGTTTCTCTCCATCGCGCGTAATGTGCCACCTCTTTTTCATCTATTTTTATGACATCTCGTGGTCTCTTTACGCTTTCAATCATCCTGCACTTCGTTCTTGCCTTCCTTCATATTTTACTCCACGTACAGTCCAGGCTGCGCAGAAGAACGAAAATTAGAACATGGACTCTGTGTAAATATGTGACGTCAGAATAAGAAAAATATTTCCTATTGTGAAGTTGAAACTGAGCGTGAGACGCTCATCTGTAGACAACTCAGTAATGACCGGGTTAACGGAATGCACTGACCGGTAGTCAAAATACACATCACAGCTCCTTAACAAACGCTCTATTAGTAAAACTAAGGTATATAACCACGGCGCTTTTCGCCTTTTGAGCCAAATCTTTGGCAGGACTCATAAACATAAGCTTGGAATCAATTGAGCCTTTATACACCGAGCTTGTCTGCGTACTAACGCTAACAGATTTCACTTAAGAGGTTATTCCGGGCGAGCCCCGAAGCAGACCGTGCATGGAGCCGTCGGTGTCGCTTATAACCAACTTTTTAGGAGTGCCCTTCAATCAAAAAGCACAATGAAAGACAGTGTCCTGAAAAATCCGTTTTGGACAGCCTGCGGCATAGTTGTACTGAATAGATGTGTCTAGAATCCGCACTTTTTGAGAAAATACTATCCAATAGCTTCCACGACCTCTGTAAGAGCAGCAGCAAGGAAGCACGTTGTTAATTAAAAGTATGATATTCATTTCCCCACAGACTCTTACGAGGTGTCAGCACATGTTGTTGACCACTCCAGGGTGGTCTTCTCATGGCGATCCTCGGAACCAGTGGGCATCTTTAAGGCAAGTTTTACACTCAGTACTAGCGCTAACTGTTGTGCACTGACCTTTTCTATGCTGTGCATATCTCTAATTTTGTCTCGTACGCCAGAGCAATGACACCTTTATGTACGCTGACACTGAGTGAAGCATCAAAGCACTTGGGTTTCACAGCTGGCGCGCAAAAGTGGAAGTGTGTAGTCGTCATGTGGAAAAAGGAAAGGAAGGATGAACGCGTGCAGGAGAGCACCGCGAGAAAAGAATTTGGAATTCTCAGCAGCCATCGGTAGCTTCCTTCACGGATCACTAGCACATTTCTGTAAATTTTGTGCCGAAACCACCCTTGCGGGAATGTTCCCTTCAGCGCACGTCTGAAGTGGCTTCCTGTTCGATTCCGTCATGCTGCAGGCGACGAGGAATGTTTGTATAACACATTCATAATCCCTAAACCGCAATCGTTCATGACACGTAATCCATGCGTTCCTGTCCAGTAATCGTTGAGGACACCTGGCCTCACTGTACCGTATGGATGGAATCGACCAAGCGGGCTGCTCGACGAGCACAGAATATGAATATTCTGCAAAAGGCACAGCCCCTAGTGACAGATCCTATACCGTGGGTGAACCGAGATTAACAGGTGTTTATGGCCATTTTCCGGCTAGAAAAAGCGAGCTCTCGAAGCTTAACGACGCGCTTGAAGAGTCCGTTGCCAATGGTGAACTTGCCAAATGCGTAATGGTGGGAGAATATATGGACCAAACCATCAGCACGCTTGTCGAGGTTCGCCGCAAAATCGTTGCTCTGCGACGTGTGGACAGTGCAGCGACAACTGCTCCTCAGAGTGAAATGTCCACAGTGGCTAACGCTACACTCTAAACCAAAATGAACGAAAAGGGGCATGCTGTTCGTTCTTTCGGGGAGTGAGTAGGCTGCCACAGCTTTTGAACCAATTTTGGAGTGACTGCGAAACGAACAGCAGTGGTTCAAGTTCTTAGTCCGCCGCAGTTCCCACTCGACGTTTCAAAGTTACCCTCGGTAGAGCATTCCAGGCAGACTAACTGTTGGACCAGTTCCGACCAACTGGAAAAAAAGGAAAATGAAGGCTGCGATCACATTTTTACTCAATTTGCGGAGCCTCTATTGACACACACGCAGACTTTATCAGCATTTAATGTCGCATATACAGACAGGCATGAAGTCAAAGAAACATCGCACACGTATACACGCAAACATATACACAAGCACAGAAAAGTCATGATCCACATGGACCACTCACCTCACACAACCGTACACCGACCATCGGGAACACATAGCTTAAAATACTGATCTGCCATTAAGTGCCGGTGGGAAGTTCCTGTTTTGTGCAATTACAAAATGAATATTCACAGAACGGCTGTGCGGTAAACGTCGGCTCTTAGGTTACCCAGCATCACACGGCCCTTACAAAAATGCTTATAGAGATTTAATTTAGGCTGTATTGAGTTTCCTCCATAAGATGTATTGTGTACAAATTAAATTCCTATCGACTTTTCCTATTGAAAATCATGAACAGACTGGCCACCGTGTTTCAATTGTAAGTTTCCTTTTGCGTTCCAATTAAGCGTATTTTGAGTCAGTCAAAAGGACCTATTGAGCTGAAACTGAGCTTGTTTTGGCTGTTTATAATAAGTTGCAATTGAAACAGCAGCAAAGACAGGATATTCAGCTTTTATTCAGCTCCATCAAACGACGCTTGTACGCAATAATGCAAACCGGAATTGTAAAAAAAAATTGCCTGCGTGTATCTACTGCGGATTCATATTCATAAACTTGTGTCCGCAGTAGGCACACACAGACTAGGAGCATAACAGGCACATGACCTCAATAGGTACGCACAACACTGCAGACTAGGGACTTGAGAAAACAGGTAATGGGAGGAAAAGAAAAGACTACGAGAGCTACAACGTCCTGCATGTTTTACATCCGCATAATCTACACACACACACACTGCTAAGATCAAGGTAAGATTCCAACGAAAAGAATAAACGTCTCCCACGTGTGCCTCTTTGGTAAGAAAATCGAAAAGGCGGGAGAGTTAAAGAAAAAAAACATGCAGAAAAACCCTATTAACAAAACATTCAAGGACAATAAGCAATACTTAACACGCGATTAGAAGAGATAAGAAGTCCGATGATCCGTAAGACTACTTGCTAACACGTGGCCTTATCCGTGGCATTCGAGCCGATAGTCCATAAAACAAGCAACGGGCTGTCGATTCTTCGCTACGCCGATCTCTGCTTAAAGCACTGGTGGGCTTGTTCGGCGTGTCCGTGTGCTTGCAGAAAACACCACCTTCGTAACATCACCCTTCGGCCGTCCTAGTCACACAACAACCGCGCGAGCACTTGTAAAAAATTCTGCCACACGTTGTTCTCGTTGGCCCTGCGCGACAGTGCCCTGTCGCCACCACTGACACGTTTCATACTTGAGCTGCAACACTGGGAAGGCTACGCAAGTGGTCCCTAAAGAGAGGTGTATCGCTCCGACACAAAAACGAGAGACACAAAACACAGACTGCAGTTGGGAGCGTGTTTTGTTAAGCTGATCAGAACTGTGCTATGACGTGAGACTGCGAGCGAGGCATTTATTCTTTTTCGCTCCCGCAAGAAACGCACTACTTTTTGGTCGCGGAAATAGAAAGAGTAAACATGAGCACCATCTTTTACAGCGCTGCACGTGCAGGCACGCACCCCGACTGCCTACCGTGACTAACTTGACGCGAGTTTTGGTACACAAAGGGGCTGGCCGTCAGCGCCCCTCTGCCGGAGGGGCGAGCGGTCTCCTAGGGACGCGTTCTTGTGTTTTTTGCAAATTACCCCTTCCCCCTGAGGCCTCTCTATAACTACTCCAAAATAAAGTTCTTTCTACCTCTACCAGTTTCCCTTGACTGGTACATGAAAGTTTCATACCCTCAGTAGTTAACATGCGTGACAGGCTTTATCTGTGTTTTTATCTTAGTTGATATGCAGTGATATTAGCAATAATAAATTCGCTGTTTATAAAAACAAGCCATACGAATGGCATCAGCGAGAACATTTTTTCTCACAGCTTCCGTGTAGATTGTGATCACGAACGCACCGCATTTCGTGCCTGAAAAGACACGCTTCCCTGAAGATTTAAGTAATAGATGACTGCTTCAGTAAGGGTTATAAATATAATGATAAGATTGGTTTATGCGCCGTGCAAGGCGAGTATTCCCGAAAGTGTGTTCCGCCAAAAATATCCACAAGAGAATGTTTCAGACAGCACTGATGGTATACGTCATTCGTAATCCCGGTCGGCCATGGTAGCAAACATTCTACAAAAGATAAATGTTGTGAGTTCGACATCCGAATTAAAATGTAGTTACTAAAATGAGATCATTTTGACAAAGTTCAATATAGGGTCAATAAGATTTCTACTGAGTGCGATTCAATTGAACCTTGCTTATATTTTGCCAATTGAATTGATATCGACTGAGAGTCAGTTGACGCTTTCTATTATTATGCCAATAAAATTTTTATTGAGGGCGCTCAAAAGAAATTGCCGTTTAAATGATTTTCTATAGACTCAAAAGGAACTCGATACGCAGTCAATTGAAACGCAAGGTGCATTTTTGTAAAGGGGATTTAAACTAAACCCCCATTATGGTCACCGCCTTTTTAATTAGCGAATTCCAATTATTAGCGAACACCTTGTCCATTGAAGCGAACGCGCGTCCGCAGTGCCGCTGCGCGAGCTCATAAAATGCCCCTGAGCACACACACACTAATGGCAAATATTCAGCCGCGGCGGCGAAGAAACGCGATGAAGTTGCCCCGGCGGTTTACCTTCTTGCCGAAGTCGTCCCTAGGCCTTTTCCGTAGAACACGGTTGTACAACAAATGACGAGAGGCCCTCGCAAAGCACTCAGTCCTGTTCTGCTTCTACGTTCGTTATTCACCGCACAAATGAATGACAGGCCTCATCGTCAGTGTCACGGTTTAGATGTGATGTACTTACCCCACTCACTACGAACGAGACGCCTCGTAGTCAAGGTATACAGCGTAGTCGCTGTGCGCCGGCGGCAGCACGTTGGTTCGGTCTGCAACGCACTGGTGCTCGCCTTCGCGCTAGGTTCTTGACAGTAGTCGTCGCACGAGGCGAAATACACAATTTTAACTGCACTTTATTGCGCGATGCAGAGAGTATTTCCCGGAAAGCAAGGTGACGCTTCTGTTTCTTGCCCCGGCGGTAGCTGACTCCGGCAGCCGACGGGCTCGTTGCCGACGGCCAAATAGCGAAGCCTCTTTTCGCGTACAAATTGCAGCCAGTTAGTCTTCGGGCATTCGGCAAGCAACCGCTGACGATCAAAACAGCTTGCCTTTGTTATCGCTATAAATATTCCTCGTAATTCGGTGCGTTCAAGCAATGTACCCACAGCGTGTCGGCTCGGACGCTCTCACTGCACACTAAAAAATTTCTCACCCATAAGGGGAGTAAATGAACTTGTCCACAGAGCGACACCCTTTGGAACCTATTGGGTGCTTGAAAAAGGCTGCTAGGAAGGGGTGCAGAGGTCAGCACCCATAACTAAGGGTGCACAGCAAAGAATTATAGATGGTGTAGTGGTTGCACCCTTGCTAAAGGGTGCTATTTCACCGCGGCACCCATTATATGGCTGCTGGAAGGGTGCTCGGGTATAGTGCGTGGGGCGCACACACTATATCGGCAAACTCGTCGTAACCCTGCGCCGGCATCAAAGGCCTGAGACGGTAGCTCAGTGAGTCGTTTCCAAATATACGGCAAGTCCTGCCAGTGCCGCAAACAAATGCGCTACGCAGCCTCGCACAATTGATGTATGATCGTGTGACGGTGATGGCTCGCGCGCTTTATTTTTTATACGTGTGAAAGAAGCGACTTAATTCTTCCTGAACAACTCGAACAGCATGGCGCGGCCATGCAGCGCGGAAGCGGGCGCTCTTTTGTCCCCGCATTGGTATTTTCATGCAGGGCTTTTGCACACGAGACGCACTGGACCAAAATTTGGTTCTTTGGGATGAACCGTTGAACCTTTTGTCTAAAGCAATGCAGCTGGTCTACTTTGGACAAATTCTGGTTTAGGGTGTACTCACAGAATTATCCGAAGGTAGCACATTCGGATATCCCTAAATTTAGAGGCGACATTTTTGAACGGTAAGTTTTCTGTGAGTAGCCTAAGCAATCAGTTTACCTTACCGAACTTCTATAGACAACGGCTAAGTTATACTTATAACATTGTCTTCTGCGGTAAGCAGCAGCCATGGTTGGCACTTTTCCAACTTCTGAGACATGCTATGCCAACACCGTAGAGATATCCAAGGCATGCTTCGAGGGTCGCAAGAAAATAGTGCAGTACCACTTGTCAGCACTTCGCTCTCTACGTCATGCAAAGTCGAAAACGTACCTACAAGACCTCAGGCAATATACGACGCCACGCAACTAAACGTGCGCTCTCGGACTGCATTAAACCCGCCCAGTCTCAGTTTCTCTGCCATACTTTTGATATTCTACAGAATCCATTGCCATACAAAAATATTATGGGATATACAAGAAGGCGGAGCAAGCAAGGGCTTTAGGACAACATGGGTGTCATACTAACGTCCTGGAGCTCATACACCATACGCTGAATTAAAATAACTGTTCATGTTTACACCCATTGAGCTGAAAAGCCGGGAGCAGTGTAGAACATTCTCATAACAGCCTGCTGATGACCACGCTTATTAAATTATACGTAGCATCGCCGCCTTTCTCTCTATCGCCGCCTTTCTGCCGCACAGCACGTCTTGCAGCTCGAAAAAGCGCCTCTTCTGTAAATTAAGGAAGCACGGCACGCACCTGCGACGCGGGCCTTTCTATCTCCTTGAAGAAAAAGCTTGCCAAGGACAACCACTGTTACAGATGCAGTTCTCTCTGAAAATAGGCATGGTCATGCCGAGTGAAACTCACGTTATTAGGTTCCCATAGAAGGCGCGACAAGGCTGACATAAACGTGCCATAATGGTAGCCATGAATGTGCGACCGTCACTACAGAAAGGCTAAAACAGAGAATATGTCTTTAGCAGCAGCGGCTTCTAGTAGTTTCGAAGGGAACTTGGCAGAAATAAAGTGGATGAGATGCAGACCAAACAGCACACCAGGGAAGCGCCACTCTCAACTAATCAATATAGCGATTCACCTCGCTTCATAAATCCTACACATCCCACGCATCATGGGAATCGGCGTCATGCGAAGCATTCAGCAAGGAAACTGCCTTTCAACTCGTTGCCATTCAGCCAAATGCTACGAGTGGAATCAATGTCTTTGTGCAACGCGCCTTACAGGATGTATACTTAGCGCAGGCTAATCATGAACGTCGACCGTACTGTAGCGACTGAATGGTAGATGAGGGTCCGACGTGTAACGTGGGCATTCGCGGTCTATTTTGTCGAAGAAAAGTGCGTGCTGCTGTGCGCTGATGTGCGTAGTGTAGGCGTCGTTCGTTCAAATACTCCCACGTGATCGACCAAAATTAGGAAAAAGACAACGCAGCCCTGTCGGAAAAAACAGATGCTGGGCATGCTGGAAAACACTATAGCGGATTAATGTAGTGGGTGGTGCTGGGTGATGCCGGGTGTTGGGTGTGTTGGGCAAGATGGGTGGATGGAGGGTGTTGTGCATATTGGATGGTGGTGGGTGTAGGTGGGCAAGCTGGGTGTAGGCGGGCAAGCTGGGTGTAGGCGGCAAAGCAGGGTGTAGGTGGGCAAGCTGGGTGGTTGGCCAGCGGTAGATGCAGAGAGCCACGGGCTTCTTGGATGGACATAATTAGAAATTCTACTTTTGCTCATGCAGGTACATTAGCAAACTTACATTGATGGCTGAAATAAACCACATAAATCAAGCACAAGCAAGACATTGTGGCCCACACATTTTGCTCTAAATATGTTAAAAGGCCAAGCGGGCATTTCAGTGCCTTTCTTACAAAAAGCAGCGGATAATTTGGCTAATAAAATTAATTTATTTTGCCTTGAGGCATTCTTTTTTGGAGTCACCCTGACTTTCTTTGCTGTGCTGCTTCGGTGAAAAAGCTCCGTAAGTACCGCCTTATGGCGGCAATGCGGATATCCTTTGGCGGACCTTCACGTGGATGAAGTTCCACATATTTCTCCAGGCAACCTGCAAAATATTAAAAGAGCCACATCAAGCCAAAAAGGAACAGCACTTGAGAAGAACAATCACTGTACTGTCTGAAGTGATACTGTCATTTTTTTTCATATTAGTAAACTGACATCCCAACTAAACAGCATGTGCGCTGCAATCAGTATGTGTAGCAATACGCAGGTTGAATGTGTGCAGCATGATTCACTTACTTTTAACCATATCCACCTTTTCTTGTGTTGCTGGAAGTTTTTCAATGCCTGTAGAAAGGCTGCGGCATGCCTGGTCCGTCAAGCTGCAATTGGCAGCTTCAGCAGCGGGCCAGAAGTACCGTGCTTCAAGGCAACATTTTCCATCGATGTTGTCCTTCATGCCCAATTTTGACCTGCACGAATATATTTATGAAAGTATTAACTCTTTTTGAACAATACGGCCACACAGATGCACTCAAAGGTGAGTAGAGAAGAATTATAATGCAAACCTTCGCTGCCCATGGGTGTAAAACAATCAGCAGCAAAGTAAAACACAGAAATGCACACACAAAAGTAAATTTCAGGATCATTTTTATGTGTGCAAACCAGCTCCTCTGCCATCCCCCCCCCTGCCATTTATATAACAGGAATTCATTACTCTGCTACATCAGCAGCACTGCCCCAAATTAAAGGACTGCTGTCATCATGTGGCCCCAGGAGACAAATGTTGGCATCAACCCTGATGCAAGGACTTCCATTGATAAACACTACATTTTCGTTACATTTACTACTCCACAGGGATGATAGTGATATTAACTAAATTTTTCACCTACGTAGACATGCGCAAAAAGAACTCCCAACCATTCACAAAAGATTATTTCTACAGGTTTCATTAAACTAAATACAATGAAAATTAATGGTAGTTATCTCTCAATAACAGAAAAATCTGAGCTTTTCGCATGAAACTATAAGCTCGATAAGTTGTATGTGATGTCACTTGGCCATCAACTACTCTAAAAAGGCCCTCCGGCACTGCAAGGTCAGCTGCAGGCGCTGCCCCTACTGCCACTGGCACCTGGTGAACTACAGTCCGTGTGTGTGGCTTTGGACAGGGTACATCATTGTTTGTTCCTTCATAGCATGTTTGAAGCCACTGACATTCCTGCTTACAGGACCCTACCTACTCAACGCTATGTAATCACAAGCACCGTAAGAGATCAGTCAGTTCTCCATGAATCACAACAGTATTATCTGCAATGAAAACGTGATAATATACAGAAATGTTCCTGACATTAAGCGTACCATGCTTTCATACAGTAACACTGAAGCTACCAAGAGTTATCAAGCCATCAAATACAGCTATCAATGAGCAACCAGGCAACATCGCACCCACACACAATTCTCACAACCGCACATCTGCACAGTTAACCTAGAAAAACATTTAGTATGCTTTCTTTCAGCAATTGGTCAACACACATACTAAAACAAGAGACCTGCACAGGAAGAATGGAAAAACATGCTATAGGTTGGGAAGCAACTACAAAGATGACAATATCAATGCTCACATTCCAACAGTGTTTAAGTACACACACCGTATAGACGGCTACCAGACAGCCCAAATTTTTGCCCGTTAGTGAATACTTTCACATATGCCACATGGTATGAACTATGAACAAGCAGGCACATGTATCACTTAACAAAAGATACTTCACTTCATGTGTAGAACCACCAGAAATTTAAACAATATTAGGCACTTCACTCTGTTGACAGAATCAGAAATGTACTACCAGCTCCAATATAAGTGACACTTCTAAAGTAATTTAAGAAACAGCTCACTCCAGATAGTGCCTAATGCAGGCTACAAACAAAAAAAAATGTTAGAAAAAGAGGGCCCAGTTCAATCCGCACCTAATTTAAATTGTGAGATGTCTTTGTCAACATTCCATGGCTGTAAAACCTGTCTTCACCGATAAACACATTAACGAATGCGGATAATTACATTAGCCCAATTTTCCCTTTACACACTTCTCATTGACATGTGCAGATTTTTGTGCATTCATCACATGCTAGCAGCACACTAAATGGTGTTATATTAGTGGTGCAAACAACTGCTATCCAAACTCATTATGCAAGTATAATTATGTTAGCTACCAATGAAAAAGAGCGAAACAGAGGAAGTTCGAACGCATGAGAGTAGTAATAGAAACTAATTGCAACAGCCGACATATGTGAACCTGCAAACAGCAATAACATATGACTGAAGTTTTTTTTTTGAAGGGCGTTTTTTACAGCTAGCCAGCTCAAGAGCTATGTATTGTTAAGTGAATATAGCATTCACTACCTCATACCTCTGTAATTCTTCACATTTGTCACAGATTGGAATGAAATATAATGAATATATGTCAATGAAAGTTTCTCCGAAGTAAATTTGTCCTGTATTAAAGTTGTTTGCTTCATGAAAGGATGACGAATGGAATTATAACAACAGCAAGCCTGAGATAGTCGGATGAATTCATAATGAAATAAGGCAAGGCAAGCAAGCATGGATGCACGAGAGCTAGACAACACAAACACTAATGAAAAGGACAGCACAAAAATTATCTGCAGATGCCTCACATTAAAAATGCCAGCACTTTGAAAAAACTGCAGTCTACACCTGGCCCTTCCTTAAGTGATCCAAATGCTTCCAAATAGTTTCTGAATGAACCCACTGACTTATCATCCAGAAGCTGTTTGCAAACACGTGACTCCTTCCAGACAGGCCGAGATCCATATTGCAGTTTTTCAAAGTTCTGGAAAGTAGAATGGAAAGGCATGTGCGGTTAAGTGTTGTGCCATCTTCTTTTAAATTTTTTTTTCGTCAGCATTTGTGTTGTCTACTTCTCATGGCCAGTGTTCGCCTGCCTTACTTAGTCATGAATTCATACAGACTACCTCAGCTTTTTGTTGCTATAATTCCATTCGTCTTGCCTTCATGAAGCAAAGAAATTCAGGGAAGATTTATTTGAGAGAAACATTCATTGACAGATATTCAATATCTTTCATTTCTATCAGTGACAAATGTGAAGAATTGCAGAGGTAGGCGGTAGTGAACGCTATCTTCACAAAGCGATGCATGGCTCCCGAGCTGGCCAGCTATAAAAATTGCCTTAAATAAAAAGCTTCGTCATGCTATTGCTGTTTACAGATTCACATATCATATCAGATGTTACAATTTATTCCTATTGCTACTGTCATTTGTTCGAACTTCCTCAGTTTTTGTCCTTTTTAATAGCAGCTAACACATTTTTATACCTGCATAATGAGCCTGGATCGCAGTTGTTTGCAGCCCTAACATGGCAGTAAATGCACAAACGCTTGCATACATCACCGATAACCACAGCAATAGGCACGTTTCGCGAGTCATGTAGTTACACGTATAAAAAGCCAGACGATCATGTTCGTGGCGACAATTTTATGCTCCCTTTCATGGAATGTTCACGTACGATAGCGCGGGCGGACCAGCACTTCGCAATTGTTGCGACTAAGCTCTGCACAGACATCGTGCACACGCCAATTTAACGCCACTGGCACCGCACTCTGCACCACGCTACTCGATTTCCTTTGCTGTAAAGAGCGCACACAACAATGACAAGGCACAAAGCGCAGCATTCACAGCCACCTACCTTAGTTAAGAAACATGCTGATTCCAGTTTGCGTCGTCTGACGGAATTAAGGCGCTCTGCCGAGCCGCGTCGTTCGTCCGTAGGTCGAGAAGCGATGCGCCAACCCTCGATGTGTGCGAACGAGAAGGCATTTCCTAGGAACACACATCACGGAACGTAAACGTAGACAGCATTCCGGCACTGCTTCTCACTGATCGCGTACACACTGAAAGACGATGTTGCGACGACTCACGTCCCTCGGCGAATGGACGTCAACAAAGGATCTCCGAGGTGTCGACGCTGCCGGCTGCTGCTTTCTCAGTCTATCGCACACCGCACCTCACACTGGCTCAAGAAGGTCCACTGGAGCTAATGAGCACAACGCTAAACATACACCGAGATGCAGCGCAACCAGAAATCGTCCATACGAAAACAAATATCACCCCCACGTTGAACACGACATCCCCAGCGCGCCGCCATGTTTGGAAGAAAAAAAAACAGCAATAGCGCGATGGTGGCGACACCACGGGTTGCGGTTTCGGTTTCAAAATTTCAGACCAGTTGTGATGTTTTCAGTGTAAGGAAATACAGAAACAAATGCTCTGAGGCTAAAAACTGCAAACACAATTTAGTATTTATTTTACATACCATCCTGCAATTGGAATTTGCCGTAAGCTCTGCAGATTCCGTAACTTATGCGAGCTTGCATTTCGCGACGTTTTCCTCGGCCTCGGTCCAACGTGTTCCGCACATTGCATGTGTAACGCCAGATTGCATGCGCAACAGTACACAGTTGCCCTGTAGCGCATATTCTGCGCATTATCAGCTGCAGGCAAAATGATGTTATTTAACAATCAATACGGTTGAGGCGTGCGTGTGGAGGTAGTACAAATATTGATTGCTACAAGCAAAAAACAAAAAGAAAAACGAAGAAGAGGACAACGTAGTAGGCATGGTACACAGCGCAGGAAAAAAAGAAAACGAAAAACGAGGAGAGACTTGCTGTGTTTTGTTGTATCTGCCCTCGTTTTTGTATTTTTTTCCTGCGCTGTGCACCATACCGATTACCTGCATCACCAACTCGCCCAACCAGCCACTTTATCGATAACGTAGCATTGGACGAAAGCACTAATAACACTGCCATTAATCGCAGTTAGATATTTTCATAAAATAACATGAAAAAGAGTGCTAGCAAGAAACTGCGATAAGCATATACGCAATAATTCATGACACATTTGTTATCCGCTGCTTTTAATGTGACGCTTATCACAGCCACCCCAACTTGAGCTCTCCATTAAGTCTTAATTTGCAAAATACGGTTCTCTTCAGCATAGCATATTGCCTTCAATGATCTTTCACAGTATACCCACCACATCGCCCACTGCTTTCTAGCGTGACACTAATGGTGGGCAAAAGTTTCCAGGATTGTACACCATGTGCCACCATCGTTTATACCACCCTCGTCGCCTGCCCGCTGCTTCCCAGCATTTTCACGATGGTGGAAGCAGCCTCCCAGTTATTCCCAACATTGCCCGTCATCCTTTCCACTTTACCCACCTTCCGTACACCATGCCGCCCACCATTTCCCTGCATCGTACACCATAACCACCATCTTTTCCAGCTTGCCCAACATTATTTCCACCATAACCACCATATTTTCCAGCACCCATCATGGTGATTTTTCTGATAGGGAGTGCGAGCAGAATAGATGTATTTTTTCATTCAATTTTATTGATAGCGCTGAACACACGCGAAAAGCTCAAATCCCTTCAAAAAATCACCATCATCAGATGCGAGTCGAAAATGTAGAGAGGAGGTCACCAGCCAGCAACTGCAGACCCTCAAACCACAGGAAAAACGTACAACAGGCCAGCGGAGATGGAGGCAAAGGATAACACTGGAAACACTAATATTGGTAGGCACCATGGCTAGACACGGTCATAACACTTATAAAATCTGGGAATGGAATTGCAGAGGATACTCAATAAAGCGCGTGAATATGCAACAGTACCATATTAAAAACGAGCAGCCAGACGTGATACTACAACAAGAGACTAACCCTAAGGCTAAATTATCGGGTTATAGGTCATTTAACGAGACTACTCCTCTGGACAAACCGGCCGTTGCGACGTTAGTCAAACGCAACCTTACTGTAACGCCACACTAGATTAAGCACGACACGATACCGCACTTGCTACTGGAGATAGTGCCATCCAAGAAACGGACCACGGTCTTTTCATACTTAACGTGTACAGTAGCCCTAGACGTAATGACCGATTCCGAGCGTTACTCAAGAAAG
Organism: Hyalomma asiaticum; assembly: GCA_013339685.2. Lineage (NCBI taxonomy): Eukaryota > Metazoa > Arthropoda > Arachnida > Ixodida > Ixodidae > Hyalomma > Hyalomma asiaticum. The sequence continues at coordinate 11,219,225 of CM023481.1, read as the reverse complement.
TGGTTAGCATTGCGGGTAACTGGGCTGTGCTCGTGGCGGGCGACTTCGACGCTCATCCCCCATGCAACGTGGGGATACAACGTGGGGACACAAAGGCAGGTATTTGGGGGTGGACTCGCAACAGGAAGGCTTAACTCTCGTTGCCGATCCCTCTGCCCCTACTCGAAGAGGGAACAGCGTATGTATTGATACATAACCCGACCTCACATTTGTTAAAAACATCGGAAACATTCGGTGGACTGACACAAGAGGACTGACACACAGAGCCCGTCAAGGAGACTGACGGGCTCTGCCACAGCCTATACGCTGAAGACATCACCATGTGGGTAACGCAGGGATGCTTCGGCCAAATAGCACATACACTGCAGGGGGCCATTAACGCTTTTCAAAATTACTTACTGCTCCACAGGAGCAGTGGTCATTCCAGCAAAATCCATTACCATACGATTCAAGACGTCCCATTTTACAACTTCGACAGACTGCAGAACTCGCCGCTATTCATGCTGCGGTAGAGGTCATAATACAGAACCTTCCCATGCATGGTCAATATTCACCGACTCCAAAGCAGCTCTTCAGTTCCTTATATCACCATTTCGTCATGGACCTCTTGAGCAATTAGTCGCTGACATAAGAATTCTTCATCACCATGCAGTCGAGCAAGGACACGACATCACGTACCAGTGGATACCGGGTCACTGTGGGATGAGCGGCAATGACCTCGCTGATGAATGCTCCCGATCTGCTCACGATGATAACCACTGTAGAGGAATACCGTTCTCCAGGACCGACGCATCCGCAAGGCTTCAATCCCTAGCACGTGAACTTACATGTACACAGTGGAATTCATCAGAATTCACCGATGCTCGTGTCCACAGTTTGCACCCGGACCTTCAGTTCCACCTTCCGCCAGGAATACCTCGCGCTGAGCAGACGCTTTTGTGTCGCCTGTGGCTTGGGGTTGCCTTCACAAAGGCCTACTCATTTCGCATTGGAATGACAAACGACCCTAAGTGTGAGAACTGTGGCTGCGACGAAACGATACGTCATCTTCTTTGTGAGTGTCCCCGTTTCAGTGGCCCTAGGAAAGAACTTACCGCTCCTCTAGACAGACTTGACAGCTGCCCTTTGTCCGAGCAACGAGTTTTGGGACACTGGCCAGAACTATCGTCAGCACGAAAAGCGCTGAACGCGCTGTTACGATTTTTAAGGACGAGCGGTCTAAAGGACAGACTCTAAGCAGTGTCGCGTTTCCTTTTTTTTCTGTGCGTTTTTTTTTCTCTATCCTTTGCCTTTCTCTTGTCGTGTCTCCTTTCTATTATCTTTCATTCCCCTCACCCCCTTCCCCCGCACAGGGTAGCCAGCCGGTCTCAGCACTGGCTAACCTCCCTGTCTTTCTCGCTCCTTTCTCCTCCTCCTCCTCCTTACAAGGTACAGGCCTTACCTGCTCCGCACAGAAATCGGAGCTACTGGTCTAGAAACCTACGCTCAGGAGTCGCAAACCGAGATATAGCAAGCAGACAGGAGAGAACGCGGAAGGAGAGATACGGCTAACGACCGTGGAGGGCCACGTCATTCCCACCGTAGAGAGCATACGAGTACAAGGCTTGCACCTCGCAGCCAACGGGCGCAATGGCGAAACCATTCGTAAGTTAGAAAATGGGCTAGACCACACCATCAGACTGCTAAAACGCATTAGGAACAGGCACAGTGGCATGAAGAAAGGCAATACGATTCGTCTCGTGCACGCCTTCCTCCTCAGTAAAATCACGTACGTTGCTCCTTACCTGAAGTGGCAGGTTGCCGAGAAAGAAAATTCGAACGCTTAATCAGGAAGGTTTATAAGCAAGCCTTAGGATTACCAAAAAACACGAACACGGCGAAATTGTTGGAACTAGGATTGCAGAATACGCTGTACGAATCGGTAGAAGCGCACAACATAGCCAAATGCGAAAGACTCAAAAACGAAAACTGGCAGGTACATCCTCGGACTAGGCTTAGGTTACCATACGCAACACAGAGAAAAAGCAGGCGTACTCGTGAGAATCAGAGACAGAATAGTGGTCCCTCCGTTACCGAGAAGTTTGCACCCAGAGTATCACGCTGCTAGAAGAAAAAAGCGGGCGCAGGATTTGCAGAGGAAATTCGGTAAGTGCGAAGCGGTCTTCGTTGACGCGGCCCGTTACGCTCGCAGGCGCGGCTACGCGGCCGCGGTGGTCGACCACGAAGCCAAATGCAAGACGAGCGTTACGGTTAGAACCCAGCACGTAGAGACGGCCGAGGAGGTGGCCATCGCCCTTGCGCGGTGGCCATCACCGAGGCTGAAGTAGTGATTAGCGACTCGCAGATGGCGATACGAAACTATGCTAACGGCCGGGTGTCCCGGGAGGCGCTGCGAATATTGGCGATAAGTGAGGACAAAATCCGAAACAAAATGACATAATTTGTGATATGGACCCCCGCACACACACTGCCCGCTGACCGGCAATGAGGCTGCAGACGCGGCGGCTCGAGAGCTCACGAACCGAGCCACCGAGCCGCTGCGCATGCCGATGCCGCCTCTTCCGAGGCCCGAAGCGAGGAAGTGTGTGAGGGGGGCAACGTATGAGTAGCTACAGTGAGATTACGCAGCACTGCAGGATAGGTAGGCGTGAATACCCACCACTGCATAGCAAATTAACTAAGAAGGAGGCACTTGCATGGACACAACTACAAACACACACTTATCCAAATCCAGTGATCTTTCGCCTCTGTTACCCTGACCTGTATTCTTTAGATAAATGGAAAGTGTACGACTCCCGGGCAATATTAGGGCATATGTTATGGGAGTGCTCGAGTCTGAACGACGCTATCAGCAGTACAATCGAGGAGGCAGTCACGCAGCGCAGGACGCGCTGGGGGGACGCTCTGCTCAGCACCGCATTAGAACAACAGCTACGGGCCGTCCAGACAGCCGAGGAAGCCGCCCGAGCCCAAGGGCTCGCGTCCGATGCCTAGGCTGGGGTTCAAGCCCGCCCGATCTGTCATCGCCGGATTTCTAAATAAAGTTGTTCACCACCATCATCATCATCATCATCATCATCATCACAACTGCTGGTGCAACATGTTTACTTAAGACACACCCGTAGGGGAGGAGCAACCGTACCTACCCCATTGGTAGTGTGCTTTGCACCTCGGTGCCCGGGCTCAACTTACCTTTCACTTCGTAGGTAGTGTGTGTGTGCCTGCTTGTTTTGTCTTCACTTCAATGGCAACCTACGAGAAACACCGTGCCTTTCTTGTTTTCCAGTGTGTTATTTTGATATGTCAAATGTTTATTTTAGTTGGTCCTTGATTGGCATGGGGAATAAAATTCAAAAAGCTGTGCCGCACACCTGGATACCACGGGCCGAGCACTACGGGTATAGGTCACAAGAGATTGCGGAGATTACATGACGCGCATCACAAGCACATGATATTGGTGATGTAATCCCTCATTCTCTTATTCCTCATTCGTGTTCCCTCATTCATGTTCGCCATGAATTCATAACCTGTCATTAGGATATTTGTCTGTACCAGGTGAACGAGACGACCGGTACAGCGCCGAGACGTAGGCGGCTAGATAGATAGATAGGTAGATAGATGTATAGATAGATAGATAGATAGATAGATAGATAGACAGACAGACAGACAGACAGATAGATAGATAGATAGATAGATAGATAGATAGATAGATAGATAGATAGATAGATAGATAGATATGTTCAAAGTGACTGTAGTTCGCCATAAAATGCTTCGCATTTAATATCGACACACTCAGTTCTTTTGGTTTGTTTGCGGGGCGCGCCGTGATCACGTCCTCGTGACGCGCCGCGGAGGCCGCGTTAAATTTTGCATGCTGCTTCGGAAATGGTGCCGACCTTTGTAGAAACTTTTCATGCCCGACGTGCCCATTCGAGTTCTTCCTAAAATATTAGTGATTATGACAGAACGCGCTGTGACAAATATGTGAAAACCCACGAAATTTACCACTAGTACGTTTTTATCATTTGCCGACGCCTGTTGACGCCCGCATAGTTTTGCTGTGTGGTTTGATTTTCCTTGCTTGGCAATGTTTCGCGTACTGAATAGTTCGTCATCCGATGCCTTCAGTTCTGCTGCGTTCCTCGCCGTCACGACCTGACTTTGGACACTACTAGAGCCTCCGCATTCGACCTTCATGAAATGCAGCCGCCGCTGCCTGGATTCAATACTGCGAGCTTCGGATCGGAAGCCGAATGCCATAGCCACTAGACCACTTTGGCGGGGCCACATCATGTGGATTAAAACATTATATCCAAGAGGTGCAATGCTTTCTTGCGCATGCAACAGAAGCATCACGTTGCAGGCTCTACCTTTCTTTTAATGTGGTATGCGTTCAAAATTTCTCTGGTCAAAGCATTTCCACTCCTGCCCAGTATTAGAATACCAGTCAGCAGTGGCTAACAGGTGCAGGAAGTACAATGTGTAGGAAGTGGTCCAGGTTTTCGAAGCTCTCCAATACGGCATCTCTCATAATCACATCGTGGTTTTGGGACGCCAAACCCCAGAAATCAATCAAAATCCCCTACTCGAGCACTCACGCAACGGTTAGTCCGATGTAAAAACGTTTTTTTTTTGTGATTACATATTTTTTCAAGCGTGGCTTATCTGGTGACAGACTAATGCCATTTTCTCGGCTCACTAATATTCCCTTATTTTACAGCAAAATTTCTGAAGACACTTGTTCTCCTTTCTCTGAAAACAAGAATGAGATATACATTTACCTCGCATGCACAAGGGCAATTTACACTTAGGTAATGGTAGCGGTAGGGCGCATCCTTTGTGGGCTTCCAGAACACATATCACTTAGTGGTTCATGCGAGAAAACGATGCGAGAAAGCGTCAAACGGACGCATGGTTACGCCATGGCAAGCTTCCCATATGCTAGGTGAAGCCATACGCTTGGTGAAGCTATGCTCAGCACAAATAATTGGCTCCTAGTGCTCTTTCACCTTGCCACGGATAGGTCGTACGTCTCACTATATGTCACCAAGGCTGGTCTAGCATATCTTAAGCTCAGATTGGTTGGCGATACACACGGAAAATGGCGCATTGCTTTAACCCACTGACAACCAGCCAAAGAGTATTGCATGCGCTGAATGCAAGGGTCAAGCGTACCTTTGACGTCCACCAGTGTGATTTTCAAAACATTTAAGAACTTTGCCTTTCAAGGACATACCTCCACAACCGGCCGTAATTTGTCCAGTCTGCAAGAAAGTTATCATCATGATGGAATATCATTACAAAGTGTGCGAGAACTTATATGAAATGGACAGTATTTACGCGCGCACTTTTTGCGCTCATGTAATCAGCTCACCATAGAGGAAGGCGGGTGCGTTTCCTTAAGCACAGCGTACTCTGTTATGTATAGCAAAAGGGCGAGAAAGGGAAGTCGGGATAAAGAGGAGTTACCGAGCAAACTATTGCATAGACGTACGTTGTAACATACGAAAGGGCTGGGATGGGGTACTGAGTGTGGGAAGTGGAAAGAAGAAAGCATGTCTTAGCTTTGTATTGCATGGTACAACAAGATGATGCGAAAGGGAAGTGGGGATGAGGAAGGGGAAAGCATGAAGCATAACATAGACTTGTACAGCGTACTACAGCAGAGGGGTGGGAAAGGGAAGTGATGATGACGGGAATGAGTAAATCGTAGAAAATAATTATGGTTCGGGGCACGAACGTACGCTTTCTTCTGCCACCAATGTTGGGAGCACGACTCAGCATTCGTGCAGGCACGGAGTGATATTGTAACGTAGCGCTGGAGGAGCGTGAAGGACGATAAAGAAGATAGCGCGCGAGGTTTTTAAGGGATCGGCAGCTTCTGACCGTCCATGTATTGTTCATCTGCTTTCACCATTCGCTATGGAAATAAATCCATCGTCGCATCCGTAACAGCTTTGGTGGAGGTGCTGGGTACTCGACGCCCTGGACCACCCAGCCGAAGAAGTTCGAAGAAGCAGGCGAGTGGCCGGGCTACCACCAGAACCAAGAAGCATGACCGACAATGGAAAAGGAATCCGACGAGCCGTGATGAAGCATCGACCATCGCTATCGACGTGGAGCAATGAACTCGTGGACCAAGCCCGCAACCTAGCTGCTAGGCGCCGGAACCACGGATATTTTCTGGCAAACCAGATGAAGATGTTGACGACTGGCTAAGGCACTACGAAAGAGTAAGCTGTTACCATAATTGGAATACACCCGCTAAACTCATGAATGTGGCATTTTTTCTCGCCAGTACCACTCTACTTTGGTTTGACAATCATGAACGTATGCTGACCACATGGGAAACGTTTGTTGCGGAATTCAGAACGTGCTTTGGAGATTCCTGCTCTAAAAAGAAGAGGGCGGAACAAACGCTATCGCGCCGTGCTCAGTTGCCTGGCGAAACGTGTTTAAACGTGCCTGGCGAAACGTGTTTAAATTTTAAAGCTTTGCGGAAGCGTAAGCGCAAACATGTCCGACGAAGACAAAGTTGGACATCTGCTAAAAGGCATATCAGAAGACGTTTACAACTTTCTTATTGCAAAAGGCGATCTAGGCACCCCTACTGACTTCAGGAGACTGCGCCGCGCATATTAGGCTCTGAAGACTCGAAGAATACTCCCGAAATTTAGGCGCTTGGAGAACTTCACTGCAGATGCGAGTATGGATGTCACCGCCTGCGAAGACATCTCCTCGGTAGTGCGTCGAGTTGCTCGAGAGAAGCTCGTGCGACTTCAGGACGCGGACTATGGCTGCCAATGCACGTTCGATGAGTAAATGCCAGAGCAACCATTATCCTGGGCACGACAACGCCCCATCGAGCGTCGCCAGCCACCTGAAGAAGCGCAGTTCAACGCGAGCTTCTCTGCTGTCCCGAGGAGTGACACTCGATATCAACTGACACCACCTAGACCTAGACCTGCTGCGGAGCCTTACCAAACGTCCCGACGTCCTCAGTCGAACTACTACCAGGCGTCACGACGCGCTTCTGAGCTCTACAGTCACACTCCAAATGCCGCGGCCGCGATTCACCTGTACGCTACACTTGCGGAGTTCGATGAGTGTCATTTTGGCGAGCGTCAAGCCTTTGTGCTTGGATATCTGGTCGACAAGGATGGGAAACGGCCTGACCCCTAGCAAATTGCCGCTGTTCGTGACTTCAAACAGCCGAAAACAGTGAAGAATCTCCGAAGCTTCCTGGGTGTAACTTCATATTTCCGCAGACTTATCAAAGACTTTGCCCAGGTCGCTCATCCGTTGACATGCCTCCTTCGCAAAGACACTCCCTACCTGTGGACTGCACAGTGTGACGCTGCTTTTGAGCAGTTTAAGTTCCTGCTCACTTCTGGCCCACTCCTACGTTACTCTGATCCGACGGCATTCACAGAACTCCTAACGGATGCAAGTGGTGTGGGCGTTGGTGCCGTGCTCGTCCAACTGCAGGATGGACGCCAAGACGTGGTTGCGTATGCAAGTCGCACCCTGACAAAGGCTGAGAGCAACTATACCGTGACAGAATTGGAATGTCTTGCAGATGAGTTCGCCGTCCACAAGTTCAGACCATATCTGTACGGCCGACATTTCAAGATCGTTACAGACCATCATTCCCTCTGCTGGCTTGTTGGCCTGCGCGACCCAACTGGCCGATCGGCACGGTGGGCATTAAGGCTTCTTGAGTACGACTTTGTTGTGGCCTACAAGAGTGGTTGCTGTCATGCATATGCCGACTGTCTGTCTCGTATCCCCTTTCAAAATAGCAGCACAAATGACGATGATTTCGACAACTACCTTTCTGTTGCCTCCTCCGAGTTTTCCAATTTTGACATCTTTAGGAATGAGCAACAACGTGATCCTTCACTATGACCACTTATTGAGGCTGCCCACAGACCTATACGGGAAGCGCCGTTTGTTGTTCGCGATGGTTTGCTATATCGCAAGAATTATTCTGGCAGCGGAGCTCCGCTGCTTCTCATCGTTCTAGGGTGCCTGCGCCTTGCGGTTCTCAGGGCCATGCATGACGACATTACGGCCGGACACCTCGGATTTGCTCGGACGCTTCATCGCATTCGACAACGCTTCTATTGGCCACAACAATGGAAGACGACCAAGCAGTACGTGGCCAGTTGCGATGTGCGCCAGCGTCACAAACACCCGACTACCTCTCCTGCGGGCATGCTGCATCCAGTGAAGCCACCGACGTCACCGTTTGAAAAAGTGGGCATAGATTTACTCGGCCCTTTCCCTAAATCTTCAAGTGGGCGCCGCTGAATAATCGTGCGTGTAGACTATTTGACGCGCTATACGGAGACTGTGGCATTGTTTCAGCCACAGCCTCTGATGTGTCGTCATTTCTGCTGCATTCGATTGTCCTCCGCCACGGAGCCCCCCATGCGGTGATAAGTGATCGCGGTCCGCAGTTGATCGCTGACGTTGTAGAAGAACTACAGCGGCACTGCGGATCTCAATATCGGCATTACACGCCTTACCATCCGTAAACGAATGGTCTAACGGAGCGTACCAATCGCACTATTATTAACATGATATCCATGTACGTCTCAGCTGACCACAAGAACTGGGATGCTGTACTACCTTTCGTTACGTACGCATTTAACACTGCTAAACATGAAGTCACGGGGTATGCTCCTTTCTTTCTGTTCTACGCTCGTCATCCCCAGAGCTTCCTCGATACCATGCTTCCGTTCTCGACAAACGAAGACATTAGTGTCGCGCAGACTTTGTGTCGTGCCGAGGAAGCGCGTCGTCTTGCTTGACTCCGAACCCTCTCGTCAAATGCCCATGCCAAGGCCCGTTACGACGCAAGACACCTTCCGCTTACTTTCGCCAAAGGCGAATATGCTTAGCTGTGGACACCAGTTCGAAGAAAGGGCCTATGCCAAAAGCTTCTCTCCAAATATTCAGGCCCATTTGTTATACTGAACTGCTAGAGTGATGTGACCTATGTCGTCGCCAAGGTCACGGCTAACTGCTGTTCCCGCAAGACGCAAGTTGTGCACATCGCGCGACTGAAGCCCTGCGATATACGACGTATACTATGAATCGCTCTGCGAGCGTCGTCTGCGCCGGAGGAAAATGTAACGTAGCGCTGGAGGAGCGTGAGAGACGACAAAGAAGATAGCGCGCGAGGTTTTTGAGGGATGGGCAGCTTCTGACCGCCCATGTCTTTGCTCAACTTCTCTCAGCATACGCTTTGTAAATGATGATGAAATTCATTTATTAAGGAAGGGAGGACCGAAGGTCACTGGTGGGGAGAGAGGGTAGTGGGGAGGGGGTAGGCAAACACTAAATCATGCGCGCTAGGCCGCTAGAAACTCCAAAGTGGGCCAGTGTAACGACACGATCAGGGTGTTCAAGTATATCCTTTTGTAGAGCATTCAGATCTGTGTGTAAAAATATATCGCTGTTTTTTCGATGAGGGCGAAAAGCAGGGCAGTGGAGAACGAGGTGGTCGATGTTTGCTGTGCAGAAACAGTGGCAAAAGGTGCATACGCAGGGGGCAGATGTGTCGATGCCCCTCTTCATGTCTGCGACAGTCTGCCATTTATGGATTATATCAGGGGTAGTGGCTGTGTTTGCTAACACTTTGTTTATAAATATTTCTTGAGAGCGACTGAGGGCGAGGTCCTTGAAGATTCGAGGAGGCGTGACGTCTTTGAGTCTTTCGCGATTAAGGAATCTCAGAAAGCTTCGCAGACGTGCCATGTAAAAGTGGGAGTTCGGCGTCACATTCACGTATGGGTGGTCGACGAGATCGGGAGTCCCACGCAGGAGAGGTTGGAGATGATAAGGTAGAACTCCAGCGTTTGAGGTGGCAAGACTGTGTGCCACCTCGTTACCTCCCCCTTGGATTCCCACGTGTCCCGGCGTCCAGGCAACCCTAGCGTCAATACCATTTTTCTGTTTGTGTTGGAGAATCTGACGGATGCGCAGAGCCGTGATATCTTCAGTATTAGGATTCTCAACTTCCTTCAGTGCTTCGAATGAGTCAGTGTAGATAGTTGATGGCGCCGGGTTGTCCTGTAAGGCGGTCCAAATGGCCAAAAGTTCTGCATGTGTAGGAGTTGCATGGTCCAATGTGCAGACGTAGCGCTGAGCTTCACCTGTCGAAGGTTTGTACCATGCCAGGGCTAGGTGTTCGCCATCATGCGCGGCGTCAGTAAATATCGCATCATTGCTGCATTGACTGTGCTGGCGCGAAAGTCGCTGTCTGGCTGCAGAGGCCCCACTCGCTAGTGGAGCGGATGTCTTGGAGGGGCAGAGGCGAGGGAAAGCAAGGAAGTTATCTTCGTCAACGGTGTGACATGGATGTGTGCGAATTCGTCTGGTGTCCCAAAGCAGGGTGTCCCGTCCTTGTAATGTGAGGTGCAAACGATTATTCAACGATGTCTGAGCATTGCTCAGGATATCTTCGATGGGCGGCATGGGCGTTAACTCTTCCAGTTTAAGCGTGTTCGTGAATCTCGGGAGGCCTGTGATAGTCCTCATAATATGTCGGTGAAGCACCAGCATTGTCTTCTCGGCTCTTCTTGATAAAGAGCTTTGTAAATAATCCATCGCCACCCCTTCCGAAAAAATCCATATGCAGCGTTACGGAAAACATATGGATTCCGTACCTTCTCCATACAAAATTTACGGAAATGACACGGAACACATGCGGGCATATACGGAAGCCTACGGAACTGATACGGAGCATACGGAAGAAGGCGTATGGAACATAAGGAATTCCGTTTCGCCATAAGAATACATTTTACGGAATGAACTGCTTCCGTATCCGTTATATGGACATACCATACGGCGATACGGAGCATACGGAACGCATGACATATGACGAACGGAATATGAACGGACAAAGTGATACATTATGCGGAAGCGCATAGGTTGATGACGCACATATGGAGAAAGTACGGAAGGACGATGCGGAGGCCTCACAAGCAAATGGAAGCAGCTATAAGGAACTAGAAGAATTTGCGTGAATGATACGGATACGGAGATACGGATACGGAGACACGGATACGGAGATATGGATACGGAGATACGGATACGGAGATACAGAATGATACAGAAACTGCAAGAGAAGGAAGTACAATATTGAATACTGTTTACTCTGACGTGTGTACACATCGTGGGAACTTAGCCTCGTTATCTAGATAATCATCATCACATAGGTACAATTATATATCATAATATGTCAAGTACAATGCAATAGGAAAGCAACTTAAGGCGTGCTTCCAGTCTATGGGTCTGTATCAGAAATATCACAAATAAAGAAATTCATCAAAAACATGTTCGAATTACATTTACATGCTAACTTATGCAAATTAAGTTAACGAAGACATAAACGATTTCATTCGAATATGATCCATGACCTCCGTGTTATTTGGCATTGCAGCTCAGTGGCATCAGAAGATGAACGAGATGAAGCGCATGTGTGGTAGTGCGTGTTGGTACTGTGTTGTCACATCGCAAGCTACACCTTCTGAATGCCTATTGTACACATGTAGATTACATTTGTTCTGTTTAGCTTGTTTGCTGTGCTTTAAGCTGATGCGCGTGACCTTTCACTTAATGGAAGATTATTATTCTGCATATGTAAAACCATGAAGCAGGCGTGTGAGAGCTGAATTATCATCAACCTCAGTTTTCGTGGGCATAAAATTTCGCTGCGCTTAATAGAGGATTCGCTAATTGGGATTCAGTAAATAAAAAAGCGCTCACTATATGGCGAGTTTTGTTTAACAGCTCTGTGCGGTTCAGGATTATCTAAGAGCCAACGCTAACCGCACGGCTGTTCTGTGAATATTTATTTTGTAATTGCGCTGAACGGGAGCTTACCACCGGCACCACATGTTAGGTAATATGTGTGGGTATACATACCCGATCGTTGGTGTAGGGTTGCATGAGGTGAGTCGTCTATGTGGTGCATTACTTTCATATGCTTGCGTGTATGTTTGCGTGTGTACGTGTGTGATGTTCCTTTGAATTCATGGGAGTTTCTATATGTGATATTAAATGCTGATAAAGTGTGGATGTGTGATACAGATGCTGATAAATCGAGTGAAAATCTGATCGCAATGGGAAGCCTCCATTTTTCTTTTTTTTTTCGATTGGTCGGAAGTGGTTCAACAGTTCGTCTGCCTGGAATGCTCTACAGGGGGCAACTTTTAAACCATCCGAGTGGGAAGTGCAGGGGAATAAAAATTTGAACCGCTGCTGTTAGCCTCGCAGTTACTCCAAAATTATCGTACATATTGGTTTAGAGTGTATATACGGAAATTGTATGGAGGTGGTACGGAGTATGGATGAACGGAAGTGATATGGAGAGCAGTGTACGGAAATAATGCGCAATGCGCATATACGGATGTGATACGGAGCGTATATATGGAAGTGATGCGGAATACGTATATACGGATATCCGTATTACCATAATGTCGTATGTACGGAAATGCTCTTTCCGTATATACGGAATTTTTCAGAAGGGACATCCGTAACAATATAGTAGAAAGATGAACATTGCAGAGAGCTCAGGAAATTTTGGCCCCATGAGGTTCTGTAACGTGCACTACACCGCACAGGGCACGGGCCTCTGGCGCTTTTGCCTCCAGAGAAAATGCGACCGCCAAGGCCGTGATCGAACCTGTGTTTCACCATAGCCACTAGACAGCACTTTGTCTAATACTATAAGAAGATGGTGATGAAGAAAAGTGGGGGTGATGAGGGAAAGGAGCAGGAGGTTGACATGACAACCAGATATTTCCCGCCAAGCCAAACTCTTCCTAGCTACGTGAACAAACACGCAACGTGGCGTGACAGTTAGTTACATGGCAAGTCGCGAGACATACTTGAGGTTGTAGAAGCTGGAAGAAGCTGCGTCGGCCGCAAGCTCTGCTCTTAGTTCAGCTTTGCATTACTACACTCGGGTACAGGTCAAGAAAAATGCGGCGTCTTCCCGTCAAAGGATCCCCCTCCTGCCAATGGTGCCGCTCTGTCAACGTGACGCAGCGGAAGACCGCCTCCACGCCGCACACTAGCGGGAAATCACAGCGAGGCGGTGTGCGTCAGCATCACGTCGGCAGAGTGGCCCCATGAGTTGGAGGGGTGTCCTTTTACATGGAGACGCAGCTATTTTCTTGAACTCTACCCGAGTATAGTGCAATCTGATGATGATTAGTGGAGTTTATTGGCGCAAGGGCCAGATGTGGCCAAAGAGCGCCAGAGCGATGATAATAAACTGTGCGTTACGCAGTGTGGATAAAACAGATGTGACGTGGCTGTAAATGGGCCTAAAAACACTCGCTGTAAGTGCGTAAAATACACATAGAGTAAAATTATGGCAATGACAAATGATGTCTGCTATGGAGACATAAAATGCATTAAAAATGATACGAATATCAAATAAAAGCTTGGCGTGGAGCACTAGTGCCTCAGCAGAGCCCTTAAAACAAGGGCATGGAGGCATGGGCTCATTGAAAGCTGCTATCACAGCGGCATCTTCTGGACAGAGGATGCGCTATCAACTTATTGGGCTAAAAACATTCAATACAACATCTTTTAAAAAGCCAAGGACTGATTTTGCGTCAAAAAGCGGTTCTTCGCCGAGAAACATAATAGGATGTAGGGGAAGATGATAGCGGTATGCTAAAGGAAAATGTTTCTTTCTCTCTCTTTCGGCTTCCCGACACTCTAGGAGGACGTGGAGGACGGTTAGCCTCTCGCCACATCTACCACATGTAGGAGGTTCATCGCCAGTCAGCAGAAAGCTATGGGTACCATATGTGTGTCCTATTCTGAGGCGACATAATAGGACATCAGTTCGCCGTGTTCTCGTAGCGGAGGGCCAAACCTAACTGCGGCTTAATCATGTGAAGCTTATTGTTTATTTCCGTGTCCCACAAGCGTTGGCAGTGGCTTCGCAGTTTCTTGCATAGGAAGGGTTTTAGATCTGTTGCAGGGACAGTAGCGGTAGTGTTAATAGCGCGCAATGTAATTGACGTGGCCATTTGGTCAGCTAACACATTGCCCTCGATGCTTCGATGGCCAGGTACCCAGCAAATAGTAATATGCTGGTTGGACATATACGCTGTACACGGAACGGAATACAGCTCAATTAGTACCGGATTTCTGAATCTCAAAAGTGACCTTAATGCATTTACGACGCTTAACGAGTCTGTAAGTATAATTGATTTTTGTGTGTTTGATTTCCGTATATGCTTCACAGCCGACAATAGTGCGTAACCCTCAGCCGTAAAGATACTTGTTTCCGGGTGCAGTACACCGGATTCCGAGAAGGATGGTCCGACGGCTGCATAAGCCACCCCGGCATGCGACTTAGAGGCGTCGGTATAAAACTCTGCGCATGAGTAGTTGGACTGGAGTTCTCGGAAATGCATTTTAATATGTGCTTCTGGTGCATGTTTAGTGATTTCGACAAATGATGTGTCACAATCTATGAGCTGCCGCTGCCACGGCGGTAACAGTTTCACTGAGGGCATAGGACAAAGTTCAAGCAGAGGAACACCCATTTCCTCACTTAGGTTTCTCACACGCAAAGAGAACGGCTTTCTCGCTGCAGGTCGATTATGGAAGAGTGTGGCAGCGGTCATATCGTTTATAGTTGTATAAGACGGATGTTTGATGTTTGCGCGTACGTTTATAAAATATGTGAAACTACTATATGATCGCTGCAGGTGAAGTGACCACTGATTGGACTCTACGTAGAGGCTCTGGATCGGACTTGTCCTGAAAGCACCGGTTGCGAGTCGGATACCCAGATAGTGGACGGGGTCTAGGATTTTTAATGCACTTGGCGTTGCGGAATGATAAATTATGGCTGCATAATCAAGGCGCGACCAGACAAGACTTTTGTACAACTTCAAGAGGCACTTTCGATCACTACCCCATGTTGTACGTGACAGAAGCTTTAGGACGTTCATTGCTTTCAGACATTTCATTTTTACATATTTAATGTGGGGAATAAACGTCAGCTTAGAATCTAAAGTGATTCCCAGGAATTTATGCTCGCTGCTCACAGAGAGTTGGTCTCCCTTGATCGCAATACTTCGTAGTGGCATTACCCCTCGTCTGTTGGAGAAAAGTACGCAAGTCCTTTTCTGGGTGTTTATTTTAAAGCCATTCTCATCCGCCCATTTAGAGAATTTATTCATTCCAAGCTGCACTTGTCGTTCGCAGATAGACATATTGCATGATTTGAAACTCATCTGCACATCATCAACATACACGGAATAAAACATCGCGCTTGGAATTACTGACTGCAGAGAGTTCATTTTTACAAGAAAGGGTGTGCAACTAAGCACGCCCCCTTGCGGAACACCAGTCTCTTGGGTGAATGATCTGGATAGAGCATTTCCCACTTTTACGCGAAAGGTTCGGTTAGACAGATAGCTTTCAATTGTGTTTAACATGTTCCCATGGATGCCCATGGCGGCAAGATCGCGTAGAATCCCGAATCGCCATGTGGTATCGTACGCTTTCTCTAAGTCTAGGTGTAAGCCTGCCGCTAGCAAGGCGCGTTTTTTTTTTCTTTAAGATTTCACTCGGCAACGGGCGACGTCGGTCAATGGGACGCATTTCGCGGCATGGACTTTCCGCTTATCGTACCCCGGCCGTATTTGTTCATTTTCTTTACTTTCCTCATATGTGTCTTCCGCGTCTTCCGGGGACACGGGCACCCCGCTGCGGGGCTAAGAGGGGGATGCTTGGACAGTGGTCGCGGCGGTGACACAGGCGGACCCCGGATAGCCTGGACCTTTAGGACGCCCTGCGGCGTTCCAGGTGTACATGTACACACGACCTTGTGAGCGCCCGCGCGCGCGAGGAAGCGGGCGGTGGTTCGGAAGGCAGTTCTTCCGAAATTGGCGGACGAGCCGATGTGGTAGCCCACCCGAAATTCTCCGTACCGCGGAGACAAAACCACCCCGCTTGCCTGAATGGAGGCCCGAGCGAGCCCTTTTGTGCGTGAGCACGCAGCGATAGCTGCATATCGGTCGTTCTGCAAACCGCACCTCGTGCATCATCACGATGACCTGGGGTGGCTGCAGTGATCGCGGCAGCAGCATGAGACGTGCCGATGTTGACAGCCATGGAAACTCACGAGCCGTCTGTTGTTCGCCATCGGAGGCGCCGTTTTGTGGTCACTGGGCTGTGGACCACGCGTGCCGCGGAATGGCTTTTGTTCAAGCGTCCCTTCCTCGCACGCCGTGGGGTAGCATGCGTCCCTTCCTCGCACGCCGCGTGTTCGCGTGCGTCTAAGTACAGCAGGGTGGCGACAAAACGCGTCTAAGAAAGAGTCGTGCGGCTCGGCTCCCAGGCAGCACGCAACGTAGGGCCGATATTGGTTTTATGGCGGCAAAGTTCGGCCCATCCACGGCCTAATGTTGCCGACAGCGAGCCAGTATCGGCCACGCCGCCGTCAATGACTGGCAACGTCGGGCTACTATAGCCGCTGCCCCGCCGATATCGGCAGGCCGTCTACTGTAATCGGCAACATGGGGCCGCTTATGCCGCGTTACTGCCGACATCGGCTGAGGCGATGGCTTTCAACGGCAACTATGGCGCCGATTTTGCCTTTCTACAGACAATATGGGCTGGCCGACGCCATATATCGGCAACACTGTGCCAAGTATGCCACCTTAAAGCCCCCGTCGGCTAGCCGATAACTTTCTCCGGCAAATGTGGCGCCGATTTTGCCGCTCATCAGAATCACCTGAGGAATGGCGACTTTGGCGCGATATTTGCCCAGGAAGATTATTTCACAGGAGACATTGAGTCATTTCTGTTGTCCTGGAGGCAACGTCGACTACGCCGCAGCCTTTCATGGTTGATATCGGCCGGGCCTCTTTGGAAGCCTGCTGTATATAACAATAGAGATCCGATCGACACAAGGATGACCGAAATTCACTTGAGAGATTCGACGTAAGAATAAGATGTTGAGCTTCATATATTCATGTATACGCGTTTCAGTGCCGGAACATAGCGCACGTGCGTTTTGAGCAGCATATATGACATTATGTTCGCGCGCATTGTTTTTAATAAGCAGGGCACACAAAAAACATGCATATAAACTATTCATATATACATCTATAGGCTGTTTTGCGGGAACTTAGCGAAACAGGCTGGTGCAACAGTTAACATTAGCCAGAAGGATCGACTCAAGCATGGTGGAAAATTATCTGACAGCGCGCATGTCAGAAAATTTAAATTCATAGAAATTGAACTAGTTCGTGCATACATCGATGGGCATAACCAGCACTCATATGTTCAAACAAAGATAAACAGTTGCAAGCGGCGCTATACTACTGACATTTAGCAACCTATGGAAGGAAAAGGCATATGGAGGTAACAGCGCGTGGACAAAAAAAGGTCTAGCGCCGACTTTATGGTGCGCTGAAGCGGAGATAAACTCGCCACCGGCGTTATACTACTGACATTTAGCAACTTATGCAAAAGAACGGTATACAGAGCTAACATTGCGACAGCGAGGAGACAATACTGATCTAGTGCTAGCTCTATAATGAGAGGACCATGAAATACATAGATCCATTTGTATTGCAAATTCAAATGAAGTGCTCTTGTCAAGACCACGACATTTGCGAAAAAAGCAAAAACGAAAAATACCAAGCAGTGATATGGCAAGCATTTTTCATCTCAAAGGTGGCAAACAAATGCACACACCTATAATTGATATAGAGAGAGCTTTTCTGGTGAGTTCTACTAGAGTGTATCTGATCACAGAGTGTTCTTGTGCAGGCGATCTGCGTATCTTATGTTATATAAAAACAGCAAGCATGCACTGAAAAAAAAAATCAGTTGGAAATCAAAGCTCTCTTCTGTTCCCTGGTTTCTTCATACGTTTGAGCAGGGTTACAGCATAAACCAGCCGTCCTAAGTCAAGCTGTTGTTGACCACGTGGCCCTCCACTACATTTCATCAGTGCGTTCGCGAAACTAGTGCAATCCTTTCAAAAACAGCTCCTGTACAGCGCAACGCACTGTATCGCAGCTCGCATAAGCTCAGCAAAAGAAAATAATTGTCTACTGGTCGGGTAGACAATGCACCTCCATGCTCTCTACTACCACGCAGATACAATAGGCTAATAATTCCTTAATATGTCCACGCCATTGCGTATAATTCATGCTTTTTTTGCTTTTTTGTGTAACGTCCGTTTTTGCGTTCTTTCCATACATATCGAATTCGTTTACACATCGGCCATCGGTTACGTTGTACTGGTTAAATGAGCAGAATATATCGAGCTTGAGTGCATGCTCTGTGCAGTGTGTCGGATTTATCACTGGCGTTCGTATGAGACTATGGCGTTGATATAAGCGCACATGTGCGTATTCTGATATTTAACAACTCATTTATTTATAACCAATAAGGGCAAAAGAAGGGCGCGTAGAGACAGAGTCATCGCAGTATTTCTTGTCGTGCGGAAAGGCAGAACATGCATGTCTTTCGTGCGCTGAAGAAAATGGCAGGAATTCAAACAGAATGGCGGCGCCGTGCGTCCTCGCTACGTTTGTTGCGTGCAGTGCAGCATTTCGCTCTCGTTTTTAGCTATAGTGGGTGGTTCAGTCTCTGCGAAATCCTGTGTTACAAGTAGCTGGCAAGAGAACACATGCGTGCCAGCATACGCCACAGGCTGCACTGAGCTGCACTTAACAAATGCAGTCCCGGCGGGCGTCCCCGCCATTGTGCAAAAATGTTTGCCCCACAGACATGCTGTCTTCCACGTTTTGAGACAGCTACAAAAAAAAAAGAAAGCAAGAAAAACGAGCGTGCTCTGCCGAGAAGCAACCTAGCATGTGCTAAGCCAGCAGCAACTAAACATAAAAAAAGTTTGTGGGGAGGGGGGCGCGCGTCCCCTCCCGAACTGGCCACCTTTGTCACGGCCCTCTCCGTGAACATCCATTGTGCTCATCTGCAGTTTGCAAAGAATGTGGTTCTGAACCTGCTTTTGCTGGCGTTCGCTGCCTTCCGAGGGGGAAACCACGAGGAACTCTCTCCGCGCTCTCTCGTCGCGGCTGCATCGCTACCAACGTGCAAGGTGTAAGAACGAGTTTCAGCGGCTGCACGCAGTCTGTCCACGCGTTTATCGTTTATCATGTACCGCATTTATCGATCATTCAAGTTGATTGCGCGATTCCTCGGCGAGTGTACCTCCTAAGACAATGCCCATCCCAACTGTGACATCGGTTGTATATGAACACAAGCCTGTGCCTTTTGGTGAGACTACAGTGTCGTCGCCGAATTTGTATTGCGGACTCACAGCTGAAGAGTGCAGAGCGGATGCCAAAATTCGGTAAGTTGCTGGCCAGTTTTCAAAATGGGATGTGGCACATATTGTTGTCATGTGGAAGCACCGGTTCCACTTTATATATTATTTGTGTCGTGAGGTGCGTAGGCTCTTTATTTTCGAATAAAGAGCCTACGTACATTGTCCCAAAGCAGTTTTACTTCATGTAGTTAATCCTGTGCTTGTATCAAACACCCTTTGTGTGGTGACTTGCAGTTCTCGTCTCGTAACATTTTCTTTTCTTGCCCGTATTTTTAAAGGTAATGTGATACCGAACACGCGCTCCTTGGTGCAGGACATGTGCGGCAGTTCGGCACGCGATGGCATTTTTAAAGTAGCCTTGAAAAGAGGTTCCTTCTCTAATATCTGCTTATAATGCACCTTACACCTATCATTTAAGAACATTTTTTGCCTAACGACCCCATCCCTGGGGTGTGTCGTGTTAGCTCACGTCTACATGTTTTCCTTTACGATGTATGCCAAAAATATTAAATTTATTATAATGCAAGATGCACCTATTTCAAGTAATGTGCCGCTTTTAAAGTTGCTTTGCAACAGATCCTTTACTCACGTTTTTTTCCCCCTTGGGTATCTAAAGCGACACGACACCAAGATCTCGGGGTTGGATATTGAACATAGATTCATTATATTTAAAAGGACGACTTTGTTTTGTTATTTTCTAAAGTAGTGCCCGATTATGAATGTTTCTGACATTTCTTGTATTTCCGCGTTTGTTCATGAGTCGTACATAAGTTGCATGGAATTATAGTATAGTGCTGATGTGCTCCACAGCTGTGCTAATTTTCACGCCTTTTCCCGCAGGTTCCACCCTTGCCGAAGCTTTTCCACTACGACGGTGCAACACGAGAATAGCATATTATCAATGCAGAGTTCACAAAATAAATGAAATAGTGCTTTTCCCTATAAACCTCTCTTGTTGTGTTATTTGTTTTGGTGAGAACGCATTAATAGAAACTACAGAGGATCCACTTAGCCCCACTTATTACTGTGTTAATAAAGCTTTCGCGTATGCATGAGAGGCACATTTACACAAACTACTGTTGGTCCTTCGAAAATGTGAAAACAAAAAATAAAATTATCGCAATCCAAACGGCGCGACACACGTGGGGTAAACTACAAACACCATAGTGGCTGTGAACGGTCGCGCAAGGGGTTTCCCGATGTCGGCGGGGCCGACAACACGCCAAAAAAGCCTGAATGCCCGCAACATCGGCCAATGCTACCTAGCCAAATCCGACCCATTCTGGCTGGCCAAATTTGACCCATTCTGGCTGGCCAAATTTCGCCCACGCTGGCTGGCCAAATTTCGGCCACTCTGGCTGGCCAAATTTCGCCCACTCTGGCTGGCCAAGTTCGACCCATGGTGGCTTCGCCACAGTGGCGCCATTCTGGCTGGCCGTCATCGGGCACATGTGGGTGAAAGTAGCGCGAGCGCGATTTGCCGACTTAGGCCCGATATCGCTGCCGACTTTGGCCGACTTCACGCCTACATAAGTCCTGTGTTGGCGTGCTGCCTGGGCTTGTTTGATAACCAGCAGACGTGCTGACGGACCAACTTTCCCATGGGAACGTTTCCTTACGACAATAACTCTTTCGGGGTTCCGAGTCTTTTGAGCACCGGCTCGTTTCCTGTAACTGAGCCCGATCAGACAGGTCACGTGCGCATGTAACGCGTTTCACGTGCGCCATATATTTACCAACGCCCTTCGGGCTTGGGTGACATGGTTTGCTTTTATGTATGTGTTGTTTAGTGCTGATGAATGTGCTTTTTTTATTATTGTACAAACATACCCCTCTCACCGTCAACAGATTGGGTGGTGATTTCACCAATTGGACCGCCCCAATTGAGGAGGCGGGACAAAAGGTGGAATCGCTCCCCAATGCCAGAGCGAAGTGAAGATGATTCGCCGGCTGAGACGGTGAGGCGGAGTGGTTGTGTTAATAAAGATGGCTCCGCCATGGGACGGGGCATGCTGGACGGGTGGAAAAAGTGCTATGCACTGCCGGCTACGCCGGAGTAGGGTCGCCCTACGTATAGTACAGCATCAGTTTTAGTTTTATGTACCAGTCAACTATCTGTATTCCCTTTTTGTATATTACTGTAAATACAGTTTTCATTCCCTTTTATTTAAACTCAAGTCTCTGAGCCTCCTCTTCAATTGCTACACGTTTGCCCGCGAGCCTATCGCCGCCATACCAGTGGCAGCCAGCTCCTTCCCAACTCGCCCATGCCGTCTCGTACGGTGCGTTTAGGACGCCGAGCGGGGAGCTGGAATCTCGAAGAAGAACCTTCGGCACCATCGGTCTCAACTTTACTCTAGGAATACCGAAAGTACAAACTGCCTATGAATAAATGCATCTCTGATGTATGTCTCGATGCGAACAAGGTGGTCTATTGTCGTCCTTCCCTCTCTGAAACCACACTGAAGGGGGTCTAGTATGCTGTTACTTTCTAGAAAGCAGATTAAGCACCGGTTTAACATTTTCTCGTACAGTTTGCATAGGCAGCTTGTTAACGCTATTGGCCTCTAGCTGGCGGCTAAGGACGGGTCTTTGCCTTGTTTAAGTACCGGAATGACTATCGCTTCTTTCCATGACAATGGAATATACCCAGCTGCCCACATGGTATTGAAGAGAGTTAGGAGTGTTTTTAGTGCTTCGGGGTGAAGGTGCTTGATCATTTCGTACATTATACGATCGCCACCTGGCGCCGAGTTTTTGACGCACGCAAGAGATGCCTTAAGTTCAGCTAATGTAAATGGGCAGTTGTAAGCCTCACTGGATGGACGTTTACATTTAAGGGGCTGCCGCTCTTCGCGTTCTTTGAATCTTAAGAACGTTTCTGTATAGTGCGATGCACTTGAAACATATTCAAAGTGTACGCCTAGGCAGTCCGCCTGCTCTTCCAGGCTCTCACCTCGGCTACTTACCGAGGGTAGGGGGTGTGACTCCCGACCCATTAACTTGTTTACCCTATTCCAAACCTTCGTTTCGTCGGTGTAAGAATTTATACCGGAGATGTACCTATTCCAACTTTCTTTCTTTGCAAGACGACGCGTTTTTCTGGCTTGTGACTTAACCTGCTTGAAATTGACGAGGTTTTCAGCGGTTGGGTAATTGCGGAGTAATCTCCAAGCTTTATTTTGACTGTTGCGCGCTTTCCGACAGTCGTCGTTCCACCATGGGATGCGACGCTTATTAGTCATTCCGTTAGTTAGCTTAATGCATTTCGTTGCAGCGTCAATGATAAAACCTGTTAGGTATGCCACAGCATCGTCTATATTGAAATCAGCAATGTCATCTCCGTCTAAAAATGTGTTTTCTCGGAACAGTTCCCAGTTGGCTGACTCGATGTTCCATCGTGGAAAATGAGGCGAGCACGTATCTTCTTTTGTTAACTTCAACATAATCGGGAAGTGGTCACTCCCAAAGGGGTTCTTGAGAACGGACCACTCCAGATATGGAATTAGTGTACTCGAGACAATACTTAGATCTATAGAAGAGTATGTGTTGTGTGTAGTGCTATAATACGCTGGTTCTTTTTTGTTAAGTAAACATGCGCCTGACGAAAACAGAAAGTGTTCTATTAGGCGTCCTCGCGCATCCAAACGGGGGTCGCCCCATAGGGGACTATGTGCGTTTAGATCACCAACGACTATATATGGCGGAGGAAGTTCATCAATGAAGCATTGAAATTGCGTCTTCGAAAGTTGATAGCACGGAGGAATGTAAATAGAAGTAAATGTTAGTAGCTTACCGAACAGCACTGCTCGGACAGTAACTGCCTCAAGGGAAGTTCGGAGGTTCAACGGCTTACAAGCAACACTTTTGTCGACTATTATAGCGACACCGCCCGACGAGGCGGCAGCGTCGTAACGGTCTTTGCGGAAGATGGCATATTGCCTTAGAAAGTTTGTTTGTGTGGACTTGAGATGTGTTTCCTGAACACACAGCACCTTTGTAGTACGTTTATTAAGAAGTTCTCTAATATCATCGAGATTATGGAGAAGTCCTCTCACATTCCACTGTAAGATCTGTGTGTCCATTTTAGATGTGTTTTGTGCTGTGTGCTCAAGGATGGAAAATTAGCTCACGGACCCTTTCCAGGGGCCGTGACACGAGATTTTTCTTTTTTGGATCGGTCGACGGAGTCGCGCCGATCCTTAGGCGCTGGTTGCGCCCTCACGCTTGGTGTTGTGTCCGGCTAGGAAACCATTTCCTAGCCGTTCATTGTCGAAGGTGTACGTGTAAACCCAAGTTTAAGGAAACGGCTATCATGGGTAGAAACCAGTGCGAGACAACACGTCTCATAGTAGAAGCCAATAACATCTCGAAATCTGGGGAGGCATGCGTAAGTAGGGCATCAATTATGCTGTCTGAAAAAGAACTTGAATACATGTGCTCTCGCTAAAGTGCTTTTGGGTGTGGTTTTCGCTGTTCCAGGTAGCAACATGGTAAAAAATGCGACTCATTGAAGGTGTTTTGTCATGTCCACGAAATATGTACTCCTGTCGCTTTAGGTGATTTCCATTTGTCATCGCTCACAGTTCTAAGCAGTGCACACGTGGCGTCTAACGTTTTTGAGGGTATATGTACAAGCGGGATCTGCGGAAAAATAAATCACTTGTTGAAAGTTAGCGCTGTGGTGTGTCAAGTGTGTCTCCCTGGTGTCCGTGTCCTGCGTGCGCTACCATCAAACTCAAGGTTGTAGGTAGTTGGTGCGTACATTTATGAATTCATTGTTTGCTCTCTATTTACTATTGCATTTTTATAGTTTTATAAATGCAACGTGTGCCGTGCCAATATATCGTGTCCGTGTCGAGCCTCAGAACTCCTGTCGACGAGATCCGTCAGTGTAGGTTTTCGAAGAGCAAGGTGAAGATGGTAGTTTTTAAGCTGCTTGTGAACGTTTAAAATATATTGTGTTAGCGCGTGAAGTGATGGAGCCGAAAGCAAGTTTTTGTAGATCCAGCAGTTGAATTGCTCATTAGCGGAAGCGGCTAAACAGTACCACAGAGGCTAGACTGTGGATGATTTGTGAGTATCCCAGAATAAATTCTGCGTTCCAATAAAGTGCTGTTGTGATTGCAGCGTTGTGATTGTGTGCCTTGTTCACCGTGTGTCGCCTGTTTCGCTGGCGTTACCAATTGAACCATCTTGCCTAGGTATCAACATTTCAGCACGTCAAAAGCAGTTTAAAAAATCATTTGTGCGTACAGCTTGAGAGCCCGCAATAAATTACAGGCAGTCATTGTTCAGGCAACGATAGTCAAGTGGCCCAAGAAATGACGAAGGCCACTTACAAACACCTGCCTGAATGTGGTCTCCGATTTCCATATTACGCCACGCCTGTTGCTTTCACAAAACGTACTTTTGTTTGTATGTCAGGCTGCAGTCTGATCTCCGGCAAACACAAGCTCTGCATTTTTTTACGGCACCAGTGAACGACCGCAATCATTAGAGGTGACACAGACACAACCTTTACATTCTTTACATTTCACTTTAGAACTTTCAATATTTTGAGGAATGTGTGGCATAATTGTGGCTTTTTATATTATTCATTCGCATGCGTGCAAGTTTGTTTATGTTTAAGTGCGTATTTTATCTTATTTTCAGGTCACTGTATATGCCCGCACGGTGAGTACTTTTACATCATAATGTGATGTGTGTATGTGATTGAGGATTGGTTAGGTCAATGCATTTGTGGGTTCAACGACGGAAACGATGTGGCTTTTAAAGTGCGGTCTCTGAGATGATCAGTCTTGTCCTTCCGCATGGCACTGAGGATCAGTGCGCTGCTTTTGGTTCATAAAAGAATTTGGGGTGACAAGCCGGCAACCCCATTAAACATCGTATTGCCTGAGAGAAATGACTCAGGCAAAGCTAACTCCATAATTTTGTTATCTAGGCTTGAATTGTCGTTACTCTACAAAGCTGATGTAGTGTTGTAGTGTTGTTGTTGATGTAGTGTTGATGTAGCGTTGTAGTCCCAACGTGGCCATAACAGCGGTTATGTGGATCTCCTGTATTTCACCACATCAATACGCCCGTTACAACCTTGTGCTGTTTAAGGTGAGGATATGAGGGAGAAAGCTAGATACCTGAAGCTTCGCTAGCACCACCGCCGCCTTATTACAAGATTCGGAAAGCAAATGATTTCCATCACATGAATACAATATTGAAACCCCAATAACTCTAGACAAGCACATGTTTTGCTGCACGCTATATTCACGGTTTGGTTTTACGGCCGCAAATACTGTTCTCTTGTCAGTGGAGCAGTTTGCGCCGTTGCAATCTTGGCCACAGAGTAAGTCGAGCCCATGAACTTTTTTTGAAACACGAGAACTATAACACCAAGACTGCTACATCCGCTGGGTTGTCCGACACAGCTTGCCGTTTTCGCCGCTGCGGGCGTGCGCACAACTGCGGACGTGCGCACAACGAGTTTGGTAGTGACAGCGGAAGGACGTACGTAGCGAGAGCTCCCGGAAGACGCCAGTCGATGAGTGTTTCTGCATGATTGTTTTTGCATTTTTACATTGAATAGTAGGGGAAAGTCAAGTTTTGTCAAGGCCACGTGGTCGGCCTTTAGTGGCGCTGTTGTTTGTGTGAGTTGGAGAAGGTTGTATTGGGTGATTGGAGGATCGGTCGGGGAAAGTAAACTGAAGAGATTTAATAGTACCAATTTTGGGCCACTTTAATTTCTAATTTTATTTGTGCGCGCTCTCGTTGCACAAGGCGGGAGAACTGCCTTTTTGCATTGAGGATATATCGGGACATTTAGTTTGCGTACGCTTACCGCCTACTGATTTATCGTATACGTGCATTTTTCGTGCGATGTACTGGATGAATTAGTAAAATATACGTTTGAAGCCTAGGACAGTGTAGGGGTGCACCACAAATAACCGCATGAGGTGTGCGTGGTAAATTTTTAGGAGGCTTAATTTTTGACGGGTGTGTGACTGTTCATCGCGCTAACCATGGCGAAAAAAACTGTGAAGTGTACAAAGTGTGGCGTGGGAGTCAAAGTAGATGTTTGCGGAGATGATGGGGCATGCGAAGTAGAAGTGTCATGTAGCCAGTATGCGATTATGGCGAAATTCCAGCAAATGAAGGAAACTCAGACCGCCCTCTTAAAGCGAGTAGGCGAGCTTGAGGACGCTTTAGAGGCGGAACGCCAAATGAGAAAGGAGATGGGCGAAAGGCTCAGAGCAACCGAGGAGCAGCTGACAAAGGTCACCATGCAAAATAAGAAAGAGTCAGGTGACTATAATGGAGAGGGAACGTCCTTGACCCCACATGAAAAGTCGACAAAAGGAGCACAAAAGCGGGGCACGACCTACAGCGAAGCTCTGGTGAAAGAGCGAGCGGACAAAAGACCACCCGAACCCCACCCTGAAAGTCAGTCCAAATGTCCAGAGCAGACAAAGGCAGCAGGGCAGCTGGAGAACGTCATAATAGCAGGGGACTCCAACCTGGCTCGGTGCTCGCAAACGATTCAAGAGAGGCTGAAAGGAGACCGAAGAGTAGCTGTAGGGACGTTTCCAGGAAAAATGTTGGGGACAGTAATGCAACAAGCAAGGGAAGAGCTGACTCGTAGAGATCAGGGGCGCAGTTTGGTTGTGATAGCTGGCGGGCTGAACAACGTGTTGAACGGAAGGACCCCAGAAATAGAGAGGAGGTTAACAAAGGGAGTAGATTAGTTGCCGGAAGTGTCCCCCCAGGTGCAAATTGTGGTGTGCACAATCCCCGAGGTACCCTTGAAAGACCGAAACCTCCAAAGAGCAGTTGTCACCGCCAACGAAACGATTTGGCGGGTTAGTCGAGATAAAGGCTTCGAGGTTGTCGACATAAACAGAGAAGTGCGCAGATGGGGTGGTTTCCAGAGAGATGGAATCCACTTTGGCCGTAAACTTGGGCATGAGGTGGGCTGGCGCCTAGCAGGACGCGCAGTAGCTTTTTCAGGGGGCACACGAGCCCTCCGTTGTCCACGGTAGAAAGGGAAGAAACATCTATGAGGGACCCTTTGCAACACAGAATGGGTAACAAAGAGAGAAGGGCAAAGGGGAAAGAGAGAAAGAAACTGCAGCGCGGTTTAATAAGCTACATAAATATGCAAGGTGGCAGGAAACCGATAAAATGGTTAGAAATAGAGGAACAGTTGAACAGAGAACAGATAGCGGTGTACGCCGTTACAGAAGCTCACCTTCGGGACTCTGAAGGGCCACCAATTATTGCAAATTATGTGTGGGAAGGGTGCAACAGGAAAAAATCAGAAAGAAAAGGTGGGGAATCGGTATGCTAATTCATCGGGAAGCAAACTGGTGTAGGGTTACTTCGACATGTGAAGAGCACCTCTGGGTATCTGGAACGGTAAGCGGGAAGAAAACTATGTTGGGTGTAGTTTACATGTGGACTGGAAATAACTAGAAAGAGAAAAATCAGGAGTTAGTGAATTGCATAAGCAAGGATAATCAGAAATTTGGTAACGGGGCCGAAATAATCTTCTTAGGAGATATGAATGCTCATGTGCATGACCTCGACGGATATACAGATTATAACGGGAAGTTGATGGTAGAGCTCTGCGAACAACATAGTCTCGATATAGTTAACATGAGTCCTGAGTGCGAAGGGCAGTTAACATGGGAGGTCGGAAGCAGGCTGTCAACAATCGATTACTGCCTTATGACGGAAGGAATTCACAAGTTGAGACAAATGAGCATAGATGAGGAAGGGAGTAGCAGCTTGGGAAGTGACCATAAACACATAGCTTTGCAAATGGGCTATGTAGATTGTAAAGAGAGCATCGAATTAAAGTCGGGCAGCTCTTTTCTAAGTGAAAAACAAATTAGGAACGTAGTCGCAAAAATCGAGGACATAGTGAGCAGAACAAAATGCAAAGTGTGGGATTATAATCAGCTTATTAATCTTATAAGGACTGAAATTACGAAAAAGAAAAGCAGAAGAGTTGCTGGAGGGGAAAGCGAAAGCCAAAACGATGGTGGAACAGGAAAATTCAGGACGCAATTGAGAATCGACGGGAAGCATCTCGAATACATAGGCGGGCAAAAAAGGAGCAGAGGCCACAAGACGAAGTCAAACAAAAATGGGAAACATATCTCGAGAAAAAAGCCCTGGTACACAGTTTAGTTGAAGCCAAGATTAAAGGCCAAAGTGAACGTTGGATATCGGACATTCGCGAAAAGAAGGACGCATCTAGGCTTTTCTGGAACCACCTGCAATCGCTGGGGAAGAAAACTGTAACTATACAATGGGATATTGTGGATGAAGAAGGAAATAATTTGGAGGGGTACGACGAATTGACTTATATTCGAAACGCAACAGCCGATTCGTTTAAGAAGCATGACGAGGCTCCCTTTACGACGTGTAACAGTAGCAAGGGAGACCAAGTGGAAGAACTAGTTCTCGAAAATTTCAATTGGAAGAAGGCGGCGGAAATGATTCCCAAACGAACAGCCAGAGGATTAGATGGGGTTAGCATTACTGTAATAAATGAGCTCGGAAGAAACAGCAAAGAAGCCCTATTAAAAGCGATTGAAAAAAGCTTAAAGGACAGGCGAATACCGGACAGTTGGCGTCAAAGTAGGATGAAGTTCATTTATAAGGACAAGGGAGAGAAAAATAACATTCGCTCATATAGACCACTCACCATTACATCAGTAGTCTACAGGTTGGCGATGCAGGCAATTAAATTGAAAATGCAGATATGGAGAGAGCTTAATGGCACTTTTGGCGAACTCCAAAATGGATTTCGAGTCGACAGGAGATTAGATGATAACCTTTTTGCGCTTACGCAGTGTATCGAAATAGCCGGAAAAGAAAACAGACCTTTACATTTGGCATTTTTGGATATTAAAGGTGCGTACGACAATGTGAATCAGAGTATTTTATGGGACATAATGAAAGAAGCTGGTATAGGGGATGACTGTATAGACCTCTCAAAGGAAATATACAGTGGAAATACAGTATGTGTGGAATGGGAAGGTATGGCGAGTAATGGTGGAATGGATGCCGTCGATATAGGTAAAGGGTTGAGGCAGGGATGCCCGTTGTCCCCACTATTATTCATGCTTTACATTAGGAGAATGGAGAAAGCATTGGAGATGAGCAATATTGGGTTTAAGCTGTCGTACAGACAGACAGGTATAGTTATAGTACAAAAGCTCCCCGGGTTGTTTTATGCAGACGATATTCTGCTATTCACAGATTTGCAGGGTCTGGTTAATATATGTGGTCTGGAAAGTGAAGATTTAGGGCTAAAATTAGTGTGACAAAATGCGGCTGGATGATATTCAATGACAGCAACGATCAGACCATATCAATACAGGGCGAGGAGATACCCAGAGTACGACAGTACAAATACCTCGGGATATGGATAAATGATGGGAATAGATACATAGAAGTACAAGAAAAAGCTATGATGGTTAAAGGAAAGAGGAATTCCGCAATAATGAAGCATAGAGCGCTGTGGGGTTACAACAGGTACGAGGTAACTCGCGGTTTGTGGAAAGGTGTAATGGTGCGAGGAATTACATTCGGAAACTCAGTGGTGTGCATGAGATCAGAGGTACAGTCAGGACTGGACGTGAATCAGAGGACAGTCGGACGTCTCGCACTGGGCGCCCATGGGAAGACCACAAAGAGGCTGTTAAGGAGGATATGGGATGGTCTGACTTTGAGGGAAGGGAAGCTCAGAGTAAAATTAGGTACGAACAGAGATTAAGGAATATGAAAGAAAGTAGATGGGCAGCGAAAGTATTGAGGTATTTCTATAGGAAGAACGTTGATTCACAATGGACGAAGAGAACTAGGAGGCTTACCAGTAAGTATACATCCAGTAACGAAACGGATGGGACGAAAAAGAGCGTTAAGAGCATGGTCAGAGCGGCGGAGAACTCGGATTGGATAGCAAGAATGGAGAAGAAACCGGCATTGAACAACTACCGAAAAGGGAAAGACGAAATCAAGAGAGAAAAATTTACGATAACTCAAAGGGAAGCGCTTTACTGTTTGAGGCAAGGTCCGGTTGCCTGAGAACTCGAAGTTACAGAGCGAAATTCAATAAAGAAGGGGACACATGTACGTGCTGTGGAAAAGCTAATGAAACGGCAGATCATATTTTGATTGAATGTACAGATCTCCACCCAGGTGTAGCTGTGGACACTACCCTACAAGAGGCCATGGGTTTCAGGAGTAACCGGGGAAAGCTGAACATGCCGGCGATAGAGATAAGTAAAAGGCGCTTAGAGCATTGGTGGCGCAAAAGTATGGAGCAAACAAAAGCGCAAGGTAGTTCGGGTAAGATTGTTACATCACAGCGGAACGATAATAGATAAAATAAATAAACGAGGAGGAAAATTAGTTGTGAAAATATGTGTGATTCGGAAAAAGAATCGTTTGTAGAGGAAACAGAAATAAAGCTAGAGCTTGGTGGCCCGGCTACCTCCCCGTTATAAAGGGGACGCTCCTAATATCCATCCGATCCATCCATATTTAGACCAGCGTCCTCACTCACCACTTTCATTGCGCGTCCATGCCACAACGGCTGAACAGAAGCACCTTAAGACCTAACCCGCTAACCGACATGGCCGAGAGAGCTTGGAGAGAGGGGCGAGTCACGTTGATACGGCATCTAGCGAGGCAGCGGTAGTCAGCAGCGGCAGCCGTCGGGGCAGTAGCGGCGACGTAACGCGGCCACTCAAGCAGGCACACTCACGCGCGCGCACGCATTTGCAGGACGGCGGAGCGTCCCTAGTCACGTGGTATATCTCTTCGTCGCTTCAAGAACATACGAAGAACCACGGCGAAACTCGCTTGACTGTGCCAGAAAAGCTTTCGCTTTAAAGCATTCAATGCAGCATATTTACTTCAAGCTGGTTACGAGTTATAGGAGTTATATTAAAACAGCCTAAACAACACACTAACACACGACGTCCTTCATTCGCCCTGTTCTTCCTTGGTCCAGAGACGGCTGTGTCTAGAGCGGCCCAGAGGATGGAGGCGCTTTGTTAACTCTGTTTCGCAATAGCTTCAGTGACAGTAGGGTCTGGCCATTCCGCGCTTACGAAGACAGCGAAATTATCAGAGGCTAGAGTTGAAAAAGGTGTCACACGAAGCATTTGGAGCGCCGCCAATGCTTGTGCGCGCTGGCACGTGCCGTGACGATACCGCTGGCTGGTGAGAAACACTTTCTCCTGTGCTGATGACATCAGTCGGGCAAGCCAATGACACCATTCCTTGGGTGCCCATTGCACGACCTATGGGCAGAGGCGCTTGAAAATATGTTAGGTTCAGAGGCACCGATCTGTAAAAGGATGCGCATACTTAAAACCGTATAGCAAGTCACGAATTTAAGCAGAGTGTTGATACTGGTCTACTAACGATCAGAAGGACTTCACCACCCGCCCAATGCTCATTTTTCTAAAATCACCCAAGCCATTCCAGGGTCCCTTTAACCAAGCAAACCGCCATCCCGCATGCAAAGCGCGTTGTGTGAATATATAAAAAAAGAACGATATAGAGGAAGAGAGAGATGAGCACGAATAACGCGCACAGCTACACCAGTATATCTAGAGGCATTCGCAAAGACCCTTCAACTTCAGGTACGTCAGTAACGCCTTCATCGCCTTCTGGGCGATCGAATCACCCTGGTGGGGTTTAAGAACGTTGGCTCCAGAAAACGGCCTGAAGTACAGCCTGTCGAGTGCCATTTGAGGTGGGTAGCGCGGGGTGTCATAATACTGCAAATACATAGCACGTGTTCGATAGTTTCATTAGTTCCGCAAAAAACGCAGGAAGATGTGTCAGCCATCCCGATCCGACACGAATAAGCCTTTCTAAATGCGATCCCCAACCAGAGACGACACAACAACGTTGCATCGGAGCGGGAAATCCTTGATGGCATGTGTAGCTTCAAGTTCGGGTCCAGGTTATGTAGGTGGTACCTTTGATAGTTAGGAAATGGTCAGTAATCGAGCGTAGTAGTGGAGCCAGTAAATGAAATTGTCTTACAGCGTCCATCATTGAGGGTGTGGTTGGAACCACTGCGCTCTCCGTAAAAAAAGACAATAAAAGCACTTTTTGGCTCGCCCAAAGCACACAGCACAATGTCAGCGGAAGCTAGATTTTGCTGAGTACTTTCTCAGTATTGTCTTTTACTCTTACTTTACTCCTCTTCTTTCTATTCTAACTATTCATCGTCACCGTCTTCTTCTTAACCGACTTCTTGCTGTTCTTCGTCTTCGCCGCCTTCTGAAGGTTAACGCTCGTCGTTTCTGTATTCCCTTGAGGCGAGACAAGACAATGTATCAATATATACATAGCTGGCAGAACTTCCATTACTCATGAATAAAATCACAAAGCTCTCTCATACCCACACCACCACACAAATACACTACTTTAGGTACCTGTAGAGAATGCGCAAAATACCTCACGTTTGGTGGTTACTGCGACATCGAATGACAGCTTATTCCACTCGCCTAACGCTCAGAAAAATCGAGTTTTAGTGCTTTGGTTCTGCAGGCTATTTTCTTCATCTTACTTGCTCCCCGCCACAATGGTCTAGTGGCTGTAGCACTCGCATGCTGATCCGAAGGTTGCGGTACAGAATCGTGGCCACGACGGCTGCATTTCCGTGGAGTCGAAATTGAAGCCCGTCTACTTTGCGATGTTACTACACGTTACTGCAAGTTCGAGCACTAAAACTCGTGGCGTCACATATATTGACGACGTCTGCTGAGGCCCACAGAACTGTTTTATCGCTAAGAAAGACCTACATTGAGTTCCAAACAAGCCAGACACTTCATACAGGGAGTTTTAGAACATTTGATGGAGCAAATTTAAAGGAAATGTCAGAAAATGTAGTTGATATCTCTGTTACAGGAATCGGTATAACACGGAAGTGACACCTGTCGGCGCATATAAGCGGCAATTTGGCGAATCGAGGGGCCGGAGATAAGTCGGATGCTTCGGACACGTGAACTCGTCGCATGTACTTATCAGCGGCACCTCAACAGTGCACAGAAGTCCTCTATAGCTGCACTCAAGCGAAAGCTCTTGAACGACTCACATTTCTCCGGAGACACTGCATTGAACGCGCCAGCAACCTGCGCCCACTTGCCATAAACCACGAGCGTTCGCAAACAGTGAAACGTTGCAAGTGAAGCCGCAGTGTTTGCCAGAGGACCGTTTTGCGAACGCACACTCCGCGGTGCGAAAGGCGTATTCCTAGAGTAGAGCGCGTCGCAACTCAACTGGCTATCCTATAAGTCACACAAGACAAATTACGTAGCGGCGGTGGTTGAAGCAGCGCGTCTGCAGGAAGCCGAAGCCTTCGCGGCGATAGAGGCGTCGAGGCTACTGAAGTGCTAACTATGGGCGAGCATACTAACAAAATTCACGACTTCGCGCCATCATTCCTTGGTGGCGGTACCACCGCTGAGAAACAGAACCAAGAGGGCAATGAAGGGGAGGCGATGTTAATTAATAGCAATTTTGCTCGCTAATTACGTTTGCTTTAACAGTACGTCATTTAGACGCAAACTGCCAAGCGGCGTCATAGAGATAAAAGGCCCGTTTTTTTCTCCGTATTTCGGGCCTGTGGCTGATGAGGTCGATAGTGCTTCCAGCTTGTACCGTCACAAACCTGCCTGGTTGTGGGATCGAATCCCAGCGAGTGCTATTTTTCAATCTCAAATGCGTGTTTATCTTTCAGGCATGTACTTCCTTCCGTAAGGGAAGTAGGTCACAAATTTATTGATTGACGACGGCACAAAACACTTTCTCGTTTAAAAAATCGGCCTTCTGACGTCATAGGTTCAGAAGTTGTGGCGCGAATATCAAAAGTAAAATTTTGCCATTCATTTCTCTTTTAATATTGCACATGAAATGAATATGATGGCACTGGAGTTATCAAAAGATAAGTTATCATTGTAAATGACTTCACCATTTCACTTTATATCTCTTTAAGGAGCCTTAGGTTGTTGAAATTTGTGGAGCTCCTCACACGCCGTCTGTCATATTATATTGTGGTTTTGGGACGTAAAACTCCAGAAATTATTACGTATCTTATTTATGGTACAGCCATAGTGAAACGTAGTCAGGTTTGCAAAAATAACGCTGGGTAGTTTAGGCCTCCTTGATTGGGTAACATGTTATAAAATGTTTCGATCTGAGGTATTCTGTATGTTTGTGTAGTGGTACCCAACCAAGGCTTTCTTTTGCACTCGAAAAATGAAAATTTCGAGTATAATTTGCACAAACAAACCGAGCAGCAATAGTTCTGTCATTGGTACCATACGTCCCTATCAATTCATTCGCTCCATAAAATGAGCCAAGCACCTCTCATCCACGCACCTGCGAGCAAAGAAGTGTTCCCCTGGATTATAGCGCGGTTTTTCCTGCTGAGATTGGCTGAGGTTCAACGGCCGTTTTCAACACTGGCGATGGCAACATCTTTACAGCCATTCCCAGCCATCGGATTCTTGAGCCCTACGCCACGGGGTGCCGCAAGTGTTAAACATAATGCAGAGAACCGTGATGCGGTAAACGCGGACCAAAGACGCAAGTACCACCAAAACAATGTCGCGTTGCAGTTCGTATATTGGATCATGTGCGCCATACCACAGCTTCGCTGACCAAGGTTCTCAACGTGTAGGTAGGAGCGCTATTATACAGGGACGCATTTCACTGCTAGGGTCTGGAGAAATGTCGTGCCCGTCCGTCTGCATCTGTGCAATCACGGTTCACGCCAGCTGCACCGGTTAAAGACAGACGCGCTGGTTAATGAAATATGAAAAGACACAGAAGCACGCTCGGACGGGAAAAGAATCAAGACACGCTGCAGTGCGGTGTGCATGCGTACGTGTACTCCCACTGGCTCGGAATGGCTGCACATTTGCGAATTTAACACGAGAATTGCCAGAGTCAAACGGGATAACGCGTGGCAAATATCGGTAAAGACGAACCGAGACACATCCGAACGCATGCGCAAAGCCAGACAGAACGCAAAATAGACTCGAAGGCGCAAGGTGCTAAAGGGGGGGAGGGACGTCGAGCGTAGTCGACAAGCAAGGCGCAGTCCGACAAATACTGACGCGCCATGTGGTACGTTCTGCATGACCCTAGCCGTAAGCATGGCTTCGCTGCTTCTCCACCTTCACATGGTGGAATGGTGCTGCATTTCTTTGTTTGCTTCGCCTTTCAATATTAGTTGGCCTCGTAATACGTATCCGAAGAAAAATCGAACATCGAAGTTTTCTTTCTAAACGGTGACGGTGCTGACATGAGGAGATGTCATTAATTTTAGTTGCATGCAAGGGTTCAACGGTCACCTGCCTGCTCCTGAGGTTCGCGTTCTGCATGGTGTCATCCGAGTAAACAACGTTCTACAGGAGTCCCCTCGATGCTGATTGGCCCTTGCCAATACTACCCGTTTCAGTTAGACGTTGCACTGTTGCATAAATATCCTATGATAAGGGTGTGAAAACAGCTGGCGATGTCGCACACATGGCATTGCAACGCATGCTTAACGTGTAGGCTGCGATAATTGGGTACCAATCGACGGCTCATCATTTTCTCGTCCACTTTCTTTGTCCTTGAACTTTTTGTGTTTACACCCACATTCAAGCAAGAGAATTATTTCGCGGTGTTCTCCTTGGCATCGTGTGAGTTTCGACGAGTGGTTTGGCGGGCACTGAAGCCATGTCTGGAATTTTTCAGAGCGAACACACTACGATGTCTCTACTGTCCGGAAATTCGAAAATAGCCGGACGATTAATTCGAGACACACAGCGCTTGTGACCAACTTGCTGCCTTCGACGTACTACAAGGCAAGCCTCGAGGGCTGCTCGGGAGAAGTCTGCGGTAGGTGCAGTGAACACAACATTCAGGACGCCACCACAAGGTAAGGACGTATATCATGAAAGCGCTTCATGCAGTGAAAAATTGCACGGTTACAAGAATGTGTTTAGAGACGTGCGCACGTCCATATTCCTGCATGCACGTATCCATATTGGTTACTAAATTATTATGAACAGTTACTCATTTATTTTTAGTCAGTTACTATGAAGCACAGCCTAAGAAGGCGGTCAAAACGGGCGTGGTCTACTGAGCTCATTGGCATTTGAGCGGAGAAGAAAAAGTAAAAAAGAACAAGGAGAGGATACATGCACTGAAAGCTGTTCTGAAACTTCAACTTCGCAGTTTTTCAGAAAGGCCACAACGTACTCCTTCTCCTACGAAACACTTAGTGGGCACCGATTATATTCCAGAACGCGACTATAAGGCCGCATTTAAGCGAATGCACTGGGTATGTGAGCTATTAAGTGCGAAGAATTTCTTAGCGAACTTAAGCGACATAAAACGTATCTATCTATCTATCTATCTATCTATCTATCTATCTATCTATCTATCTATCTATCTATCTATCTATCTATCTATCTATCTATCTATCTATCTGCTTTCCTGGCCGTTTCGTTAATGGGATGCACACGAAACTCCGTATTTCACAACATGACTGCAAGAGAAACATAAATTACAGGTCATAACATGAAAATCTTGACACGCATGTCATGAGCGGGATGATTTACATGCCGCGGTCTTGGTGCTCTTCTGGCCGTTCGTTAATGGGATTTATACAAAAATTGGCATGGCAAACTATGACCGCATGACGATCATAAATGATCAGTCATAACATGAAAATCATGACATCCATGTCATGAGGGCCCAGATTTACATACCAGGGTCATTGTTCTCCCCTGGCTGTTTAGTAAATGGAATGTATACGAAAATTGGTGTGCCACAACGTGACTGCATGACGAACATAAATGACAGGTCATAGCATGGAAATCGTGACATGCATGTCATGAGCGGCATAATTTACATGGCGTGGTCTTGGTGCACTCCTGGACGTTTCGTTAATGGGATGTATATGAAAATTGGTCTGCCACAACATGACTGCATGACGAAGATAAATGACAGATCATAACATGAAAATCATGGCATGCATGTCACAAGAGGCATGATATAAACGCCACGAGTTTCGTTAATGGGATGTGTACCAAAATTAGTAGGGCAGAAGACAACCGCATGACGAACGTAAATGACAGGTCATAACATTACAATCATGATATGCGTGCCATGAGCGCCATGGTTTACATGCCGCAGTCATGGTGCTCTTGCGGCCGTTTCGTTAACCTCATCTGTAACAACATCGGTATAGCGAGAAAAGAATGGAGATCCATTTTACGTTCCTGACACGTGCTTTGCATTTCCTTGATTCCCACTGCACGTGGGATCTGCCATTTTTTTCTTTGCTCTAACACAATTTCGTTAATTATGTACTTATTGCACATCCCACAAGACTATTCGTTGAGCCGAACATTAGTTACATTGGAAATCGAGAGAACTTATTGAATATTTGATGAATGGCTACGAATGAGCGTTTTAACTAATTACTTAGTACAGGTACCGCGACGCACAAATATAAGGTCAGTGATTTCGCCAGACACACTCATATGAAACGAATTTTAAGACTAGGACCAGTGTTCACATAGCAGCCGTTAAGCTTCCCGCGAAAATGTTCTGTTATGTACACTTGCTTGTTTTTCAAAACGCCTGCAGATCTACTGAAGCCATTGTAGGCAGTAATGGAAGTGCTGTAGTAAAGGTGCATTAATTAGGCTGCCCTTTAAAGCAGGTTGGTTAAATATTTTTGTATTTTATTTCGTAATATAATGACTTGCCTATGGAGAGTAATTTCAATAAGATGTGATTATTACATTCGGAATTAGTTTGGACGATAAACAGCATGCCGGCTTCTCTTATGGCATAAAAAAGTTCCACAATCCCTAAGAATATTCTGATGAGAGCAGAACACGAAAGCGTTTCTTTTGCCTAGATTGTTGTTGCGGAGGGGTGCTGCAAACTGGTGTTGCCGAGTGGTGTTATAAAGAATGAGGCAATGTGGGAGGCCGGATTTTGTCTATTTATGATTTGATGCAATCAAAGTGGTGTCCAGACTTCACATGCCCTCTTCTATTTCTTCGTCCAGGCAGTATATGCAGATAGCCCGAGGCATGTGTCGGGCATATCGGGGTAGTATGACCGCCGCGGCGTTGTGGTTTATGTCATTGACAGTCGCTCGTGTCGTCACCCTCTTATTGCTCCTGTGACGACGTACCTGAGCCGGGTTACATAGACACTACCATGGCTTTGTGATCCGAGTAGTAGGCGGAGACATAAATTGCATCTCGAAGAGTGTCTGGGTCGTTGGTGAATGCGATATGATAAAGAAGTACTACGTGGTCGTAGACGCAGCTGATGTGGCTTACGCAAGAGGAAACAGCGTAGGCCTAACAGCCAAGGCAGTAACTACGTCTAGCCAGAACTCCACTTGCGATTAGCTGGCAATACGACAGCAAGGCTGTGCACGGCATGCTTTTTCTTCGTTACATCTTCCCCCCTCGCTGAAGACGGAGGAGCCACTCAGGTGACCTATGACGTCGTGAGGACGGCGGGCTCATGATACTGCTTGAGGCGATCAACGTGAACAGTTTCGCGGCCGCGGCGATGTAGGTCCATAGTGAGTGTCACACGTTCGGCGACGTAGTTCACCGGAGAAGTGCGCTGTAGGACCTGGTAGGGTCCGTGATATCCGGAAACAAATTTTGACATCCCAGGCGTAGACGCAGGAGGTACCCACAACCAAACGAGATCGCCAAGAGTAAACTGCTGATGTGGGCGCCTATAGTCATGGCGAGATTTAGGCAGTACTTGTTCTTCTGTTGTAATTGAGCAGGCAAGTCGGAGACCCTCTTCAGCGTACCCAGCGGCGTCGGATGCCGGTGTGCCCTCGATGAGTCACGGCAGTATGGAAGAATGGTGTCGACTGGAGTAGAGGTTTCTCGGCCATAGAGAAGAAAGAAAGGAGAGAAGCCCTTTGTCGCCTGAGGTGCCGTATTGTAGGCTTAAGTGACAAAGAGAAGAACGATGTCCTAGGTGGTGTGGTTGGAGCAGACGCACATCGACATCGTGTTGCCAAGAGTACGGTTAAAACGCTGTGTCAAGCCGTTCGTTTGTGGGTTATATGCAGTGGTACAACGGTGAACAACACGGCAAGCGGCGAGAAGTTCTTGAGTAGCATCCACAAAACGGCGCGACCTCCGTAGCTGAGGAGCTCGCGGGGGGCGCCGTGGCGTAGTACGAAGCGTTGTAGCGGAAAGGAGGAAACTTCACTAGCTGTCGCGGATGGTTGAGCAGCATTTTCTGCGTACCGCGTCAAGTGGTACATGGCCACAGTGACCCAGCAATTTCCAGCAGCTCTGTATGGCAGGGGCCTGTACAGGTGTATTCCAACCCGATCAAAAGGTAGCAATGGGCACGGCATAGGCTGCAGTGATGCAAGAGAGCGGGAGGGATCAGGCTTGCGCCGTTGACATTGGGTGCACGAGCGAATACACCTTTGTACAAAAGTGTACATGCCACGCCAGTAAAACCTTTGGCGCAATCTGGCGTAGGTCTTGAAGAGGCCAGCGTGTGCACACTGAGGATCGGCGTGGAAAGCGGAGCATATATCACGCCGTAGGTGTTTCGGTATGACTAGTAGCCATTAGCGGCCGTCGGATTCATAGTTGCGACGATAAAGGATTCTGTGGCGGACGGCGAAGTGACAGGCCTGTCGGTGTAGCGTTCGGGATGGAGAGCATGCAGGTGAATCAGACAGGTAATCTATTAAAGAGGAAATTCAAGAATCTTTTCGCTGCTCTAGAGCCAAGTCGATGGAGGCGACGGGTGGAAGCGAGTTGTCAAGGGCGGAGATGCTGGCGTTGCCGGTATGGACAGGCGAACGCGAAAGAGCGTCGGCGTCGGAGTGCTTCTTGCCCGAGTGGTAAATAACCCGGATGTCTTATTCTTGGCGCCTCAAAGCCCATCATACTAGGCGGCAGCCGGGATCTCTAAGCGATGACAACCATCAAAGTGCATGGTGATCGGTCACGACGTTGAAGGGCCGGCCGTACAGATATGGCCGAAATTTTGTGATGGCCTAGATGATGGCTAAACATTCCTTTTCGGTGACTGAATAATTCACTTCCCATTTTTTGAGAGTACGGCTCGTGTGAGCAACAACGTATTCTTGATAGACGGCCTTCCGTTGGGGCGTGCACGGCGCCAAGACCGACAACGCTAGCATCCGTGTGGATTTCCGTGGGGGGGACGGGGCGGTTGGGCCGAAATGACTCAATATCGGTGGCGTTGTGAGCAGGTGACGCAGCGTCTCAAAGGCATTATCACAGGCTGGGGGCCACGTGGAAAGATTGTGGTCTCCACGAAGAAGCTCGGTCAGTGGGGCCATAATCGTAGCAAAATTTCGAATGAAGCGGCGGCGAATGAAGCGAGATCGATGTACGTACATCTCGACGCGTGATGATCTCAGTGGGCGTCTTCACTTCGAGATTGAAGTCGGGAAGCAATGCGGCGAGGAACGATGTGCTAGCTGCCGCGTTTGCACGCCGAGTGTTACAAGGGCGAAGCCATGGCTCCTGGGCGTGCGCTTTCGCAGCGAAGAAACGCCGCGGCGCGGTGAGCGGGCGCACGCCGCTGCAGGCAGCTGCAGCGGAGTGTAGCGCGCCTTGCCGCTGCGGCGAGTGTTGGCGCCGCGTCACTTCCGGTGGAAAAGCTCAGGTGCTTTCCGGGCACGGCTTTGGGGACGCTTTTTGTGGACGGCAGCTGGGCTCGTGCTATTGCCAGTCTTGCCAAGAAACGTTTTCGTGTTAAAAATTACCAGGACAGCAAAAGTAAGACAAAACAACCAAGTCACTCCGAAAGGCAGGCCTAAAGAAATTGGGAAAATCGGCGTAGTATCTGAGCTGGAACCACTGAACAATATGATTGGAAGGCCGCAACCCTCTAAACTCCAGGCATGGGGTTCCACGGCGACTTCGTGCTTTGCTGACCTCGTGCCTTGGCGACTACGTGCTTTGCTGCTGGAAGATGCTGCAGGTGTTTCGAGCGTGCAGCTGTGTCGTGTCCCACAATGGGAGAGGGCTTTCCTTCATACAAAGCTACGATAGGTTTTGCTCTCCGAAGTCCACCCTGCACCTACCTCTTCTTTAATTGACCACGGTGAAAAAGGCATTGAGACAGCTTGAGAGATGTTTCAATAACACAGACAAGCTATCGGTGGAACGGTTTTCCTGGGATTCTCAATGTATGCACTCATACACTCATAACAAGGTGCCATTTAGGGTAACTTATACATTTAGAGTACAGTTTCTTTACACTATATATATATATATATATATATATATATATATATGCTCTAAATAAACTGTTCATCGCTTACTGCATGAGTAGTGAAATGTCATTAATGTAATTTCAACATATACTTATTTTCAGAAGTTTTTATTGCAATGTAATTACTTGTGGCCCACTCTAGATTGCAATGTTATTTACTTTCATTTGAGAATGTTTTATAAAGCTATAAGTAATAGAACTTAACGAGTTCTTGGACATAATATTGCCGCATTCGATTGGAGCTGAAAATGTCCTGGAATACCAAGCAATTCCAGTACAAGCTTTCGGAAACTGAACTCGTGTTCTCACCATTATTCGCCTAACTTATTATGACTTTCGTGTGACCGCGAAGCATCTGTAAATTGCAATATCTACTGAAAGTGGTTGCCATATTTATTGGCAATACTTTGGCAATCAGCAAAAGAGGCATTTTTATTTTTGCGCGAGAAATTTCTTCTGTTACAAGCCACCTAGCCCAGAAAAGGGGTATTGTGGTATACATATCACGGAGGATCTCGACCGTTCCTTTCCCAAATTACAAAACTTTAGTAGAGAGGAAAATGGAAGTTCTTTCGTTCAGTAGGCTAAATATACAGTACTAGTTGTGCGACCTATTCATTGTAGTTTGCAGCAGTGTCTTTATAGACAGTGTTGGTCGAAGATAAAACACCACAAGTCTTGGCGAAATATTTTGAAAGTAGCACGAGACTGCTAATTTGCGGTAAATGAAGCAAATATCCTGAGAAAAACGCGTAATTGCGAATGCAGCTGCTTTACCTCAGGGAACATCGATAGCATTCACCAAAATCTCTCACGGTGAAATCCTTTCTTCTCAGCACGTCATATCACTGATTTGGTTGTAGGATGTAGTGATAAGTTCAAGTTCATGCCTGTGCAGGGTTCACCTTAACGTTTGCATCTCTTCCGCAGACACTAAGATTTAGGAACACTCGCTCACCCAGCAACGTAACCACCGATTTCACAAAAAGTCTCAGT
Organism: Hyalomma asiaticum; assembly: GCA_013339685.2. Taxonomy (NCBI): domain Eukaryota; kingdom Metazoa; phylum Arthropoda; class Arachnida; order Ixodida; family Ixodidae; genus Hyalomma; species Hyalomma asiaticum. The sequence goes on along the minus strand of CM023481.1, from coordinate 11,176,522 downwards.
TCATAGAGCACGTACAAGATACACTAGAAAAGGAACGTGGTAAGCAGTCCCCACAGAGGTGCGAAAGCTTCAGACGTCTGTTTTTCAAGGTCGAGTTATGAGGTACGGGGAAATAGAACATATTTTCGCGAACGCATGAGAAGGCAACTAAAGGCGTTGCAACGCTGAACGATTTCGGCGCTTTTAACCATTGCGTGTCGCTGGGCACTGTTTGGTGTCCAAAATGCGGCACTCCACTGCATTACACGGAGCGTCCATGCACGGGGCGTTAATTTACGGGGCGTTCATTAGTATTTTCTTTGTGTCGCATGTGCACTTCTTTGGAGCGGCTTCTTTGTCTATTGCCGAGATCTAAAATTGGTGCATTACCGAAGTGAAGCGTGGCTTTCGCCTTGCATTGCAACAGTGTAACAATTGCCAAATTTTTTCGTCCTTTTCTTAAAGATATCCCAATGGTCCTTGTAACAAGCATTGCATCAACAAGCCAGAGCTCGATCAATCTCGCCTGGGCAGTTCGTCGGGGTGACAATGCAATCTACGATGGCTTCTCTGTGCAATACTGTCTGGCGAGCGGTGCCTCGTGCTTCGTGGTCTACACCGAAGACGACAATTTGACGGTCGAAGGACTCGATCCTGGCACCCTCGTAAAATTTCAGGTGCGAGCGCTGTTCGAGAACGCGGACAGAAGCCTAAGGCTCGGCTATCCTGAGGAGGCGTCCGTTATTACGTGGAAAGAGTGTAAGTACGTACGACGTCTTCAATTTATCTGTGAAGGCCTGGCAGAGTTTTTTAGTGTAACATCGCTCGGTAATCATTGCAAGTTGAGAAAAACACACCTGGGATCTAGTCTATACGAGATGTGCAATGTCAACTCTACCGTATGTTATTTTCATACTCGCAATAGCCAGAAGTAAATTAATGAGTAGTTCGCGGTGGGAACTTGCTTCTATGACAGAGCTTGGGTAAAAAGCATGTCAGGATGTGGATAGACGGTCGGTGTCCTTAATTTGGGGGCCGAAAAGAGGCGTGTATAAAATTTGGAATTATTATTATTATTATTATTATTATTATTATTATTATTAGTATTAGTACTGAAATCGGAAGCACAATAGAAAATTGGAGAGAATGGGCTGCCAACTGCCACTGAGAAGGACACCACACAGCCTATATATTAAACAGTGGAGCTGTTGCAGGTGCCCGGAATCTCCATCCCTTGTGTTCGTTTCCTGCCACGCAAACAGTTAACAAGCTCCTGCCATCGACCTATCACCTACACTCTTGGCCACAGCCCACTGCCATGGAGTAGTGACTATATGCGAACGACATTATGAAAGAAAGGAAGAATGAAATAACTTGTGGCTTATACACTCATTGGATATGAAGGTCGGAGCCAGTCTACCCTTTGGGAACTGTTTGGGATGTGTGCGACAGAATTTGCTTCATAAACTGCGTGTCCAAAGCCCACATAAAGTTCAACCAGTTAATAAAAAGTCCAAGAAAATGCTACGTGCCATCCCCATACCAGAAAATTAAAGAATGCGTCTTTAACTTTTGTTTGTGAGCGTCTCTGCTTCCGTTGGATCAGCGCTTTCCTTCATTTCGTTATTAGATGCGAAGCATCTTTTGCTCGGGGCTATGTCCGTTGTCCACTGGCGTCCGCACCTCTCCTCCTCATCCCCCTCTCCATGCCAGCTGTGTGATAATGTGCTTCTCACTCCGTCCTCCCCTCCACGCCAGCTGCGCGACAGCGCGCTACTTCCTCCGTCCTGCTCTCCATGCCAGCTGTGCGATAGCGTGCTGCTCTCTCCGTCCTCCTCTCCACGCCAGCTGCACGATAGCATGCACATGTGCGCCTCTCCCTCCGTCCTCCTCTCCACGCTAGCGCTATATATAACCGCGTGCACGTGCCGCTGCCTCAGTTGCTTCTTCGGATGAGTCTCGCACCGGCGTCTGGGGAGTACCGACAGTCGTGCTAGCGGATTGGCTGACACAAGTTCATCCAGCAGCACCCAGCATGTTAACAGAGCCGTTAGCACCGTTGAAGACTCTGCTGTGAGTCGGAGAGCACGCGACGCTGAGCGTAAGTGTCAACGCCGAGTAGCGGATTCCTCGCTTCGAGAACGAGAAGCAGCTGCGAAACGCCAGCGTCGAGAAGCGGATACCGTGCTTCGAGTACGCGAAGCCGCTTCGACACGCCAACGTCGCCGCTCGGCGGAGTTTCCAACAACGTTCACGCGACGTGGGTAACCAACGCAAATGAAAATAAAGGGAACTCCGCCATGCTTCGCATCACCTCAGGGTTCCCCTCGGGAAGGTGGTGTCATTCTTGGTTTCGGCTTGACTTCGCGCCTTCCCCTTTTAAAGACGACAGTCTTTCTTGGGATACTTCAACGCAGAAATTTTGGTCTGTCTGTCTGTCTGTGTGCGTGTGTGTTGGTTTGTGTGTGTCCTGCTGCGAAAGGTGAACACCTTCCTCAACGACCACCCAGCTTGAACTGGTGGCTACCTTCATACTTCAGAACACAGTCGGCCAAAAAGCAAATATTACGCATATCTGAGGCGCAACATCAATACGTATGTATAGGACAGTGCGTTCCTTTAGTAGAAAATACATAGATGCGTAATTCTAAAGACCCTAGTGCTTGTTAGGATGCGCAAAAGCGGACGTTTCCTGTACTAGGCAAGCTTCTTGCGTTTCCCGTAACCATGGCCAGATGGCGCCCTTATCTCGCGCTCGTGCCGAACGGAAGGCAGGGAACGGCCGCCCGCCACTCCGGCCGGTCCCTTTCTCTCCTCGCGTCTCTTCGTTTTCTTCGTAAATCTATTGCCTCCTCTGGAATGGCTAATGAGGCATTGTGCCTCTCTCAGTGGACGCGTACCACCTGCTGCCTAATAACTCCTTCTTTGTCCCTTGTAGACCTGATGTAAACGTTCGTATGAGAAATAGTGATAGTATTAGTATAGTGCAGAGTCAGTGTTACTGTGGAGTGATGTGCACATATATTAGAGCAGTACTTACAGGCAGCTTCTTGTTGCTACACCACCCCCCCCCCCCCGAACTTCGTTCGGATGTGAATATTACTCAATGGAATTTACGTAGCGTAGGTAAATGTGATTAGATGCTTATGTGAAGATGTATGCTATGTGCACAGCATCTGATGGATCGTAGGCTGATCCACATGTAACACGGGCCGTGCTGCAGTGCGGCATTGCACTGCTGCACTCACTAGTTCCGATAACAGGTCAAGACATATCGTTTGGGCAAAATCCAGAAGCGCTCACGTGCTGAGACTTAAGGTGCGGCTCTACAGAATCTCATTATCTCATAATTGAGCTGAAGTTCCCCGATAGAGCGAAGATCATGATTATGAAAAACTCATATTTGGGCAAGGCGGTATGGTGTGAAAAGTATAATGGCGCCACATCGTTTTTCTTCTATGTGTTGTGAGTTTGGCTCCGTGTTATTATTTTTTTTGTGACCTATGACCCGTAACACTCCAGAATTCAGGTGTGAACTGATGCGCGAGAATACGTACATATTTCAATATAGCCGCCATCTCCGCATGACGCCTTTCTCAAATAATGAAATCTAACGTGCCCGGGAAACCGCTATACGAAAAGGACTTTGGGTACAGCGGATTAACGGTAGTAAACGGCGCGTGCAGAAGCATCGCCGGCTACGCAAAGAGTACGCCGTCCGCTTCGAGTCTTTGAAGTGGGAGTCGTGCGCCCTGTTTCCCCCACGTTACTAACGCACGGCTCTGTTTGCCTCAGCTTTCGTCATGAAGCTTCGACAGTAAAGTATCAGCGACGATTCGACATTCTTTCTGAGAGGCAATAAATTATCGATGCTGTAGGCAGCGAGTGCAGCCAGAATCTCGAAGGATTTAGATTGCTAGTGTGCTTGTTCTGGCTATAACATATATCCGCGCGAGAAGCAGCCTACACGCTAACCTCCAGCGGTTCGGTGGTTCGTTCACATACACAACACTTGACATGTTTTTCAGTAGCGTGCAGCGTTCACGTGTAACAATAATAGAACTCCCAGGAATTATACCAGTGCCAATTCTTTGCACCAGTAGTTAAACAGAACTGGTAAATCACAACAGTGTTACATTTGTGTGTCTCTGGTAAGGCTTTCCCCACCAGGTCGCACTGCCAGCGTTGCCTATCACGCACACTACTCCGGTAACCCGTAATCCATAAGTGGTAAGCAGCGTACGGGCAAACAAACATACTCCATTATTCTTGAGCATACGGCCCTGTACAACCGCGTAGCAGGCTCCCGTCCTTTCGTGAGTGAAGCCAAGTGGTTTAGTATATTTTACGCACCGCTGCTTACCGTATAAAGTTCGCACTGCTCGATTTATTCTCTTGTTGTTTTGACCACACTTCCATTGGATTGGGCCACACTAGCCATGCTAACTGCCGTTGTTCCGCTCAGAGTTACACTGGATATGACTCTCAACTTTCCCCACTGGCTGCATCAGCCCGCTAACGAGTGACATATCGTCTGAAAAGTTCGCGCCGTGCCATGGGTACGGCCACTCGATGATCCCCATGAAGCAAGGTCTCATAGGCCGCATGGAACCGGCGTGCGGGCTATAGTTCTCCGCGCTTCCGCAGCGCCACCGCTGCTGCAAGGGAGGCGCCCGCAGTATTAGCGTTTGCTGGGCTTAGTTCGCGTGCTTTGTGTAGCTGCCGCGCTTTGGCCGTACATTTTGTTGATGCGAACGTAGTGCATTCTCTTTCCAAAATACAACGTAAAATATTCGCCAATAGCGCGCCCTCACGGCTGGTTTGCAGCCCCACGACAGCACTCCAAGTGAACAGTAGACGGCGAGCTTTTCTAAGCGACCGTCCTGCATATACAACGGCTATTCTTGTTTTCTGGGAAAGGAAAAACCTACCAATCTAAACGTCTAACAACGCCCGTATGATATAGTTTGGTTAAACATTTTCGGACTGATTTGTTTATTTTGAGACTTCGGAAAAAATACGGTAGCACTTGATGATCCACCGTGCATTCAGCACATCGCCGACACGTCTACAAATTTTGCCGAAAGACAGCGATGTCAAAAAATCGTTCAGCTTGAATACAGTAATCGCAATGGCGAAAAAAAGAACTGTATCAAAGGTTACTGATTTTTATGTATGCGACGTGAAGCGAGGGAAAAGCGCCGCAATCAAAAGCTTTACGCCCTGTCCACATGGACACTGTAGGCGTAGACTACAGGGGGTGGCGGCACAGGGCGCTGGCTTCCCCCCTCCCCCTGACTTACCTAAAAGGGCGCCGCCCCTCAGGTAAAGCCCGCTACGCACCCTCTTCACCCTCTGCAAACGAGAAAATTTAATGCCACATCATGGCTCCGGACGAGAGAAAATGATAAATTTGGGTCATTACAATTACAAAAAAAAACTGTCGTTCAAATTCGTGCGAAAACAAAGTGAAACGAATTGATATAAAACATTGTTTGGCGCAACCACGATGGTCACGCCACGAATAGCGTCGTGTTGTATTTTCGCGGCTGGAAAGCCGGCGCGTGATTACCCGATACGTCGACCGCTGATGCTCATAGCGAAGACAGCACCCATCTAAACAGGAGCCATCTGAAGAACCCTAGGTCTGACCATTTTGGTTGTTGGTTGGACGGAGTGTCCCTCCAACCAATGACTAAAACCATGGGCTTGGGTCGCTAGCGCATACTGACTAACATCCGAAAGGCGCCTGGGTCCTACATATTCAGATGAGATCAGCGGATATGTAGGCCTGTAAGTACAAGCGACAAGACCTTGAACGATCGGTGTGCGCTTGCACGGGTGTTGCACAAGGGAGCCCTTGTTTCCTTGTTTGTTTATTGTATTTTTCTTTCTCTTTTCACTCTGTTTGCGTTTCCCAATAGCCGTCAAATCAGAAACGCCACCGTCCACAGCTGACACCAACGTTGTGAAGACGGCACGTGGAAGATACGCGTCATGGCATGTCACGAACGTGTTTGCTGCTGTGGCACCTCCAAGGTATCATGGCGTAGCTTAGCGGTAATCCAGGATCGCGAATTGTCGTAGCCATACGCAGACTAGTGCGCGTTAGGAGGCAGATAAATAAGACCACGAGCGTTCTGAAAAAAAATGTGACTTATCGTTCCGTCACACGAATCGGCATAACGTGAAAGAGAAACCTGCCTTCGCGAAGCTGTGGCATACATAAGAGGCAGTTTGGCAAATAGAGGGGCGGGAAATAGGGTGGGTACTCTGGAAATGTGAACGCGTCGCGTGAAGACATCAGCGCCAGCTTGACACTGCACAAGGATCGTCGACGGTTGCGCACAAGTGAAAGCTCTCAAGCGACTTACATTTCCCCGGAGACACTACGCTGCACGCGCCAGAGTCCTGCGCGAACCTCCATAAACCAGCAGCGTCCGCGTACGGTGAAACCTTGCAAGTGAAGCTGGACGAGCTGTTAGCAGATTGCTTTGCGAGCACGCAGTCCGCTGCGAAGGGCGCGACTTTTGCTTGTCGACGGTTAACTTTGCGGTCCCAGAGCAGAGCGCGTCTAACAAATGCGCTACGCAAAACGAATGATGCAGTGGCCGTGATTTTACATCCCCCTTGAAAAGCGCCGCAGGATATCGCTAACCTCCGATGCAATAGAGGCGCTCAGACTACCGAAGTGCTGACCGCGAACATGCATTAAGACGACAGTCTGCTTTGCCCCATGGTCTCGTAGATGGCGGTACTACCGCAGCCAACCAAGAGTGCAGTGAAAGGTAGGCGATGTCAATTTAAAAGTAATCTTGTTTGCTAAGCACCCTTGCTTTAACCGGACGTCACTTACATGCAAATTGTAAAGCAGTGTAGCGTATTTATAAGGACCGCCTGCTCCTCAGGCTTTCAATGTGTTGGTGGTGTGAGTGTTCTACCAATGAACAAGCGAAAAGGAATGCCAATGGTGCGATCGGTAGAGCTTCCAGCAAGTGTAGTCACATCCCGGGTGCTTGTAGGTTCGAATTCTAGCGTGCGACAGTTTTTCATTATAAATATGTGTTTTTTGAGACATTACTTCCGTGAGTGAAGCGTGTCTGTGATTTGGTGGTGAAAGCCGGCATAAGAAAAACCAATGAGAGTTCTGCAAGTTCGGCTACACGTTTTCGTACTGCGCAAAGTGCAACATGCACTTGTGCCTCCTTCCAAGCCGCAACTGCTTCAAGGCATTTCGTGTGCCCAAAATTTTCTTTAATGCACAGAATGAAGAAAGCTCTGGCATGCATAAAGAAAGGTCACGATATGCCAATTAGGTTTATCTATAGGTGAGTCATCAGGTGTTGCTCGTGAGCAAGACTGTGCACTTGAGGCGCTACTTCAGATGGAATACCTTCAAGCAGCCGGCTTGGAAGGAGGAACAAGTGCATGTTGCACTTAGTGCCGTACAAAATCGCGTAGCCGAACTCGCAGCACTTGCGCCGGACCTTTTTTTCGCCGTACCGCGACGAGTCGCTGATGCCATCATACCTCACATTCAGCTGTTGACCTCGTTGTCAAAGGAGAATGGGATCAACTGTTGGGCGGGCGCAATTCCAACTTCAGCGGCCGTACATGACATTCTTTTCAAAGGATTTGTCTTCAGATGTGCAAGGTTTGGGCAATCAGCGATCGAAAAGCTAGCAGAGGCAACCTTCTTTTGATAGATAGCTGCACCCAGAGGCATTTCTACAGCAGCCACCCACTGACAATAGAAACATCGATCATCCAGTAAAAATGCGCATGTTCCGTCTTTGTGCCATCTTAAAATGCCCACGAACCATTTGTGGTCCGTGCAGTACAGCTCAATAAGCATGGCAGCGAGCTCAACACCTCCCATGAAGGCACTGGACTCCTTTACGGCTAAAGAGCGTGGAACATCAACGCTGCGCTTTTCTTTGCTGTTCCGCCGCATGCAAATGTCGGTTGGTTCGACACTACCGTCCCTTGACACGAGTTGGACGGAGTTGCTGTCAAACCATTTGACGACTCCTGTGTTATAGTCCTCGTCCACACGAAAGCTTCTCCCTTTAGCCGTGAGAGTTGCGCCGGGTGTCACCGGATAGTTCGTCCTGCCGACCCTGACGCTGCCAACACTCAGAAATCTTTTGCGCTTCAGCTCGTCCATCAGGCGCAGACTGCTGAAGCAGTTATCAAAAAATAACTCGTGGTTCCTGTTTTCTGGAAGGTCTTTCACCATATCGATAACTATATCGCCAGAGATGCCGAATCCATTGTCATGAGCACTATGTTTGCATTCATAGATGATGAAGTCGTGCATAATTCTAGAGACACCTGCTCTTGTAAACACCTTATATCCCTACTTGTGAGATTTCGATTTCAGCTAGTGCCTTAGGTGAGCGCCCTTGAAGCTTTGGGAATTATTTACGCGTCAATGCTCTGCCGTCCTTCTGGGGCGACTGCCTTCGTGTTCTTCTTCAGTTGGTTTATGAGTGGGCGCACCTTGAAAAGGCGGTCGTGGCGCTCAGCGTCTAGTGGTTTTGCCTGACAGTTGGCGTTCATGTGTAGGCATTGATGTATGGCTTCGAATCGATTCAGGGACGTGAGGTCCGCTACAGGCGCTAATCTTGTTCTACACTGCCAGACCATCCTGAAATGAGGCATCCTGACTGTCCCTGCCATCAATAATACGCAAAAGATATTTCGTTACCTCCTCCTTGGCGATGTTTGCAGAGGTGCCGTTCTTCTAGGTAGAATACAGATTTGATAGATGGCACAGTGTGTCTACCATCTCTTCATCAAAAAAGGCCACAAAAGTACTGGCATGGACTTAGCATATCTTTGGGCGGTGAGGGCAGCTCCCTCTTTCAGAATGTGTCATCAACCACAAGGTCTCTTTTTGTCCATTTTCTGTTAATGCTTTCTGTCTTCCTTTCTGCGCTGTGCCGCCGGCCGGCGGGATGTTCCCGGAAAAGCTTCAACGGGGTCGCGTAGCGTTCCTCCGTCTGTTCTTCTTCTCACAGCTCTTCAGCCGCGAATATTTATCACAACTTTGAGTGGACAAGAATCAATCAATTTTTCATCGTCACTAGGCTCATATTCGGGGTCATCCGGGCCACTGTCGAAATCAACAGCGGACAATACACCATCGGGAAGGAGGATTACGTGCTGTATTTTTTCATGTCAGCCATTTTTTTTCCTTTCGACATCGCCATATATATAGGAAATGCAAAAAATATGGTCGTATAACTTCTTTATCGCATTTCGTAGGAATAACATTACGTTTTTGTCATGCAGAAAAACACAACAAGCATGTAACCCTCATCTACGAATTGGTATTCGGGAATTATTTATGGTTTTTGGAAGTCATCTATGAATTGGTTTTTGTGTTGCAAATATTGAGGTTTATTTTTTCTATTATATTTGTGAACGTGTATTGAATTCTTCCCTGTGCTTACTATTTAATTTTCTTTTGTCCATTTCTGATAGGAGGCCCTCCCACAGTTTTTACTTCTGGGCCTCCTTCTGAAAATGTTGCACCTTCATATATGTGTTGTGTTTTGCGATTATTTTAATAAACTTGCACTTGGACTTGAACTTGAACCCTATGTCGGCTTTCTCCTCCGCAAATGAGCGATGCTGCTCGTGAGCAACAGCGCTATTGGCAAGATTTCTTCCGCGTAACACGTGGCCACACCATTCAACCTGTTCATAAATGTTCTTAAATGCCTTATGAGCAATTTTAAGTCTAACATATCTCGCAGTAGCGTCCGTTTCACTGTAGTTGAATAAATTCACTCACGTGTGCGGAGCCTGCGTTGCCACCTCTCAGACACTCGAACAGAACACTAAAAAAGGCGATGTTGCCATCTGCATGTATTTGTTTGAAGCTTAGGACGCTTGGTATACTGTATGTCTTTCCACAGATGGCGATAGCAGTATCATGCAACAGAATCCATTTGCGGAAAAAGATATTTTTGGGTTTGTTGCCCCAGAGCCATAGTGGGCATGAAAGGGTTAACCGGACGTCAGTTACATGCATATTGTAAAGCGGTGTAGCGTATATATAAGGCACGTCTGTTACTCATATCTTGAATGTGTTGGAGGTGTGACTATTCTACCACTGAACCAGCGAAAAAGATTGTCGTTGGTGTGATCGGTAGAGCTTCCAGCACCTGTCGTGGCATCCCCGGTGGTTGTGGATTGGAATTCTAGCGTGCGGCACTGTTTTCTTAAAAATATGTAAATAAGCTAGTACGTAAAACACCGATCGATGATCTAACAGTAAAACGGAAAGTCGAAGAATTCAGGATAGCGCTGTAAAACGGATATTCAGCTCAGACAGAGCAAGCTGACATTTGCGTTCTGGATGTCAGCGATAATCTCACAGGCATTGTCACGGAGAGTGCAATAGAAGCAGGAGGTAAGAACAGTAGGCAGCTTACTACCAAACTTTCCCACAAAACGAATGACTTGAGTAGAAAACACCAATGCATGCTAGTATTTTATGGTGCTGACAGAAAAGAACTAGCGGAGCTTTCGAAGTTAATTAATAAGCATGGGACAGCCGACATACAAAAGCATAATTTGGAGCCGATTGAGAATGCTCTACAGAACAGAAGGAGCCTGAAAGCCGGTGAAGAGACGTCTAGGCACACGCAAAAATCAGACGCATGCATTACGAGACAGGTAAGGCAATGTGATCAGGAATAGGGATGAGATAGTTACAACAGTGGAGGAGCTTTTAGAGATCTCTACAGTAGTCGCGATAACCAGGATATTAGTGAACAGGCAAGCAGTTTAGAAGAGGCTGACTGTCCACCAGTACTAAGGGAGGAAGTAATGCAAGCTTTGAAATTGATGCAAGCGGGAAAGGTATCTGGTAAGGACCAGATAAGACCATATGTTTTAAAGAAAGGGTGGTGGACAGATTATACAGGAAAACTGGCAGGGCTGTAAACGCAATGTCTAATGACTGCGATCCTACTGGAATCTTGGAAGAATACGGACATCGTCCTAATCCAGAAGAAAGGCGACACAAAGGACTTGAAATATTACTGGCCGCCCCGCCACGGTGGTCTAGTGGCTAAGGTACTCCGATGCTGATCCGAGGGTCGCGGGATCAAATCCCGGCTGCGGCGGCTGCATTTCGATGGAGGCGAAATGTTGAGGCCCGTGTGCTGTGCGATGTCAGTGCACGTTAAAGAACCCCAGGTGGTCAAAATTTCCGGAGCCCACCACTACGGCGTCTCTCATAATCAGAGCTGGTTTTGGGATGTTAAACCCCACATAACAACAAATATTCCTGGCCGATTAGCTTACTGTCAGTCGTCTACAAGTTATTTACCAAGGCAATCGCCAACGAAATTTGTACCACCTTAGATTTCAGCCAACTTAACGAACAAGCAGGGTTTCTTAAACGCTAGTCAGAAGTAGACCATATTCACACTATCAATCAGCTGAGAGAGAAATGCGCGGAGTATAACCAAACGCTACATCTGGCCTTCATAGATTACGAGAAACAATTTGATTCGGTCGATATCTCAGCAGTCATGCAGGCATTGCGAATCAGTGCGTAGGCGAGAACAACGCAGGACGAATGCAAGACATCTACAACAGCTCCAAAGCAACCAGTTCTTAATAAGGCGACCAGCAAAATACCTATAAGGAAGGGCGTAGGACAAGGGGACACAATCTCAAATGTTAGTCACAGCAGATTTAGAAGAAGTATTTAGAGCACTGGATTGAGAACAGGTGGGTGTGCGGGTTAATGGGGAACTGCTCAGTCACCTCAGATTTGCTGATAGCCTTGCCTTGCTAACTAACTCGGGAGAAGAATTACAAAGCATGCTTACTTACCTAAACAGGTAAAGTAGAACAGTGGGCTTGAAAATTAATATGCAGAATACTACAGTAATTTTGAGTAGCCTTGGGCGAGAACAGCGATTTGAGATAGCTGGCGAGGCATTGGAAGTAGTAAGTGAATTTCTCTACTCCGGCCAGGTGGTCACGTGACCCTGATCCGAATCATGAGGCTGAGATAATTAGAAGGATAAGAATGGGTTGGAGTGCATTCGGCAAGCATTCTCAGATAATGTGTATGTAGCTTACCACTGTCTCTGACGAGTAAAGTGCGTAACAGCTGCATCTTAACAGTACTCACCTACGGGGCAGATGCTTGGAGGTAAGAGGGTTGAGCTTAAATTGAAGATGACGCAGCGAGCTATAGAACGCGAAATGGTAGGTGTAAGCTTAAGAGAGAAGAAGAGAGCGGATTGGGTTAGGGAACAATACATGTTAGAGACATATTAAAAGAATATAATAAGAAGAAATGGGCATGGCAGTCCATGTAATGCGAAGACAAGACAACCGCTGGTCATTAGGGGTGACAGAGTGAATTTCTAAGAAGGCAAGCGTGGCAGGGGGCGGCAGAAACTTAGGTGGGTAGATGAGATCAGGAAATTTCCAGGGATAATTTGGCCCAGTTAGCACAGGACAGGGATAATTAGAGATATATAAGAGAGGCTTTTGCCCAACAGTGGGCAGTAGACAGTCTGATCATGATGATGCGTAAGTTCAGACATCACTTCCTTGATGGAAGTGCGTCAGTGATTTCTTGGCGAAAGCCGGGACAAAACAATTTCGTCTTAAAAACAAATTTGTAGGAAAACGCTGGTATGAGAGTCGTAGCAAATAGAGCCGCAGGGAGAGGACCAGCCAGCACGACGGCTTTGGCTGGGGCGACTGCCTCACAACATGAGTCTGCTTAACCTTAGTAACCTTGAAATTTTTGCCTAACGTCCAGTCGAAGAGCATTGTGAGACCACGACTACCTTGTTCCCACTGGATGCACTCCGCTTCCTTTGATTAGCTTTTCTGGATTCGATAACAGCGAAAGTTGTAGACCGTTGTCACGCGAGGTGCGACGTTCCGTGAGTCGGAAACTGTCGGTCTCCGTTGATGGGCGAAAGCGGTTCTCTGAACACAGAAAGGTTGATCCTGCCGCTGGCACGAAGGGCGATTGAGAATAGGGGCGTAGTTGGGCGACCACACTATACCTCAGCAATGCTTACTGACGTGCCACGCATATGCTTGCTACTCTTGCGCGCTGTCCTTCGGGGGGGGGGGGCAAAATAGATGCTTTAGAAAGGGATGAAGTGAGTGTAAGTTCCGCTACCGAGCTCTGCATAGGAGATTACTGTGCTGCCACGTGGCACGGTTATATATATATGTGTATGTATGTATGTATGTATGTATGTATGTATGTATGTATGTATGTATGTATGTATGTATGTATGTATGTATTAGTATTCCCGGACACGGCGGCCGCATTTCGTTCGCGGGGGAATGTTGAGGCCCGTGTACTTTCCCAAGTGAGTGCACGTGAATCTCACGTGGTCAAAGTTTCCGGAGCCTTCCACTACGTTGTCTCTCATATTCACAGCTCGTTTTGAGACGTAAAACCCCCGAATTTAATCAATCAGTCCATTCTATATAGAGCAAGAGGTCGCAGCGCATCACCACTATAGTTTATGGCACTCGGTTGCTGATTTCCAAAGCCACTGACAGGCATGCACCAGGAAAAGTTTGGCTGGTGGATGATTACCATGAGTCTCGCTACACGAAATCTCATTTGCTCTTTTTGTTTTCTTGCAAATTCTCTTTCGTAAAAAAAATAACTGCGCATTTTTCAGGTAGCGTGAGGAGGAATAGCCCACCGATAATATGCAAGGCGTGGATCAGCCTCTCAGAACGAAACATCATCAGCAGTTCCGTATCGGCGCGCTGGTACAGATTCTCTGCCGTGCCAATATCAAGGAGGTGAAAGATTTTGTCTACCTGTCGGTCATGCATTTCTTCGTTTGGCTACCTGTCCGAGCGCCGCTTCGTCGATTAGTGAATAAAAAAAGCTTCATAGTTTGCACTTAATCTTGTACTCAACATGAAGGCGATTCAGTGGCCACTCCATTTAGGTGACCACTCCCATTTGGCTGCTGATTGACCTAAACAACTTCGCAGTATGGCCTGGGATGACAACTTTAACGCGCCTTCTATTGATCGATTGGTTTGGGGGGTTTAACGTCCCAAAACCAGCTCTGATTATGAGAGACGCCGTAATGGAGTTCTCCCGAAATTTCGACCACCTGGGGTTCCTTAACGTCCACTGACATCGCACAGCACAAGGGCCTCTACAGTTCCCCTCCATTGAAATGCATCCACCGCGGCCGGGATTCAATCCCGCGACCTTCGGATCTATAGCCGAGTGTCATAACCACTAGACCACCGAGGCGGGGCAATGCGCCTTCCAGATGACACGGCTTGTAATGTTATTTTCATTATATTTTGGTTTCTCCTTGCAGTAATGTAAAGTTTTCTTGATGACAGAAGCTGTCTGTCACTTTCAGCAGCTGGTCTGTGTAAATACCGAAAGTCCTGGATTCATTCCTTTTATTTTTTTATTTACCTATTTATTTATTTACTTACTGAGTGCCTGCATCGCCATTTGCAGGAATTCCAGCAGTGGAGGGGGGGGGGGGTACATGCAGCACTTGGTCAAGTGTCATTCATTTCTACAGATAATGTGCGGTAACAATCCTCATTACACTGTATTTCTGCAATATTTCAGCGGAAGAGCATCCCACTCGCGCGTGGTCCTGCCAAAGATCAATAACGCAAAGCGTCACCTTTAAAAGGAAATTCATGAACTTTCAAGGCATGGTGTCTTCTACACTGCCAGTCATTATGGCTTCGAGTGATTATGGTCTTTGAATCACTGCCTCATTAATTCATGCTCTTGCTCTTCATGAAGCGCGTTCTTCTGCCGTTTCATTATAATTAGAGCATATGCTCTAAATTTTTCACAACACCCAAGATGTTCACAAGGTTCCGCGCCGTTTCGTGGGCTTTGTCGAGAAGCAAAACAGTTTCAGAGCACATTTCCGTCGTCGTCTCAACAGTGAGCTCTTGTTACCCCTGCCTGTGAGAAGAAAAACATGGGGATGATTTTTTATTTCCTGCTGCTTGAATTGCTAACAAGCAGTCGTTGCTCTCTTCCGCGAAAAAAAAAAGTCGAGAACATCTTCCACGTTGCCTTCCACTCTTGTTCTTGCCCATTTGCATTCGCATATAGTCTGAATAGTTTGAAAACTCAGTGGTAACAGTTGTTCCAAGCACTGTCTTCAGCTTCGAACATTGGCTTCTTATGTCACCATCGGTGAAATAAACCAAACACGTCAAGGACCTGGATGCCACTTGGCTCCCAAATGATTCGTTTGTCTTTCGTATCTTGTCGCGAAACGTTTTTCAGCCATGCTCTGGGGCACTCTATATCGCGTGGAAGCTCATGATATCGATATATATTTGTTCCCTTTGAGGGCGTAGGTCTTTAGCGTCTCGCCTTGTTGACTGCAGGCTCCTCCTGTCGCATGTCCCAACGTCCGGCCGATGTCCGCAACATCTAGAGAGGGCACCGCCACCCTGCCCCGCACGCACTTTCTCCTCCCACGGCACTTTTCCGGCGCGTAATGAGGATCGTGGTGTTGCGCTTCCAATGCACATTCGCCGGCTTCACAGCGGTGGAGTTGTTCAGTTGTCCTGTCGTCTACATACATCGGCAGCGGCAGTTCTGAGTCGCTGTCAGCTGAGCTATGCGAGTCCAGAGGAAAACGTGCGCTGGCCTGACGCCTACAAAGAGTAGGCGACCACACAGTTTTTTGAAAGCCTAGTAAAGCGCAGCGCATATACATGTCCCGGTAGGTCGCAGAGGTTCAAGTGCTCTAATGCATTTTCAAATTGCGTTTAGGTAAGTAATATTTCTAATTGCTCCACCGTGTCACCGCTCAGTCGGGACATGCGGTCCCGTTTAAGCCCTTCTACGTTGCCTTTTATTCCCTTCAGAGCAACAGAGGTACGCAACAATTGCGAGTAAGAGCACTTTGTACGACTCTGCAACGGCCCCGACAATTTCATACTACCCCGCTTTCTGACAAACCTTAGGCAAGTGGAACGTGTATTCTCAGTGTCGCACACAGAGAACTCATTCCGTGTGCTTTCGCCGAGCAAAATCTGTCTCGCAGCAGTAACGCCCCCATAAGCCATGTGTAGGCAACCGCCAACTTTCTCTTCGTTCATACTCCGGCCCGGGACTTGGTAGGCCGCAGCTTGTGCGTTTCGTTCGAGCGGACATGGTACGGGAATATCGAGGGTCCACTTTGCGGTTTCTTTGCCAAAAGCCGATGCGTTGAATACCTTCACAAGTCATTTTACCGTTTGTGCCGATAGTGCGTTCAAACACAGAAGACTGGATAACGATTTAAGGACGCAAAGCAACTTTTTTCTTTTATTCCAAGCTTAGGTTAAAGGAAAAGGCAGAAAAATAACAAGCAAATGGTTCATTTAAATAATCGTCCGAGTGCTTTATCAATTTAATATTAGTGCGATGAAAGAAAGAATTTGCTGCATTTTATTTTCTAATAAAGATGTTTTGTGTAATTGGTTTCCTTTCCATCACATGCAGTCCCCGACCTACGAGTCACCTATGAAGCCTACATTCCCGACAATGTTGGAACGTTTTTGCTACGCTGGGAATGCTTCAACGGCAGCATCAATTATTTCCAGGTAGTATAACTCACTGAGACGAAAAAGTCTTTCATTTACCCATTTTAGCCCAAGCCTAGAGCTAAAAAAACTACCGTACGGTATCCTGAAAAAGGAAGTCTCGCAGCTAGAGGAAAACCCGTCTTGAATAGTGATTCAAACGCAGATCGTTCTTCCACACTCATTTTACCATCTGAGTCAGTCAGCAGGCACGCTGGCGGACACTTGCGTGGGGACTAGCTAACCGAAATCTGAAAGGAGAGGTGGACTGCATACGGGAAATCAGCATACGGGAAACGGGAAACCTGGCAAAGGACGTAAATTAGGGCACATGAACGTTGTCGTCCACCACTTTTCCAAACTAAGAGGCAGAGGAAATTCACATGGTTTACTTAAGGTGAAAACACTGCAGGTGCGGAAAAATATATTACAAATTAGAACCATCCTTACAAAATCACACAACAACCATGTGACATAATTCGCTGAAGTACTAAAAGGAAGCAAATTGATAACGCTGGTGCTTGACCTCCAGGTAGCCTATTGTCGCTATCTAGCGACATAGCAAATATAAACGCATGGATCGACACGGAATCATCAGGGCGGTGAAAGATTAATGTAGATCCCGGCCGCGGCGGCTGCATTTCGATGCAGGCGAGATGTTGAGGCCCGTGTGCTGTGCGATGTCATTGCACGTTAAAGAACCCCAGGTGGTCAAAATTTCCGGAGCCCTCCACTACGGCGTCTCTCATAATCACAGCTGGTTTTGGGACGTTAAACCCCACATAACAACAAAGATTAATGTAGAGAACATGTGTACCCACCGGCAGAACTGATCAGTGTGACACAATTTCTGACCTACGAAAAAAAAAGCATCGTGCGCGGTGTCTTCAATGACCTTGAAGGCTCCTGGAAAGCACGATGCACCACTCGCGCGCCTGTATCCTTTATAGGAATTCTAGGACGCCGATTGAGATCTATCTCTCATATACTGAATTTTCTGTAGGCTCCTATAAAATGAGGCGTCGGTTTGGCCACCACCTGTGACTATGCTTTGTGCAAACTTAATGAGCAAACAGACAATGAAGCCTAGGAAAGCATAGGCGGAAGTTACTTGTGCTGTAATTGTGGAGTAAGTATAAAGGAAACAAAGTGGACGAAGAGACAAACCTGCCTTCGGTGGGACCCGAGCCCACGACCTTCGGATGATCCGTCCGATACTCTACCCTTGAGCTACGAAGGCGGTCGTCCCCCCGTCCACTTTATTGGGCATTTATGTACATGTTATCCTGGGAGTGTTAAGCAGTGCCACTCATAGCAATGCGGAGTGGGCGGAACACGCTTTCTTACCAGGAGCCGTCACGTAGAACGTGAACTTGCGATGAGATGGCTGCTGCTCAATAAGCCCTCACATGCTGTCTAAAGCACCAAGTCTGCTGCAACGAGGCCCAAGCTATGAAATAACGAAAGAGGAAACCGAAAGGGAAAACCGAAAGGGGAGCCCTTGGCCCCTTCCCTTTTGTCATGCTTTGTGCAAGTCACAGGTGATGGCCTGTGACTTGCACTTTATGTTGCATTCAAATGCATCCTACGACATCGCAAAGGCCTCAGAATAACATGGGGCGTTTTCATCTTGCACAAAAGCAATTCTATTGGCAATTCAAAGGCTTTAATTTAGTATATAATAGGCTATAAAATAAAAGTCCCGGATATGCAAGTTTGTTATGCACGACTTGTACAGTGTTTGAATCCGTATAATTTGGCTATTTGTGGATCATTCACCTGCAACAGAAGTGCAGCATATGGGTGAAATTTTCATTACACATTTATTTCTTGACTTAATTATCCTGCCGCGCCTATAGGCTTTTTACGAGAGCAAAAATTAAGGAAAAAAATTCACAGCATATCCACGGAGTGAATGATGATGAGTGGGCGAAGCTCCGGAAGTTCATCGTAGATCGTGCTGAGTTCCGGATTAATTTAGTTAACGCGCACGCTACGAATCCTTATGGTTCAACTACGCACAAGTCAAATCTCTCACCAGCACTTCATTGCAAGTCAAGATCCAGTGCCTATATATATATATATATATATATATATATATATATATATATATATATATATGGGTGGCCGGTGAACGCTTCTCCAGCGCGAGCAGTCGGTATTTTTCAATCAAGAAACTCGCTAGAAGACGCTGCCTGTGTCAAGCTTGTCTCTCGCGGGTGAGGGCGCGTTCTCCTTCCTTGCGAGCTGGTAGCGCGTTCATCGAAGAAAGAGCGTTTCCCTAGTTAACGCGCGCCTTTCGCTCTCTATGTCTCTCTCTCTCTCACAAGAGAGCAGATGGAAGAGTGAGAGAGCTCGCGCGCCGCGAGGCACGCGCCGAGGGCGCGCCTCCCACACGCGCCCTCCTAGTAGCGTGTTCCTAGTAGCTAACGCGCTACTACAACGGACGGGCAGACCCAAACCTTAAGGAGCTTCGCCCCTAAAACTACAGCTGTCAACAATCACCCATGTGAACAGGGACAGAAAAATTGTTCATGCGCAATTTTGTGCAGATGAACGTTTTACTCATGAATCAAACACTTGGTTGTCGAAAAAGAAATAGTTTAAATAACGCTGAGCAATGATTATATAGGGACCAACGCAATATGCACTATGCAAAATGTCCGAGCTCTCTTTTCAACAACTCTGGCGATTTTTCATTGTCCTCGGTGGTGCAATAATTTGTGCCAAGCCAGGTGATTGCAAATAATTTAGTTTTCCTGAAAATGAATTTAAAAGAATTTTAGCTGATTCGCGTGCGATCCACCCTGTGTTTTTCACGTCATTACCCTCAACGCTGCCTATCTGACCAGGCGGCCGTCTAAAACAGAACGGCGATACATCAGCGCTGAAATCATCCCTGTTAAGTTCAGAAGAGCTCAATACATCGCTGGATGACACCGCTACTTTCTTTTTCCTGGCACTAGCTCCATATTTCTGATAGCGGGGAGGCTGTGACGTCATCGCATACGCTGCACGAAGCGTCTACCCGTTTCGGTTTCGATTTGGACACACCGTTCATTTGCTTATTTAATATTATTGGTGAGTTTCTGAGCACATTGAATGACCCTGGCTGCTTGATGGTTCTCAGTACTGCTGGAAAACAACGACATCAGAATGTGGTGGAAAAAGCTCCGGAGTTGCCCTTTGAATGCCTCGCGGGTGTCCGTGAACTACGCCTGCAGAAAGGAATAACAAGCAAATTTATGCAGGAGATGCACACGTTAGAGATTACCTTTATTTTACAACATTACCTTTTTTTCCGCCTACGGAAGTACAATGAATTACGGCGACTTGTTTCGCAATATTTTTAATTAAAAGACCCCTAAGTATAGGACAAAACGGGAAAGCGGGTGAGGGGTGCTCCCTTATTTATAGATGCTACGTCGCTGCAAAAATTCTGCAGACGCGGGCACGCTCAGCAAATCAGGGCGCTGACTGCTCTGATGCGCTTTCAGTCTCCCCTTCGAGTCAGGGCCTCACATGTGACTCGGGCCTTTGGCTCTCCTTTGTCGCGGCTGCATGCGGCTGCTGCGGCGATGCCAAATGATTTGCCGCAACACAAACAAAAGCGCTGCCGCACGCGCATGCAGGTCGCCTGCTAACTTGGACAGGCTTGTATAACTGGGGAAGTATCGCACTCGCGTTCGAAGCTGGCCGAAATTCCCGTGGTTTTCCCAGTGAGATATTGCCGTTGCAGTCACAAAAATCTGGCGCGTCAAAACAGACAAAAGACACCCAAACCTAAAGGAGCGGCCTCAGTATAAGGAAGAAACAGCTAAAGATTGCACTCCAGGAAATTGGTAAGCGTAAAACCTTCGCATTTCCGCCGCCCAGTCGCACGAAGCCACGGTAGCATTTTTCATTCTCCGCGTATAAATGTTTTCTTCGGCGGCATTAATTGCGCATAAGGAGACATAATAGAGATTCGACCCTCCATATAAATTTCGCTGTCTGTCAGAACCTCTGCGCGTCGATAATCCCTACTGGCATTAAAGCTAAAACGACTGCGCCTCTTACACCCACTTCGCCACGTGCGCGTGCCTGGTACGCTGACCTCATCCACGGCCTGATCATTGATAACATAATACCGCACTGCGGCAAGTTCCAAACTATGATATGCCGTTACGACGGCTTTAGATGCATGCGTCATCGAGGTAACCCATGCAGCCTCATAGAGCGTTCACAATTCTGTCACAGGAGCAATTAAATGCCATTCGTCAGACGGCACGCCATCAATAATGGTCCCGCCAAGGTAGACCTAGTGATTATCGCACTCGGCTGCTGATGCGAAGATCGCGGTATCGAATGCCGGTCGAGGCAGCTGCATTTCTGTACAGGCGAAATGTTCAGGGCCGTATACACTGCAATGTCAGTGCACATTAAAGAAACTCACGTCGTTAAAATTTTACGATCCCTCCATTACGGCGTATCTCATATTTATGTCGTGGTTTCGAGACGTAAATCCCCAGAAATCAATTATCAACCATCAATAATGAGGTATTTTTCACAAACAAATGCAATTGTGGTGTGTGTGGTCTTGTGAGTACTTGAAAGTCTTGTATCTATGAAGTTTTATAAGCGTTCTATTTGCCGTCTTTCTAATTTGTATATATGCCTTCTCAATTACTAGTGATAATCTCGACATCGATCACAATAACGCCATGCCGGGCGAAGTTTATAAGACTCATTGTGGAAAACGAATAAGCAGCGTAAAAAGTCTTTCTCTTCTTTCTTTAGTACAAAATAACAGAAGAAGAGGGCTGGAAAACGTGCACTACTTCAGTGGACTGTGATGTCACCGTTGATAACGGAGGGACAGTTGCGTTCTCAAGTGGATACATGAGGCTAACGCACCAAACTCCATACCAGGACTTGGGATTTTGGGTCCGTGGATGCAATCTCCATACATGCGGAGAAGAACTCTATTTTTCTGGCAACTCACTTATAACAGGTATCAATTTCGACTCTTCCTTTTTGATATTATCATTGTAGAAATCACAAGACATTTCGGACGAGCATTTGCCTATACATGATACGTAGTGGTACCGCTATGCAGCAATTGAACAGCCATGTGCACTTAAAACTGTGACAGCCTGCACAGGGAATAAAGGGCGATGTCCTGTAATACGGTTTGTGCTGCATATACATTTGAGGAAGCAGACAAACCTCCACAATAAGAACTCTTAGATTCAGAGGGTGTTCTGGGAGGATTCAAAAGCTGCATTTCTCTCTCCAGAGTTACTGAACTCAATTCGGGAGTAGTGCAGAGTTAACTGGGGGACTTACTCTGTGGTTGAAGGAAGAGTAACATAAAGTGCAAGCCCTCTTCTGTTCAGGTAGGGTTACCAACTTGGGGAACTCCACTACCAACATAGTGTGCACAGGGCACAAAAGTTTGTCTTTTCGCAGTGCAGTTGTATGTCGCCCAAACAACTAGCCGCAGCAGCCGGACAACTGTGTAATTACAGCATTGTGGGGTTGCAGCCGAGAAAGCCACACTTGCAGTACGCGGCAGAAAAACGCACGCGCGCGAGAACTAAAATCAAGGGCATTTTGTTAAAAAATATCTTTGAGCACCAAGCTTCCTACTATGCAAAGTAAGGCAAAATCCGAAGCCCGCGACCATGCAATGAACCCCGGAAAATCTGAGCGACCCAATGCAATTTATGTTACTTGAAGGCTTGTTTGGCATTGTATTTTGTGAATGTTAAAATTGAATGAAGGTCCGCTTTGCTAAGATGCATATCATTCTTTTAGATCTGTAGATTGGAGCCGAGATTGGACGACTCTACACTTGCGCAGTATTGTGTTGTGATCGCTGTTGGAGACGGCCAGCGGCTCTTCCACTAGAACGTGGCGCAGCCTGCTTGCGAAAGTGGTCTCAACGAAAGAACAGTGCTGCGTCGTGGATATCTGTAGCGCCTCCAGTTTTAACAAGTAGCGATGCCGCGTAAACCTCTCGGGCTGTTTGCCGTGCTCTTTCGACACATTGATGCCATCTACCACACACGAGGATATCTTTGGTCTAGGTATCTTCGCGTTATAGTTTGTATTGTTGTTATCGGCATAACAGCGTAGGTACACTGCAGTATTCTACGATAGGTCCACATGGGCATGAAGATGCCCAGATATTTCCACTGTATAAGGTGGCTTTCCTGCAATGCGTTTTCTGCGGCCGCGGACAAAACACCGAAACGTATAAACCTGCAATGTAAAGGGAAGAAAAGAGCAAATACCGACGGGAGTAGACAACTTCGGAATTGCAGCAGAGGGCGATGCTGGGCTTCCGCCAGCCATGGCCGTGCGTGCCTTAATCGTAGCCATCGCAGACTTTGACATTTCCACCGGTTGGCGTCGTGAACGCTGCCTGCAAACTGTGCTGCTGAGTCGGCAGAGTGTGGGAGATATGTGTGGGCAGTTTCAAATGGTGCCCATCGCTCAATGCGGAAGTTTTGTTCCGACAGCAGTGGAAGATTCCGTGCAGCCACAGCGATTGTTTCACCGTGCGTGGCGCACTACCGGAAAGCCTTGCTACGCCCAGTGCAGCGAAAGAATGGTAAGCAATGCATCTGTTTTCTTTTCTTATCGCTTTTATCTCAGCAGGAGAAGGCTACGCGGAGATGTTTACTGCCTGGTGCTCTTCAACGTCGCCCCGCAACGGTGGTCTAGTGGTTATGGCACTCGACTGCTGATCCGAAGGTCGCGGGATCGAATCCCGGCTGTGGCGGCTGCATTTCGATGGAGGCAAAATGTTGAGGCCCGTGTGCTGTGCGATGTCAATGCACGTTAAAGAACCCCAGGTGGTCGAAATTTCCGAAGACCTCCACTACGGCGTCTCTCATAATCAGTGCTGGCTTTCGGCCGGTAAATCCCGCAAATCAATCAATGTTCAACGTCCACTGATAACGCTCTGTACACGGGTACCTAGCACTCTCGCCTCCATCGAAAATGCGGGGCCATAGAACGCGAGGGCATCCTGTCAACAGCCGATGCAGTTATGTCTCCATGTTTTCATATATGCATATAGGACAAACTGGTTTATTATTCACTCATTTCGTATACCCCACCTTTGTGCCAAATTTTTTAATTAACTAAGTTTTAGTAATCATTTTTTAGTAAATGCGAAGCATTTATTGGCTAGCTTCGGTCATATTGACAGTCTCTGCCTGCCTATCTATCTGCCTACGTCTCGGCGCTCTCCAGGTCGTCCCGCTCACTTGATGCACAGCAATATTTGCATGGAAGGTATAAATATGCGACGAACGTGAATGCCTAAATTTTGGATCACTAACCTGACATACTCGTCAGGTTACGATTAACTGTACTGCAATCATGTGTTACTCATACCCGTAGTGTTCGGCCCATGATAAGCGAGTATGCGCCACAGCTCTTTCAATATTATAGAGCATAATCAATGACAGCAGGCCGAAAATAGACAACATGTAATTGGAACACACGAAAACTAAAAAAGCATTTCGTTTCCGACAGGCTGAAATTAAAATGTAGACATAAGAAGCAGAAAGTCCCAAACGCCGCCAACCAATCTGTATGGGGGTATCGAACCCGCGTCCCCTAGGTGCGAAGCAAGTAGCTGCCACTGTCACGTGATCGTGACGATTCAGAAGCAGCTCAACTTTAGATGACGTCAGGTGAAGTTTTTATTGCGCGATCCTGCGTCCAGCAAAACAAAGCCAATCACGCTGCACAGCAATAGCGGTGTGAACAGTCGTCGTACACGGAAGACCTGACAAGCGGTGAAATGCGCCAGCTTTTATACACATGCCACACGGCGTCCTCGCATTATCTCTGAAATTATGGAGGACACATAAATCTGCGTGTGGGGCATCCAAATTTTAAAGAATGTCTATCACGGTTCCTGAAGCGACATGCAAGCTAAACGCGACCTGTGCTGAGGTAGCAGAAAGTGATCACGGCACTCCTCGTAAGCAACCTAAACAAGCGCGCGTGTCACAGGAAAGTGCGTGTGTCACAAACAAGCGCGCGTGTCACAGAAAACCCCGTTCTGAAAAAGCATCGTACCGATGCCGAAAACAGAACATGAAATTGAAAAGCATGCAAAAAGTTAACAATACGTCACAGATAATCACCGAGCATAATAAGGTTTAAGTCGCACCACGTGTGCAACTTCAGGTCAGGCGCGGCACCCCTGCGATGATGTTAAGGCATCGGACACGAACTCATAGTTCCGTTGACTACAACGTCGGACTACCTTGTAGGGTCCAAATTAGTGCTTCAAAAGCTTCTCACACACTACGCGCCATCGTATTGTCCTCTACACCGAGAGAAGGTTGCCGGGTTGGTACTCGCTGTGGCGTCGTAGAAGGTTGTAGTGGCGCCTGCCGACAGTCTCGTGGCTCTTGATGCGCAGGAGGGCTACCTGTCGAGCTTCTCCAGAGCGCTACGGGTAGCTGGAGATGTCTAGGACTTCTTCGTGGCTGACGACCTGTAGCATAACATCAAGTGTAGTAGCTGGGCTCCACCGTAAACAAGCTTGTATGGCGTAAGCTGCGTGAGTTCTTCCACGTCCGTGTTGTACGCGAAGGTCACATACAGAAGTATGGTGTCCTACGTCTTGTGTTCGACCTCGACGTACATGGCCAGCATGTCGGCGATGGTCTTATCTAGACGCTCGGTGAGGTCATTCGTGTGCGGTTGGGAGGCGTTGGTTGGACGGTGTCTTGCCTGACTGTACCTCAAGACAGCCTGAGTTAGGTCAGTCGTAAAGGCCGTACCTCTGTCAGTGATGAGGACCTCTGGGGCTCCGTGACGTAGGACGCTGTTCTCAATGAAGAAATTGGCGACCTCGGTGGCACTACTGTTGGAAGGGTCCCTTGTTTCTGCATAGCAGGTGAGGCAGTCAGTAGCTACGACGATCCATTTATTGTCGGAAGTTGTCATTGGGAACGGCCCCAGTAGGTCCATGCCGATTGGTTGGGACAGCCGTCGATGTGGTTCGTTGGGTTGCAGAAGTCCGGCTGGCCTAGTTGCCGGCCTCTTGCGTCGCTGATAGACAGTCTCTGTATGTCCTTACTTAATGGGCGATGTCGGCAGTGAAGCGAGGGCTAGATCACTTCTCTTGTATCATTGATAGTGTGCGAGGAAAACCGAGGTGTCTGGCTGTCCGGAACCTCCGGACGTGTTGCTGAAGGCACTACGAGTAGGTGGTCAGCTCGGACCAGGGAGTTCTTCGGGAGAATGTAGTTTCACAGGAAAAAAGAAGCTAGACCCCGCCGGAATACTTTCGGCACTACGACGGTCTTGCCTTCCAGGTAGTCCATGAGGTGCTTGAGCTCTGGGTGTGCTCTTTGTCATTCCGCAAAGTCGTCGGCTCCTATGGGTCCCAAGAAAGAGTCATCTTCCTGGTTACCCTGGAGCGGCGGATCGACATGGGCGCGAAACAAGCAGTCGGCGTTGGAGTGTTTTCGTCCGCTCTTGTAGACGACGGTGATGTCAAATTCTCGTAGTCCAAGACATCATCGTGCGAGGCGTCCTCATGGATCTTTCAAGTTGGCTAGCCAACAGAAGGCGTGGTGGTCACTCACGACTTTCAAGGGCCTGCAGTACAGGTATGGGCGGAACATTGATGTGTAGCCGAGATGATGGCAAGGCATTGCTTTTGTCTGGTGGAATAATTCACTTCTGCCTTCTAGAGCGACCGGCTAGCATAACTGATAACCCTTTCAACTCCGTCGGTCCTTTGCACAAGCACGGCGGCCAGCCCTGCGCTGGTAGTGTCAGTGTGAATTTCGTCATCGGATTGTTCGTCTAAGTACGCGAATATTGGCGGCGTTTGCAGGCGTCGCTTTACTTCTTCAAATGCCTCGACTTTGGGGGTTTCCTATTTGCACTGTACATCAGTACTGTACATCAGCCTGCTAGTACTGTGTCCATAACCCGTTTGAACGTCGCAGGCGCCGAGCAAAGACCAAAGGGCATGACCTTAAACTCGAACAGCCCGTAAGGTGTTATGAAGGCAGCTTTCTCGGTCTCTCTCGTCTACTGCGAATTCCCAGTAGCCGGTTTTGAGGTCCATTGACGAAAAACACTTTGCGTTGTAGGATCGATCTAAAGCTTCGTCTATCCGTGGGAGGGAATACACGTCCTTTTTCGTGATTTTGTTCAGGCGGCGATAGCCGAGGGAAAAACATAGCGTTCCATCTTTCTTCACTAACACCACAGGTGATGCCCCCGGACTCGCAGACAGCTGAATGATGTCGTCGCGCAGCATTTCGTCGACTTGTTACTTGGTGATTTTACGTTCCCATGCCAAAATTCGGTAAGGGCTGTGACGGAGAGGGCGGGCATATTCGTCGGTTATGATGTGGTGTTTGGCGAGAGGGGTGTGATGAAGCCTCGATGACAACGAGAAGCACTCCTTGTATTGCCAGAGTAAGGCATTTAGCCCCTATTGTTTTTGCCTAGAAATACCATGAGCTGCGTCGAAAGCGGGTGCGGACACTGCAGTCGTCATTCCTCGTTCCCAAGAATCTGTAAGGCCGAATTCATTGTTTACTTCCGGAAATTCTAGGTGCGCGACCGTCGGGCCCGTATTCAAATGCCTGTATTTGTTGTGGCCATACATCTCAATCATCAACCAAACAAAACCGATTCATGCTGGGGTCGGGAAGAAAAGAGGCAGCTGACGTCGTTAATCTAACGAAACATGCAATTTATTTTCTGAGCATAGCCGAAGGGCGAAATGCGCCGGCTGTCATACACACGTCGTACCGCCTTCTTGCATTATCTCTCAAATTCTGGAAGGCAATCAAGTGTGCTCTACAGCCATGCAGTTTCAAACATGGTCAACACGGTTCCCGAAGCGACATGCAAACGCGGCCTGCTCTCCGCGTGACAGGAAGTGATAGTGCCCCTCCCTGCGAATAACCGAAGCAAGCATCCGTGTAACAGGAAAGGGATAACGGATTTCCGCTTAAACGAACTAAAAGAGCCGTACGTGTCAATAAATAAACCTATTGGATGAGCAGTCGCGCTGATCGTGCCTGGGTAAAATCAGTTGCGCTTCTGTGTGATAAAAGCTATTATAGCAATGTAATAACACATATGTTCTACTATCAAGCGGCACAATTTTGTCAAAAATAGTTCGATCCTATAGGAAAACTTCAAGGAACGACGCGTAGGATAAGCACATCAGGGAACCGCAGTGTGCGTTTTTCTTCACCAAAAGGGACTGATGAGCTGTACACTAACGCGAGTACCGTTACGTCCTATCGTGAGATCATACCACTAAGAAGAAATGCGGAGAGCACCATTCAGGCGGCATGGTGATCTCGGCATTCCTGCTTTGTCCACGTTAATCACACACACCCGCTCATGCACTTCGCACAGACACTGTGATCCTGCTCATCACACTTGCTTGAAAGCCAAATAATTCGTCACAGGCAATTTTCTCGCTTACTGACTTGCATGGCACTGATTCCCACTTTGGGTCGGATCTGAAGGATTTTTCGTCACGACCTTTCCATAATAATACCACCTATCAACACAGCAGCTTTGTTTGATCACCAGACTTGAATTCAACTTTCTTAGCTGAAAATGGACTTCGCTAACACAGGCGAGCACTTTTAGGTGAACACGTGATCTTGTTTGTTTTTCGCGCTTCTTTGCCTTCGCTGCATTTCGCAGGTACCTAGATATGTGCTGCGCTTATAAGCGCGAAGCTCTACTAAGAAGTTCTTACGGAAAATCTCACTTTTATATTTGCTACTTGTTTCGAGAAAATATTGCTGTAAGTGAACTCGAGCGGCCATGTTCAATGAAATCTTCATTTTAAAGACAGAACTGTTTACGGTCGAGCTACATGCATAGGCAGCGCTTCCAGGGAACAGCGCTAGCTGTGCCTAAGAACGCAAAAGCAGACGAACCCTATTCATTTGGCCCACTATCCATACTGCTCTATGATAGTTGTTATGCGAAGGTCAATGTAGGAAAACATGAAGAAAATAAGAAATACGAAAAAAATAAGTAATGTGTCGGGTAGCACAGAAAGGAAAAGGGGGACCTGCACTTGCCCTCGATTCCTACTTACACTATTGCTCTCACGCCACTGCTACAATACAATGATAGTGATAGTGACAGTGCTGCCGTGGTTGGTCTAGGCAGAGCCCCATGATGCGCGTGAAAGACATCATTCCGATGTCGCTGTGTACCCGAAAAAACGCTGTTTTCATTTTGAGAAACCGCTTTTTATCACTTTACACCAGTGTTCACCGCTACCTTTTGCCCTTTTAGATGTCTGTGAGAGCTTCAGCAAACCGCTACTCTCCAGCCAGTTGTCGTGTCCCCCGATTCTGCTTCGCGGAGAGCGCGTTGGTCGAGTGTAGCGTGTCGAACCCTGTACAATGATCGACATGGCAAGCTGGTCCCATTGCAACTCATGACGTCGCCGGAGTGGCGCGTCGTTCCGCGCAAGAGCCTACATCGTCCGACGCACTGAATATCTCAATCGCCGACACATTGACTGCTTCACAACAAGCCCAGCTTCTACGCCCCTTGAACAAGTTCCGTTGCTCTTTTGACGGCTGGAGTATTCCGTTATTTGCCACCGTGTCGATACTTGCTCCAGCGCGCCACTGCCGCAAAAACCATAACGTGTGTCCCAACAGAACGCCGTGCTATCGACGACCGAGTAGCCGACATAGTCAATCGTGGTGTGATCGAGCATTGCAATAGCCCCCGGGCATCCCCAGTTGTTGCTGCAAAAGAAGGATGGCTCCATTCGATTCTGCATTAATTATCATAGCCTTAACAAAATAACTCGTAAGGATGTTTACCCCTTACCGAGAATTGACGATTACCTTGACCGCCTCCAAGGCGCCGAGTTGTTCTCTTCGATCGATTTACGAAGCGGCTATTGGCAAGTACCTATGGCACCGGACGACCAGTTTAAAACGATCTTTGTTACGCTGGATGGCCTATACGAGTTTTGCGTCATACCTTTCGGCCTTTGCAACGCCACCGCAACTTTCGAGCGGATAATGGACAACCTTTTGTGCGGCCTGAAGTGGAAGACATGCCTCTGCTACCTAGACGAAGTGGTAATTTTTTCGCCTGATTTTCTGCCCATCTTTTAGCTTGAGGAAGTGTTACATCGCCGATTTTCCTAAGCCGTCCTCTCGGAGCTTCCTCGGCGTCTGCTCGTACTTTCCTCAGTTTCATTCACAATTTTGTGTCGATCACAGCCCCCTTGAATGAACTTCTACGAAACAACCCAAAGAATTACGCGTGGTCGCCTATTTGTGAGGATGCTTTCCGAAAACTCCGCCCGCCTGCTCACTGCGTCACTCCGACCCTACTGCTCCGACCGAAGTACATACCGACGCTCGCGCAACGCAAGTCCAGATTCGATGAGTATGTGGTTGCATACGCGAGCCGCACCCTCACCAAAGCGGATATCAACATTTGTGTCACAGAAAAACAATGCTTGGCCATAATCTGGGCGCTGGGCGAATTTCGACCGTGCCTATATGGCAGTCCCTTCGACGTCATGACAGACCAGAACGAACTTTGTTGGCTGTCGACACTTAAGGATCCATCAGGCGTCCTAGCTCACCGGGCCTTGCGCCTACAGGACTTCGATATGCGCGTTGTATACCGATCTGGCCACCTGCACACTGATGCCAACGCGCTTTCACGTTCGCCTATGTCGTCCACACTTTCATCTTGCCTATCTGCCGTGGATTACAGGATTTCCTTTCCAGAAGGCTGCACCAGTGTAAAGTCCGAGGACTTAGATGAATAATAACCAGGCTTCGAAGGGCGGCGGAAGACAATACGCCTGAAGAGCGCCGAGCAGCGAGACGCCACGAACCGTTTATTCCAACAGAAAAACCAAGAAACACGTGCCACGCGCTCGCGGTCGCACTTCCTCTTCTTTCGCGCCGGCTATTTCTTTTCTCTTATTAACAACATGGCTCCGGAGCAGCGCAAAGATGCCTGGATTACTACTATAATGCAATTCCTTTCAAATCCGTGGCCTCCTTGTAACTCTTCGTGGTCAAACTTCGCACTTTCGACTGCGTAATGACATTCTCTATCGACGGAGCTCGATTGTGTTCTCAATGCCAGACGCCGTAAACTTCCTGCTCCACGTGTCTCTGGCCCATTGCAGCCAATCCCGTGCCCCTCCAGGCCCTTCGACCGCATTGGCACATACCTGTATCGGCCACTTCCAAGCACCACTCTCGGAAACCGCCGGGTTGTCATCGCCATTGACCACTTGACGCGATACGCCGAAACAGCCACTCCACCTTCTGCCACAGCACGTGATATAGCGACATTCCTCCTACGCAAGCTTATCCTCCGCCACGGCGCACCTCATGAAATTCTAAGCGATAGAGGACGTATATTTTTCTCCGAGGTTGTAAACACACTCGTCGCGGAATGTCGCACCATTCATCGCACCATCACCGCCAACCAGCCTGAAACTAATGAGCTGGCGGAAAGATTCAGCCGCACTCTTGGCGATATGCTCTCCAAATACGTCGCCTCCGATCATACTGACTGGGACCGTATTTTGCTGTTCATGACGAACGCCTACAACACCACACCACAGACGACCACGGGCTTCTCGCCGTTCTTCCTCTTGTATGGCCGCGAACCGTTGACCACACTCGACGCGATTCTTCCTGACTTACGAGACTCATCTAATGTGCGCCAATCTGAAGCTGCCCGGCGCGCCGAGGGATGTCGTCAGCTCGCTCGCTCCTTCACAACTGCCGACCAACGGCAACAAAAATCTCGACGTGACGTGGACCACCAGCACTCTCAATTTCTTCCCGACTCGCTTGTGCGGCTTTGGGTTCCTCCTGTCCCCATTGTTCTCTCGTCCATGCTTGTCGCGCCTGTTAACTACATTGTCGCCTGTTAACTACATTGTCGAGCCTGTCACATGCCCCCCGGACCAACACTGTCGTGGCCTTGAAACCGTCCACGTCTAACGCTTGAAGCCTTTTTACGGCCCCCCTGATACTGTGTTCCCCCCGAGTCACCAGGATGGCTCCTTTTCCGACAGGGGATTGACTGTAGGGAAGAGGAATACCTGGTGCTCCAGCCGTATCATCAACGCTCCGCGAGACCCGAGCTCGAGAATGGGGACGAGCTCTTGCCGAGACGCTGCCTGATGTTTTTGGGTGCCGTTAAAATCTCCTCTTATAAGTATTTTTTTAAGAAGGGAGAAGGTACTTTGGGTGTGGTGAACT
This sequence comes from Hyalomma asiaticum, assembly GCA_013339685.2. Classification (NCBI taxonomy): domain Eukaryota; kingdom Metazoa; phylum Arthropoda; class Arachnida; order Ixodida; family Ixodidae; genus Hyalomma; species Hyalomma asiaticum. Next base: position 11,144,666 of record CM023481.1, on the reverse strand, counting down.
TGTACTCAGTTCACACCTTCTCCTTTTTCCTACTTCTTCACTTCCTTTCGGAGCCGAACTCCCCCATCTGATGTTGCCGCTGTGAAGAAGTATGGGTGGAAGTCTCCCCTACTGCCTGTCCGTCGTTGGTTGCATTGTCTTCATTTAAAGGATGGAGACCAGCCTTTTTCTCACACAAACACAACTTGAATTTTGTACACAAGACGGTACACACATATTGACAGACAGTAGCTTCGGTTGGTAGGACTCAGGTGGAACCATCGGTTGGTTGGGCTAAGGTGGAACCATTCGTTTCCATTCGGCCGAGCCGACCAGTAAATAGCACCGCTCCTGCGACAAGAACCACCTACCCGGACTCGTACTAGTGTCCTCTCTAGCACTATCCGCTTTCTGGCCTCGGTTGCGTAGGATTTAGTGGAACGATCGCTTCCATTCGCCAGAGCCGACCAGTGCATAGCACGGCTCCTGCGACCAGAACCACCACCCGGACTCGTGCTAGATGTCCTCTCTAGCACTATCCGCTCCGTCCTCACCAACCTTCAGCCTTCCATCCTTCTGACCACCTCTTCCAACCTCGCTTCCAACCTCTCTGACATGGACGAGGGGCCACTTTATAAACACTGGTTGCTGCGCCCCTGAATTTCTGACACCTAATCACAAGAGTTTTCACACTGGGCACTCCTCCTACATCCCCCTCTCCTTTTACTGCACACTTGGCGGAGGAGAGAGGGGTCAGCACCAAACCCCATCCAGGGTGGTCTAAGACGGTGCCAAACCACCTCTTAACCAGCTGGTGACTACGGGTCTCCCTGGAACTGCTAAACACCTGTCAAGCCCAATTGTCAGCTACCCTGTTCCCAGCTGCACAATTCCAACAATGGTCGCTAGCTGCACCGTATTCTCCGCCGCAGACTGCGCCATATCGGACTACCGTCATTTCCGTACTTTTCCGACGACGTTTTCATTATAATTGTTCTCAACTCATCCATATTGTGTGGACGCTCGCAAGGAATCGGTTTAGTGTTCGTACAACAAGTATAAAATAGTGGCATTGCTTCAAGCTAGTTTTCAGCAAGACTGAATAATACGTACGCATGTTCTTATTGAGTTTTTGTGCATTATGCTAGCACAAGCTCTGTTTTCTCTTCGCTACTTTAGACGCATGTGCACTGTGTAGATGGTAGCGAGGTTATTTTTACCAAGTGCGATATTGTGACCACAAAGTTAGAGCTACATTTTTAATACAGCTGTGGAGTGGGAATTCCTAGTGGCAATAGTATGTACGAAGGCGGGTGTCGAATAAGGTTATGGTTCCTGTTGTTATGCAGCACAGATTTGTAATTGTTTATTTAGAGCTTGCGTATGTAGCTTTTGTGCTAATTAAGCTAGACCGGGTTTCATTCATCTGCCCACGGGAACATAGTGTCTCACTTTGGCGAAACAACATTTCGTGAAGGATCGATATTGTAAGAGGCACTAATTTTGAAATGTGAGGCCTGGTGGATTTGCAGCAGACTGGGATAGCTGACACATGTAGTCCGTCGAGTCAGCATGGCTCGCCAAAGCTGTAAGTTCAAATTATTTCAAGAATCGAAATTGGCGGGGCTTCATCGAATATTTTCAAATGTTTTGGGGGCTGCTTTCATTTATTGTATGAAAAGTAAGCGAGATCAAGATTGGTGTGTTATTTCGGACTCGATGGCTCCTATAGTGCGGGCAGACGACTTCCCGTGCCTGTGGTTGTGTGTGTTCGCGTGTGTTAAGTGTGTGCCCAGGACGACAGGCACCAAGGCAGATGTGAGAACCCAATAGTCGGAGCATCCGTCATGAACATGGCTCAAGGACAGGTGACCAAACCCCGACCCTTCGGGTGACCTTGTGGGCTGGTCAGCTTGAAAGTCGAGTCTACCACCGGCGGACCAAGCTGTTGCAACTGAAACGCCGGAGACGAGGTGGCGCCACCAGACGCTCGTGGACAAAGTCGTCGCGCGAAAAGCCGGAAACTAGACGCTGGACGCCTCGAAAACAGGAAACAAGCCCACTGCTCGTAATCGCTTTGACGTTGCCTTAGCAGGGGCTGACAACCAATTTTCACCCGAAGGATTTCTTCTGCCTTCATGTGGTTCAGCTGTGATAGGGATTGCCTTGGCAAACGTCCTAATTAAAAGGGCGGTCCATCACCTTCTCTCCCTTCAAACCTTCGGCATGGCATTGTCGAAGAAACCCGAACTGAGTCGTCCCTAGAAGACGTCTAGAGCGACGCGGACTATTTATCCATCTAGAGAACGCCTGACAGAGAGCATTCGGCATTCATATACCAAACCATGTTGTAAATAAATGCTGCAAATATATTCACTCCCAATGCTCCTCGTTCTCTAACCTCCTGCGCTGTGAGTGCTGGCCTGAAGGCGACACGTGTCTCAGTACAATGCTCGCAGTCAAGCTTTTGCTTATCACGAAACGCCTTGTCCTTTATGAGAGGCTTCTGAGACTACTATCCTTTTAGGACATAAGTTTTTCCAGGTCTACGGGGAGCGTAGACCGTAACCTTGTACCTGAGGGAACTGGGAGATCCTTGCACGCAGGCGCGCCAGGTAGTGGTGAGCCGATTTTTCCAACAGGAGTTTTAACGCCTTCACACTATGTTCGGCTGCTCCATTTGACTTTGGTACCTGGGATTAGATGGGACATAATGGAAGCGAAAATTTGTTACTGAACACCGGGAATTTTGAAGACGCGAATTGAGGATTGTTTCTTACAACCAGTTCTGGAATCCCGTAGCAAGAATATATACTCTTGGTTTGTGCAATAACCGCCATAGAGCTCTTGGAAAATAATAGTGCGAGCTCCGGAAACTCCCTACGACCATAAGGCGCGGCCTTCCATCAAATTGAAAAGATCATTTCCAACATTGTGCCAAGGCAAGCTAGTAGACACAGACGGTATCATGGGCTCGGCTTTTTGCACGCGCAGTCTCACGAATTCTCGGCAACTCTTTGCCAGAGCTCGCCACCATGCGGGCCCTTGCGCGACATTTCAGAATGCCCTGGTGATCCCTCATTTAATAAACAAAGCACTTCACTCAAAAGGACAGATACCAGAGCGAGTTGGTAAGGGCCCACCGTGACAAGAACAGGCATGCAAAACACGGACGCAAGGGAAAAAGTGGACAAAAGTTCGGCAATCTTGTTTTCCGCTTCGTCCCTTTGTGTTCGTGTTTTCCACGCCTGTTCTTTCCGCTATGTACTTCACTCTATACATTCCAAGGCACGACGAGACGAGGCCCATGCAAAAGCACACCGTCACGTATTGTAAGGTTTGCTTCTCTGACCAACAATGGCTCAGCGATCGTCTCACTTTATCACGATGTGGTCAGCTGTCCCTACAATACAACTGAAGTTGTTGGCAGGTGTCGTCTTGTTCTTGCACAAACCCTATTTCCTTCCGGTGCGCCGACACAGGCTTGTGCGTGGCTTGATACTTCCCGGCAATGTAGTTCGCCCGTCGCTACATCTGCTTCCGCGCAAGGTACCCGAGAAAGGTTGTCAGCGGTGCCCATCTGTTTTCCTGGGACATAAGACGTTGAAATCGAAATCGCATGAGCCTCAGCCGGAATTGTACTCTAGGGCAAAGCACATAAATAGTTGACTGTGCGATTAGTGATACGAGCGCTTTGTGGTTAGTCTGAAATCGAAATTCCAGTCCTATTAAGAAACCTTCCCGCCATTCATCCGACCATATCAGTGCAAGGGCTTCCTTTTTTCTAGCTGGGCGTACCTCTGTTCCGTTGCCGTTATGAACGAGAGTGATATGCAACCGGCCGCCTTTCCCCATGTGACTGCGTTTGCACGAGAACACAGCCGGGACCGAATGACTGTGCGTCGACGGGCACAAAAGTACTGAGGTTAGGGTCGAATTTCGCGATGCATTGGACGGAGTTGCTCTAGGCACTCGCACGATTTTTGGGTCATTCCACGCCAAACGTCCCAAACATTGCACTCGACCCTCTCTAATTCTATTGTAAAAAAATGTGGACATTCATATCAGTGGACTATTTGCCCTCGGAAAGTAACTGTCGGAAAAAAATATTTTTTGTCTATTACAGTGATTTGAATTTCGCCGTAGTAAATGACACCTAGGTTGCGAAAAATACTCTAAAGATACAATGCTTCACGGAACACCTTAAATATTTGGTATTTGTTTGAAAAGGAATGGCACTATCTCATTATCTCCCATTGACGACAACTACTATGTTTCATGATGTGCTTCGTCGCGAAGCAATGCGGCTATTCTGCGCCCATTTTGATTATTTCTTAAAAATTGAACATACATTACAGACATAATAGGACTGTATCACGTGGCTGGATGGTTGGCAGTAAGCATGTCAAAGAAGTATTGAAGTCGATGACCGAGTAGTTTCGAAGTGGAGGGGGCGCAAACATTGCAAAATTCGTGAAATGCCCCATGTTCAGGCACATGTAGAGTCGTGATGCGTTCCAAGTTAAAATGCACGCTTGGTGTCATTTGAAAGAGTAAACAAAGGAAACTTATTTGTGAAAGTTTAATTGCGGTGTTTTTTGTTTTAGGCGAGAAACAAAAATTTATGTTGAGCGTTCGCGGCATGCCTGGGCGCGGACCCGTAAGTCCGCTTCACTGTATCGCAACACTTCCTTGGCGCAACGGAAATATGCGGCGCCCGCGCGGGTGGCAAGATCGTGTGCTGATGTGAGTTTTGAAGTTGCTGAAAACTTCCAAACAGTGTACATGGCTGGCAGGAGGTTATGGAAGGGCGCTAAAGGCTGCCGGTTAGTAGTCGGAGCTGAGCACTATTTCACTGCCACGGCGCTACACGCGCACGTACGACATGGCAGCGTTTCGGTCGTGTGCCCGGTTTTCGATCTCTGCGGAGGTTGCAGTTCTTACTTCCGTTGCCGACGTATGGTCTTCGCCTCTTGAAATGCCTGTGTTGCTTAGTAGGAGGTGATCCCGGCATTAACAGTGGTCAGTGATGATGGCGCAAAATGGTGAAATGTGCACGTACCTTTGAGGGAGATTGTAGACTCAAACCTTGCTGAGAGCTCAACTTTCTTTTCTTCAACCCTTCGCTTTGGCACCCAGAGCACAAATATACCTTTGATATTTCTTTCTGACCAGGTGAAAAGCTCATGGCGTATATCAGGATATGCCCTTTCCAGGGTCTCTGAAGACTTGCCACATCACGGTGCGGCCAACTCCATTGCAAGCGCTCTTACCATGAGAGGTTGCGAAAAAAAAAACGTTCCACTCTACAGCTAAACTAAAATCTTTTTGATGGTAGCTCAAGTTTACAAAAGTTCTCTTGTTTTTTAACTGCGACGATCCACCGTTGGAAATGTACGAACTTTTTTGACATGAGGAAGTTCATGTTTTAGGACTTTGAGTATTTTTTCTTGAAATGTAGCCATTGCAGCTGTAGTGTGTTCGAGACAGTCCGAATTCAAAACAAATAATTTTGCCCGAAGGGGGCCAGTTTCTTTGCAGCGATGGTATGCGACGAAGGGATGTAATCTGGCTTGCGTGTTTACCCAGTGGTATAATTGGGGAGTACCTTGCAGAAGGAAACTTTAAATATATGCGAAGTCCAAAACATGAATCAACACGTCTCCCTTGCGGTTCGTTTTCAGCTCTCTGAAATATTTTGCTTGCTGCTTGCTCACGAAGTGCTGCAAATTTAGCTCTTGTAGAATGTCTACAAACCTTTCAGAATATTCGGCTGCAGTTAAAATAATTGTTTCGAGCCTGCAGCGGACACCAATGATCCACTGCTGGGTAAGAAGGTAGTCAATCTCATTGGTATCGAGAGATGATGCGTTGCCCAGGATGCTTCTGAGGGCGTCGCTGCTTGCGCACACAAGACAGCAGCCGCGCATGCAGTCTTCATTTCCTGTTTCGGATACAATTGTGGATAACAATTGTATTGTGGTACGCACTTTTATTTTATAATTATATATTTTAAACGAACCAGCTCTCGTTTTCCCTGACACTTCGTCGGCGGCACTCCGGAAAGCCGAAGAAAGCGTGTCGAAGCAAGAAAACTCACAGCAGCACACGTTCTTGCCAGCCGCGTGGGCGCCGCATATTCCCGTTGCCCCAAGGAAGTGTTCCGACGCAGTGAAGCAGATTTGCGTGCCCGCGCCCAGGCACGCCACGAACGCCCAACATAAAATTTTGTTTCTCGCCTGAAAGAAATATCACTCCGTATAAAATTTCATAAATAAGTCTCCTTTGCTTACTCTTTCAAATAACACCAAGCGTGTATTTTTACTGGAACCGCATCACCACTCTACATGTGCCTAACATGGGGCATTTCACGCATTTTGCAATGATTTGCGCCCCTTCCACTTCGAAACTACTCGGGCATCGACTTCAATACTTTTTTGACA